>JAJHZJ010000134.1:51389-651389 GCA_023548195.1 Bettongia penicillata ogilbyi
TTCAAAGATCAACCATTTCTGCCTGAAAGGACTTGTAGAATTTGTACTACCTTGCCATCTGCCTGGAATAATACAGAGTCATCCTTATAACTATGGAAATCAGAATAGAGCTTTAATGGAAACTAAATTGAGGGTATTGTGTAGACAATTCTTCTTAAAAAGTAATAAGTAATTTATTACTTAAAAAGTAATTCTACTTACTTAAAAAGGTATTTCACTTTTCTCTCTATAACTAACGACACATACTTTGTAAGCATAAATTCCTACACAGTGCAATTTGCTAGGTTTTATGGTCTACAACTGCAATTTCATCAGGACAGGGACATACCCGTACAAAAATTCCCTTCCTCTAAGTAAATTTTTAAAACAACTATCATACATAAAGTCTTCAAATTATAGGTTACGTGGAGAGGTCAAAGATAGATGCATAGATAGTGTCAGAGGCAATATTTAAATGCAAGTCATCCTGACTCCAAAGCCAGCTTCTATTCAAAGCACACCTATAATTCACAAAATAATAAAATATTTTTGTCTATCTAAAATAGATATCATTTGTTTCTTAAATATGAGCTGCTTAATTTACTTATAGCAACTATGAGTACCTGACAAGTAATGAAAATGTGCAGTAATGTACATATTTTATGTGACTAGTATCTATGAGAACTTCATTTCCTCCTTTAATTTCAGTAGTGAATTGAGAGAATTTTCAAGAGATAAAAAGTCAAAAAAGAAAAGGAGGGGGAAAAGATTGCTGATCTTTCTGGAGGGAAATTCCCACCAATCTGGCCAGTTCCCTAATCAACTAATTGAACCAAAGAAATTGCACTGTCCTCATCTCAAGGGAAAATAGAACTTCTTACACTGGTTTGTAGAACAAGGAGGGAAGTAGGGTTGCACAATTATCCTACCTTGTTTAGCCTGTGAAGAACTTCATGCAGGCTCAAATTACTCCAAAATTTCCAGTTAATGGAACTAAAATTGGTTACTTATGATATAAACAGTTTAAATTTGCTTTTCCTCTTCACAATTACAGAAGGGATAAAGTACGTAGTAACAAATAAAAGATCAGCACAAGTGATAGCTAGTGAAAAATACTACTTCAAACAGATATAATCTTTATCTAATTTCTGAATTCTAAATTGTGTCTTCTGCACAGCTGTACTGCCATTTCAAAATACTAACCCTTGGATCATATGAAGATTTGAACAATTTTCAAATATCATACACAATAGATGGAAACATATCAAGAGATAGAGACAGCAATATAACAGAGGAAAAACAGACAGAATCATACAAGTTTGAGTTAGAAAGGGACTTTACAGATCAATTAGCTCAACATTTTGACCTTAACAGATAAGGACCTTGAACTCAGAACAGTTACATGGATTAGTGAGAGTGTTAGGACTTGAATCTTGGTCTTCTGATTCCAAGTCTGGAAGGAAAGGAGGAAGGAAGGAGGAAGGAAGGAAGGAAGGAAGGAAGGAAGGAAGGAGGAAGGAAGGAAGGAGGGAGGGAGGGAGAGAGGGAGGGAGGGAAGAAGGACGGAAGGAAGGAAGGGACGGAAGGCAGGAGGAGGGAGGAAGGGAAGGAGGGGAGGGGGGAAAAGGAAAGAGGAGAGGGAGAAGCATTTTTCAATAGAAGGAGGAAAGTGTTTAGTATAGTTGTAGAAGAAGATAACTACACTAATAAATATTAAACCAGACTTTACATATTATCACCAAATTTAATGAGAAAACTCCTAAGTTTAAGGGACATTGATTTTTTAATAATTTACCTTTTTAACAACTAATCTTATCTCTGACTCAATTCTTTTAAACTACCTCATTTCTCCAGATTCTGTAGATAAAATAGAGATATTCATACCTGATGCCTAGTTTCCAAAAGAAATGTTACAGAGATCAAATAGGGAAGGAATATTAAATACCTCCAAATAAACATGTTGAAGATGTTCAACAGTTCATTTCTCTTAGATTTCATTGGCCTTCGTCACTATGATACAGGACCAAAAGACACTTAGCACCAGACACATATGGCACCAGAGCTTGGAGAAATCAGAATTTAGAACCTACAGTAAGATATCAGTAAACAGACCTGAGATTTTTCAGAGGAAATAGAGTCCATGCCTAAAAAAATCTAAGGGGAATATTAAGCAGGAGTCCTTTGCTTAAGAAGAACTTTATGCAAAAATTCAAACAAACACTGCAGAGCGTGTCTTCTTGAAACCACAAGTCTTTGTTTTTAGTTCTTTCATGTTACCTTTAATTAACAGCTGGTGAGCAACTGTTTTCTCAATGTTTCATCATCAATCTCATTAGGTGTTCTTTCCTCTAGGGAGAACATTATCACTCATGGGAAAAACATAACAGAAGAAAAGTTTCATTTTAAGATCTAAAGATGGGGAGGATCGGCAATGTGTGTGAGAGAGCCAGGGGAGGGAGGGATATTGAAACAGCATATTTGCTTCTCATAGATGTCTGGAACCTAATGTGTTATTTGGAAAGAGTAATTAATTTATGATCAGAGGGCATGGGTTTGAATTTCAACTATGTTACTTTCTACCTATGTAACCTGGGATAAATCCTTAACCTGGCATCAGTTTTCTTCATTTGTAAAATTAGAAAATTAAGAGTAAATGTGATCTCTAAGTTCTCTTTCAGATCTAAATTCTATGATAATAGACAAAGGACCTGAAGAACTTTTCATCTTTCCCCCATTAACAAATTATTTTCTCACAATTTTAGAGCCAAAAGAGACCATAAAAATCATCCAGTTGTGGTCAAGTCACTTTACTTCTGTAGGTCTCAATTCTTTATCTGTAATAGGAGGAAATCAGACTAAACAATGACTGAGAGCTCTTCCAACAACTGTCCAACTGAGATGCCTTCATTTATACATGAGAAGACTGGGAAAATTACTGATCACATATGTGTTATTCTACCTCTTGAAGTAAATATTCCTCTGTAAAAGTTAATCCAACTCTTAAGTAGCTAATGGGATTCAGGTTCAGGATGCCACCCCCTACATTTGAGAGCACATTATTGATCTGGGCTAGAGTCTTTTGCAGAGAGCCAGATGTCTCAAATTCCCCTTGCAGCCCAGAGTAGGGGGTGAAATGTAACATACCTAGCCTTCAGGCTGTGGTAGCCAGGGGTCAATAGAGTTACATATTTTCCTCCTTTTCAGCTACAAGGACCGTCTTCACCCCTCCTTCTCATACATGAAGAGGTTCTCTTTAGCAAGGAAAACTCTACTATTTTCACAGTGATTGCATTTCATCTTGTCTTCTCGAGCAGATTACCCCCTCCATCAACCCTACCCTCTGACTTATCTTCAGTCTCTTCTTATCAACTAATTCTCTGCTTCCAAAACACATGCCAAGTCTCTCCATCCCAAAGATCCCTGTTCGATTCATTCATCATCCCCTACTACCTAATTATTGCCCCATATTTCTTCTCCTTTTTGTTGTTAAAATCCTCAACCAAGGCCATCTATAATCATGCCTTGACTTCTTTTTCTCTCATGCTCTTTTTAATTATACAGTCTGGCTTCTGATTTCATCATTCCAATCAAAACTTCTCTTTCCAAAGTTACCAATGACCTCTTAACTTGCAAAACCTAATTACCTTTTATTTTCAGTCATTGTCTCCATCTCTTTGTAGCCTTTGACACTGTCAGTCACCCTCCTACCCTTAATATTTGGCTTCTCTCTAGGATTCTATGCAATAACTATTTCCTGATACTCTCCCTATGTCTGCTGACTTCGCTCATTTCTTTGCTGATATTTTCAATCCACATGTGACCAAAATCTATGGATGTTACCCAAGGACTTTATCTAAGCCCTTTTCTCTTCTCCCGGTATTTTATTTGATCTCATTAGCTTTCATGGTTCATTAATCGTCTTTATTCTGATTATTGTCCCAATCTATTTATCCAGACCTACCTTTTTCTTAACCTCCAAACTTACACTTTCAACTTCCAGTGAGATATCTTCAGTTGAATGTCCTGTCCCTGTTAGCTCCATGATCAAATATAAAACCTTCTGTTTGTATTTAAGGCCCTTCACATCCTTCTTTTTCTTCCTTTCTTTTCTTCTCCTTCCTTCCTTCCTTCCTCCTTTTTTCTTTCTTTCTTTGTTTATATCTTTCTTTTCTTCTTTCCTAGTCTTTAGCACATGCTTGGTCCATAAAAAGGTGCTTGATAAATACTTACTTAGAATACATAATAATTGTTTTCTTCATAGCAACCCATAAAACAAAGGAAAATGAGAAATTATTCTATTTCTCCTTCCACAAGGATATTAGACGTAGGGGTGTAAAGGGGAAGAAAGGACATTAAGAATCACATTGGTTTTAGAATTTCCAAAACATTGACAATTAGTTCTCTAAATTTAATTAGATGAAATATATAAATATACCTGTTGTCATATCCCTGTAAAGCAGTTGCAATTTTCCTTTTGGGTCATCTTTCTAGTCTGATAGGTTTCCAAAAGAATCTAATAATTGTTTATCAGTTTAATAAATTGAACAATTTGTTTAACAAATATTTGTTAGAAACAAATTGTTTATCTTATAATTCATGATTTGGAACATTTTTCATATTGACTAATAGCTTAGCTTTCTCCTGAGATATTTATTCATATCTTTGTATCATTTATTCATTATGAAATTGTTCTTTTTCTTAAAATATTTGATTGAGTTCCTTTATATCTTTGATAACATATTTTTATCAGAAAAAATGCTGTAATAATTTTTCCCAGTGACCTGTTTCCTTCTGATTTTAAGGAAATTGCATTTTGTTTGCACAAAGGCTTTTCAACTTCATATAAGGAGCATCCATTTGATTTCCTCTAATATCTTCTATCCCTTATTGAGTCAATAAGTCTCTTATCCAGAGTTTCAAAACATCTTTTTCTGCTCATGTAATTGATTGGAATTGACTTTTTATAATGAACTATACTTCTAATTCTACAAAATAATCTTAGGTAACTTCATTATTTTGACATCAAATAAATTAATTAATGTAGCTAATATTGTCATTTTTTTTGTACTGACACAAACTCTCAGCAAGAAGTGTATCTCTTGAAATATTTAAAGCTCTCCTTTATTCTTCTTAAAGATTGCCCTTGTCATTTTATTCCTGACTGCGTTTTGATAATTGAGTGCCAAAATATTTTATGTATTCTGTAATAATTTTGAATGTTATTTCTTTTTCCATTTTATCCTAATGAGTTTTATTTTTGCTTATTCTTTGTACTTGAAACGGACAATGTTGGGATCAAGGTGCAGTGTTTCCAACTGTGGCTCATCAGTCTAATGCAACCTCAAAAGGCTCTACCATAGGTTGGACACAAATAGTCCACATGAGTACCTGGCATGGAACTGTTACTAAAGTTGGTGCATCACAAATTTTCTTTGTGCAGTGAGATTTTGCTTTGCTCATAGAGCATAGTGCCCTTCTTTGATCCAGCCACACCATGTTGGGAAGTTTAATATAGGAGTATCCCATGTCACAATCAATAGTAAAGTTCATCAGAGAGACCTTGAGAGTGTCTTTGTACTGCTTCCTCTGACCTCCAGGTGAGTATTTGCCCTGTTCAAGTTATCCATAGGGTCTTAGATAAACTCACATTGGACATGCCAGCAATGTGGCCATCATATTGAGTTGTGCTCTCTGCAATAGAGTTTGGAGTGCTTAGATGTTCAGCTAAAGAGAAAACCTCAGTGTCTGGTACTTTATCTTGACAGGTAAACTTCAAAATCTTTCTAAGATACTTCAAATGGAAGAAGTTGATTTTTTGGTATGGTGCTAGCATACTGGCAATGAATTCAGTACAGTGGTGCTGTAGACTTTCAGTTTGGTATGCAGCCTGATACTTCTCGTACTTTTTTCATCAAACACCTTTAATGAGGACGAAAAGTGCATCAAGTTCAGCCCCTTCACAGATGGTAAATTATTTACCTTGAAAAAATCAAAGGATGGAAGGAATTTGGTGCATGATTTGTTTGATTGCGCACTCAAAGAAGCCTCCAAAACTGAAATGCAACAATCGGATCAATTCTCTGCTGCTTCTGCTAATTTTTGGCTTGACAATTAACACCAAAGAAAACAGAGGTTCTTCATCAGCCAACACCACACCATCCATATGTTATAGCAAGTAAGAAATTTATAATGCTGTTGAGGAAGTTCACTTACTTCAGAAGTATACTTTCTAGGGATGTCACTGCCAGAGCTAGCTCAGTGAGTTTTACTAATAATGTACAGAAGGGTTGATGTTTGATGGGGTTTATATCACATGATGCTTATTCCTGAAATTATTGTTTCATTTCATTTTAGTTGAATTCTAGTTATCTAAGAAGATCATTATTACCAGAAAAAAACATTATTTGGGGTTAAACTATTATAATTCATTTATTTTCCTTGTGTTATTTCCATTCCTAGAACTTCTAGTATTATATGAAATAGTAATAATGATCATTGACATTCTTAATTTACCCCTAATTTTATTGGAAAGAAGTCACAGTATTTGTCCATGCATATAGACTGGATCTGGGTCTTACGTTAGATATGATTTAACACATTAATAGAATATCCACTGATTCCTATACTTTTTAATGTTTTCAACTGAAATTTATTTTTATATTTTGTCAATACTTTTTTACATATATTGAGCACGCATTTTCAATTGTGTTGTTAATACTATGGTCTATAGTTTTCTTAATATTGAACCAACTCTATATTTCTGGGATAAATTCAATGTTTTACTGTGTATATCACTTGAATATGTTTTCTAGCATCTTTGTGAACATGTCATGCAGTATATTCTATTGATCTCCATCAAGTAAGTTGTTCTTTCATTTTTCTTTTTTCCTATTTATCCTTTCCTAGTTTAAATGTGAACATGTTAAATTATATAAGTAGTTTGGGGTGATCCTTTTACAATTGCGGCAAATATTTTGTGCAATATTGGAATTAATATTAAATTGCCTTATAGATTTCACTTATAAATCCATTTAAAATCATTTATATCTTTTTTTATTTTTAGTTTCATGCCCAAATCTCCTCTCCCTCCCTCCCTCCCCTCCCCTCCCTCTCTCTCTCTCTCTCTCTCCTCTCTCTCTCCTCTCTCCCTCTTCTCTCTCTCTCTCTCTCTCTTTTTATTCTCAACTATTAAAAGATAAAGATTTTTTCCCCTCAGGAATTCTTTGGCCTCATTCCAACAAATTGTGTATATTATCCCACTGCTATCATTTTTTATAAATGAATTTGCATATTGTTTGTGTGATTTGTTCTTTGACTCATTCTTCAGGTTTCAATTACTTAGAATCCTATTAATTAATTTTTCTTCAGGAAAAAAGGTTTTCCTTAAAAGTCATGTCTTGGATATGATTTTATTGCATTTTGCATAGTACATGATGTCTTCAATTAGGTTTTTCTCTATTCATTTAAGAAGCCTTTTCTCCACTCACACAAGTTCATTTCTCATAAAGGGGACAAATACAATAGAGAAATTCACAAAGATTGCATTTTTCAGTTTTCTAAATCCTAGAATTTTGTTGCTCATATATTTGTTAGATTTCTTTTGCTTTGAAGTTGGTACATGGAATATTCGACAATACTCTTACAGCCCATTTCTCCCTGCATTTTGATTAAATATTTAAGTATTTAGATGCATTGCCATTGCATTAATACATAATAAATACTTACATTATTTCATCATGGCCTTATCATTCAGTTAAAATCTACTCAGATCAAAACTTTCAGTGATCTCTTGATTGACAGTTCTAGTGTCTTTTAACTGAATTCTCATCCTCCATGATCTTTCTGCAGCTTTTGACGCTATTGATCCTCTTTTACTTCTTGTTACTCACTTTTCTCTTAAGTCCCTCTTTAAGTCCTCTTCCTCTCTCTTCTTCACTTGCCTGATTACCTTGTCTTTCTCAGTCCAGATATCATCCACTAATTGTAGGTGTCTACAGACAATCCTCTGGAGCACTCTCCTCATCTCCTTCTATATATTGTCACTTACTTACCTGGATTTGTCATGCTATACTGATGATTCTCAGATCTACTTACTGAGTGCTAACTTTTCTCCTTACAGGCAGTTTTGCACCTCCAACTGTCCATGGGACATCTCAAACCAGATCTTCCAAGACACACCTCAAATTCACCATTCAAGGCAAAATCATTATCTTTTCCACAAACACTTGATCTTTCTAACTTCCCTATTGCTTTCGCGGTCACTATTATCTTACCTAGGTAGCCATGAATACAACCTAGGTGTCATCCTCTACTTCTCAATCTTTCTCACTTTCTATATCTAATCATTTGCCAAGTGCTGTTGATTTTTCTTTTTCAATACCTCACATATTGCTTCCCTTCTCTTTTCTAACAATAACACTACCTTGCTGCAAGTGTTCATGACCATACAATTGAACTGTTTCAGTAGTCTTCTGGCTGATTTCCTGCCTCAAGTTGCTTCCAACATGGTTCATAGTTCATTCAGCTATAAAGTGATCTTCATTAAGTACAGGTCTCACTATATTGCCCTCACATTTAATAGATTCCTTATTAATTCCAGGATTAAATGTAAAATTGTCCTTTTGTCTCTTAGAGTCCTTCACACATAAACCTTTCCTACCTTTCCAGTCATCTTCTGCGTTACTGCCATCCATAAACTCTATAATTTAAGGATTCTGTTCTCCTTACTGTTCTTTACATATAACACTCTATATACCAATTCCATATAATTAGACTGACTTCCTCCATTCCTAGAATCCTCCTTCTTCCTCATCCCCACCTCTAGGTTTCCTTAAAATCTTAGAGAGAAATCTCACCTTCAGCAAATCTTTCTTTTAAATCCAGGCATATTTTGTAACCAGTTACACTGGAAAAAAGAAATCATGTAGACAAATTTCCACATTAACCATGAGAGGAATGACAACAATGAAGAAAAAAGAAAGAAGAAAGAAAAGGAGGAAGGAAAAAAAAGAGAAAATATGCTTCAATCTACATTCTGATTCCATCAGTTCTAGAGGAGGATTGCATTTTCGTCATGAGTCATTTGGAATTGTGATGGGTCATTGCACTGATCAGATTTAGTAAATCTTTCTGCTTTGATTATCTTTAAACATTGCTGTTGATTCTTTGCTCCTACAAAAAGCAGCTGCTATGAATATGTTGGTATACATGGATTCATTTATTTCGCTTTCTTTAGGATATAAACCTAGTAGCAACATGGGAGGGACAAAAGTTGGACCACAGTTAATAACATAGCTCCAAATTGTTTTCCAGAATGGTTGGACCAGTTGACAGTTCTACTCACAGGGCATTAATAACCTGTTGTCCCATGTACCATCCTTATAAAAAGTTCCATAAATTTGACTATTTCCTCATTCACCATTATGAAACAACTCAACTTTGTTCTACTTACCTCCTAATCTCTTTCATGGAAATAAATTAGCTAGAGGTTGATTTTCTGCAATGAAAATTTGAAAATGTTCAGAAAAAGTTTCCAATGAAGCTAGTTGTAATATTATTTTCTACTTCAAGTGCAAAGAAAAATGGAATCAAATTCCAGGGTATGGGGGGCAGAGAAGCAAGATGGAAAACTCAGAACTTAGTTGGAAAATACATGCTATGTATGTTTCTTCTCAATGAGAAAACTGATATTATAGGTGAACAAATTTTTTAATGATATTAAGACTTGGAAGAATCAGATTAGAAATTGGTAAGATATTTTCTCTTTCTAGTTATATTTAAAGGAAAAATCAGAAAAGTTAATGTAACAAAGTTTCAGGGTTGATGTTGAGAATGTGGTTTTGAAGACCTTTCCTCTTTTGACCCATACAAGTGTATGATGTAACTGTACTGTCTATGTGATCCCTCTAAATGCTGGAAATCAGGGTGAAAGAGGAAACGAGATAGATTTCAATACACTGAGGTAAATAGAAATGTTATATCACCCACTTTTTAATTCCCTCAAGTCATTTCTCATTGATCACAGACTTCCCCTACTCTCTGCATCTTAAAAACAAAACAGGGCAAAACAAAATTCTCATTTGGCCCTTATATCTTCTCAAATTATCATATTAGATGCCTTCTTCCTTTCATAACCAAACTCCAAGAAAAAATGTTTACCTTTTTTTGCCTCTACTTTTCCTATTATCACATCTCAATTCATAACCATTTGACTACCAACTTCATGACTTAATTGAAACTTCTCTACCTAAATGGATCATGGTATTCTAATGTTCAAACCTAATTTTTAAGGTGGTTACCATTTTTAAATATTCCATAACATGTTTTTACTACCGGACTACCTCACTCTCTTGGATACTGTCTCTTTCCCAATAGTTTGTGATTGCTTTCACTTGATTCTCTTCTACTATTTTGACCTCTCCTTAGTCTGTATTGCTGGATCACAAGCTATCTCTAACTTCTCTGGTTATAAGTGGATCACAGCACCTGTCCTAGGTCCTCTTCTCATCTCGCTCTACATTCTCTCTGTAATAGTACCCACATCATTGCTATGTATTTAATTATCACCAAATTACATATTCAATCGTTGTCTCTCTTCTGAGAGTTAGTCACATATCTCCAATTTTCTATTCGACATTCAGACTGGATACCCCCATAGGCATCTCAAAATCAGTCTGTAACAAAATTCATTATTTTCCCCCAAAAAGCACTCCAAACTCCCCCATTTCTATCAGTTACCATTGTCTTTCTATTCATCCTGGTTCATTTATCTTTAATCTTTTCTATTGATTCTGCCAATAGGTGTGAGACCTTGTGAAAGACATTTCTAATCTCAGAATCTTAGTACCTTCATCTAAAAAATAAAGTATTAGATTAAATGGTATCTAATTCTTTTATCTCTAAAATTGGATTCTGCATCATTTGATCTGCTGATTTTAAATCCACAGAACGAGATGAATGTTCTAAGTTAACTTTATCACTTCTAATCTCATCACCATGATGCTAACTCAAGCTTTGACTGACACCACCTCCCTCAGACTCCCTCTCCTCTCTGACTGAAAATTTGGAAGGTGAAATTACAAACTCTCCTTGATGCTTTTCCTTATTGAGAGCAGAAAGTGCGTTTGTGGACTCTCTCCACTCGCACCTGCTACTCGATGTGGTTTCAACTCCATGAAACAAGATGCCCTTCCTAGGCTAACTTCATCACCTTGGTCTCCACTTCCCCATTCCATCAACCCATAATATGTAGAACAGTGCCTGGCACATAGTAGGCACTTAATAAATGTTTATTGGATTATATTAAAATGAATGAATTTGGAAAAGTACATTTATTAACTACTTACTAAGTTCTAGGTATTGTACTAAGTACTGAGGATACAAATACAAAAAGTGAGAAAGCATTTGCTATTTGGTAGCTTAAGTCTAATGGGGGAGATAGCACATAGAAGGGAGTGGTAAGCAATGGACTTTTGGTCCTAGAAACACAAGAGATAATGAATAGATCTACATGGCAGTCAATTAACCCACCCTTAAAGAAACAGTGGGAGTGTTTTTTGACCACTATGCCAAAGAAAAAGAACAAAGCAGTAGGAAGACAGGGAGGTTTGAGGAGAGGATGACTCTGGTGGCAGAGTAGATGGCAAAGTGCCCTGAAGAGGCAACAAGATGGGACACAAAACTTGTTTTGGTGGGGCTGCTTATATACGAGTAGGCTAGAGAACCAATCAATTTTCAATCAAAAAGCCTTAGACCCAGGATCAAAGTTCTAAAATTGAATAAAGCAATTCCCTGGGTGAATGAGAGCATAGTTGCTGTTGGACCTGTCCAGAAGGTGCTATTCCACATTGGAGAAACAGGATCAGGAAAGATGGCAAGTTAGCAAGAATAGATGGCATCTGGCCCCACCAGATTTGGGGGCCATGAGTCAGTTTTTCATTTAGTTTATGGTAATTTTAAAATTTTTAAAACACCTTTGATGATGGAAGAGAAAATCTTTCTGGTTTGGGGAAGCAGGATAGAAACTCTAGATGGTTCCTCTAACCATAGGCCCATCACTTTTGTTGACTGAAAGGCCTTTTGAGCCTTAGGAATGCATGGTTAATGGTTCACTAAATGACATTATGGCATTTAGTATTAAGCCTCATCTCTTACTATACAGAATGATTCATTGGAGGTCTTCAAATTGAAACTGGATGATCCCTTGTTAGCCTTATTGTATATTATAGTCTACTTGAGGCATATAAATTGGACTAAGTGAACCTCTCAAGTGCCTTTCAAATATAAAAATTATATGGTTCTTTGCCTGTGATTCTGACCACACCACACTGTTTCTTCTACAAGCTGATATTGCATATATGGGAAGGGTTGAAAAAACTGAGCGAATGAGGGTAGGTTAGTCAAAAGCCTCATCTTTTCCAAAATAGTAAAATTGCCCTCTGACTCACTTTTGTCTGAGGAGGAAGGAACAAAGGAAGAAAACAAGACTTAATTAAATGCCTATTGTATACCAGGCAGTTAGTTGGCTTTATAAATATTCTCATTTATTCTCCCAACAAGTGTGGTGTTATTATCTCCATTTTACAACTGAGGAATCTGAAGCACTAGAGGGTAAGTGAGTTCTCCAGGATCTTAGTAAATGTCTGAGGATAAATTTGAATTCAGGCCTTCTGGTTTCAGGCCCGACACTTTATGCATTGTACTACTTGACTATTTTCTGAGTTGGACAAGTAAAACACTTGATCCAGTTTAGTTTTATCTTTAGGAGTTGTAGGCCAGTCTCTATGCTCACTCTTCCATCTATGGGTTGAGTGACCAGGATGTTTCCCCAAAGGGCTACTACTACTTTACCTTCTCAGAATCATAGAGGTAACCCTGGAGGTATGAGGTTTTCTATTACTCTCACAAATGAGTTCCCATCTGTTATGATCCCTCAATGTCAAAGTTAACATTACACCAATATAAATTGATTAACATCAATTACATCTTTTACAAAAGAATATATACTGTGAAGTTATAGCAAGGGCTGAAGTACAACATTCTCCCCGGACTGAGTTGTGCTTTCCCCTCTGTAGAGCTACTTAGTCACAGAAGAGAAGGAACTCCAATTTAAACTGATTGCTAAAATTTCCTGTGCCCCTCCCTCCCAATTCAGGGCAAAGGAAGTACTTCTTGACCCAGCAAATCTGTTTCTCCCACAGTGAGTTTCTGTTAAGGTCATTTCTTGGCATACCATAACTGATGGATAAATCCTTCCTTTTCTTGTAGACAGGGTGTCTCACTGCCAAGTTGATTCACTCCTAGAGAGGGTCAGAAGTTTTTTCCTCAAGGCTAACTCATCATTGGACTTGGCTTCTTCTATTGTCAGTTCCATGTTCCTTGGATAACTTTTCTGACATTTTGAACATCACAGTGTCATAATCCAATCTGTTACATTTCTGATACTTATTCACCTATAAATAGCAATGATAAACACACAAAGAAAAAAGAAATAGCAATGTTATGGATTTTCAGCTATGGTCAAGATGGGGTGTTGTTAGTATTACTGCCACTGCCCTTCACCAGAAGGCTCACATCATTTCTCCTTCTTTACTTCCAGGAAAAGACAAAGAATTAATCTCTTTGAGGCTTTGTTATATAAAATTCCAATTCAGCAGAAAAAAAGACACTTTTTCACCTCTCAATAAATCAACAGGAAACAGTCATAACTGTTCCAAAGCACAGAGGCAAAGGACTCCTCCAGTGCTCTATTTTGGAAACAGGCTCCCCCGACTGTAAATGAGTGTCAGTAGGAAGAAAATATTGTGAATGCTCTAAAGACTGGACTCTTGGTGGCTGGTCCTCCCATCACAGAATCTATTCTATTTGAATAGGAGAAAACCTAAAATTAGCTCTCATTTTGCTTGTCTTTCAAGCCAATGGAAAGCCTGGTTTCTTTGGACTATGATCTGAGAGCCTGATCCCTCTTAAATAATCTATATACTAAAATGAAACAAGATTCCTCCCTCTTGTACCCCAGGTTCATAATTAAGGACACACAAATTAAAAACTGTTAAAATTAGTCATATCTCCTTGATAGTGGCTAGATTTTTAAAATATTATGGAAATAGAAAATAACTTTAAAAAAAGAAAATTCTGTCATCTCATACAGAAAAGGGAGGAGAAAGAAAAAAGTGGTTTCTTTGTTGTCTGTATTCTCTGGTAGGGGAAAGTTCAGCAGTGATTGGAAGATTCCCATGCTCTGGCCATGTAAAGCTGTCTTTCTCTCTGTCCTGCTGGGCCAAGGCACCATCCTTTCTTTCTCTTCTCTCCCTGTCAGTTCCTGTATTGACATTGAGGGCAATTGCTATGCTTTGACCACTTCTATAGCTAGCATCCATCTCTCTTGGAAAAAGTCTATAACCTTCTCTCTGGCTGAAAGAAGATAACTTTATCTCCTTCAAACTATACCTCATAAGAACCCATTCAAGTTAGTCTCATTTATTAATTATACAAGATGACTTACAGAGGAGGGGACATTGGAAGTTGTGATGCCCAGAAAATACCTCTTGCAGAAAATGTATTGCTTGAGCTGAGTCCTGGGTGCAAGCTTTCAAAATTATTCAATTCCCAATTTAGCCCTTCATGGTGAGTATATTCAGAAAATTTTATATAGAGGAAGACACAAAAGTTAGTATTGACATCAAAATCTATTTCTCATTGTAATTTTCTAAGAATTTCCTCATATTCACATTAAAAAGGTCATTCTTGTGCCCTTAAAGTCTCTTCTTATAGGGAAAAATTTCAATCTATTTTTAAGTGTTAGTCATTATTTAGTGCATTAATTATGAATATATGTCTTTGATTAGCAAGTTGTTATTTTTTCATACCTTAATGCAATTCTGAACAAAGTGATTTCAGAATTTATCATTGAAATGAATCCCTTGTCTGTAAGGTGCCATTTTCACTTCTGACTGAAGGATTATTGAAATTTATGAACAGACCACAAAATAAAAATGTACATCAAAACTGAAGAACATACAAATAGAAAACATTTTGGTATTTATTTAGTATTTTATTTTTAACCAGTTAGACATAAAAACAATTTTAACATTTGTTTTTAGAACTTTGAATTACAAAAGGCAAATGAGGAGATGAATACCTTATAAATCAGAATTGGACAAATGGAAATGGGGCCCCAAAACTCACTGAAGATAATAATTCCTTAAAAACTAAAAAAGATGCAGATGGAAACTGACTCTACGAGAAAATGAGAAATTATCAATCTAAGCCAAAAAAATGTAAAAATTGAAGATAATATATCTCAATAGAAAAATAATTGACCTGGAAAATAGATCCAGTAGAAATAATTTTTACATTGCTGGAATACCTGAGAGCCATGCTCAAAACAAGAGCCTAGACATCATCTTTCAAGAAATTTTCAAGAAAAACTGCCCTGATATTCTAGAACCAGAGGGGAAAATAGTAATGGAAAGAACCACTGATCACCTCCTGGAAGAGATATAAAAAATCCAACCTCTAGGAATATTATGGCCAAATTTCAGAGTTCTCAGGTCAAGAGGAAAATATTGCAAGCAGCAAGAAAGAAAAAAAATTGAGTATTGTGGAAACACAGTCAGGATAACAAGATTTAGCAGCTTCTACATTAAGGGATTTTAGGGCTTGGAATATGACATTTCAGAGGTCAGAGGAGATAGGATTAAAACAGAATTACCTAACTAGCAAAAGAGAGTACAAACCTTCAGGGGGAAAAATGGAAATTCAATGAAACAGAGAATATTCAAGTCTACTTGATAAATAGACCAGAACTGAGTAGAAAATTTAACTTTCAAATGTAAGACTCAAGAGAAGCATGAAAATGTAAAAAGGAAAAGAAAAATTGTAAGGAACTTATTAAAGTTGAACTGTTTACATTCCTACATGGAGAGATGATTGTAACTCTAGGGTAGTTTGTGGGATATATATTTATTTATTCATATGGGATATATATCGACAGAGGGCTCAGAATGAGTTAAAAATGAAAGAATGATAAAAAAAATTGAATTAAGGGTGGGAGGAATGTAGTGGAAGAAGAAGGGAGAGGTAGAATGGGGTAAATTATATCACATAAAAGAGGCAATAAAAAGCTTTTACAGTGGAGCGGAAGAGGGGGGAGGCGACAGAGAATGAGTGAATCTTACTCTCATTGGAATTGGCTTAAGCAGGGAATAACATCCACACTCAATTGGGCATGGTAATCTATTTTACCTTACAGGAAAGTAGTGGGGAATGGAGGATGATAGAAGGAAGGGCAAAGGGGAAGAGGGGATAATCAGAAACAAACACTTTTGAGGAAGCACAGGGTGAAAGCAGAGAATAGCATAAATGGGGGACCTGATATAGGAAGGAGGGAAATATAGTTAGTGTTTCACAACATGACTATTATGGAAGGATTTTCCATGACTACACATGTATAACCCACATCAAATTGCTTGCCTTTTCAATGAAAGTGGGTGGGGAGGGAGGATGGGAGAGAATTTGGATCTCAAAGTTTTAAAAAGGAAAGCTAAAAACTATTTTTATATGCAACTGAAAATAAATATACAGGCTATGGGCTATAGAAATGTATCTCATCCTACATGAAATGGAAAGGGAAGAGAATAAAAGAAGGAGGTTGAGGTGACAGAAGAGTAGGGAGATTGGGGGAAAGGAGTAATCATAAAGCATGCCATCTTGGGATGGGGGGAAGAGGTGTGGAAAATTTCGAACTCAAAATCTTGTGGAAATGGATATTAATAACTAAAATTAATTAATTCATTTGAAAAGACTTAAATGAAAAAAAAATACTTTGGGTTCCAAATTCTCCTTTCTCCCTCTGGACACTGTACCCTCACCATCAGGAAGGCAAGCAATTCAATATAGTCTAAACATATGTTATCATGCAAATGTATCTTAACTCATGTTGTGAAAGAAAACATAGACAAAAAGCTCAAGAAAAATAAAAGCAATAAAAAAGTATACTTCAACCTATATTCAGACATCATCAGTTCTTTCTCTGGGATTGGATACCATTTGTCATCACAAGTCCTTCAGAGTTGTCTTGGATCATATTAAAGCAATAGTTTTGCTATTGTTGTCAATTCATTTCAGTTGTGATTGACCCTTCTTAACCCCAGTTGGAGTTTTCTTGGCAAAGATACTGGAGTGGTTTGCCATTTTCTTCTCCAGATCATTTTACAGATAAAGAATCTGAGGTAAATAGAATGAAGTGACTGCCCAGCTGTCTGAGGTTAGATTTGAATTTAGGTCTTCCTGAGTCCAAGCCTAGCACTCTATCAACTATGCCACCTAGATACCTTAATAAAATAGTGAGCTAACCTTTTTGGATCCATGGCAAATACTACAAACTTTCTCCAGAAATCACTATATGAAAAGATAAGTTATTGTCTTAGCTTGTGGTTTCTCTAACCAGCCTCACCATTGCCTGCCACTTTTACAATACATTTTCCAATCTCCTCTCACAGTCCCAAAATGAGGAGTTTGATTTTTTTAACTTGTCTTTCACACAGACTCGATTGAACCAAATAAATCCTAACACTGTCAAATATAATTTACTTTTTAGTTCCCTAATTTAATATTGCGTATTTGCTATGTTTCATTGCTGCTTGTCCTCAGGATTGTTTTATTTAAATATTAGATTGTTTTCTGCCAGGGTCTGTGAGCGTCCAACCTAGGAATTCAATGCATCCAATAAGCTTTCCCCAGAACATGCCTCTTTTTCTTTGTAAAGTCATAAGATTACCTAACCTGGGCATTAAGAGAACCTGCACATGACTCATACAGAATTTTCCTAAATTAGGTTTAAGACAATCAGAAGTCCTCTGTCCATTTAATTGTTAATAATTCAATGCCTACCAGGACTATCAGGGAGCCAGGGTATCCACCTTGATAAGACTGCTCAAATATAAGCAGTCCTATTATCTGTGATATCTAAAAGGATATACTAAAGTAAGTAAAGAATTCTTTTTAATATGACAGTCCAAGTTCGGCAAAAAGTTCCTAACTGATGGTTTAAAAGGATATACTAAAGTAAGTAAAGAATTCTTTTTAATATGACAGTCCAAGTTCAGCAAAAAATTCCTAATTGATGGTTTAAATAGAGAATTAACAGGTTTTCATCCTTTTAAGAACGATAGATGTCTAATAACCATGGCCTGAGATCTACTAGCACGGCTGAAAAGTGAACAATAACAAACTTTATTGAACTACTCTGTGTAATTTAAAGGCAAATCAAGGGTCAAGGAAGGGATTCCAATTATCAAATTCAGATTGTTTTTCAGTCACATAATCATGACCAACTGCTAAGCATTCAAAGGGAAATATTCAAATATTAAAAATAAAAGCAGAGTCAAACACATAACTTGTTTATCCAAGTGAGATTTACTGAAGGACATGACACAACTGACTAGATAGTAAGGTAATAGAGAAGACAGCTGCCGCTGCTGTCTCTCCTAGTTTTTAATGTGTGCTGATTTCTCCTAAGATGCTGAACTGAAGAAGGCAGGCAGACATGAACTACGAGAATTCTCTTTGTAGTAATACATCTTCAGTATGGTGCATTCTGAAGGGAATTTCTCTTCTTTAGAAGAAGGCCATGTTTCCGACAGCAAATACTCTCTTTAACTCTAGAGCTGAAGATTTAGGACACAACGTAATTGACCTAATGCATAAATTCACAACTGATCTTTTTAGAAACTCAGCCTTGACATATATTCAGCAATGCACTTACAGGGTGTGTGAGTAATATACTCACAGAAAATCTATACTAGGTAGCATCAAAGTATTACTATATGTTGGCCTACACAAACTGCCCATTTCAAATGCTAGACTTACCTTGAAAATGATTATAAAATAAATTAATAATCTCTTAGATTATAGGAGAGCACAAACCCTATATGGTAACAGCTCTAACAAGTTATTAGTTTTATTTATTGGTTTAACAAACCAAGACATTACAAATCATCAGTTAATCCATATTAGTGAACAAAGAATATAGTTAATTCAACTTATACATAGAAAGAGTTAAAGCACACTAACTTAAAATAAATCTCTAATTTACCAAGGAAAAAAAATACCTGAAAAACCAAACCAAACCCAGAGTGAGGACTTCGAAAGCCCAGAGAAGCAGCAGCTGGCAGCAAGTAGCACAGCTGTTAACCAGCATCATACCCACAGCTAATATTGTACCTTTAGAGTTCAGAGAGAATCCTGAAGATTGCATACTCTGAGATGAATTGAGTAAAATCAATTTTTGATAAATTTATGTTAGTCCCATTAAGTATTTAATAATTAATTCTTTAATACACATTAAGGCAATATTTCTTTAATACAACATTGGACCAAGTCTCAAATAAACAGTCTCAAAGCCTTTTAATCATTTGTTCAAGATAACCTAGTTAAGAAGTTATGAGTAGAGAAGACAAATCCCTTTATTCTGACTTAAATATCAAGGATTTTTGTACTAAAACTGGAGAGGAAATTAATTTGGAAGAACAGAGGAGGGAGGGAGGGAAATGAAAGAAAGTGGAATTTTTTTTAAAACACTCTACTTCTGAAAATTAAAAAAAAACACCTTTGACCATAATATTTTCTTCAAAGCTGCTGCGATATCTTTATTCCTGACACTATAGATCAGAGGGTTTATGACAGGTGTTAGGATAGTATAGAAGACAGACACCATCATATCCTTCTCAGCAGTATGATAAGAAGGAGGGAGCATGTAGTTATAGACAGCAGCTCCATAAAAGAAAACAACAGCAGTTATATGGGAGGAACATGTGACAAATGCTTTCCTATGACCCGTAGCTGAATTCATCCTATAGACTGTGAGGAGAATAAGGGAGTAAGAGCTTAAAATAACAGTGACAGGGATGAGGAGCATAAGGACACAGCACAGGTACATGACAATCTCATAGAGTGATGTGTCTGAGCAGGAGAGTTTCAACAAGGCAAGGACCTCACAGAAGAAGTGTTGGATCTCTCTGGACTTACAAAACGGGAAGTTCATGGTAATAGGGGTGAGTGTAAAACCATCAACGGAGCCCAAGAACCAACAGACAGTTGCAAGGAGCATGCACACTCTGTGATTCATGAGGATGGGATAGTGAAGGGGGTGACAAACGGCCATATACCTGTCATAGGACATGGCTGCCAATAGGAACAACTCTGCTCCCATAAGTGTTAGGTGGAGGAACACTTGGATTCCACAGCTTGGGACTGAGATATGATGAATCCCAATCACCTGATCCAGCAGCATCTTGGGCACAGTAACAGAGATATACATCATGTCCATGAGGGAAAGCTGACTGATGAAGAAGTACATGGGAGTGTGGAGGTGGGGATCACTTCGAATCAAAAGAACCAAAGTGGCATTGCCAGTCAGCGCTACTAAGAAAATAATGAATATCAGTGAGTAGAATAGAGTAGGATATTTGCTTTGGCTAAAGAGCCCCAACAAGATGAAATCAGTTCCAAAACTTTGATTCTCCAACCACATTCTTTGCTTCATATCCTCACACCTAGAGAAGATTAAAAACACCGAAGGATTTTACATTTTGTCCCTTATACATAAATGATAGATCATCTACTAGTGAAGAAAAGATATATGTTATAGATTGTTCTAACAAGAGCAGATAGTTTTCCTAACAGAAGAGATTCTCATCAATCTATGACAAAGATGGTCTAACTTGAAAGTGAAGATAGATCTATTTTATAGAAATTTATCTTCAGTTATTTTCAAACCCTGAGATTCTGCCAAATTATTTTTATATAGTGTTCAAGATGAGTTCTGAAACTTGAGATAAATATAATAGAAAACATTATAGTAACAATGATTTTCCTTTTGTTTTTGCCACATGAACATCTCAAATTCAAATGGAACTCATTATTTTCAAAACTTCCTTATTAATGTCAGAGCTATTAAAATAATCTCAGTCACTCAATCTCACAACTTTGGTGTTGTCCTGAACTCTTCATTCTCTATTCTCCCATCTTTACAGTACAATGCCAAATTTTATACTTCATACGTTCTTTTCACCTCTTATATATGACCCGTTCTATCACTCAACATCCTAGTTGAATCCCTTGTCATTTCCTGTTGCAGATGTTCACCAAAATTACGGCAATACCCTCAGATTGGTCCTTCTACCATAAGTCTTGCCCCACTCCGATTTAACTTGCACTCAATGGGCAAAGTGATTACCTAATGTTTAGATCTTACCAATTAAGCCCCTGCTCTGTAAACTGCAGTGTCTTCCTGTTTCTCGCGTAACAAAATAAAAACAAAAAAATCCCCCCTTTAGTATCTAAACCTCTTCATAACCTAGCACTTGTCTACACTTTACCTCCCTTGATTCAGCTACATTCTCCTGGATACTATTCTCCACACACAATATTCCATCTCCTTTCTCCTTCTCTTTACATTGACTATTCCCCATGCTTGAAATAAATAATCTCTTTCCTAACTTCCTACCTCTTAGTTTATCTGGCTTCCTTCAAGATTCAGCCTTCCCCAGTTCCCCCCAGTTGCTACTGCCTTCTGCCTTCCCTTATTTAATCAGTCTCTTGACGAGGAGTAGTATATTATGGAGAGAATTTTTATAAGGATCTGCTCATGTTGAGAGCAATTCATTCCATATATGTGAAGTCAAAATAAAAATTTTGGGGAAAAATCAACTCCATAATCCTAGGGGAATATTTACAGAAGAAAGCAAATAAGCATTTATTAAGCAATTGCTATGTGTCAGGCACTATGCTAATCACTTTATAAAAGTGTATGAGATGCAAATATTTTGTTTGGTCATCACAACAATCTTAGGATGTAGGTGCTATTATTATCATCCCTACTTTACAGCTGAGGAAATTGAGGCAGATAGTGGTTAAGGGACTTACCAAGAAACACATATCTAGTGTCTGAGGTTGGATTTGAATGTAGGACTCCCTGATTCCAAGTCAAGCACTCTATTACTACTCCACCTAGGATGTTGACACTTCTATTTCTCTCAACACAATTCGTAGGACTCTTCTTCACTCTCTAAGCGTTTTTAACTTTTTTCATGATTATGCCAGGAATGTACCTTTCCTTATAGGACACAGCAATTAGTGCAAGAAGTTCCCTTAGTTTCAAAGAGGGAGTTTGTATGCTGAAATTATTTATTTCACAGAAATTTCTAGCTTGCTACTTCAGTATATATCCCTATAGGCAAAAATTGATGCTTTAATTCAGGTTGATGAATATATAAATTATGAAATACCTTCAAGGTAGAAGGACTTCATCTACAAAAACATTCACATATTCACAGAAATATTTGTATCTTTTAAGGAATCTATAAAAATATTTTCATTTATAATATTTTTACCCCTGATTTGGTATAGTTCTCATTTGGTCTTTACTGCATCTATGAATTTCTTCATCTGTAAAAATGAAGCTTGACTTCTATCAACTTTCAGAACTCTTTTATTGTTAACATTTCTACAATTCTATGTCTCTACTGTCAAATTTCCTCAGAATCCATAGAAATTCTGCCAATCATGAGGGTTTCTTCACATCATTTCCTCCACCTTGAATGAGCTTCTAATCTTCCCCTTTGCCTACTCAAATCCTACCCTAGACATTTTTATTTAAAATAGTTCATGGGATTCAGTCATGTCTACATTCACATGCATGAGACAATTAAGCTTTGTGCTACTTACCTACAATTCCTTAAATAGAAAAAAAGATCCAGAGGTTTATTTCCTATAATGAAAACTGGAAATATTCACATCTGTTCCCAAAAGTAAAACAAGCGATATTCTTCTCCACTACAAATACAGAGAAAACGTGTAAGAATCTCTCAGGAAAATGATCAAAGTGGTCTGTGGAAACTAAGACTACATTTAGAAAGTGTTAAGTTTCCCATCAATATGAAAACTAGGATTATTCAAAATCAAATTATTTTTTAAGAAAAATAAAGTCTGATACTATGAATGAATAAGACATGAATGAATGAATAAGATATGAACGAATGAATGAATGAATAAGATAATAGCTGGACATATATTTCATCTAATTACAGAAAAATCTAAGAGGTTATTGTAAAAACCAAGTAACAGAGCTGCTGTTGAGAAGTGGCATGTATTTTTGAAGTCATTAGATGAACCTCTCCTGTCTCAGCTCTACCTAAATTTCTAGATAAATGTTGCTGTAAGTGTAATGCATCAAGAAGCTGGCCCTGTGTGAAGGGAAGGAAAGAAAAGATGTGAATGTGACGTGAATCTAAAGAATGAGGTCAGAATATTGCATCATCCCCTTTTTCACATTAATTATAGAAGAATTCTGGAACCGAGATTGAATTAAAAGAGTGCTGTCTTGGGAACAAGAGGTTTGGATGGGTGTGTGGGGAAGTCATATCTCTGAGTCTACCTGCCTGTGTGATCTGGGGAAAGGAATTTGTTTTCTTGGAACCTCGATCTCTTTATCTCAAAAATGAAAGATGGAACTCGATGTTCCTTCTTGCTCTAAAATTTTGTCTTCTGTATCTACTAGGAAATTTCTGAGAATTTGGAAGTAATGGATTTGAAGCAATACACATAATAAAGTTACTTGATTTAAAATGTTGTATTGATTCATTTTTCTTTTCAAAAACAAACTCTTCAACAAACACTAAATTAATAAAACACTTGACAAAGCATATACCTCCAAAATAACAAAAAATTTCCATCTCTTCTTGAACATTTTTAATAAGAGGACAATCACTATCTACTAAGGCATCTAATTCAATCTGTGCATATCTCTAAATTTTAGGAAACAAATAATCCACAGGAATATTTAGTAACTCATATATTTAGGAGATATTTCTAGAGTTTTACATCACAAATTTTCTTTGTACAACGAGATTTTGTTTCCTTCATAGAGCATAGTGCCCTCTTTGATATGATCACAGTTCAATGCTATAGGCTTCCATGTCTCATAATCAATAATAAAGTTCTTCAGAGAGACCTTCAGAGTGTCTTTGGACTGCTTCCTCTGAGCCCCAGGTGAGAATGTGCCCTGTTCAAATTTTCCATAAAATAGTCCTTTAGGTAAACCCACGCTGGGCATTCCAGTTATGTGGCTGTTGTGCTCTGCAATAGAGTTTGAATGCTTAGATGTTCAAATAAAGAGAAAACCTCAGTGTCTGATACCTCATCTTGCCAGGAAATCTTGAGAATCTTTCTAAGATAATTCAAGTAGAAGGAGTTCAATTTTGGGGTGGTGTTAGTATACTGGCAATAAAGTCAGCACAATGATTCTCTGAACGTTCAGTTTGATATGTAGCCTGATATTTTTCATATACTTTCTTTCATCAGACACTTTCAATGAGGATGACAAGTACATCAAGTTCAGTCCCTTCACTAATGGTAAATAATTTACCTTGAAATTGCCAAGATGCAAGGAGAATTACTGCATGACTTTTATTTCCATATGACTGTGTACTCAATGCAGCCTCCTAGACTCAGATACAACAATCTGGATCAGTTCTCTGCTACTTGTGCTAATTTTCACTTGACAATTAAACACCAAAGAAAATGGAGGTTTTTAACCAGCCAACACCATACCATCCATATGTTACAACAAATAAGAAATTTGTTTAATGCTGAGGAAAATTTCACTTACCTTGGAAGTACACTTTACAGGGATGTCTACGTAGAAGATGAGATAGAAGATGAGATTGATGCACACATTGCCCGAGCTAACTCAGAGAGTTCTACTAATAATGTACAGAAAGGTTGATGTTTCAGGGGGGTTTCTTTCATATGCCACTGCTTTACTGAAATTATTGCATCAATTCATTTTAGTTGAAATTGTAGAGTTATCTAAGAAGACCATTGTTACCAGAAAAAAATGTTAATTTGGGTTCACCTTAAGCTACTATAATTCATTTATTTTTCTTGGATTATTTCCATTCGTAGAACTTCTAGTATTATATGAAATAGTAATGATTATCACTGACACTCTTGACTTACTCCTGATTTTATTGGAAAAAAGTCACTGTATCTTGGTCTTGAATAGAAATCATTTAGCACATTAAGGAAATATTCATTGATTCCTCTACTTCTTAATATCTTCAAATGAAATTAATGTCATATTTTGTCAATACTTTTTTCTACATATTGATCATGCATTTTCAATTGTTTTGCTTTTTACTATGGTTAATAGTTTTTCTAATATTGAACCAACTCTAGATTTCTGGGATAAATTCAAGTTCTACTGTATATATTATTTTAAGAGTTTTTCTGTGAATGGTTCATGCAGTATATTCTATTGATCTCCATCAGGTAAGTTGCTCTATCATTTTCCTTTTTTCTACTTCATCCTTCCCTAGATTAGATTTCAAGAACTCATTTAAATTATAAAAAGAATTTGGTATGATCCTTTATCTGTTGTGATAAATATTTTGTGCAATAATGGAATTAATTCAATCTTTCAACCTTTGATAGAATTCACTTAGTAATTCATTTTAAATCATTTATACCTTCTTCAATTATTTTATAAGATTTATTTAAATTTTCTCTTTCTTTTTACTGTTGATCTGGCTGTGTGATTCCACACACATATGTATTTATATATGCACATATATTCGTACATAAACAAACATATATATATACATATATTCGTCCATTTCATTTGTTTTCACTTTTGTTTTTGCATAGTTTGAATAATTCCTTTTGTTTTTTCCTTCACTTGTGAATTCTTCTTTGTCATTTTATAAATTGTTATTTTGATTTTCTTCCCTTTTTTTTTTATCAGAATAACTAACGGCTTTAATATTTTGAAAGGTGTTTTTACCTATCAACTCAATGAAAATTTCTTTCTTACAACTTTTGTTTATTTTCTCATTTTAAAAATTTTGCAGATTATTTGTTGATTATCTAGTCACTTTTAGTTCCATGCTCAATTCATTGATTTTCTCTCTCCTCTCTCTCTCTCTCTCTCTCTCTCTCTCTCTCTCTCTCTCTCTCTCTCTCTCTCTCTCTCCCTCTCCCCTCCCCTCTCTCTCTCCCTCAATTGTTAAAAGATTAAGATTTTCCCCTCAGGATTACTTTGGCCCCACCCCTGAAATTTTGTTATGTTATTACATTACTATAATATTTTTATAAAATTATATATTGTTTGCATGATTTGTTCCTTGACTCATTCTTCAGGATTAAATTATGTGGAATCCAACTAATTAATTTTTCTTCAGTGAAAAAAGGTTTTCTCTAAAAGTCACTCCTTGCATATAAGTTTATCGCATTTTGGTTAGTAAATGATTTCTTTAATCCTCTTTTTCTATATCTATTTGAAAAGTCTTCTGCACTTACGAATGGCCATTTCTTTTTCTAAAAACTGAGAGTTGAAGGGGGAGGAGCCAAGATGGCGGAGTAGAAAGATTCACATATGCTAGCTCCGAACCCACAGCCCATAAATTACCTGTAAAGAGGAACTCCCAACAAATTCTGGAGCAGGGGAAGCCGCACAACAACAGAGCAGAGGAGATTTCTGTTCCAGAGAGCCCGGAAAAACTGACACCAAAGGTCCATCGTGCACTGGACCTGGAGCAAAGCCCAGCCCTGCCTTGGCTGCGTGGCCCCGAAACGAGCAGATCTGAGGAGGCTTCAGGGATGGAATCTCCACCAGCCACGAAGGTCCCTCAACCCACAGACATTACAGGTCAATGAGAGAGACTGTTTGGTGGGCCGAGAGGGGAGGGGGTGTCTCCATAACTCAGGCCACCTCAGGAGGCAATGGCAGAGGCAGCAGCAGTTCAGGCCTCCCAAAGCAGACAGGAGCTGGGATCCATTGTTGAAGATCTCCACATAAACCCCCTGAGGGAACAGAGACTGGGAGGCAGCCCTGCCCCCACCTGAGAACCTGAACTTAATCTCTCACACTGAATAGCAGCCCCATCCCCCCTGAGAGCCCTGAGGCTGGGAAGCAGCATTTGAATCTCAGCTGGGCTGAGATCTGGAGATGAGGCAGGGGTGGAGAGGAATCTCAGAAGTCAAGTAACTGGCTGGGAAAATGCCCAGAAAAGGCAAAAAATTAAGACCATAGAAGGTTACTTTCTTGGTGAACATATATTTTCTCCTTTCCTTTCAAATGAGAAACAACAATGCTTACCAT
Source organism: Bettongia penicillata ogilbyi (assembly GCA_023548195.1). Lineage (NCBI taxonomy): Eukaryota > Metazoa > Chordata > Mammalia > Diprotodontia > Potoroidae > Bettongia > Bettongia penicillata. The sequence continues at coordinate 78,529 of JAJHZJ010000134.1, forward strand.
CAGGGAAAGACATAGACGTCAAGGCCTCTGTATCCCAAACATCTGAAACAGATATTCAATGGGCTCAGGCCATGGAAGAGCTCCAAAAGGATTTTGAAAATCAAGTTAGACAGGTGGAGAAAAAACTGGGAAGAGAAATGAGAGATGCAAGAAAAGCATGAAAAACGGGTCAGTACCTTGCTAAAGGAGACCCAAAAAAATGCTGAAGAAAATAACACCTTGAAAAATAGGCTCACTCAACTGGCAAAAGAGGTTCAAAAAGCCAATGAGGAGAAGAATGCTTTCAAAAGCAGAATTAGCCAAATGGAAAAAGAGGTTCAAAAGCTCACTGAAGAAAATAGTTCTCTCAAAATTAGAATGGAACAGATGGAGGCTAATGACTTTCTGAGAAACCAAGAAATCACCAAACAAAACCGAAAGAATGAAAAAATGGAAGAGAATGTGAAATATCTCATGGGAAAAACAACTGACCTGGAAAACAGATCCAGGAGAGACAATGTAAAAATTATGGGACTACCTGAAAGCCATGATCAAAAAAAGAGCCTAGACATCATCTTCCATGAAATTATCAAGGAAAACTGCCCTGATATTCTAGAACCAGAGGGCAAAATAAGTATTCAAGGAATCCATCGATCACCACCTGAAAGAGATCCAAAAAGAGAAACTCTTAGGAACATTGTGGCCAAATTCCAGAATTCCCAGGTCAAGGAGAAAATATTCTAAGCAGCTAGAAGGAAACAATTCCAGCATTGTGGAAATACAATCAGGATAACACAAGATCTAGCAGCTTCTACATTAAGGGATGGAAGGGTGTGGAATAGGATATTCCAGAAGTCAAAGGAACTAGGATTCAAACCAAGAATCACCTACCCAGCAAAACTGAGTATAATATTTCAGGGGAAAAAATAGACTTTCAATGAAATCAAGGACTTAAAAGCATTCTTGATGAAAAGACCAGAACTGAAAAGAAAATTTGACTTTCAAACACAAGAATGAGAAGAAGCATGAAAAAGTAAAGAGCAAAGAGAAGTCATAAGGGACTTACCAAAGGTGAACTGTTTACATTCCTACATGGAAAGACAATATTTGTGACTCTTGAAACTTTTCTGTATCTGGGTAATTGGTGGGATTACACACATACACACACACACACATGCACACATGCATGCACACACAGAAACAGAGAGCACAATGAATTGAATAGGATGGGATCATATCTTAAAAAATTGAAGTGGTGAGAGAGAAATGTATTGGGAGGAGAGAGGGAGAAATGGAATGGGGTAAATTATATCTCATTCAAGAGGCAAGCAGGAGACTTTTTAGTGGAGAGAAAAAGAGGACAGCTGAGAGAAAAGCATGAAGTTTACTCCCATCACATTCGACTAAAGGAAGGAATAAAATGCACACTAATTTTGGTATGAAAACCTATCTTACAATACAAGAAAGTGGGGGAGAAGGAGATAAGCAGGGTGGGGGGGGGATGATGGAAGGGAGGGCAATGGGAGGAGGGAACAATTTGAAGTCAACATTCTTGGGAGGGACTGGCTCAAAAGAGAAAATAGAAACAATGGGTTGCAGAATAGGATGGAGGGAAATAGAGTTAGTCTTACACAACATGACTATTATGGAAGTCACTTGCAAAACTACACAGATATGGCCTATATTGAATTGCCTGCCTTCCCAAAGGGAATGGGTGAGGAGGGAAGGATGGGGAAAAGTTGGAACTAAAAGTTTTAGGAACAACTGTTTAGTATTGTTGTTGCTACTAGGAAATAAGAAATACAGTTAATGGGGAATAGAAAGTCATCTGGCCCTATAGGACAAAAGAGAAGATGGGGACAAGAGAAGGGAGGGATGACAGAAGAGAGGGCAGATTGGTGATAGGGAAAATTAGAATGCTCGGTGTATTGGGGTGGGGAGGTGGGGATAAATGAGGAGAAAATCTGGAACCCAAAATTTTGTGAAAATGAATGTAAAAAGTCAAATAAATAAATTTATAAAAAGCAAAAAAAAAATAAAAATAAAAACTGAGAGTTGCAGTGATTTATTTTTGAATTTAATTTAATTGATTTATTCATTTACAGTTTTCAACAATCACTTCCATATGTTTTAAATTTTCTTCCCATGCCTTCCCCATCCCACCCTGAGATAAAGTGCAATCTTGAATGGGTTCTACACTTACATTCTTATTAAACACATTTTCACATCAGTCATGTTGAATAGAAGACTTAAAGTGAATGGGAGAAACGGTGAGGAAAATGAAAACATAACAAAACACAACACAGCAGAAAATGGTCTGCTTCATTCTGCATTCTGATCTCATGCTTCTTTCACTGGATGAGGATGGGGTTTTGCCTTGAGAGACCGTTGGGAATGTTTTAACCCCTTGTATCGCTGCGTAAGGCTAAGTCTATCAGAAGCAGTCCTCTCATGCTGTAGCTGTTACTGTGTGTAATGTTCTCCTGGTTCTACTCATTTCACTCAGCATCAGTTGATACAAGGCTTTCAAGGTTTTTCTGAAGTCTGATTGCTCTTCTTTTCTTGTAGCACAATAGAATTCCTTATATTCTATACCACAAGTTGTTCAGCCATTTCCTAATTGATGGGTATTCCCTCTACTTCTTGGTCACCACAAAAAGATTTGCTATAAATATTTTTGTACGTGGGGAAGTTTTTCCCATTTTTATGATCTTTTTGGGTTACAGCCCTAAGACATAGTCATTTCTTGTAAATGGGGCAAGTACAGTAGAGAAAATTCTCAAAGACTGCATTTTTCATTTTTCGAAATCCTAGAAATTTTTTCCTCATGTTTTTCTAGATTTCTCTGCATTGAAGTTGGTATATTGAAGTATTCAACTATAGTCTTACTGCCCATTTCTCTCTGTACTTTTGTTAAATGTTTGAGTATTTAGGTGCTTTGCCATTGAATGAATACAGAGTAATTACTTTCATCATTGCCTTATCATTCAGCTAAAAACTACTCACATCAAAATTTTCAGGGATCTCTTAATTGACAGCTGTAGTGGCTTTTAGTGAATTCTCATGCTTTATGACCTTTCTTCAGCCTTTGACAGTATTGTTCACCTTTTCCTCCTTATTGCTCACTTGTCTCTTAAGTTTTAAGTCTCCATTCTCCTTTGGTTCTCTTTCTGTCTATCTGCTATTTCTCAGGTCTAGATAACATCCACTAATTGTAGGTCGCCCCAGGCAATCTCTCTGGAGTACTCTTCTCATTTCCATGTTATTTCACTTAGGTATCAGGATTTGTCATGTCTACACTAAAGATTCTCAGATCTACTTAGTGAGGGCTAACATTTCTCTGGACAGGCAGTTTTGCACCTCCAACTCTCCTAGGGACATCTCAAACCAGATCTTCCAAGAGACATCTTAAATGCAACATTTCCAAGTAGAAATCATTATCTTCTCCCCAAACTCTTGACTCCTCCTAACTTCCTATTATTTTTGAGGGCACTATCATCTACCCAGTTATCCATGAATACAACTTAGGTGTCATCCTCAACTTCTTAGTCTTTCTCATTTCCCAAATCTAATCAATTGCCAAGTCCTGTTCATTTGTCTTTTTCAACACCTCATATATTTGCTTCCCTTTTCTTTTTTGACAGCTGATACTACCCAATTGCAAGTGTTCACCACCATACACCAAAACTATTTCAATAGCCTTCTGAAGAACTTCCTGCTTCCAGTTTCTTCCAATGTGATTCATAATCCATTCAGCTATGAAAGTGAGTACAGATTATTAAGTACAGGTCTGGCTATACTACTTCACATTCAGTAGATTACTTATTACTTCCAGGATTAAATACAAAATTGTTCTTTTGCCTCTTAATCTAATCCTTTCCACCTTTCCAGTCTTCTTAGACCTTATATCCCTCCATAAACTCTATAATTTAGTGACTCTGTCCTCCTTACTGTTCATTACATGTAACATTTCCTAATTTAGACTGACTTCCTCCACTCCTAGAATTCTCTCTTTCCTCACCCTACCTCCTGGTTTCCTTCAAATCTCAGCTAAAATCCCACCTTTTCAGCAAAATGTTCTTTATAATTCAGGTATATTTTATTTTCAATTCCATTAAAAATATGAAACCATTTCCAACAAATTTTCACATTATTCCTGAGAGGAAGAACAAGGACAAGAATGAGGAATAAAGGAAGGAAGGAAAGAAGAAAGAAAGCAAGGAAAAGAAAGAGAAAATAGGCTTCAGTCTGCATTACAAGTCCATCAGCTCTGGAGGTGAATTGCATTTTTCATCACGAGTTATTTGATATTGTGTTGGATCATTGCATTGATCTGATTTAGTATGTCTTTTAGCATTGATTATCTTTACAACATTGCTGTTTGTGTGTAAATATTTCTCTTTGTTGTGCTCTTTTCACTTTGTATCCATTCATTTAAATCTTCATAGGTGTTTTTTTAAATCATCTCCATCATTCTTTGCAGCACAATAGTATTTCATCAAATTTATATACCATCACTTTTATTAAACTACTCAACAAGTATTGGGCATCCCCTCACTTTCCAATTCATTGCCACTACAAAAAAGAGCTGCTATAAATATTTTTGTATATATGGGTTCATTTCTTTTGATTTCTTTGAGGTGTAAATCTAGTAGCATCATTGGAGGGTCAAAAGGTAAACATAGTTTAATAACATAGTTTCAAATTACTTTCCAGAATGCTTGGACCATCTGGCAGTTCTACCCACAGTGCAGTAATAAACCTATTGTTCCACATACCATCATTTAAAAAAAAGTTTCCTAAATTTGGTTGTTTCTACATTCACCATTATGCACTATTTGTGCTATTTACCCCTTAGTCTCTTTCTAAATAAATTAGTTGGAGGTTGATTTTCTGTAATGAAAATTTGAAATGTTACGAAAAATTTCCAATGGAGCTAAAGTTGTAAGTCAAATGCAGAGAAAAATGGAATCAAATTCTCAAGGTGTGAAGTAAGAGAAGGAACATGGAAAACTGAAAACATACATGGAAAATGCACTGTTATGCTTCTTATCAATGGGAAAACTGGTATTGTAGGATAATGAAGCAATTTTTAGTGAAATTGAAACAAAAAATCAAATAAGAAAATTGGTGAGATTTTTCTGCTTTCTAGCTATAGTTAATGAAAAATCAGAAAATTATTGTAACAACCAAGTCTCAGAATTGATGCTGAGAGTGTGGTATTGAAGACCTTTCCTGTTCTAGCTCACCCAAGTGTCTTATTTAACTGTCCTGTTCAGGTGATCCATCTAAAAGAAGGAAGGAGACGGATTTAAAAACACTGAGTTAAATAGAATTCTTATTTTTGCCATCTCCTCCATTACCATCAAGCTAGTAAAGAGTAAAGGTTTTCCCAATTTTTGTGTTTATATCTTCAGTACTTAGCACAACAATACCCAGAACTTAGTAAATGGTTAATAAATGCATTTTTAAAAATTAATTTACTCAATTTAATATAATTCAATAAGCATTTATTAAGTGCTTACTATGTGCCAGACACTGCTCAGTGCTATAGGTTTCTGGGATGGGGAAATGGAGACCAAGGTGATGAAACTAGCCTGGTAAGGGCATCTTGTTCCATGGAGTTGAAACCAGGCACTGGTTAACACTGAGATAAATAGAACTCTTATTTTCCTCAGGTCATTTCTCATTGATCACAAACATTCCCTGCTCTCCCCATCCTATAAACAAAACAAAGTTCTCATTTGGTTCATCTATCTCCTCAAATTATCATCTTCTATATTTTCTCCCTTTCATAACCAAACTCCAAGAAAAATGTATTTGTCTACATTTGCTACCACCATTTATTACTTCTCAGTTTGTAACAATGTGACTACTAACTTCACGATTTAACTATAACTTCTCTGCCTAAATCCCTCATGGTCTTCTAATTATTAAACTTAACTTTTCAGTGTTTATGAGTTTTAAATATTCTATACCATGTTTTATTACTGAATGCCTCACTTTCTTGGATACTCTCTTTTTCCTAATATTTCATAATTGTCTTCACTTGATTCTCTTTCTCCTATTCTACTTCTCCTTAGTCTACATTTGTAGAACACAAGCTATCTCTAACTCCTCGAGTTGTAAGTGGACCATAGCATTTGTCCTAGGTCCATCTCTCTCTCCATTCTCTCTATAATGCTACCCACTTCAGCTGCTATGCATTTGACTATCACTTTGGTACACATAATTTCCAAATTATATATTCAGTCATTGTTTCTCTCCCAAGAACCAGTCACACATCTCTAGTTTCCCATTGGATATTTCCAAATGGATGCCCCACAGACATTTTCAAATCAGGCTGTAACAAAAAAGATTATTTTCCCCCTAAAAGCACTCTCAATTTTCCCTTTTTCTATCAGTTACCATTATCTTTCTACTTTTCCTGGTTCAATTATCTTTAAATCTTTTCTCGTGTCCACCATTATATAGGTGTGTGTCCTTGTGAAAGACACTTGTAATCTCAGAATCTCAGTACCTTCATCTAAAAAGTAAAATATTAGACTAAATGGTATCTATTTTTTTACCTCTAAAATTTTATGAATCTGCATCATCTGCTCTGCCTGATTTCAACTCCACAGAACAAGATGAGCTTTCCAGGTTAACTGTATCACCTCTAATCTCATCACCATGCTGCTGATTCAGTCAAGTTTTGACTGACACCCCCACCCTCAGACTCTTCTCCACTCTCATTGAAAGGCTGGAAGGCAGAATTCCCAATTCCTTTTGAGGCCTTCCCTTCTTGAGAGCAGAAATTACATCTGGTGGTCACTCCGTTCTGCACTGGCTACTTTGTCTGGTTTCATCTCCATGGAACAAGATGCCCTTCCCAGGCTAGTTTCATCACCTTGGTCTCCACTTCCCCATCCCAGCAACCTATAGCACTGAGCACAGTGTTTGGCACACAGTAGGCCCTTAATAAATGTTTATTGGATTGTATTAAAATGAGTAAATTAATTTTGAAAAATGCATTTATTAACCATTTACTAAGTTCTAGGTATTGTTGTGCTAAGTACTGAAGATATAAACACAAAAATTGGGAAAGCCTTTACTCTTTAGTAGCTTAATGGTAATGGAGGAGATGGAACATATGAGGGAGTTGTGGGCAATGGAATTTTGGTCCTAGGAATATCAGAGATAATGAATTGATCTATAGGGCAGTCAATTAACCCACTCTTAAAAGTCAACGGGAGTATATCTTTGGCTACTGTGCCCAGAGAAAGAAGAAAGAAGGGGGAAGGTTTAAATAATAGATGACTCTGGTGGCAGGGCAGATGGCTAGGTGCCCTGAGGAGGCAACTAGATGGGATACAAAACTTGTTCTGGTCTGGGGATTGTTATATGTAGTAGGCTAGAGAATCAATCAGTTATCAATCAAGAAACCTTAGACCCAGGATGAAAGTTCTAAAATTGGATAAAACAACTCTCTGGGAGAATGAGAGTGTAGTTTCTGGGGGTCCTGCCCAGAAGGTGCTATTCTACATATGAGAAGCAGAATCAGGGAAAATGGCAAGTTAGCAGGAGTAGATGACTCAGTGGATTATAGTACCCAGGAACTGGGGGCCACCAGTCAGTTTTTCCTTTAATTTATGGTAATTTTTAAATTACTATTATTATTATTAAAAAAACCTTGGACATGGATATTAGAAGAGAAAATATTTTCTACCAACTAGGGAAGCAGGAGAGAATGTTTAGATGGTTCCTTTTGATGGCAATCAAAATAAGACCTTTTGCTCTTTTTGTTTGAGTATAATCAAGTGCCTCTGATTGAATTTTGCCTTTATCAATCAAGAGTCTTTACAAGGAGTTGTGATCATCATTGCCAAAGAAGACTATGCCATCAGAGAAAGAATGACATGACTTGCACATGACTTTGTTTTGAGTGAGGGAAGGCTGTAAAGTCATCAGCCTCACTTCGCCTCTCGAGCCATCTGAATCCAGTGACCAGATATTCATCAGGATGACTGGGGAAGGCCCGGGATGCAGCAGTAGACTTTGGCCCCTTTAGATCATGGTCTATTTATGACCTTCTGTGAGAATTCTTTTTGTAGCAACACATCTTCAATATGATGCATTCTCAAGTGAATTCCTCTTATTAGGCCATGTTTCTGATAGCATATACTCCTTTCATTCTGGAGCTTATATTTGGGACACAGTATAACTGACCTCATGAATAAATTCACAACTGCTCTTTTGAGAAACTCACCTTGACATATATTCACCAGTACACTTACAGGGTGTGTGGCTAATATATTCACAGAAAACCTACACTAGATAGCTTCAAATTATTAGTCTGTGTCAGCCTACGCAAACTACCCATTTCAAATGTTAGATTTATTTTGAGAATGATTGTGGAAAAAAATATGATTACCTTAGACTGGAGGAGGATATGAAGTCTATATGGTAAATGTTCTAACAAGTTATTTTATTTATTTATTGGTTTAACACACCAAGAGTTTGCAAGTCATTAGTTAATAATAAATATTAGTGAACAAAGAAAATCATTAATTCAACATGAAAGTAGGAAGAGTTAAAGTGCACTACACATAAAACAAATCTCTAATTTACTAAGGAAAAAAAAAACTGAAAAACAAAACCAAACCCAGAGAGAGAACTTTGGAAGTCCAGACAAGATGTAGCAGGCAGCAAGTGGCACAGGTGCTAACCAGCATTATACCCATTGCTAATACTGTACCTTTAGACTTCAGAGAGATTCCTGAAGATCACACACTCTGAGTCAAATTGAGTAAAAGCAGTTTTTGATAAATCCATGTTGGTCCCCATTCATCTTTTAGGTACTTAAAAACTATTTCTTTAATAGAATATCAATACATTTCTTTAATATAACATTGGAACAAGTCTCAAGTAAGCCAAGTCTCAGAGACTTTTAGTCATTTATTCAAGATAACTTAGTTACCAAGGTGTGGGTAGAAAAGCCAAATACTTACATTCTGACTTAAATATCAAGAATTTTCTTACTAAACAGGGAGAATATTAACCAGAAAGGTTTAAAAAAACTCTCAAAGAGAGGAAATTAATTTGAAAGGACAGGGAAGGGAGAGAGGGAGATGCCCATTTATCACAGAGGCACATGAAATAAAATGAATCAATAATAAATAAAAGAAAGTGGAGTGTTTTTAAGTAATCTACTTCTAAAAATTAGTTAAAATCATCTTTGACAATATTTTCTTCAAAGCTGCTGTGATATCTTTATTCCTGACACTATAGATGAGAGGGTTTATAACAGGTGTTAGGATACTGTAGAAGACAGACACCATCATATCCTTTTCTGCAGTATGATAAGAAGCAGGAATCATGTAGTTAAAGAAAGCAGCCCCAAAAAAGAGAATTACAACAGTTATATGGGAGGAACATGTGACAAATGCTTTCCTATGACCCGTAGCTGAATTCATCCTATAGACTGTGAGGAGAATAAGGGAGTAAGAGCTTAAAATAACTATGACAGGGATGAGGAGCATAAGGACACAGCACAGGTACATGACAGTCTCATAGAGTGATGTGTCTGAGCAGGAGAGTTTCAACAAGGCAAGGACCTCACAGAAGAAGTGCTGGATCTCTCTGGAATTACAAAATGGGAAGTTCATGGTGATAGGGGTGATAGTGAAACCATCAAGAGAGCCCAAGAACCAACAGACAGTTGCAAGGAGCATGCAAACTCTGTGGTTCATGAGCATGGGATAGCGGAGAGGGTGACAAATGGCCATATACCTGTCATAGGCCATGGCTGCCAAAAGGAAGAACTCTGCTCCCACAAGTGTTAGATGGAAGAACATCTGGAGTCCACAGCTTGGGGCCAAGATATTATGAATCCCAATCACCTGATCCAATAGCATCTTGGGCACAGTAACAGAGATATACATCATATCCATGAGGGAAAGCTGACTGATGAAGAAGTACATGGGAGTGTGGAGGTGGGGATCACTGTGAATCAAAAGAACCAAAGTGACATTGACAGTCAGCGCTACTATGAAAATAATGAATATCAGTGAGTAGAAGAAAATAGAATATTTGCTTTGGCTAAAGAGCCCCAGCAGGATGAAATCAGTCCCAAAAGTTTGATTCTCCAATGACATTGTTTGCTTCATATCATCTCACCTAGAGAAGATTAAAAAAATCAGAACAACAAAGTATTTTATATTCTGTCCTTTATACATTCAAGATCAATCATCTATTACTGAAGGAAAGAAACATGCTATAGATTGTTCTACCAGGAGCAGAGATATATCTTTGCTAAGAGTAGAGATTCTCCTCAATGTATGATACAGTTAGTGTAACTTGAACTTAAAAATACATCTACTTTGATAGAAATTTATCTCCAGTCCTGAGATTCTGCCAGATTACTCTTGTGTTCAAGAGTGTTCAAGATGAGCTCTGTAGATTGAGATAAACATCATAGAAAACGTTAGAGAAACAACCATTTTCCTTTCATTTTTGTCACATGAGCATCTCCAATTCAATATTCCCAAAATGGAACTCATTATTCTTCCTTTTTCAAAACTTTCCTATTATTGCCAAGGACATTAGCATATTCTCAGTCACTCAGTCTTGCAACCTTGGTGTTGTCCCAAACTCTTCACTCTCACTTCTCCCATATCTGTAGTCCATTGTCAAATCTTGTAGTTTTTATTTTCATAACATCTCTTATATAGGACCTTTTCTGTTCATCACTCACCATTCTAGTTGAAGTCAATATCATTTCCTGTTCCAGATGTTCACCTGAGCTACTGGAATAAACTCAAATTGGTCTTCCTGCTATAAGACTTTCCCTACTCTAATTTATCTTCCACACAGCTGATAAAGTGATTTTCCTAATGTTTAGGTCTGACCAAGTAAGTCCCTACTCCGCAAACATCAGAGTCTTCCTGTCTCTTGCATGACAAAATAAAATAATGAATAATCCTCACTTTAATATCTAAAGCTGTTCATAACCTAACTCTTGTCCACACTTTTAACTCTGTCAATTCATTTAACTTCATCAATACATTGTCCTAGATGCTATTCCTCAAGTGCAATATTCCATCTTCCTTCACCATGTCTTTGCACTGACTATGACCCAAGTCTATAATAGTTTCTTTTCTAACTTCCTACCTCATAGTTTCTCTGACTTCCCTAGTCGTCCCCCCCCCATAATCAGCTCCATAATTCCAGGGGAAGATCTACAACAGAAAGTAAATAAGCATTTATTAATCATTTACTATGTGTCAGGCACTATGCTAACCACTTTATAAAATGATAAGATATGCAAATATTTTGTTTGATTATCACAAAACTTTGGAATGTAGGTGCTATTATTATCTCTACTTTTTGATAAGGAAACTGAGGCAGACAGTGGTTAAGGGATTTTCCCAGGGACACATATCTAGTAAGTGTCTGAGATTCCATTTGAACATAGGTCTTCCTGACTCCAAGTCAAGCTCTCTATTACTACTTCACCTAGGATATTGATACTTCTATTATTCTCAACCCAATTCATGAGACCCTTCTTCACTCTTTAATCATTTTTAGTTTTTTCCATGCATGTACCAAGAAAGTACCCTTCCCAATAGGACATGGTACTTTGTGCCATAAGGGACCTTTAAAAATCACCCAGTTTAACCACTTTATTTTTTAAATTATGAGAAAATGCAAAAGAATATTATTAATTCGCTCATAGTTATACAGGCGACAAAGCAAAGCTAGAATTCAAACAGATTTTCTGATTCGTCATTTTCCCCCCCACTGCACCATGGTTGCTGCCTGTGAAATCATTTGGGTCCTCTGACTCTAGTTACAGTTTTAATATATTCTATTCATCCTTCCCTCATCCCACTAATTGAAGGGGATCTTTTTCTTTCCAAGGGTACTGTTACTTCTTTGAATCTGATTGTTTATCACATTTTGCTGTGTATCACAGTTATTTCTGTCCTATCTTCTCTATTTGATTTTAAGAATCTTGGACCTATTTCCTTTTTCTGAGCATCAGGACTTAGAGAAGACCATGCATAATAGATATGTTTTACTTGAATACAATTGCATTGCATCAGTTTGAATTACAATTAGTTTTGTCTCACACGGAACTTCTTTAGAAAATGATTGACATTATAATTTTAAAGGTTCTCACTGGAAAAAGTTAAGATAGTTCCTTGCTGTGAGAATTGTGAAACAGAATAAATAGTACTAGAAAAAAATGGGTTTGTTTTCAAATGATCTCTATGGGCAGGTAAGGGGTACAGCAGATAGAGTGCTTTCCCTGGAGTCACAAGGACTGAATTCAAATCTGACCACACTTACTAGCTATATGACCATGGGTAAATCCCTTCAGTCTGATTGCCTCTCAAAAATAAATACACAAGTAAAATTTCCTTACTTTCAAAGTGAGGCAATTTGTATGTTGCAATTATTTCACAGAAATTTCTAGTTTGGTTCTTCAGAATATAACCCTATAGGCATAAAAATGATGCTTGAATTCTGGTTGATGAATATGTATGTGTGGGTGTGTGTATGTGTGTGTGTATGAAATACCATCAAGGTAGAAGGACTTGCATCCACAAAAACTTTCACATATTCACAGAAATTCACATGTCTTTGAATGATCTGTAAAAAAACATTCATCTATGAAATTTTTACCCATGAGTCTGTATGCTTCTCATGTGGTTTTTACTTCATCTATGAATTTCTTTATATGTGCAAGTGAAGGTTCACTTATATCAACTTTCAGAATGCTTTTGTTACTAACATTTCCACAATTCTATGACTCTACTGTCAAATTTCCCTAGAACCTGGAAAAATGTTGCCAATCATGATATATTTCTTCATATCATTTCCCCCACCCTGAATGAGCGTCTTTCTTCCCATTTGCCTACTCAAATCCTATTTCTTTAAAATAGTTCATGAGATTCAGTCATTTCTACATTCAGATGCATGAGATAATTAAGCTCTGTGCTACTTACCTTCAGTTCCTTCAATGGAAAAAAATAGCCAGAGGTTGATTTTCTACAATGAAAACTGGAGATATTCACAATTATTCCCAATGGCCAAACAAATGACATTCTTCTCCACTCAAAATGCAGAGAAAACGTGTAACATACTCTCAGGAAAATGATCAATGTGGTCTGTGAAAACTCAGAATACATTTAGAAAGTGTGCCATGTTCCTCATTAATGTGAAAACTAGTTTTACACAAAATCAAAGTAATTTTTAAGAAAAATTCAGACTCATACTAGGAGTATCAATAAGATAATAGCTGGACATGTTTTCCATCTACCTAGAGATAAATTGAAGAGATTAGTGTAAAAAGCAAGTAACAGAGCTACTGTTGAGAATCAGCATGTATTATTGAAGTCACTAGATGGACCTCTCCCTTCTCAACTTTATCTAAGTGTCTAGATAAATGTTATTGCAATGCATCAAGAAGCTGACTCTGTGTGAACTGGAGGAAAGAAGACATGTGAATCTGATGTGAATCCAAAGAATGAGGTCAGAATATTGCATCATCCCCTTGACAGAAGAATTCTGGAACCCAGATTGAATTAAAGAAAGCACTACCTTGGGAAAAAGAGGTTTGGATGGGGGTGGGTGTGGGGTGGGGTGTCATATCTCTGAGTCTACCTGCTTGTGTGGTCTGGAGAAAGGTATTTGTTTTCTTGGAAGCTTGGTCTCTTTATCTCAGAAATGAAAGAGTGAACTTGATTCCTCTTCCTGCTTTAAAATTTTGTTTTCTGCATCTACTAGGAAATTTCTGAGAATTTGGAAGTAATTCATTTGAAACAATACAAGTAATAAAGTTACTTTCTTAAAATATTTTTATTGGTTCATTTTTCTTTTGAAAAAGCAAACTTTTCAACAAACACTAAAATAACAAAACACTTAACAAAGTATTTTCCCCCAAAATAACAAAAATGTTCCACCTCTACTTGAAAATTTTAAATAAGGGAACAATCACCACTTCCTAATGCATCTAACGCTGTCCGCACATAGCTCTATTCTTTAGGAATCTTGTTATGTCAAATTTAAATTTACTTCTTGAAATTTCCACCTAGATCTAAATTAAATAATTCCAATCCCTTTTTAATGTGACAGCCCTTCAAATGGCTGAGGATAGTTATAATGTATTTCTTCTAACCTGACCTCCTTTTTCTTCTCAAGACTAAATATTCCCAGTTCTTCAACCAATCTTGAAATAACATAAACTTAAAGCTATTCAACATTCTGCTCATCTTCTCTGGATGCTCTCCAGCTTACTTAAAAGTGCTACTCAAAACCAAACACAGTTTTGCTGATGAGTTCTTACCAAAGCAGACTAAAAGAGAAATAGCACCTCCTTATTAACAGACATTTTAAATCTGTTATGTACCCTAAATGGCATTAACTTTTGGGCCTGTCATATCACTTGTTAACCCATATAAAACATGCAAAACACTCAGATCTTTTACAAACAACTGGCTAATCATGCACTACTTATTTTTGAACACATGTAAAAATGTGCATGTATCCTTATTGAATTTCAATTTTCTTTATGTATTGCCCAGAATGCTACTCTCTCAGTATAGTTTTTCAAATTTTGGCTGTCATTCATTTTGCAACATTTCCTTCCCAGATTTCTATCTGCAAATTTCATAAGCCTATCATCTATTGCCTAATCATTGAGTTAAAAAATGTTTTATAGCATAGATCACTATGACTTTCTATTGGAAAGCTTTGAACAAGATGAAGTGGAATTACTAATGATTATTCTTTACATTCAGGCATTTGATTAAGAATCCATCTCTTTGTATTATAATTAACCTCATTTTTTATCATATTTTCCACACAAATGAAAATCTAGGAAACTCCATTTGGAAGGTTTCCAGTATTTCTTCATTGTAAATAACTCTAACTTTCATTCTTGATCATAGCCCCAGTGTGTTAAATGGGAATTCCTTTTGTGTGGCTTTGAACCAAATGATTGCTAAGGTCCATAACAACTCTACTAAAAATTATTTGATTCTCTTAGTTTTGAATCATATTATTTTTGTAATCATGTTTTATTATAGTTCTCCTATGGTGTTAGATGATTCATGTTTATATTATATTGCATATTATATTATAAATGTATAATTTAAAAATATATATAATTATAATAGAATGTAAGCATATTATAATTTATAATATAAACATCATGTGATAAATGTTTATTGTCCTTTATGTAAGTTCTTTTCTATGAAATAATCAGATTGACTCTGTAACATCTTTAAATTGATCCTATTTACAGTTAATTGATTTTGCCCTGTAATTTCCCACATCCCAGTTCTTTGTCTCACAGCTTAGCTCAGTAATTCAGCTGGTTTATAATAAGTCAAGTTGAGAAATCCAGTTCTCCTGTTAATCACTGTTCTATTTTTCCCTCAGGGAAATCTGTCATTCTTGAGAGATGTGGGTTGTTAACAGGGAGTATGGTCCAGTATGGACATACTCCTGAATTATTCTTCAAGGATGTCTGGTTTGTTATCCAAAGAATCTAGTCTGCTATCTCTAACCTTCCAGGTGGACTCAAACAAGGAAATATTTCTTAGTTACAGGAGGGAAGAAGGGAGTTCATGTTAGCCCCTAATTTCCAATTATTGAGGAATCATATTTTCCCCAATGCCTCAGCAGGAAGTCGAGCTCTTTTTACCAATCATAATTCATCCCCCACTTACAAAGTCCCATTCTTTGTTCTGTACTCCCAAAAACTACAAAAGAGAGCCACCTCCTTCATTTCAGGGTCTTTGCTTGGGAAGCTGAAAATTTATTTAATGGTAAATACATACTTTAGTAATAAATTGATCATGCTTGGAACTGTGTGCCTCCATTGTAACATCAGATGGAGCATCTGCTTCTACAGATAAAATGAATAATAAATGTTATTCTTATATATATATATATATAATTCTAATTCTTAATATTAAATAATTCTTATATGCCTTCAATTAATTCAACTGGGTATTAGTATTTCAAGATTTTTGCTTTGTTTTGTTTTTGCTGCAGTCTTTTCTTAGGACTATATTTAAAAATGTTAATCAATGTTCATTGGAGATATTTTGCCCTATTCTTTTAACCCCCTTTTCTCTTATTTTCCTGTTGGAAAAGAAATATTTCTGAACCCAAATAAATGTATATGTGTATTTTTTCTCCTTTTATGAGTTCAAGTGAGACTGTCACTCAAGTGTCACACAAAACTTCCCACTTTCTTCTTCTTGTGGTGTGGAGTTCCACTTGTGCACTCCATTAATGTGACATCATTTTCCCTATTGTTCCTCTCCTGCCCACGTGGTCTAGTAGTGTGTTACTCTTTCCCATCCTTTCTTTTGAGATTACCAAAGCATAATAGACTCCCTCTAACTGTTTCCTCTATGATTCCTGATGATGATAAGAGTTCTGTGAGGCTATAAAAATCATGTCTTCAATATAACAATAAAAATGGTTGAGCCACTTTTATCCCTTTTGATTGCTTGTTTATATTTATACTTTTATGTTTCTCTTAACTTTTGTGTTTGTATAGGCTTGTCACATGGATTAAATGAGAAAATATTTGTCAAGTGTTTAGCACAAGACCTGGCACATAGTAAATATCTGATCCCTTTCCCTTTTCTAAGGTTTTTCTTTAGCATGATAAATCAAAAGATCTACTGCTTTTATAATTGACTAGACTAGCTATGACTTTTACAAAATCCTCTTAGTCACACAGTTTTTGATAGCTATTAACTAGTTCTGTAACTTTAGACAAGTTACTTTACCTAGGGATCACTTTAGGCTACACCATAATATTTATCTTTAAAGTTACAGTAGAGTTACAAATAGCTTTCTTTGCTATAGGAGCTTGCTAGAATTTCAGAAGTAAAACTACTCAACATGACTGTTATATTTTCAATTTTCTAATTTTTATTTATAGTCATGGTATATGACCAAAATAGTAATAGTGAATAATTTTTAATGTATTACTATACATTCTGCAAATATTTTAGTCAGTGTCATAACAAAAGAAAAACATTACTTAAAATAATCAGTGGTTTTCTTTCTCTATTTTATCTCCCAGGTTTATACATCACGATAATGTGTGTCAAGAAAAAGTTTGTAATTACTTTATTTTTCCATTTCTGTAAATGATTTATGTAGCATGAAAATTAGCTGTTCTCTAAACACTTCACAGAATTAATGTGTAAATAGATCTACTCCATCTACACCTGAGATTTCTGTGTATGTATATGCATGTCTGTGTGCATGTGTTTGATTTGAGAGTATCCCAGTTTTTCTTTCTGAGACTGAGTTTTTAGTAGGTGTTATCTACCAACATCCAAAGATACTCTTTCCTTCTTCAATATATTCAGTGCCTGACTTATAGCCTTTCTCTCCTCCATATGACCTATTTCATACTAAGGGACTTCATATTTATACAACCACAAACATCATCATTTCCTTGCACTTAGTAATTGATCATGATTCATTCCTCTACATTATCTCAACTATACATAGAGTAATTATACCCTTGCCATCATTGAAACCGTTCCACTTTCTTGTTCTTAAACTCTGAAATCCCTCTATCTAATCTTAATTTGCTTTTACTCCACCTATCCTTCTGCTTATAACCCCTAATTTTATTCTGCATTCTCATCATAACATAATAATTCCTCCAATGATAGACTCTTTCTCAGTTCATCTCCTATGTGCTGGTTTTACTCTTCTCCCTATCTCATTCCTTTACCCCCATCCTACCAATAATTTTGCCCTGCCAAGTTTCATTCTTTGAATACACCCACCCCAAACAACCATTGTCTTCACCTCTATTCATATAACTACTGAACATAGCTGGAGAAAATAATGAAACTGTGATTACTTGTTCTACTACAAATGTATGGTACATAATATCATTTATGCCCTCATTGCTATGAGGCAATATTTTCATATCTTCCTAAAAAAATCATTATCACACCCATCATAGCAATTTTTCCAACCTTTTCATACTTCTCCAAACCTCCTATGGTTCCCATATGCATATCCTTTCAGCCAAATAGCTTGCTTCATATTTTCCTGAATAATGTGAAGACATTCATTTTTCTACTCTTGTCTTCACATTATTCAGGAAAATATGAAGCAAGCTATTTTCAATCTCCTTCAACACTGTCTCACAAAAAGACATGGTCCTCCTTGCCATGGCAAACCTTTCTACATGCACATGATCCTATTCCTTACTGTTTTCTCAAGCATATTATCCACTCTATGATCCACACTCTCTCACTTATCTTCACTCCTTCTTGGTCTACTGGATGCTTCTCCACTACCTACAAACATTTCCATATCTCCTCCATTTTCAAAAAGAAAAGAAAAACCTTCACTTGATTCATATCCATTAGCTACTGTCCCTTATCTCTTCTCTTTCTTGGCTAAACTTTTTCAGAAGATTGTATGTGTTTCCTCTGCTTACTTGCTTCTCATTCTCTTCCTTACTCTCTATGATCTGGCTTATACAGTAATAAGGTCAGCAAAAGAGCTCTGTAGACCTTCTACTGACCACATTGCTGTATGCCTGTGAAAACTGGACAGTATACCAGTGCCATGCCAGGAAGCTGAATCACTTCCATTGGAATTGTCTTAGGAAGAATCTGAAGATCACCTGGCAGGATAAGGTAATGGACACTGAAGTCCTTTCTCAAGCTAAACTGCCAAATCTTCAAACTCTACTGCAGGGAATCCAACTCCAATGGGCTGGACATCCTGTTTGATTGCCAAACATACCCTTGCCTAAAAGACTATTTTATAGAGAATTTGTAGAAGGAAGACATTCACATGGTGGTTAGAAGAAGCAATACAAGCACATTCTGTTGGTCACTCTGAAGAACTTTAGAACTGATTGTGTGATCTGGGAGATGCCGGCAAAGGACTACCCAGCCTTGCATGCCCACATGCAAGAAGCAGCAAAGTAGAATAACAGTAGATCAAAAGCAAAGGGAGTTGTGAAAATTTTGAGAATTCATCCCAAATATTCACATGAACTATATTTGCCTGGCCTGTGGTGGAGCATTTTGAGCTCATTTTGGTCTGATTAGCCAGTAGAACACATTGTAACTTGATTCTAACATAGTGATGTCATTTTGGTCTTCTTTAAGAATGAAGGACAGCAGTGTAGCTAGGTGACACAGTGAGCAGAACATTGACCCTGGAGTCCAGATGACCCGAGTTCAAATCTGGACTCAGACACTTGACACATGCTAGCTGTGGGACCTTGGACAAGTCATTTAACCCCAATTTCATTGCCTTCCATCCTCCAAAAAAAAAAAAAAAGACAAAAGAATGAAGGACAGCAACCAGACAAATCAGTAATCTGGCTGTTGACCACATTATTCAACTGATATTTCTCTCTCTAAAATTATAATGATCTCTTAATCACCAGATCAAATTACTTAATTTTCATTTCATTGCATTTCCCATGATTTATTCATCATGCCAGCTGAAGTATACACAGGACAATTATACCCTTGACCTCACGAGAACCTTAAAACTTTTAATGACTTCTTCTTCTGATATTCTCATCTCTGTAGGTTTTAATGACATTATTTCCTTCTAGTTCTCCTATTTGTCTGATCATCAATTATCAATCAGTATTCTTTGCTTGATATTTATCCAGGTTGAGCCCGCTAAATATGGGTGTTCTCTCAGGCTCTATTGAGGGCCTTTTCCTCTTTTCCCTCTATGTGACTTTACTTAATGATCTCAATAGTTTTGAGGGATTCATTTGGATTACTTTGCAGAAAATTCTCAGAGCTTTTCCTTCTCATAACTAGATAAATCTAACCAAAAATAAAAAAGAAGTGAAGGAGATGAATAGATTTTTGGAATAGTTAAATATGATAGACCTCAGGAGAAAATTGAATAGGAATAGGAAGGAATATACCTTTTATTTCTATCATGGTACCCACACAAAAGTTGTTCATAAAAACCTCTAAAATGCAGAAAAGGAAAAATATTAATGAGTTCTTTTTTTAGATCATAATGCAATAAAAATTACATTCAGTAAAGGACCATGGAAACATGGATAATATATTAATTTGTAACTAAATGATTGCATCCTAAAGAGTAAATGGGTCAAAGAAGAACTGTCAATAATTTCATCGAAGACAATGAGAAAACATAACTAAATTTATGAGATGTAGCCAAAGCAGCACTCAAGGGAAAATTTATATTTCTAAGTGCTTACCTCTATAAAATAGAAAAAGAACAGATCATTGAATTGGGTATGTAACTAAAAAAAATTACTAGAAAAAAATTTAAAATACTCAGCTAAAAATTAAATTGAAAACCTGGAAAATCAAATGAAAGATTAATTAAAATTGAAAATAAGACCATTGAATTAATAAATAAAACCAGTTACTACTTTCATGGGGAAAATAAAATAGGTAAACAAATGGTGGTGATGGTGGTGGTGGTGGTGGTGATTGTTAAGTCATTTTTCCTAAGGTGGACTGGTCATATCATGTCCCAAACTATATCATAAAATGTAGTCATATCATGTCCTATGCTATATTATAAAATGGTAACCATCAAAACTATTTCATACTGACTAAAAATAGAGTGGTAGATCAGTGAAATGTAATGAACAATTTTGGATAACTTAAAAAAAGCTTTTATATGCATACATATATCTATATATATATATATATATATATATATGTATGTATGTATGTATTTGGAGGGCACAGGGTGAGTTGACTATGAAGGGATGATATCTAAAATATATAATTAAAGGTGAGAGAAGAAATGTACTGGGAAAAGGAGAACAAGGGGTAGAATGGGGTAAATTATCTCAAATAACAGTGGCAAACAAAAGCTTTTACAGTGGAGGGGAAGAGAGGGTAGATGAGAGGGAATGGGTGAACATTACTCTCAAGGAATTTAGCTTAAGGAGAGAATAACAACACACTCAGTTGCGTGTGGAACTCTGTCTTACCCTACAGGAAAACAGGGGAAAGGGATAAAAGGGGGGATGATTGAAGGGAGAGAAGACTGGGAGAAGAGGTAATCAGAAGCAAATAGTTTTGAGGAGAAACAAAGTCAAAGGAAATAGGGTAAATGGGGAAGGGATAGAATAGTCTTTCACAATATGACTATTATGGAAGCGTTTTGCAAGGGTACATATGTACAACCTAAATGGAATTGTTTTCCTTCTCAATGCAGATGGGTCGAGAGGGAGGAAGGGAGAGAATTTGGAACTCAAAATTTTAAAGATGAAAGTTAAAAAATTGTTTTTACGTGCAACTGAGAAATAAGATATACAGGCAATGAGTTGAAGAAATCTATTTTGCCCTACAAAAAATAGAAAGGGAAGGGATAAGACAAAAAGGGATGGGTGACATAAAGGAGGCCAGATTGGGGAAAGAAGTAACAGCATGCAGGTCATCTTGGAGTCAGGTAGGGTAGAGATGGGGAGAAAATTTGGAACTCAAAATCTTGTGGACATGAAGGTTGAAAACTAAAGATATATTAATTTTAAAAATTCATTTTTAAAATTTTGAATTCCAAATTTTAAATTCCAAATCCCATTTACAAAAGTTTCTTTTGCATTCTAGACCCTCCTCAATTTAGTGAGAAGGCAAGGAATATGATACCTATTAACATTTGAAGTTATGCAAAGCATTTTAATATTAGTCACATTAAAAAAAGCAAAGAAAAATGATGAAAATGAAAAATAATTTGCTTTATTCTGTACTCAGTTAATCAGCATGAGAAATGATTCAGTTGAGCCCCTACTCTGTTCCAATCAGCATTAATTAGTTTGATATGATTCTGCAGAGGTAGTGATTATAAGTTCTGTGTATTAGACCTCAGAGATATGATCTATAGATTGTAAATTCACTTGCTTAATCACAAAAAGCTAAGTAGGGGCTCTCCATCCTTGTGTTCCTTTTTATGGTGACCAAAGTCAGCATGGTGGAGGTGACTCAATTACATGAGCATTACTCCAACTTATTTTTTGTACTTCCTAATTTATCCACATTACATATAATGTTTGTTCTTAGATATATTTTACTTGTCATTTTAAGAAAACCTTCACAATAACACTACTAGATCTGTATCCCAAAGAGATCATAAAAAAGGGAAAAAGTACCCACATGTACAAAAAAATTTAGAGCACCTCTATTGTGGTGGTAATAAATCGGAAAATAAGAACATGTTTATTTTATGTTTCTTTTATTCCTTGCTGTGGAAATATGGTTAACATCACTGTACATCTATAAACTATAATTGTTTGTTTGGGAAGTGGTAAGAGGAAGGAGAGAGAGAAGAAGTTTGGAGCATAAAATCTTATAAAAATGAATGTTGAAAACTATATTTACAAGTAATTAGAAAAATTAAAATATTCAAGGGAAAAAAGGAGAATAAATTCACATATCTGCATGCTTTCTAATGTTTTTAAATAAGAATGAATGCCTTATTTTTCAAAAGCTTTCCTACATCTATTGATATAATCATATGATTTTTGTTGTTTTTGTTACTGATATGGACAATTATAGTGGTATTTTTAACAATATTTCAAGCCTGAATTCCTGGTATAAACCCTACCTGATAGTGATATATAATCTTTGTGATGCATAGCTATAGTCTCTTTGCTAGTATTTTATTTAAGATTTTTGCATCAATATTCATTAGGGAAATTGGTCTATATTTTTCTTCTGTTTTTGCCTTCATTGACTTAGGCATCAAAACTGTATTTGTGTCATAGAAAGATCTTGGTAGGACTCATTCTTTACATTTATTTTTCAAATAGTATTGGGATTAGTATATAGTATTGGAGTTAATTGTTCTGTAAATTCAGGAGAAAAATGAGGTTGGTGACCTTGCACAGCCCTCCCTCGCTCAAATCAAAGTCAACTGCGATTCATGTCATCATCTTGATGTCATGATCCTCACTGAGAATGAAGGACAAACACAACCTGTTCTTTAAATGTTCAGTAGAAGTTCCTTCTAAATCCATGTGGTTCAGGGAATTTTTCTTAGGGAGCTGATTTATTTAGTTTTGTTCAATTTCTTTTTCTAAGATAGGGTTATATAAGTATTCTATTTCCTCTTCTGTTAATCTGGAAAATTTATGTTTTTGCAACTATAAAAATTCACTCAAATTATCAATTTTACTAACATATAATCAGGCCAAATAGCTCCTGAATTTCATCTTTGTTGATATATTCACCTTTTTCATTTCTCATGCTAATATTTTTTTCTTTCTTTTTAGAATCAGATTGACCATTGGTTTATCTATTTTGTTACTTTTTCATAGAACCAGTCCCTAGTTTATTTTGTTGATTCAGTTTATTTATTTTTTACTTTCAATTTTATTTTTCTCTCCTTTAATCTTAAGAATTTCTATTTTGGTGTTTAATTAGGGATCTTTAATTTGCTCCTTTTCCAGCTTCTTTTTCCTTTAGTTGTACACCTAATTAATTGGTCTGGTCTTTCTCTCTTTTATTGGTAGCAGCACTTAGAGATATAAATTTTGCCCTCATTACTACTTTAGTTGCATGTTACAAATTTTGCTATGTCATCTCATTTTTATCATTATCTTTAATGAAATCATGGACTGATTCTATAATTTGTTCTTTGACCCACTGATTCTTTTTTAAATAGCATTTTATTTTTGTCCCCTGTTACATCAAGCAAAATTTTAGTATTTATTTTTATAAGACTTTGAGTTTAACCTCACACCAACCAGATTTCCTAAAGGAAAATGCTAAATGTTGGACAGAATATGAGAAAATTGAGACCTTCATGTACTGTTGGTAGAGTTGTGACCTGATCCAACACTCTGGGGGGAAATTTGGAGCTCTGCCCAAAAGGCAACCAAACTGTGCATAACCTTTGATCCAGCGAGGCCACTACTAGTTCTATATTCAAAAGAGATCATAAAAAAAAATGGAAAAGGACCTACATGTGCAAAAATATTTATAGCATTCCTTTTCATGGTTTCAAAATATGGGAAATTGGGTAATGTCTAAACAAGCTGTGAAATATGAATATAATAGAATATTATTGTACAAAAAGAAATGGTGACCAAGCAGATTTCAGAAAAGTTAGAAAGATCTGTACAAAGTGATGTCAAATGAAATGAACAGAACCAGGAAAACATTGCGTACAATATTAGCAACAACTTGTGAAGATCAACTATGAATGACGCTGCTCTTCTCAGTAAATGCAATGATCCAAGACAAGTACAAAAGAGTAATGAAGAAAAATGCTAAACATATCCAAATTAAGAACTGATGAACTCAGAATGCAGATGGAAGTATATATTTTTCACTTACTTTTTTTATTTCTCACGATTTTATATCCTTTTTATTTGTTTCTTTTTCCATGAATGTGAATCTTCCCCTAGGATTATGCAGTTTTTTTTTTGCCTCTAAATTTTGATTTTAACTTGATGTATATGTATAGAATTGCTGTCAACATGAACAGATCCTTATAAGACTAGTATATGTGAGCACCCCTCTCCCTAGTACAATTCTGCCCAGCAGTGGACTGATTTTAACACATTTTAGTTAGTCAATAAATGTGCTTTTATAATTTGGTTGATATATGTCACTCATTGTGTTAAGCTAAGGATATAAAGAAAAGCAAAAATTGCTCTTGCCCTCAAGAAACTCATATTGCAATGTGGGCAATAACATGTAAATAACTAGGCACATAAAGCAGTACCTGGAGTACAACAAGAGTAGTAGACTCTAAGAAGGGAAAGTAATAGCTGCTGGGAAAGAGTGAATTTTATAATGAGGCATGGGTTTAGTCTAATGAGGAGCTTGGACAGGGGTAGGGGTGTGACTGAGACTTTGATCCTGTCGTTGTTCACGGTTGAAAAGACTCATTTTAGGGTATTGAACCATGCACCAGAATTCACCCAGGTTAGAAACTCTTTATCCATTAATCAGAAATAGGCTTTCCCAGTTGGATAGGGCACCATCTAAGATTGAAGAGAATGTTAAATCAATTCCAGTCATCATGCTTATTTGTAAGGGCCTGCTTTGGACTATTCTTTAAATGAGGAAATGAGTCAATGGATGGCCCATTTAATTAGGAAAAAAATCAGACTAGGAGGGGAAATCACTCAGGGCTACTGGTCAAAACAGAAACAATTACTATAGATAGTCAGATAGTCACTGTGATCCAGGAGGGGCCAAAATTTAGCAATTAAATGAACTTGGGCAGGGACCTGTTATGGTCCAATCAAGGACCTCCAGTGTAAAATAGGTTCAAAGTCTGATCTTTGAGAAGAAAGGAAGGAAGGAAGGAAGGAAGGAAGGAAGGAAGGAAGGAAGGAAGGAAGGAAGGAAGGAAGGAAGGAAGGAAGGAAGGAAGGAAGGAAGAAAGAAGGAAGGAAGAGAAAGAGAGAGAAAGAAAGAGAAAGAGGGTCTCCCGTTGCATCCAGAGCTACCTCTACTCCTCCTGATGAGCATCTGCCCTTTAGACCCAGATAGCTCTGGAGGACTATAGGAGGTTGGTGTCCTTGCACAGTCCTCCCTCACTCAAATCAAAGTCAACTGCAAGAAATGGCATCATTTCCCTGATGTCATAGTCCTCTTCAAAAACAAAGTAGAAGCACAACCTGGGAGTACTCCAAACCGCCTGAATGGGGACCCCATCAGCTGGGTAACTCAGCTCATTCTCTCTCTGTCCTTCTCCTTGTAATCTCCAAAGCAAGGTAAAAAATTCTGATGGTCATTAGGGTCCAGTTAACTTGGGGTTTATGGGCAAGAATCCTTCTATCCTTCCTTCCTCCCTTGCTCTGTTTCTTTCCTTTCTTTTTCTTTCTTTCTTTCTTTTTTCTTTCTTTCCTTCTTTTTCCTTCCTTCCTTCCTTCCTTCCTTCCTTCTTTCCTTCCTTCCTTCCTTCCTTCCTTCCTTCCTTCCTTCCTTCCTTCCTTCCTTCCTTCCTTCCTTCCTTCTTCTCTCTCTCTCTCTCTCTCTCTCTCTCTCTCTCTCTCTCTCTCTCTCTCTCTCTCTCTCTCTCTCTCTTCTCTCTCTCTCTTCTTCTTCTTCTTCTTCTTCCTTCCTTCCTTCCTTTCTCCTTAAAAACCAAATCTTAAACCCATTTCACTCTGGATCTCACAGACTGGACCACAATAGGTTGTAAGGGGTCTGGAACTCTCGGATTATCAGGGTCATGAAGCCCTCAGGAGAACTCTCTTTGAGGCACTATGTCCTTGCATGATTTATGAGATGGACCATCCCTACAAAATTACTGACCCTCACAATTATTTTGAGCAGCAATAACAACAGCCAAGCACGTAAGCATAACAGACAGTATTTACAAAACTTCTTGCTTGAATAAAAGTAGGAGGAAAGTAGAACGTCTATATATATACTCTGATCTAGCTGAGAATAAACAGAGTGCATATCATCCTTGCTCCTTTCTCATTCATTCACACCCAGGAGAAAGATCTCATGCAGGCATGAAATCTTTGGGAACTAAATTCCCAAGCTCCAAATAATGGGTATATTTTGAGCCCTCCATGCTCAAAGTGAATGTCACTAGTAACTGTTTCCCTTTTGGTCAGCAGCCCTTAGGATCTTCAGCTTCAATTTCGGTGTATTTTTGGTAATTAAAGGGCCATCCCTTGACTCACTTCTCAAAGAGGCCTATTCAGTGAAGGAGCATTACCTCACTAAAAGTGAGAACCTAAAAAGGCCTTAGACAAAAAGCGCCAGGGTCTCCTTTGCATCCTGAGTTGTCTCTACTCCTCCTGATGAATATCTGGTCCCAGCTTGCAGATGGCATTGGAGGAAAAAGGAGGAAAAGGACTGCAAGTCATACCATTACTTCCCTGGTGTCTTGGTCCTCTTTGAAAATAGAATGAAAACAACCTGTGAGTAATCCAAGCTGCCCGCATGGGGACCCCACCAGCTTTGTAGCTCAGCTTGTCCTGTCCTATTCCTCTTCTCCAAAGCAAGGTACATTTCTTTATTCTCTTCCCCAGACCTTTCTGCTCCTACAGCAGTGAGACCCCTGGAGTGTCCAGACACTACCAGAGGCATCTGTAGCTCCACACCTTCTGAGTGGTCGTCAGACTGTGAACCATTGTGTAAGGGGTGCTAGGTGGGTCATATTTTTTTTTTCTCTCCTCTGTCCCGGGATGCTAGGGCAAGTGAGAAGCTGCTAGGAGAATTCTGGGAAGAAATTCAAGGAGATCTTAAGGAAAAGAAGCTAGTGTTCCATTGTAACAAATTGGACCGCAATATCATCTGTAAAACTAATTTGTGAGGGAGATTTCTAAACAAAACAAACTTAGGAAGCTCTTTGGTCTCCCAAACTTAAAGAAAAGACACCTTGCTCTACTTGAACTGATTTTCTCCCTATGTGTTCACCCCACCTCCAGCCGCTGCCCATTCTGTCCCCTACCTCCTCCCACCCCACCCTGCCAACACCCCCCCCCCCCTCACTCGTCCAGCCTGGTTTATCCTCTATTGTTCCTATCCCTCCCCTGTGGGACACTGGGGGAGGCGGAGAGGTGGGACTCTGTGCTTGCTTTTCTTTAGGGGTTCTCGCACCCTAGTTTGAGGTTCTCTGTGGCCTGTGGGCTTTTGAGCCTGCTTTTCTTTGGGGTCCATAGCCCCCCAGTTTCAGGATCTCTGCACCCTGTATTGTTCCCCTCTCCTGTGAGATGTTTGGGGGAGGTGGGTTGGTTGGCCTCTCTGCACCTGGAAAAACAGCCTAGAAGCAAGCCTTCTCTCTCTCTATCCTTTTCTTTCCTCTCCCAGGGATGCACATTTTCTAGTCTGAAAAGTCACTAAGGTAAAAGAGACAAGGAACTACCTCTCCTCTCCAGCCAATAATGTAAGGTACATAAGCCTAACCCTTTCTCTCCCTGCAGTTGGAGTAGCTCACCAAGCACTTGAGAAGGCTTAGCGGAGCCTTTGGACCTGACCTCTCAGGTCCCATTGGACCAGGCAGTTACAAGTCTGTCTCACACTTGTCCTGACACTCCCAAGCTCTGGGTCCATTGGTTGGAGTTCATGGACCTGGGCACACCTTCCAAAACCCTATCTGGAAGAGTAAGTCCAATTCCCTTGATTTTCTTGTCACTAGAAAATTGGAAAAATTGTGGGTTCTCCCTTCTCTATACACCCCAATACTCATCCTCATGTCCATGCCTTCAGGGTCGCCCTTCTCTCCTTCCCTGAGAGTCATCAGATCCAAGGATGGACAAGGATGGACAGCTAGACTCAGCAGGACTTCTGTGAGAGCTGCCCCCAGGTTATCAAAAAAAACTGTGAATTTATGAATTATAATCTTTCCTTTTAAAGGGTAAGAGTATTGAGCTTTAGACATTAAAATGTTACCACTACTGATTATGAATCCTGATTTGATTTGTTCATTCAGTTAAATTATGGTCATCTGATTGATAATTAATTGGTTTTGCTTTGAGTTTTAAATACATGATATTTCTGATATTTTACATACATAGTTATATTTCTGAATTTTCTTACCTTGTGCAATTTTTTATTACCTATGTTGTTAGAAAAGCAATTTCTCTTATAATCTGCATGTTGTTAGATTAAGAATTGCACTATCTGATTATGACGTTGTTAACTAAAACAAGAATTTGGGGACGATCTAGTCATAAATTCTTATAAAATCTGTGTTAAATCTTGTATGTAGCAGAATTTCTACAGAAATGTTAAGTATGGGTAAACTGCCACTATGATAAGGCTAATTTGTTCAGCTATGTTCTTGCCTTAGGAAAAACTCAACTTCCTTTCTTTCCAAATACCTTTTGATACTTAGGAATTTGTAATTATTGATAATTTTGGTTTTATGGCATTTTGGGGATTTGTGATACTTAAAGGATAGTTTGCACCCACTTGGTTTTGATATATCCCAGTCTTTAAGGTTTACAGTTAATTTTCTTAATAAACATTTAGCAAGATTTGCAAAATATTTTTGTTTTTGCATATGATTCTAAAGGCCTACTGAGGAAACATCTTCAGTTTGAGGAAAACAATTTCCTCAGTACAATTTTCTTAGGGGGAGGTAACAGAATATTTTTATATTAATGGAGAAGTCAACTTCAAAGTTTGTTACTATTGTGGAAAGAATATCCATTTATGCTGTGTGTTTTGTGTTCTGTGGTACATGCATACTTTATCTTAAGCAACTTATGCATATGCACTGTTTTGGAATTAATTACTTATGAATCCTCCCAAATATTTTATGGTAAGTGGAGTAAAAGTCAGTCTCTTGTAAGGAAACTCATCTGTATGACTACTGAACTCAAGGGCGGAAAATTTCTACCTGGAAAATGTTCCTTATATTTACAGGTATAGAGTTGGATCCTCAATAGCCTCTGATCCTTCTAAAGGAATGGAATCAGAGTGGAAACGTTTGAGAAAATAATCAGATCAGAAAATCCTCTGCAGCTAAAGTAAATAAGAACAACATGGTGCTCATGGTTTCTTTCTTTGTTTCTCCCCTTTCCTGTCATCACTTTTAATGCTCCCTATTTGGGACCCTAGTCATGCCCTTGCTTTTCCTTCTCATGGCCCTGCATATTGCACTTGTCAACTTTGTGTCTTCTAGGCTATGCTGTCCACCTGCTGATGGTCATGTAACAAGGATACCTGTTCCACACTCTCCTCATCCCCTGGACTTTGTTTCAGCCTCATTTTATGCCCTTCCCCTCCCCACTCAGGGACAGCTCCTTTGTCTCTATCTCCTGAACATTTCGGTGGATAGTGAGGCAGACAGGAGTGCTGAAGCAGGTGAAGCAAGCAGAAGGGAGGATGGGAGATGGGAGATAAGATGCCAGGCTTGACTAGTCAGAAAAGTGATCAAAGAAGATTATGCATTGAAACCGCTCATGAAGGGGACTTGCCCGTGTGCTTTCTAACTGTGTGGTGCTCTGGGTTCCACCTTAAACCACTTCTAGCCCACCAATTTTTGATTCTTGCCTTGTGCCAAGGGTTAGACTTGCTGTGCCAGGACTGGGTGTCTAATGCCTTAATGCAAATAAGGAACTCTTCTGACCAGGGCAGAGTTCATGATTGCTGGGTGTGTCACCATCATTTCCAGGATAATAACTTATTTCCCATAGTTCTCCCCATATTCTATGAAACCCTGCATGGAATTTATCCTTTGAGCTCTGAAAGGACATTACAGGCAGCCTTTTGGATGCAAGACATGCACTCCAGCCTGATACTTCTCCCTACCTCCTCCTGAGAAGTGTTTCTCTCCCTTCTTTCCCCTATTCTGAGCCCATTACTGATCATTTAACTCACTCTTATACTTGGTGTTGGCTTGTTTAACCTCCTGGTTTGTGTTGCGTCATTTTACCAGCAGCAACTTTTAGGATACTAACCCCTTCCCTTGATGACCCTGAGTGGTTTGCCTCTCTCCACCTTGGACTCAATTGACACTGCATTCACCCCGCCATGGATCCCCCCAACCTTCTTTGGCCTCTTAACTAGACTCTACATCCCTGTTCAGCAGGAAGCAGCTGCTGAAGACAATGATTTCTGCCCCATTTCCCTGAAAGAATTCTCCTACCTAGTGGATGAGTCAGAAAATGATGTGGATAAAAACAATGCACTAGGAGTTAAAAGTAATATTATGGATACACGTTGTGAAGCCCCTGTTTTATTTTCTAACCTGAATGTGCCCTTACCACAAAACTTCCCCTTATCCTGGACCATAAAATTTTCATCCTGGGGAATGGGATTTTCTTGCCTCCTTTCCCTTGTGTCCTTCATCTTCCTCATCCTGTATCTATATCATACAAAAAATCTTTATCTTGAAAAGCTTATCTGAGATATCCAACCCCCATAAGGAAACCCTAAAATAATCCTATATAAGTTTGATCCTTCTCCTATATCACTGCCTTGGTTGGCTCCTTGTTAAGTCTCTTGCCAGGCGCTTTTGCCTCAATAAACTTCCTTAGCCTAAAGAGAAGGTGTATGAATGTTTTCACATTTGCACCAGCTATTGCATCTCTCTGTACAACACTGTATTTCTGTTTGTCTTACAGCTTCTTTTCCCTAACTCTTTTCCCATTTCCCTTTGGAGCTCACCAACTGCACCACTCCAGGCTCAGAATGAACATCAAGGGTAACTTTTTGCCTTTGGATCAGCATTCCTGATGGTCTTCTGGTTTCCCAGTTCTATGTTTGCTTAAAATTAGAAAGGACATCCCTGAACACACTTTTTAAAGAGGCCTATTCACCAAATGGGTGCTCCCTCTCTCAAAGTGAGAACTTGAAAAGGCCTTACCTAAAAAGCGCCGAGGTCTCCCACTGCATCCTGAGGCATCTCCAATTATCCTGATGAATATCAAGTCACTAGACCAAGATGGCTCTGGAGGAGAAAGTGAGGCAGGTGACCTTGCACAGCCTTCAGTTACTCAAATCAAAGTCAACTGCAAGTCATGTCATCATTTCCTTGATATAATGATCCTCTTTGAAAATGAAGGACAAACACAACCTGTGATTAATCTGAGCTTCCTTGAGTGGGGAGGCAGACAGCTGGTCAACTCACTTCATCCTCTCTTGCAACCTCTCCACTCCAAAGGAAGGGAAATTTTGATGGCCGGCAGTATCTCTGTTAACTTGGAGATTACTAGCTTCATTCCTTCTTTCCTTCTCTCATTCCCTCTTTACTTTCATCCTTCTTTCCTTTATTCTTCCTCCTTTTCTCCTTTCCTTCTTTTCTTCTTATATCTTCCTTTGTCTCCCCTTGTTTCATGTCTCTTTTTATTGCTTTTTTGCACTTTCTGTCTCTTTCTCTCTTTTCTCCTTTCTTTTTCCTTTTTTTCTCTCTTTTCTCAAAGAACAAACCATAAACCTCATTTTTCTCTGGAGCTCACAGATTAGACCTGAATCTGTCCCTGCTCAAGTATCAGTTAATGGACATATTTTGGGACCTGCAGGCTCACAGTGAATGTCAATATTAGCTGTTTCTATTCAGAAAAAAGCAATGCTGGAGTGTCCTCCACTCCTAATGTCAAATTTTTTAAATTAAAGGAGTCATCCCTTGTCTTGCATTATAAAGATACCTGTTCACTGAAAGGGTGCTACCTCACTCAAAATGAGATCATGAAAATGTTTAGATTTAAAATGGCCAGAGTTATCTATTACATCCTGAGTCATCCATTTAACCTAAGGAATATCTAGGTACTGGACCTAAATGGCTCTGGAGGAGAAGTTGAGGCTGGTAACCATGCACAGAGTTCCTTTACTTAAATCAAAGTCAACTGCAAGTCAAGTCATCATTACCCTGATGCCATGGTCCTACTAGAAAGGAAGGACAAACACTGTGAGTAAGCAGAGCTGCCTGAATGGAGCCCCAGACAGTTGGGTAAGTCAGGGCATCCTCTCACTCTCCTCTCCAAAATAAGGTAAATTGTGATGTCTGGAAGCTGCTCTGTAAATTTGGGGTTTACTGGCTAGCTTCCTTCCTTACTTCCTGTAGTCCTTCCTATCTCTTTTTTTTCTTTGTTCCTTCCCTCGTTACTCCCTTTGTCATTATGTTTCCTTCTTTCATTCTGTCTCTTTCTTTTTCCTAATTCCTCTCTTCTTTCCTTTCTATCTTCTTTCTTTCTTTCTTTTCTCTTGCTTAATTTTTATTTATCTTTCTGTCTCTTTTCTTGGGGGACAACTGTTCAATCTCATTTCCCTCTGGAGCTCACAGATTGGACCACAATTTCTCCATACTAAAGCAAGATCTACTGACTCTATTTTGGGACCTCCAGGCTCAGAGTGCTTGTCAATAGTAACTGTTCCCTCATGAACCATATGGCCTGAGTCTCTTCCCATTACTGGTTGATATTTTCAAATGAAAGGTGCCATCCCTTGATTGACTCTATAAAGAGGCCTATTCACTGAACAGGTGCCTCTTCACTCGAAGTAAGAACCTGAAAATTGACAGTCTCTTTTGGATCCTGAATAATCTCCAGTTCTCCTGATCAATACCCAGTCACTGGACTCAAATGGCTCTGAAGGAGAAAGTGCAAATGAGGACCATTCACAGCCCTACCTTACTCAAATCAAAGTCAGCTGCAAGTCATGTCATCATTTCCCTGATGTTATGGTTGTCCGTGAAAAGGAAAAACAAACACAACCTGTGAGTAAGCAGAGTTTTCTGAATGGGACACAGTCAGTTGGGCAACTGTGGTCATCTCCTCCCTCTTCCTCTTTCCCTCTCCATTTTGATATCTTTTCTCCAAAGGAAGGTAAATTTTGACAACTGGAAGCTTCCCGGTTAACTTAGAGTTTACTACCTAGATTCTTTCCTTCCCACCGTCCTTCCTATCGCTTCATTTCTTTCTTCCTTCCCTAGTTACTTCCTTTATCATTTTCTTTCCTTTCTCCTTCTTTCTTCAATTCCTCCTTTTTCACCTTTCCTTTTTTCCTTCTTTTCTGTCTGTTTTCTTTCCTACATTTTTGTTTCTTTTTTTGTTTCCTTCTTTCTTTCTTTTTTGTATCTTAGTTCTAGTTTGAGTTTCTATCTCTTTCTTCAGCGGTCAAAACTTAAACCCCATTTCCATTTGGCACTCACAGACTGAACTACAGTTGCTCCATGCCCAAGATGTCCAGTAACCTGAACCTGAGATCTACTAGCATGACTGAAAATGAACAATAGCAAACCTTATTAAAATAATCTGTGTAATTTGAAGGCAAATCAAGATTCAGGGAAGGGATTCCCATTGCCAAAATCAGATGTTTTTCACTGACGTATTCATTACCAATTGCTAAGTGTTCCTTCAAAGGAAAGTTTTCAGAGACTAAAAATAAAAGCAGAGTCAAACACATAACTTGATTATATAAGTGAAATTTATTAAAGGACATGACAAAACTGACTAGATAATAGGATAATAGAGAAGATAGCTGCCACTGATGTCTCTCCTAGTGTTTAATGCACATTTATTTCTCATAAGATGCTCAACTGCAGAAGCCAGACAGCCACGATCTTCTGTGAGAATTCTCTTTGTAGCAATACATCTTCCGTATGGTGCATTCAGAAAGGAATTTCTTTTCTTTAGAAAAAGGCCATATTTCTGACAGCAAACACTCTCCTTCACTCTAGAGCTGAAGATTTGGGACACAGTATAACTGATCTCATGAATATATTGACAGTTGTTTTTTTGAGAAGTTCAGTCTTGACATATATTCAATGTTGCACTTACAGGATGGGTGACTGTTACATCCACAGGAAACTTATACTAGGTGTCCTGCTATTACTAGTCTATGTCAGAATACACATCCTGCCTTTTTCAAATACTAGACTTACTTTGACAATGTTTATGAAATAAATTATTATTATGTAAGATTGGTGGAGGGCACAAAGCCTATAGAGTAACAGTTCTAACAAGTTATTTAATTTACTTATTGGTGTAACAAACCAGGAGGTTATAAATCATTAGTTAATAATCGGATTAGTGAACAAAGAAAGTGATTTATTCAACATGTAAGCAGAAAGAGTTAAAGTACATTATATTTAAAAGTATTTAATTTAGTAAGTAAAATAAAACTGAAAAACAAAGCCAGACTGAGGACTTTGGAAGCCCTGATGACAGCAGGAGGCAAGAGGTGGCACAGGCAATACCCAGCAGACTACCTACAGGTAATACTCTACCTTGAGATATGAGAGAGAGTTCTGAAGATTTTACACTGCCAGGTGAGTTGAGTAAAAGCAAATGTTTATAAATCAATGCTATTTCCACTCACTTTTTAGGTATTTAATAACTATTTCCATACAACATTGAACTAAACAGTAAACCAAGTCTCCAAGATTTTCAGTGATGTGTTCATGATAGTATAGTTAAGAAGTTCTAGGTAGAAAAGGGAAATACTTTTACTCTGACTAAAATTTCAAGGGTTTTTTATACTAAACTGGGAAAAATTAATCCAAAAGATTTCACAAACTCTCGAGGAGAGGAAATTCATTTGGAAGGACAGGGGAGGGAGGGAAGGAGATGCCTGTTTA
The DNA here is from genome assembly GCA_023548195.1 of Bettongia penicillata ogilbyi. NCBI lineage: Eukaryota > Metazoa > Chordata > Mammalia > Diprotodontia > Potoroidae > Bettongia > Bettongia penicillata. The sequence continues at coordinate 113,518 of JAJHZJ010000134.1, forward strand.
CCACAGAGCAGCATGAATAAAATGAAACAATACTAAATCAAAGAATGTAGAGTGTTTTGAAGTGTTCTACTTCTGAAAATTAGTGGAAACCAAATTTTACCATAGCATTTTCTTCAAACATGCTGTGATATCTTTATTCCTGACACTATAGATTAAAGGGTTTATAACAGGTGTTATAATATTATAATAATATTCTAAAATATTGTAGAAGACAGACACCATCATATCCTTCTCAGCAGTATGATACCAAAGAGGGAGCTTGTAGTTAAAGACAGCAACTCCAAAAAAGAGAATAATAACAGCTGTATGGGAGGAACATATCACAAATTCGTTCCTATGACCCATGGCTGAATTCATCCTATAGACTGTGAGAAGAATAAGGGAATAAGAGCTTAAAATAACTATGACGGGGATGAGGAACATAAGGACACAGCAGAGGTACATGACAGTCTCATAGAGTGATGTGTCTGAGCAGAAGAGTTTCAACAAAGCAAGGATCTCACAGAAGAAGTGTTGGATCTCTCTTGTTTTACAAAATGGGAAATTCATGGTGATAGGGATCAAAGTGAATCCATCAAGAGAGCCCAAGAACCAACAGACAATTGCAAGGAGTATGCAAACTCTGTGGTTCATGAGGGTGGGGTAGCGGAGAGGGTGACAAATGGCCACATACCTCTCATAGGACATGGCTGCTAAAAGGAAGAATTCTCCTCCCCCTAGTGTTAGATAGAGGAACATCTGGATTCCACAGCTTGGTGCTGAGATATTATGAATCCCAATCACCTGATCTAGCAGCATCTTGGGCACAGTAACAGAGATATATACATCATGTCCATGAGGGAAAACTGACCGATGAAGAAGTACATGAAAGTTTGGAGTTGGGAACCACTTTGAAACAAAAGAACCAAAGAGGCAATCCCCATCATCACTACTATGAAAATAATGACTATCTGTGAGTAGAAGAGAGTGGGATGTCTTCTTTGGCTAAAGAGCCCCAAGGGAACGAAATCAGTTCTAAAACTTTGATTCTCCAACAACATTGTTTGCTTCATGTCATCTCACCTAGGGAACATTAAAGACAACCAAAGAAGTTTCTATTCTGTCCTTTATACAGTCAGAATAACACATAATCTAACAGCATCTACATTAAGACATTAGAAGGCTTGGAATATGATATTCCAAAAGTCAAATGAGTAAGAATTAAAATCAAAAATCACCTATGCAGCAAAATTAAGTAAAATTCTTCAGGGGAGAAATGGACATTCAATGACATGGAGAACTTTCAAGCATACTTGATGAAAATATCAGACCTGAGTAGAAAATTTGACTTTCAAATTCAAGACTCAAGAGAATCATGAAAAGGTAAACAGGAAAGAAAAATCATAAGGGACTTATCAAAGTTGAGCTGTTTATGTTCTTCCATGAAAAAATGACATTTGTAACTCATGAGACTTTTGCCAGTATTAGAATAGTTACTAGGAACAAATGTATATGTGTGTGTGTGTGTGTGTGTGTGTGTGTATATATATATATATATATATATATATATATATATATATATATATATATATATATACACAGAGAGAGACAGAGGGCACAGGATGAGTTGATCTTGACACTATGATATCTAAAAATAGAATTGAAGTGTGAGAAAGGATTGTACTGGGAGGAAAAAGGGAGTGGTAGAATGGAGTAAATAATCTCACATAAAAGAGGCAAGAAAATACTTTTACAGTGGAGGGGAAGAGGGGAGAGGGAAAAACTGAATCCCTATCTCATTGGAATTCGCTTAAGGAAGGAATAACATATACACTCATTTTGGTATGGAAGCACATCTTCCCCTACAGGAATGTAGGGAGTAAGGAGATACAAGAGGAGATGATAGAAGGAAAGGCAGACTTGGGGAGGGGGCAATCAGAGGCAAACACTTTTGAGCAGGGACAAGGTGAAAGGAGAGAACAGAATAAAAGAGGGTGGAGAAGATGTAGAGAAATATAGTTAGTCTTTCACAACATGACTATTCCAGAAGTGTTTTGCATGAATACACATGTATAACCTATATCAAATACCTTGCCTTCTGAGAGTGGGTGAGGAAAGAGGAAGGGAGAGAATTTTGAACTCAAAGGTTTTAAAAAGAATGTTCAAAACTGTTTTTACATGCAACTGGAAATAAGATATAAAGTTAATGGGATATAGAAATCTATCTTGCTCTACATGAAAAGAGAAGGGGAAAGGAATAAAAGAAATGGGTGGGGGTGACAGAAGAGAAGGCAGATTGGGGAAAGGGGTAATCAGAAAGCCTGACATCTTGGTATTGAGGGAAGATATGTGGGAAAATTTGGAACTCAAAATCTTGTGAAAGTGATGTCCAAAATGAAGAATTAATTAATTAATTTTAAAAGACTTAAAGAAAAAACATCGAGTTCCAAATTCTCTCCAGACAATCCACCCCACCCCACAACCACCACCATAGAGAAGGCAAGTATTTTGATATAGGCTATGCATGTGTAGTCATGTAAAATATATATTCATAAGTCATGATGTGAAAGAAAATGTAGATTGCCAAAAAATCTCAAGAAAAATAAAGAAAATATAAATTATGCTTCAACCTGTATTCAGACAACATCAGTTCTGTCCCTGGTATTGGATAGCATTTTTGATCATAAGTCTTTCAGAGTTATTTTGGATCATTGTATTAATATAATAGTTTTCACTACTGTTGTTGTTCATTGGTTTTAATTGTGATTGACCCTTCATAACACTAGTTGGAGTTTTCTTGCCAAATACTGAAGTGGTTTGGCATTTCCTTCTCCAGATCATTTTACAAATAAGGAACCTAAGGCAAACAGAATGAAGAGATTGTCCCAGGCTGACACAGCTTACTGAGTCAGATTTGAATTAGATCTTCCTGAAACCAAACAGTACTCTATGCCATGTAGCTCCCTTAAAATAATAGTGAGCCAACCTTTTTGGATCCATGGCAAATATTACAAGTTTTCTCCAGAAGTGAGTTTATATGAAGACTGTCTATTCTCTTCAATTGTGGTTTCTCCAACCAGCCTCCCATGGATCTCTGACACTTACTATCCATCTTTTCACTTCCTCTCACAGAACCAAAATGAGACACTTGATATCTTTAGCTTAAGTTGTGTTTCACACAGCCGCTCATAACTGAATTAATCACAACGCTGTCAAATATAATTTGCTTTTAAGTTTCCTAATCTAATATTTTGCATTTAATAATCTAATATCCTGCATTTCCTACTTGTCATTGCTGCTTGTCCACAAAACTATTTTATTTAAATCAATAGCAGATTGTTTTCTGCCAAAGACTGGGAGAATCCAACCTAGGCATTCAAGGTATCCATTAGGGACTTGCCACAGAATATTTTTTTAAGTTCCTAAGGTTACCTAACCTGGGCAACAAGAGAACCTGTGCATGTCTGATAGGGAATTTTCCTAAATTAGTTTTAAGACAATCAGCAGTCCTCTGTCCATTTGATTGTTAATAGTTCAGTGCCTACCAGGATCCTCAGGGAGTCAAGGTATCCACCTTGACAATACTGCTCAGGTAAAAGAAGTTCTAATATCTATGATATCAAAAAGGATATAATTAAAGTAAGTACATGATTCTTTTTAGTTTGACAGTCGCAGTTATGCAAAAATTCCTAAGTGATGGTTTATACAGAGAAGTAATAGGTTTTCTTTCTTTTAAGGATGATAGCTGTTTAATAACCTTGGCCTTAGATCTGCTAGCATGGCTGAAAAATGAACAATAGCAAAACTTATTAAAATAATCTGTGTAATCTAAAGGCAAATTAGGGCCAAGGAAGAGATTTCCATTGCCAAACTCAAATATGTTGTCAATCACATAATAATAATAAATTCTTAAAGTTCAAAGGGAAATTTTCAGAGGTTAAAAATAAAAGCTGAGTCAAACACATAACTTGTTTATCCAAGTGAAATTTATTGAAGGACATGGCACAATTGACTAGCTATTAGGATGATACAGAAGGTAGCTGCCTCTGATGTCTCTACTAGTGCTAAATGTGCACTGATTTCTCATTAGATACTCAACTCCACAAGCCAGGAAGCCATGATTTTCTGTGAGAATTCCCTTTGTAGCGATACTTTGTCAATGTGGTACATTCTGAAGGGTACTGCTCTTATTAGGCCATAGTTATGACACCAAATACTCTCCTTCACTCTAGAGTTGAAGTCTTGGGGCACAGTATAACTGACCTCATGAATAAATTCACAACTGGTCTTTTGAGAAGCTCAGTCTTGACATATATTCAACAGTACACTTATTGGATGTGTGACATATCCACAGAAAATCTATACGAGGCAGCTTGAAATTATTCGTGTATCACAGCCTACACAAAATGCTCACTTCAAATGAGACCCTCATCTTGAGAATGATTATGAAATAAATTACTATTATCTTAGATTGGAAGAGGGCGCAAAGTCTATAGGGTAAGAATTGTAATGTTATTTTTTTTTATTTCTTGGTTTAACAAACCAAGAGGTTAAAAGTCATTAGATAATAACCAGTAATAATGACAAAGAAAGTGACTAATTCAACATCAGGTAGAAAGGGTTAAAGCACACTACACTTAAAATAAATCTCTAATTTACTAAATAAAAACCTGAAAAACCAAAACAAACCCAGAGTGATAACTTTGGAAGCCCAGACGATCACCAGCAGGCAGCAAGTGGCATAGGTGCTAACCAGCATCATACTCACAGCTAACTCTGTACCTTCAGATTGCACACTCTGAGGTGAGTGACTAAAAGCAATTTTTGATAAATTCATGTTGGTCCCATTCACCTTTTAGGCATTTAATAAGTATTTCTTTAATACAACATTGGACAGAAAAGTAAGTGGTGTCTCAGACACTTTCTGTCATTTGTTCAAGGTAACCTAGTTAGTAAGTTGTGAGTGGAGAAGTCAAATCCTTATAATCTGACTTAAATATCAAATATTTTTATACTAAACCAAGAATATGTTAACCCAAAAATTTGCAAAAGTTCTCAAGGAATTTAATTTGGAAGGACTGGGGAGGGAAGAAAGTGCCTGTTTATAACAGAGCAACATGAATAAAATGAGCCTATAATAAATAAAAAAGTGAAGTGGTTTTAAGTGTTCTACTTCTGAAAATTAGCTAAAACTACCTTTGAACATAACATTTTCTTCAAAGCTGATGTGACATCTTTATTTCTGACACTATAGATCACAGGGTTTATAACAGGTGTTAGGATATTGTAGAACACAGACACCAACATATCCTTCTCAGTAGTATGATACGAAGGAGGGAACATGTAGTTATAGACAGAAGCTCCATAAAAGAGAATAACAACAGTTATATGGGACGAACATGTGACAAATGCTTTCCTATGACCTGTAGCCGAATTCATCCTATAGACTGTGAGAAGAATAAGGGAGTAAGAGCTTAAAATCACTATGAGAGGGATGAGGAGCATAAGAACACAGCACAGGTATATGACAGTCTCATAGAGTGATGTGTCTGAGCAGGAGAGTTTCAACAAGGCAAGGACCTCACAGAAGAAGTGTTGGATCATTCGAGACTTACAAAATGGGAAGTTCATGGTGATAGGGGTGATAGTGAAACCATCAATAGAGCCCAAGATCCAACACACAACTGCAAAGAGGATGCAGATTCTGTCATTCATGAGGATGGGGTAGCGGAGAGGGTGACAAATGGCCATGTATCTGTCATAGGACATGGTTGCCAAAAGGAAGAACTCTGCTCCTATAAGAGTTACATATAGGAACATCTGGAGTCCACAGCATGGGGCTGAGATATTATGAATCCCAATTATTTGATCCAACAGCATCTTGGGCACAGTAACAGAGATATACATCATGTCCATGCAGGAAAGCTGACTGATGAAGAAGTACATGGGAGTGTGGAGGTGGGGATCACTGTGAATCAAAAGAACTAAAGTGGCATTGCCAGTCAGCGCTACTATGAAAATGGTGAATATCAGTGAGTAGAGGAAAGGAGAATATTTGCTTTGGCTAAAGAGCCCCAACAGGATGAAATCAGTCCCAAATGTTTGATTCTCCAACATCATTCTTTGCTTCATATCATCTCACCTAGGGAAGATTAAAAACAGCCAGAACAACAAAAGATTTTATAATCTGTCCTTTATACAGAAACGATAGATCATCTATTAGTGAAGGAAAGACATATGCTATAGATTTTCCAACAGGAGCAGAGATGTATTTGTGCTAATAGGAGAGATTCACATCAATCCATGATACAGATGATCTAGACAGATCTTTTTGGATAGAAATTTAACTTCAGTCATTTCCAACCCTGAGATTCCACCAGATTATTCTTATATAAATTAGTGTTCAAGATGACCTCTGTAACTTGAAATAAACATTATTGAAAACATAGAAACAGGCATTTTCTTTTTATTTTTGTCACATGAGCATCTCCAATTCATTGTGCCTGAAATGGAGCTCATTTTATACTTCACTTTTCAAAACTTCCCTATCAGTATCAAAGACAGTATCCTACCCTTAGTCACTCAGCCTAAAAATCTCATTATTGTCTTGAATTCTTGATTCACTGTTCCCCCATATTTATAGCATAACGCCAAGTCTTGTAGTTTCTGCTTTCATAACATCTCTCATATAGGACCTGTTCTCTTCATCACTCATCATCTCAGTTGAAGCCGTTTTTGTTTCCATTTCTGAATTGCTGCAATAGACTCAGATTGGTCCTCCTACCACAATACTTTCCCTCCTCTAATTTGTCTCCCACTCAGCCGATATAACAATTTTCCTAATACTTAGGTCTGACCAAGTAACCCTACTCTTTAAACTCCAATATCTTCCTATTTCTTCCAAAACAAAATAAAAATTAAAAAATCCTTTCTTTAGTATTTAAAGCACTGCATAATCTTATATATTTCTATACTTTAACTCCCTCAAATCAGCTAAATTATCCTACATGGTGTTCTTCACACACAATATTCCATCTCCCTCTCCATGTCTTTACATTGACTATCCCCATGCCTGTAATAAATAGTCTCTTTCCTAACTTCCTACCTCTGTTTCTCTGGCTTCCTTCAAGACAGAGCCTTCCTCATTTTCTCACAGTTGCTACTGCCTTCCCTTCTGAGAGTGTACTGCTCCTTTCTACTACCACATCTACTGCTCTATATTCCTACTTATTTCAGTGTTATCTCCCACATTACAATATGAGCTTCTTGAGGACAAGAACTATTTTTACCTTTCTTTGTATTCCCAGCTTAGTTCTGTGAGTGACATAGAGTAAATATTAAATGGCTGTTAACTGACTAATAAAATGTTAAAAATCAGTGCCCTGGTGGGTTTTATAAAGACCTGCTCATGCTGACAGCAATTTTTTACAAATCTGTGAAACCAAAATCAAAATGGTCGGGGGGAGGATCAACTCCACAATTCCAGGTGAAGATCTTCAGAAGAAAGTAAATAAGCATTTTTTAAATGCTTTCTATGTGTCAGGCACTATACTAACCACTTTATAAAATAATATGAGATGCAACTATTTGGTTTCATCATCACAACAACCTTAGGATGTAGGCGCTATTATTATCCCTACTTTATTAGCTGAGGAAACTGAGGCACACAGTGATTAAGGGACTTGCCCAGGGACACATATCTGGTAAGTGTCTGAGTTTGCATATGAACAAAAGGTATCCTGACTCCAAGTCAAGCCCTCTATTACTGCTCCACCTAGGATGTCGATACATCTATTTTTCTCAACACAAATCATAGGACTCTTCTTCTCTCTCTAAGCGTTTTAAGTTTTTTCCACGAATGTGACCTTCCTTATAGGACATAATACTTAGTGCCAGAAGGGAATTAAATTACAAAATGATCCAAGAGAATATTATTATTTTACCCATAGTTTTATAGGGAAAGAAGTAAGGATATAAGTCAGACACATTCTCTGATTCACTATTTCCCCTTCACTACACCGTAGTTTCTGTCTATAAAAGTCATTTGGTTTCCCTGAACTCTAGCTACATTTTAAAATACTTATTCATCTTTCCCTGATCCCACTAATTGAAGGGGATCTTTTTCTTTCCTTGACACTGCTGCTTCTTTGGATCTGATGTGTTTATCTCATTTTCCTGTGTGTCTTGGTTATTGCAATCCTATCTTCTCTTTTTGAATTTAAGATTGTAGGGACTATTTCCTCTTTCTGAACATCAGCATGTAGGGAAGGGCCTTGCACAATAGATATGCTTTAATTGAATAGAATTGGATTGGATCAGATTGAATTAAAACCATTTTTGTCTCACTTAAAACTGATTGATATTTTAACTTAGAAGACTCTCACAGGAAAAAAGTGAACATACCCTCCCTGCTTGTTTTGACTAAACATCTGACAAGTGTAAAATAGAATAAATAGTGAAGAAAAATGGATTTGGTTTCGAATGATATCTATGGGCAGCTAGGGAGTAGAATAGAGCACTGGCCCTGGAATCCCAAGGATATCAATTGAAATCTAGACTCACTTACTGGCTAACAGATAATGGGCAAGTCACTTAACCTGAATTGCCTTCCAAAAATAAATAAATAAGACAAGCTCTCTACACTCCCTTAATTACAAAGTGAGGTAACTTTTATGTTGAAATTACTTATTTCATAGAAATTTCTAGTTTACTACTTCAAAATATAATTCTATAAGCATACAAATGATGCTTTAATTCAGGGTGAAGAATATATAAATTATGAAATACCTTCAAAGTGGAAGAAGGACTTGCATCCCCAAAGATATTTGCATATTCAGAGAAATTCATGTATCTTTGAATGAATCTATTAAGAATTTATTGATCTATGACCCTTTTACCCATGAGTCTGTATACTGGTCCTCTGACATTTTCCACATCTGTGGATTTCTTCTACTTTAAAAAGTAAACTTGACTTACATCAGTTTTCAGAACCCTTTAAGAGGTAACATTTTACTATTCTATGTCTCTTCTTTCAAAATATTGCCAGTCGTGGTTGATTTCTTCATATCATTTCCCGCCTGCCCCCCCCCCCCCCCATGAATGAGTATCTACCTTACCTTTTGTCTACTCAAATCCTAGTCTATTTTTATTGTCCATGGGACTTGGCTGTTTCTACATTCAGATGCATGAGAGAATTAGACTTTTTGCTACTTACCTCCCATTCCCTCTATGAAAAAAATTTACCAAAGGTTAATTTTCTATAATGCAAACTGAAGATGTTCACAGGTATTCCCAAAGATTAAGCTAGTGATATTCTTCTCCACTCCAAAAGCACAAAAAACTTCCGAAAAACTCTAAGGAAATGGCCAAAGTCATCAGTGGATACTAAAAATACGTATGGAAAATGTGCAATTTTCCTTATTAATGTGAAAACTAGGATTACACAAAATCAAAGTAATGTTAAGAGAAATTATGACTGATACTAGAAGTATCAATAAGATAAATGGACATGATTTACATCTACTTGCAGCAAAATCTGAGAGGTTAGTGTAAAAACCAAGTACCAGAGCTGCTGTTGAGAAGCAGCATGTATAACTGAAGAAATCAGATGGAACTCTGCCATCCCAGCTCTCTCTATGTCAACAGAAATGTGACTGTAAGGGTAATACATTAAGAGGCTGGCCCTGTGTCAAGGGGATGGAAGAAGAGACGAATGTGATGTGAATCCAAAGAGTGAGGTCAGAATATTGCATCATCCCATTTTTCATATTAATTACAGAAGAATTTTGGAACCCAGATTGAATTAAAAGTATGCTGTCTTGGGAACAAGAGTTTTGAATGGGGAAGGATCATATATCTGATTCTACCTGCCTGTGTGGTCTGGAGAAAGGTATTGGTTTGAATTCCAAATGCAGCAGTACAAAGTTCCCACCTGCCTGGGATGTCAGGAATGTCTGGTCTCTTTAGGCTTCTCATCAATACCCTTCAGAGTAACTGATATATCTAAACGCTCTGTGTTTGGGTCCAGCTCCACTGATGGTATTCCCCCCGTGTAAGAGAAGGTGAGGGAAGTACCCTAAAGGACAATTCCTTTTAATCATGCACAGTATCTACTTGAAAACAAATACCTTACTCCCTAACACATGGTAAGCATAATCCTCCCCTCATAGGACTTTAGTCTCTGAGGAGGTGAAGGGGATTAGGTTCATAATTTAACTCATTTCATAGTCAGTCCCATTTTGAAACCCCAAACTCACCCACCATAATGTAAGCTGCTGAGAGCTTCCTTGCTGGATTGTCTCACTGCCGTGGCCCATCTTTAATCCTTACTCCAATGTCACCTTGGTAGAGGGTGTAGAGAACCTCCATTATAGATGAGCTGGACATGTTCAGAGCAGCTTCATGATATATATATATATGTATGCACATAAAATTAATATTTGTTTTTATATAAAAACTGTAGTAAGCCAAATGTCCATTTATATAACAATTCTACATGGATCAAACTATCGGTTCTTACATTAAAAGGATATAAAAGTGTTTATGTCATGCTAAAATGATAAAAGAGACAACAGCAACTCTAATTTATATTCGTTTTTTATGCTATGTCACCCAGGTAATATGCTATATCAATTCCTCTTGAGGTTTGTTTACCTTAAAGTAATTTTTAGTTTTCATTAGTATATAGGCATTAGCCTCCCAGAGTTTCAATTAAAACTGCTTTCCTACACATGTACTTTGTACTAATTCTGGGTCAAATGATGCTGACACTATTTGACATTTTTCTCCCTTTGAGATCTGTCCATGTCTTGACCATTTATCTGTTGCACAATGGCTCTGATTTCTCTAAATTTGGCTCAGTTAACTTACATATCTTAGAACAATGTACACTACATCATAGAAACGAAATTTTCTTCTTACCAGTGTTGCATCATTTTTTTTTGTAAAATTGGTTGTTCTCCCCAAATTCTTGTAGTTTTATGCAATCAAAATTATACATCCAAACTCTTGTAAATATCTCTATCTTTTGATTCATCATGGACTCATTCCCTCTTCATAGACCTGGCATAACTTCTTCTTTGTTGTACTATTTTACTTATAATGTAATACTTTATTTAAATCATCTACCCATTTTGAGCTTTTCTTTATATATAGGGTTTAATTTTGAGCTATGGATAATGTCTCTCAGACTGCTTTTAAAGTTTTCTGACAGTTTTTATTCAATAGTGAATTCTGTCCCCACTCGATGTCATCTTTGAGTTCATTAAACATTATGTTATTACATTTATTTCTTTCTGTACTTTATATGCCTAGGGCAGATAGATAGTACAGTAGATAAATTGCCAGGCCTGAATTCAGGTAGATTCATCTTCCTGAGTTCAAATCCAGCATCAAACACTTACTAGCTGTGTGACACTGGGCAAATCACTTAACCGTGTTTATCTCAGTTCCACATTTATAAAGTGAGCTGGAAAAGGACATGGCAACCGACTCCACTATCTTTGCCAAGAAAACCCTAAGAGAGGACACAAAGAGTCAGAAAGAACTGAAAAACAAATAAACAGCAACAAAGTCTGTGTATCATGTTTCATTATTAACCTCTCTTTTGTTCTCCTGGTTCTGCTCAATTCACTCAACATCTGTTCATATAAGTCTTTCCAGCCTTTTCTGAAGTCCAACTTTGTCATTACCTATAGCAAAATGGTCTTCCATCACATTCATATACCACAACTTGTTCAACGATTCCCAAATTCATGGACATTCTCTTGATTTCCACTTATTGACCACCACAAAAAGATTTGCTATAAATATTTTTGTACATATGAAACCTTTTCCTGTTTGTACGATCTCTTTGGGATACAGTCTAAACACATGGTCATTTCTTGTAAAGGGGGCAAGTACAAAAGAGAAATTCTCAAAGACTGCATTTTCCACTTTGCTAAATCCTACAATTTTGTTGCTCATATTTTTCATAGATTTCTCTGGCATTGAAGTTAATACATGGAAATATTCGACTATGGCCTTACACCCATTTCTCATTTTGATTAAATGTTTAAGTACTTAGATGATTTGCCTTTGAATGAATGCATAGTAAATGCTCATGTTATTTCATCATGGCCTTATCATTCAGCTAAAAATTCCTCACACCAAACTGTTGAGTGATATTTTAATTGTCAATTCTAATGGCTTTTAGTGAATTCTCACCCTTCATGACCCTTCTGCAGCCTTTGACACTTGATCCCCTTTTTCTTCTTGTTACTGTTACTCACTTCTCTCTTAAATTTTTAAGTCCTTACTCTCCTCTGATTCTCTTCCTCCTTACTCCCTCTTTCTCAGTCTAGATGACATCCTGTAATTGTAGGTTTCCCCAGGCAATCTCTCTGGAGCACTCTTCTCATCTCCTTCTATATTATTTCACTTACTTATGTAGATTTATCATATCTATATTAATTATTCTTAGATCTACTTACTGAGTACTAGCTTTTCTCCTGACAGACTGTTTTGCATCTTCAGCTGTCCATGGGAAATCTCAAACCGGATGTTCCATAGGCATCTTAAATTCAACATTTCCAAGCAGAAATCATTATCTTTTCCCCAGACTCTTGATTCTTCCCAAATTTCCTATTAACTTTGAGGACACTATCATCTGCCTAGTTACACATGCATGGAATGCAGGTGTCATCCTCAAATTCTCAGTCTTTCTCACTTCCCATATCTAATCAATTGCCAAGTGCTTTTCATTTTTCTTTTTCAATATCTCACATATATGTTTCCCTTCTTTGTTCTGATAAGTTTCACTACCTTGTTTCATGTATTCATGATCATACATGGGAATTATTTCATTATCCTTCTGGTTAACTTCTTGCCTCAAGTTTCTGCCAAAATGGTTCAGTCTATTCAGCTATGAAAATGATCTTCATTAAGTAAAAGTCAGATTTTATTATCTCTCTTTCAATAGATTCCTTATTACTTCCAGAAATAAAAATAAAACCCTACTTTCTTCTCTAAAAGTCCTTCATACCCTAATCCCTCTCCTACATTTCCCCTCTTCTTGGACCTAATTTCTATCCATAAACTTTATAATTTACTGATTCTCTCTTCCTTACTGTTCTTTACATTTAACACTCCACCTTGCAATTACACATATTTAGACTGACTTTTTCCATTCTTGGAATTCTTTCCTTACTAACCCCTATCTTCCAATTTCCTTCAAATCTCAGGTAAATTCCCAGCAAATTTTTCTTTTTAATTCAGGTATATTTTATTTTAAGTTCCATTACAATATGAATTCATATCAAACAAATTTCCACATTACTCATGAGAAGCACAAAAAACAAAAATGAGGAAAAAGGAAGGAATGAATGAATGAGGGAATGAAAGAAGGAAAAGAAAGAGAAAATATGCTGTTATCTGCATTCCAGGTCCACTAGCTCTGGAAGTGGATTTCATATTTCATCTCAAGTCATTTGGAATTGTAGTAGATGATTACAATGTTCAGATTTAGTAAATATTTAGCACTGATTATCTTTACAACATTGCTGTTTCTGTGTAAATTTTTCTCTTAATTCTTCTCATTCTACTTTGCATTAGTTCATTTAAATCTTCATAGTTGTTTTTTTCTAAAATTATCTCTATCATTTCTTGCAGCACAATAATATTCCAAGAAATTTATATAGTATAAGTATTTTCAAACCACTCACCAAGTAATGGACATCCCCCTCACTTTCAAATTATTTGCCACTAAAAAAAAAAGAGGTACTATAATTATATTTTTATGTATGGGTTCATTTATTTTGATTTCTTTGGGATGTGAATCTAGTAGCACCATTCAAGGATCAAAAGATATACACCATTTAATAACATAGTTGCAAATTACTTTCCTGAATGGTTGCACCAGTTTACAATTCTACCGACAATGTAGTAATAAACCTATTGTCCCATGTACCACTTCTTAAAAACAAAGTTTCATGAACTTGACTATTTCCACACTCAGAATTATGAAACAACTAAGCTTTGTACTACTTACCTCCTGGTCTCTTTCATGAAAATAGATTGGTAGAGGTTGATTTTCTGTAATGAAAATTTGAAATGTTCAGAAGAATTTCCAGTGAAGCTAGAATTTTAGTATTACTTTCCACTTCAAAAGAAAAGAAAAATGAAATGAAATTCCCAAAGGTTGGGGTTAGAGAACCAACATGGAAAACAGAACATACTTGAACAATACTCTTTCTTAACAATGGGAATGCTGGCATTATAGGAGAGCAAAGAAAAAATTTTAATGAAATTAAGAATCAAATGAGAGAGGTTTTTTCTCCTTTATAACTGCATTTAAAGAATATTTTTAAAAGAATTAAATTTAAATAACTACATTTAAAGAATTTTAAATCAGAGAAGTTAATGTTCCAATGAAGTCTCAGGGTTGATGTTGAGAATATGGTATTGAAGGACTTTGCTCTTGTACTATCCAGGTGATAGATCTAAATACTGGGACTGAGAGATAAGAGGAAAGGAGCTGGGTTTAGATACACTGAGTTCAATAGAAATGTAATATCACCCACTTCTTATTCGTGTCAGGTCAATTCTCATTGATCACAAACATCTCCTACACTCCACATTCTAAAAACAAAACAGAACAAAATAAAAATGTCATTTGGTTCTTCTATATCCTCAAATTATCATCTTCACTGTCTTCTCACTTTCATAGCCAAACTCCAAGAAAAATGTATTTATCTGCATTTGTTGCCTCCAGTTATGACCTCTAAATTCATAGCAATCTGACTACCAACTTCATGACTTAACTGAGACTTCTCTACCTAAAGGCATTTTGGTCTTCTAATTGTTAAGCCTAACATTTCAGTGTTACCATTTTTTAACTCTTCTGCATCATGTTTTGCTATTACCCAACTAACTCTCTTGGATAATATCTCTTTCCTAATAGTTTCTAATTCCTTTCACTTGATTCTCTTGATACTATTCTGACCTCTCCTTAGTCTGCATTGCTGTATCACATGCTATCTCTACTACCTCTAGTTGTAAGTACACCACAGCATCTGTCCTAGGTCCCCTTCACATCTGTATATTCTCTCTTTGCTAGTATCTATATCAACTGCTGTGCATTTAATTCAGCTACTATGCATTTAATTATCACTTTAGTACAGATAATTTCCAAATTACATATTCAATATTTCTCTCCTGAGATCCAGGAATGTCAGAGACAATGAGTTGATCTATAGAGCAGTCAATTAACCCACACTTAAAGAAGCAATGGGAGTATTTCTTTGACCACTGTGCCCAAAGAAAGAAGAAAGCAGAAGGAAAAGGAGACATCTGAGAAAAGGATGACTCTGGTGGCAGCCCAGATGGCAAGGTACCCTGAGGAGGCAACTAGATGGGATACAACACTTGTTCTGGTCTGGGGACTGTTATGTATAGTAGACTAGAGAATGAATCAATTATCAATCAAGAAACCACAGTCATAGGATAAAAGTTGAAAAACTGAATAAAATAACTCTGAATAAATGAGAGCATAGTTCCTTGGGGTCTTGCCCTGAAGATGCTATGGGAAAAACAGGATCTGGGAAGATGGCAAGTTAGCAGGACTAGATGGCTCAATGAGTTATAGGACCCAGGAATTGGGGCCACGAATGAGATTTTCATTTATTTTATGGTAATGTTAAAGTTTTTATTATTACTATTAAAACACCTTGGATATGGGTGTTAGAAGAGAAAATCTTTCTTCCCAACTGGTTTAGGGAAGCAGGATAGAAGCTTTGATGGTTCCTCTGTCTATAGACTCATCACTTCTGCTGGCTGAAAGGGCCTTTTGAGCCATAGGAATGCGAAGTTAATGTTTGACCAAATGATTATTACAACATTTAAAATTGGGGCTCATTCCTTAGTATGAGGAATGATTCACTGGAAGTCTTCAAACAGAAACTGGATGATCCCCTGTTTGTCTTATTGTATGCTATAGACTATTTGGGGCACATAAACTAGACTAAGTGGACCTCTGAAGTGCCTTTCAACTATAAAAATTCTAGGACTCTTTGCCTGTGATTCAGAATATACCAAACTGTTTCTTTTCCAAGTTGATATTACATATGTAAGAAGGATACGAAAAACTGAGTGAATGAGGCCAAGTTAGTCAAAAGTCTTGTCTTTTCCAAATCAGCAAAATACACTCTGACTCGCTTTTGTCCAAAGAAGAAGGAAAAAAAGGAAGAAAACAAAAATTTATTAAATGTCTATTGTGTACCAGGCAGTTAGGTAGTTTAAAAATATGTTCTCATTTCATCTTCACAACAAGTATGGTATTTTTGTCTCTATTTTACAACTGGGGAAACACAGGCTCCAGATGTTAAGTGACTTCTCCGGGATCACACTGCTTTTTATGTGTCTGAGGCTAGATTTGAATTCAGGTCTCCTGCTTCCAGATCCAAAACTCTATGCATTGTGCTGACTGTTTTCTTAGGGGCACAAGGAAAACCCTGGATCCACTTTACTTCTGCTTTTAGGAAGTATAGGTCAGTCTCTATGCTCACTCTCCCAACTGTGACTTGAATATGCAAGCTGTTTCCGAAAGGGCTACTACAACTTTTCCCTATCAGGATCATAGAGGTAACCCTGATGATAAGAGGTTGTCTATTACTATCACTAATGACTTCCTATCTGGTGTGCTCCCTCAATGCCAATCAAAGATAACATTTAATATATTTAGTTACTATAATATATAATACTTTATTATGTACTATATATATAATATTATAATATATTATATAATTTAATTTTATAATATCAATGAAAAATGATTAACACCAATTAGAGTTTACAAAAGAATATTTATTGAGAAGGAATAGCAAGTACAACATCCCCCCTTGACTGAGTTGTGTTCTTCCCGCTACAAACCCACTTAGTCACATAAGAGAATGAACTCCAATTTCAACTGATTGCTAAAAATTCCTGTGCCCCTCTCTCCAAATTCAGGGGAAGTAAGGTAATTCTTGGCTCAGCAAGTCGGTTTCCCCCTACATTGAGTTCCTTTCAAGTTCACTTCTTGGCCTGTCATAGTTTATGGATAAGTCCCTCCTTTCCTTGTACATAGGGTGTCTCACTGCAAAGTTGATTCACTGCTTCAGAGGGTCAAGCAGTTTGCTCCTCCAGGGTAGCTCCTCATTGGACTTGACTTCTTCTACTAAAAGTTTCATGTGCCCTGGATGGCCTTTCTGATGTTTTGAATCTCACAGTGTCATAATCCAGTCTGTTACATTTCTGATACTGATTCACCTATACTTAGGAATGATAAACACACAGAGATAAAAGAAAAAGTAATGCTGTGGATTTTCAGCTGTGGTCAAGATGGGATATAAGAGAGCTAGTGATAAGCAACAGATTACTGGTATTATTGCCACTGCCCCTCACCAGAAGGCTCACATCATTTTTTCTTCCTTGCATGAAAGTTTCAAGGAAAAGACAAAGAATAAATCTCTTTGAGCCTTTTGTATATAAAATTCCTATTCAGGACACAATTACAAGACTTTTTTTGACCTCATGAAAACTAACAGGAAATAGTCATAATTACTCTAAAGCATAGAGGCAACAGATTCATCCAGCAGTCAATTTTGGAAGCAGACTTCTCCTGCCTCTAGAATGAGTGTCAGTGGGAAGAAAATATTGTGCATGCTCTAAAGATTGGGTCCTCAGTGGCTGGTCCTCCCATCACAGAATTTAGTCAAAATGAATATATCAAAACCCTAAAATTGGCTCTCATTTTACTTCTATCTTAAGGCAATGGAAAGCCTTGTATCTTTGGACTGTTATTTGAAGACTGATCCCTTCTAAATCTCTGTATACTAAAATCAAACACTATTCTTCCATCTTGTATGCCTGGTTCATAATTAAGGACACACACAAATAAAATATTTTTTTAAAAAATTAATTCTGTCTTCCTTATAGTGAGACAGATTTTTCAAATATTATGACAATAGGAAATAACTTTATAAAACAGAAAACTGTCTTCTCAGAAAAAAAAACAAGGAGTAATAAAAAAGTGGTTTCATTAGTTTTCTGTATTCTGTGCTAGGTTAAAACTCCCCAGTGATTGGAAGATCTCCTGCTCTGGTCACATAATTATCTCTCTGTGTGTCCTGCTGGGCCAAGGAACCATCCCTTCTTTCTCTTTTCTTCCTGCCAGGTCTTGTCTCCACACTGAAAGCAGCTGCTGTGTTACAACCACTTTTATTGCTATCATTCGTAACTCTTGGGAAAAGTATAGAATGTCTTCCTGGCAGAAAGAAGACAACTTACTTCCTTCAAACTATATCTCACAGGAGCCCACTCAAGTCAGTCTCATTTATTAATTTTTATGCAAGTTGGTCTGAGAGAGGAGTGGGCACTGGAAGTTGTCATGCTCAGAAAAGGCCTCTTGCAGAAAATGTACTTATTGAGATGAGTTCCAGGTGGAACCTTTGCAAATTATTCAACTCTCAGTTTAGCAATCAATGCTGACTACATTCAGAAAATTTTATATAGAGGTAGACTCAAAAGTTAGTGTTGACATCAAAATCTATTTCTCATTATAATTTTTAAGAATTTCCTCATATTCACATTAAAATATCATTCCTGAGCTCTTAAAATTACTTCTTAAAGGGAAAAATTTCAAATTTTTAAAACAATTTTTGTGCAATTTATGCATTATTTCCTTTTTTAATGCATTAAACTTTAAGAGTGCATGAATATATTTCGTTGAATAACAATGTTAAGTTATCTTCTAATATGTTAATACAATCCTGAATGAGCTGTTTGTTGAATTTATCAGTGAAATGCTCCCCTTTTCTGTAAGGTGCCATTTTCCCTTTTGAGAGGTTTACTGACATTTATAAATAGACAACAAAACAAAACTTTAGCTCAAAACTCACCCAAACATACAATAGAAGCTTATTTTTGGTATTTATTTAGTGTTTTATTTTTAACCAGCTACATGTTAAAAAATAATTTTTACCGTTTGTTGTTAAAACTTTGAATTCCAAAAGTAAATGAGGAGAAAGATTGTTTGAAAAGTATAATTGGACAAATGAAAAAGTAGTTCCAAAAGCTCATTGAAGACACAAATTTATTAAAATTAGAATGGAACAAATGGAAGATAATGAGCAATCAAGAAAGTATGAAATAAAAACAAAGGAATGAAAAATAGGAAGCAATATAAACAATCTAATTAGAAAAACAACTGACTTATGGAAACATCCAGGACAGATACTGTAAACATTATTGGACTACCTGAGAGCCATGTTCAAAACAAGAGCCAAGACATCACCTTTCAAGAATTTATCATGAAAAATGCCCTGATATTCTCAAACCAGATGGAAAATAACAATGGAAGAAACTACTGATCACCTCCTGAAAGAGATGCCAAAAGGAAAACCCAGGAATATTCTAGCCAGATTTCAGAATTCTCAGGTAAAGGATAAAATATTGCAAGCAGTCAGAAAGAAATAATTCGAGTACTGTAGAAATACAGTCAGGATAACACAAAATCTAGCAGCTTCTGCACTAAAGTTTTGGAAGGCTTGAAATATGATGTCCTGCAACTCAAAGGAGTTTCAGTTAAAACCAAAAATCACCTACCCAGCAAAACTGAGTACAATTCTTCAGGGGAATAATGGACCTTCAATGAAAGGGAGGTCTTTCAAGCACACTTAATGAAAAAACCAGAACTGAGTAGAAAATTTGACTTCCAAAAACAAGATTCAAGAAAAGCATGAAGAAGTAAACAGGAAAAAAAAACATAAGAGAGATATTAAAGTTGAACTGTTCCCATTCCTCCATAAAGAGATGATATTTGTAACTGATAGGAACTTTCCCAGTGTTAAGGTAGTTAGTGGAAAGTGGAAATACATACATACATACATACATACATATATATATATATATATATATATATATATATATATATATATATATATACCCTGTCACAGGATGAGTTGCATATGATGTGATGTTATCTAAAAAATAGAATTCGGGGATATAAAAGATTGTACTAGTAGGAAAATGGGAGAGGTAGAATGGAGAAAATTATCTTACATAAAAGAGTGAAGAAAAAGCTTTCACAATGGAGGGGAATGGGGGTGATGAGAAGGAAAAACTGAATCTTACTCTCATTGGAATGGGCTTAAGGAGGGAATAATATACACACTCAATTGGGTATGGCAACAGATCTTACCCTACAGGAAAGCAGGCTGTAAAGGGATAAGAGAGAGGAGGTAGTAGACAGGAGGACAGACTGAGGGATGGGGTAAACAAAAACTTTTGAGAAGGCACAAGGTAAAAGGAGAGAATAGAAGAAAAGGGGGGAAGAATATGGAGAAAAATATAGTTAGATTGTTCTGCAAGTGTTTTACATGACTACACATGTATAACCTACATCAAATTGCTTGCCTTCTAATTGATGGTGGGTGGGGATGAAGGAAGGGAGAGAATTTTGAACTCAAAATATTTAATATGAATGTTAAGAACTGTTTTTACATACAACTGGAAATCAGATATATGGTTAATGGGGTATAGAAATCTACCTTGCTCAAATTGAAATAGAAGGGAAAGAGAATAAAAGAAAGGGGTGGGGGTAAAAGAAGGGAGGGCAGAGTGGGGAAAGGGGTAATCAAAAAGCCTGCCTTCTTGTGGTGGGGGGAATAGATGTGGGAAAATTTGGAACTCACAATCTTGTGTAAGTGAATATCTAAAATGAAGAAAGAATTAATCAAATTCTTAAATATAAAACACTTTAAAAAAAACTGTTGAGTTCCAATGTCTCTCCCTTCCTCCCTCCTGACACTCTACTGCCACTGCCACCACCATTGAGAATGAAAGCAATTTCATATAGGCATGACATATGTAGTCATATAAAACATATCCATACATTATGTTGTGAACAAAAATTTAGATGGCCAAAAAATCTCAGGAAAAATAAAGACAATTGAAAAAGTATGCTTCAACCTGTATTCAGACACCATCAGTTCTTTCCCTGGAATTGTATAGCATTTTTCATCTTAAGTCCTCCAGAGTTGGCTTGGATTGCTGTATTTACACAAGAGTTTTTGCAATTCTTCTTGTTTATTCATTTCAGTTGTGATTGACCCGTCATGAGTTGAAGTTTTCTTGGGAAAGATACTGGAGTGGTTTGCCATTTCTTTCTCCAGATGATTTTGAAAATAAGAAACCTGAGGCAAACATATGAAGAGACTGTCCCAGGCTCACACATCTTACTGAGTCAGATTTGAATTTAGTTCTTCCTGAATCCAAGATTAGCACTCTATCAAATGTACTATACAACTGTATTAATACAATACTGAACTAACCTTATCCATGGCAAATATGACAAGTTTTCTCTAGATATCAGTATATGTGAAGATGCTCTATTCTCTTAAAAGGTGGTTACTCCAACCAAACTACTATGGACCTCCCACCCTTACTATCCATCTTCCCACTTCTTCTCACAGACCTAAAGAAAGAAGCTTGATTTTTTTAACTTAAGTTGTGTTTCATACATCCCCTGATCAACTGAATTAATCACAACACTGTCAAATATAATTTACTGTTGAGTTCCCTAATCTAATATTGTGCATTTCCTATTTATCATCACTGCTTGTCCACAAGGCTATTTTATTTAAATCAATAGTAGATTGTTTTCTGCCAAGGACTGGGAGAATCCAACCTAGGTATTCATAAGGAACTTGCCCCAGAATATTTTTTAAGGATCTAA
Organism: Bettongia penicillata ogilbyi; assembly: GCA_023548195.1. Taxonomy (NCBI): domain Eukaryota; kingdom Metazoa; phylum Chordata; class Mammalia; order Diprotodontia; family Potoroidae; genus Bettongia; species Bettongia penicillata. The sequence goes on from JAJHZJ010000134.1 coordinate 135,248, forward strand.
CATTACATAACCTGTGCATTAAGAGAACCTGTACATGTCTGATAGGGAATTCTTAAATTAGTTTTAAGACAATCATCAGTCCTCTGTCCATTTGATTGTTAATAGTTCAGTGCCTACCAGGACTATTAGGGAGACAAGATAGCACCTTTAAAAAGTCACTCAAATAAAAGAAGTTCTAATATCTATGATATCTAAAAGGATATAATTAAAGTAAGTGCATGCTTCTTTTTAGTATGACAGTCCCAGTTATGCAAAAATTCCTAACTGATGCTTTGGGAAGAGAACCAATAGATTTTTCTTCCCATTATGGGTGATAGATGCTAAATAACTCTGAACTGAAATCTATCATCAGTGTTAAAAAATGAACAAGAGCAAAACTCAGTAACATAATCTGTGTAATTTAAAGGAAAATCAAGAGACAAGGAAAGGATTACCATTGCTGAAGTCAGATTTTTTGGGGGACACACAATCATAATGAATTATTAAGGGTTCAAAGGGAAATTTTCAGAGGCTAAAAATGAAAGCAGAGTCAAACACATAACTTGTTTTTCAAGTGAAATTTCTTGAAGACCATGACAAAGCTGACTAGGTATTAGAATAATAGAGAAGGGAGCTGCTTCTGATGTCTCTCCTAGTCTTCGATGTTCACTGATTTCTCATGAGACGTTCAACTGCAGAAGCCAGGCAGCCATGAGCTTCTGCGAGTGTTCTCTTTGCAGCAATGCTTCTTCGGTATGGTGCATTCTGAAGGGAAGTGTTCTTATTCAGTCATATTTCTGACAGCAAATACTCCCCTTCACTCTAGACCTGAAGACTTGGGACACAGATAACTGAACTTATGAAGGAATTAACAATTGGTTTTCTGAGAAGCTCAGTCTTGACGTATATCTCACAGTGTACTTACTGGGTATGTGACTGTTATATCCACAGAAAACATATACTAGGCAGCTTCAGATTTTTAGTGTAGCTCAGCCTATACAAACTTCCAACTTCAAATTCTAGACTTATCTTGAGAATGAGCATGAAATAAGTTATTATTATCTTGGACTGGAGGAAGACACAACCCCTATAGGGTAACATTTCCAACAAGGTATTTAATATATTACTGGTTTAAGAAACCAAGAGGTTACAGGTCTTTAGATAATAACCAGTGTTAGTCACAAAGCAAGTGAATAATTCAACATGGAAGTAGAAAGAGTGGAAGCAATTACACTTAAAAGAAAATCTCTAATTTGCTAAGGAAAACAACAGAAAAACAAAACGAAACCCAGAGTGAGGACTTTGAAAGCACAGATGAGCACCAGCAGGCAGCAAGTGACATAGGTGCTAACCAGCATCACATCCACAGCTAATACTGTACCTTCAAATTGGATGGAGATTGCACACTGTGAGATAGTTGAGGAAAGACAATTCTTGAAAAATTTGTGGTGGTCCCATTTACATTTTAGGTATTTAGTAACTATTTCTTTACACAGTATTGGACAGAAAAGTAAGCCAAGTCTCAAAGACTTTCAGTGATTTCTTCAAGGAAACCTAGTTAGTAAGTTGTGGGTAGAGAAGTCAAATTCTTATATTCTGATGTAAATATCAAGGATTTTTATTCTAAACCAGGAAAATACAACGCTGAAAGGTTTCAAAAGAAATCAAGGAGAGAAAATTAATATGGAAGGACAGAGGAGGGAGGGAAGAGCCTGTTTATAACAGAGCAACATGAATAAAATGAGTTTATAATAAATAAAAGAAAGTGAAGTGATTTTAAGTATTCTACTTCTGAAAATTAAGTAAACCCAACTTTGAACATAACATTTTCTTTAAAGCGGTTGTGACATCTTTATTCCTGACACTATAGATGAGAGGGTTTATAGTAGGTGTTAAGATATTGTAGAAGACAGACACCACCATGTCCTTCTCAGTAGTATGATATGAAGGAGGGAGCATGTAATTATACATAGAAGCTCCATAAAAGAGAATAACAACAGATACATGGGAGGAACATGTAACAAATGCTTTCCTATGACCTGTGGCTGAATTCATCCTATAGACTGTGAAGAGAATAAGGGAGTAAGAACTTAAAATAATTATGACAGGGATGAGGAGCATAAAGACACAGCACAGGTACATGATAAACTCATAGAGTGATGTGTCTGAGCAGGAGAGTTTCAACAGGGCAAGAACCTCACAGAAGTAGTTTTGGATTTCTCGAGATTTGCAAAATGAGAAGTTCAAGGCGATAGGCGTGAGTGTGATACCCTCAATAGAGCCCAAGGACCAACAGATAATTGCAAGAAGCATGCAAACTCTGTGGTTCATAAGGATGGGGTAGCGGAGAGGGTGACAAATGGCCATATACCTATCATAGGACATAGCTGCCAAAAGGAAGAACTCTGCTGCCAAAAGTGTTACATAGAGTAACATCTGGAGTCCACAACTTGGGGCAGAGGAAGGGTCATATCTCTCATTCTACCTTCCTCTGTGGTCTGGGGAATAGTATTCTATTACATTCATATACCACAACTTGTTCAGGGATTCCTCAATTCATGGGCATTTCCTTGATTTACAATTCTTGGCCACCACAAAAACAGTTGTCACAAATATTTTTGTGCATGTGAAACCTTTTCCTTTTTGTATGATCTCTAACACATGACCACTTCTTGTAAACGGGGCAGGTACAATAGAGAAATTCTCCAAGATTGCGTTTTCCATTTTGCTAAATCCTACAATTTTGTTGCTTGTATTTTCATAGGTTTCTCTGGCATTGAAGTTGGTACATTGAAATATTTGGCTATAGTCTTGCACCCATTTCTCCCTGTATTTTGATTAAATGTTTAAGTACTTAGATGATTCGCCATTGAATGAATACATAGTAAGTACTCATCTTATTTCATCATGGCCTTATCATTCAGCTAAAAACTCCTCACACCAACCTTTTGAGTGATATTTTAATTGGCAATGCTCTTAGTGAATTTTTTCTGCAGCCTTTGACACTTGATCCCCTTTTTCTTCTTGTTACTGTTACTCACTTCTCTCTTAAATTTTTAAGTCCTTACTCTCCTCTGATTCTCTTCCTCCTTACTTCCTCTTTCTCAGTCCAGATGACATCCAGTATTTGTAGGTTTCCCCAGGCAATCTCTCTGGAGCACTCTCCTCATCTCCTTCTATATTATTTCACTTACTTACCTGGATTTGTCATGTCTACACTAATTATTCTCAGATTTACTTACTGAGTGCTAACTTTTCTCCTGACAGGCAGTTTTGCATCTTCAGCTGTCCATGGGAAATCTCAAACCAGATGTTCCATAGGCATCTTAAATTCAACATTTCCAAGCAGAAATCATTATCTTTTCTCCAGACTCTTGAGTCTGCCCAAATTTCCTATTAATTTTGAGGATAACATTATCTACCTAGTTACACATGCATGGAATGTAGGTGTCATCCTGAACTTCCCAGTCTTTCTCACTTCCCATATTTAATCAATTGCCAAGGACTGTTCATTTTTCTTTTTTCAACCTCTCACATATATGTCTCCCTTCTTTGTTCTGACAACTTACACTTCCTTGTTTGAAGTGTCCATGACCATACACGGGAACTATTTCAAGAGTCTTCTGGTTAACTTCTTACCTCAAGTTGCTTCCAAAATAGTTCACGGTCCATTCAGCTATGAAAGTGATCTTCATTAAGTAAAGGCCTGACTATATTATCTCATATTCAATAAATTCTTTATTACTTCCAGGATTAAATAAAGAAAACCCACTTTATTTTCTCTAAAAGTCCTTGATAACCTAATCCTTTCCTTCCTTTCCAGTCTTCTTAAACCTTATTTCAATCCATAAACTTTATAATTTCCTGATTCTGTCCTCCCTACTCTTCTTTACATTGAACACTCCTCCTCCTAATTCCATATATTTAGACTGACTTCCTCCATTCCTAGAATTCTCTCCTTTCTCACCCCTACCTCCTGATTTCCATCAAATCTTGGGTAAAATCCCAACAAATACTTTTTTTTTTTTATTCAGGTGCGTCTGATTTTCAGTTCCATTAAAAATATGAGGAAATCATGAGAGGAAGTACAAAAACAAGAATGAGGAAAAAGGAACTAAGGATGAACGTATGAACAAAGGACCAAAGGAAGGAAAAGAAAGGGAAAATATGCTTCAATCTGCATTCCAGGTCCAGTACCTCTGGAAGTGGATTTCAGTTTTCATTTCAAGTCATTTGGAATTGTGGTAGATGATGGCATTGTTCAGATTTAGTAAATATTTAGCATAGATTATCTTTACAACATTGCTGTTTCTGTGTAAATTTTTCTCTTCCTTGTGCTCATTCCACATCTCATCAGTTCATTTAAATCTTCATGGGTTTTCTTTTTTCTAAAATCTTCTCCTTCATCACTTTTTGCAGCACAATAGTATTCCATCAAATTTATATACCATAACTATTATTAAACTATTCATCAAGTAATGGACACCCCCTCACTTTCCAATTATTTGCTGCTATGATAAAAAGAGCAAGCACAATTACTTTTTATAAGTGGGTTCATTTCTTTGGATTTTTTGGTACATGAATCTAGTAGGAGCATTCAAGGACCAAAAGGTATACACCATTTAATAACATATCTGCAAATTGCTTTCCAGGATGGTTGCACCAGTTTACAATCCTGCCCACACTGTATTAATAAACCTATTGTCCCATATACCATCACTTAAAAACAAAGTTTCATGAACTTGAGTATTTCCACATTCAGAATTAAGAAACAACTAAGCTTTGTAAATACCTCCTGGTTTCTTTCATGGAAATAGATTGGTAAAGGTTGATTTTCTGTAATGAAAATTTGAAATGTTCAGAAAAAATTTCCAGTGAAGCTCAAGTTTTATTATTACTTTCCACTTCAAATGCAGAGAAAAAGGAAATAAAATTCCCAAGGCTTGGGGCTAGAGAAACAACATGAAAAACTGAGAACTTACTTGGACAACACTGTGTTTCTTCTCAATGGGAAAGTTGGTATTATAGGAGAACAAAGAAAAATTTTTAATGAAATTAAAGAATCAAATGAGAAAACTGGTGAGGTTTTTCTCCTTTATAACTACATTTAAAAAATTTTTAAAAGAATTACATTTAAAGAATTTTAAATCAGAAAAATTAATGTACCAACCAAGTCCCAGGTTGATGGTGAGAATGTGGTATTGAAGAACTTTGCTCTTCTAGCTCATCCAAGTGTCTGAATTAACTGTACTGTCCAGGTGATCCATCTAAATGCTGGTATTGAGCGAAAAGAGGAAAGGAGATGGATTTAAATACACTGAGTTCAATGGAAATGCAATATCAGTGACTTCTTTTTCCCCTCAGGTCATTTCTCATTGATCACAAACATCTCCTGCTCTCTATTCTAAAAACAAAACTGAATAAAACAAAATTCTCCTTTGGTTCTTATTATCTCCTCAAATTACCATCTTCACTTTCTTCTGATTTTTATAGCCAAACTCCAAGAAAAATGTATTTATCTACATTTTTTGCCTCCACTTATCACTTCTAAATTCATAGCAATCTGACTACCAACTTCATGACTTAACTGAGACTTCTCTACCTAAAGACATTTTGGTCCTCTAATTGTTAAGCCTCACATTTCAGTGTTACCATTTTTTAACTCTTCTGCATCATGTTTTGCTATTACCCAACTAACTCTCTTGGATAATCTCTCTTTCCTATAGTTTGTAATTCCTTTCACTTTATTCTCTTGATACTATTCTGACCTCTCCTTAGTCTGCATTGCTCTATCACAAGCTATCTCTAATACCTCTAATTATAAGTACACTACAGCATCTGTCCTAGGTCCCCTTCACATCTGTATATTCTCTCTTTGCTAGTATCTACATCAGCTGCTGTGCATTTAATTATCACTTTAGTACAGATAATTTCCAAATTATATATTCAATATTTCTCTCCTGAGATCCAGGCATGTCAGAGACAATGAGTTGATCTATAGAGCAGTCAATTAACCCACACTTAAAGAAGCAATGGGAGTATTTCTTTGTGCCCAAAGAAAGAAGAAAGCAGAAGGGAAAAGGGACATTTGAGAAAAGGATGACTCTGGTGGCAGCCCAGATGGCAAGGTGCCCTGAGGAGGCATCTAGATGGGATACAAAACTTGTTCTCTTCTGAAGATTGTTAGGTATAGTAGGCTAGAGAACAAATCAGTTATCAATCAAGAAACCATAGACATAGGATAAAAGTTCAAAAACTGAATAAAGTAAATCTCTGTTGAATGAAAGGACAGTTTCTTGGAGTCCTGCCCTGAAGATGCTATTCCTCATGGGAAAAACAGCATCTGGGAAGATGGCAAGTTAGCAGGACTAGATGGCTCATTGGGCTATAGTACCCAGGAAATGGGATGACCAGTCAGTTTTTCATTTATTTTATGCTAATTTTAAAGATTTGTTATTGTTGCTAAAACACTTGGGATATGGATGTTAGAAGAGAACATCTTTCTTACTAACTGGATTAGGGAAGCAGGATAGAAACTTTAGATGGCTCCTCTGTCTACAGACCCATTACTTTTACTGGCTGAAAGGGCATTTTGAACCTTAGGAATGCAGTGTTAGTGGTTCACCAAGTGACCATTACAGAATTTAGAGTTGGGCCTCATCTGTTAGTATACAGAATGACTCATTGGAAGTCTTCAAATAGAAACTGGATCATCCCTTGTTACCCTTATCGCCTACAATAGACTATTTGGGGCATATAAATTGGACTGTCAATCTCTCACAAACCTTCCCACTATCCAAATTCTATGGCTCTTTGCCTGTCATTCTGAACATGCCTCACTGCTTTTTTTACAAATTGATATTGCATATGTGGGAAGGGTAGGGAAAACTGAGTGAATGATGCCAAGTTAGTAAAAAACCTCACCTTTTCCAAAACAGCAAAATTACCCTCTGACTCACTTTTGACAGAGGAGGAAGAAAAAAAAGGAAGAAATCAGGAATTTTTTAAATGTCTACTGTATACCAGGTAGTTAGTTGGCTTTACAAATATTGTCTCTATCTATCCTCACAACAAGTATGATGCTGTTGTCTCCATTTTACAACTGAGGAAACACAGGATCGAGATGTTAAGTAACTTATCTAGGATCACATTGCTCAGTAAGTATCTAAGGCCATATTTGAATTCAGATCTCCTGATCTCACACCCAAGGCTCTATGTATTGTACTACCTGACTGTTTTCTTAGGGGCACAAGGAAAACTTTGGATTCAGTTTACTTATGCATTTAGGAAGTGTAGGTCAGTCTCTATGCTCACTCTCTCAACTATGACTTGAATTTGCAGACTGTTTCCCAAAAGGGTTGTCACTACTTTTCCCTCTTCAGATCAGAGAAGCATCCCTGATGGTATGAGGCTGTCTATTACTGTCACTGATGATTTCCCATCTGGTGTGCTCCCTCAATGCCAAAGTTAACATTTAATATATTTAATTAATACAACATATGATAATATCTTATATATTATAAATAATATAATATCTTATATGATTTAATAGTATAACACCAATATAAATTGACTAACATCAATTAGATTTTATAAAAGAATATTTACTGAGAAGGAATATCAAGGCCTGAAGTTCATAATCCCCCCCTGGAGTGAGTTGTGTTCTCCCTTCTACAAACCTACTTAGTCAGAGAAGAGAATGAACTCCAATTTCAACTGATTGTGAAAAATTCCTGTGCCCCTCCCTCCAAATTCAGAGCAAGTGATGTAATTCTTGGCCCGGCAAATTCATTTCTCCCTACAGTGAGTTTCTGTCAAGGTCATTTCATTTCCTGGCATATCATAGTTTATGGATAAGTCCCTCCTTTCCTTGTACACAGGGTGTCTCACTGCAAAGTTGATTCACTACTACAGAGGGTCAAGTGGTTTACTCCTCAAGGTTAGCTCCTCATTGGACTTGACTTCTTCTACTAAAAGTTCCATGTGCCCTGGATAGCCTTTCAGACTTTTTGAAGCTCATAGTGTCATAATGCAGTCTGATATATTTCTAATACTTATTCACCTATAATTAGGAATGATAAACACATAGATACAAAAGAAATAGCAATGCTATGGATTTTCAGCTATGGTCAAGATGGGATGCAAGAAAACTAGTGATAGGCAACAGATTGCTGGTATTACTGCCACTGCCACTCACCAGAAGCCTCACATAATTTCTTCTTCCTTGCTTGAAAGTTGGTAAGGAAAATCAAATAATTAATCTTTGTGAGCCTTTGGTATATAGAATTCCTATTCAGGAGACAATTACAAGACTTTTTTGACTTCATAATAAACCAACAGAAAACAGTCATAACTACTCTAAAGCAAAGAGTCAATGGAATCTTCCAGTAGCTAATTTTGGAAGCAAGTTTCCCCTGCCTGTAAAATGAGTGTCAGTAGGAAGAAAATATTATGCATGCTCTAAATACTGGATCCTCAGTGGATGGTCCTCCCATCACAGAATTTAGTCAAAATGAATATATCAGCATCCTAAAGTTAGCTCTCATTTTGCTTCTATCTCAAGTGAATAGAAAGCCTGGTATCTTTGCACCATGACTCGAAGACTGATCCCTTCTAAATATCTGTATACTAAAATCAAACTCTATTCCTCGATCTTGTACCCCTGGTTCATAATTAAGGACACATGCAAATAAAAATCTATTAAGATAATCCTATTTTCTCTATGGTGGGAAAGACTTTTAAAATATTATGTCAATAAGAAATAACTTTAAAAAAAAGAAAACTGTCTTCTCAGACAGAAAAGGAAGGAGAAAGAAAAATGTAGTTTTATCAGTTATCTGTAGTCCCTGCTAGACTTAAGTTCTCCAATGAGTGTAGGATCTCCTTGCTCTGGTAATGTACAGTTATATCTCTGCTTGCCCTGCTGAACTAAGGAATCATCCCTTCTTTCTTTTCTCTCTCTGCCAGGTCCTGTCTCCACATTGAAGGCAGTTGCTGTTCTATAACCACTTTTAATGCTATTATACATAACTCTTGGGAAAAGTATGGAATGTCTTCCCTGGCAGAAAGAATACAACTTACCTCCTTCAAATTATACCTCATAGAAACCCATTCAAGTCAGTCTCATTTATTAATTTTTATACTGGTAGTCTGAGAGAAGAGTGGGCACTGGAAGCTGTGATGCCCAGAAAAGACCTCTTGGAGAAAATGTACTGCTTGAGCTGAGCTCCGGGTGCAATCTTTGCAAATTATTCAGTTCTCAATTTAGCAACCCATGCTGACTACATTCAGAAAATTTTATATAGAGGTAGACTCAAAAGTTACTGTTGACATCAAAATCTATTTCTCATCATAATTTTAAGAATTTCTTCAGGTTCACATTAAAAGGTCATTCCTGAGCTCAGAAAATCCCTTCTTAAATAGAAAATCTCAATTTTTAAATTTTTTATGCAGTTTATGCATTATTTCCTTTTTTAATGCATTAAATTTTAGGAGTACATGAACATGTTTCCTTGAATACAAGGTCAAGTTATTTTCTAATAGCTTAATGCAATCTTGAATAATTTGTTTACTGGATTTATCAATGAAATGCTCCCCCTTTCTGTAAGGTGCCATTTTCCCTTTTGAGAGAAGATTTACTGACATTTATATATAGACAACAAAACAAAAATTTAGCTCAAAACTCACCCAAACACACAATGGAAGCTTATTTTTGGTATTTATTTATTGTTTTATTTTTAACCAGTTATATGGTAAAAATAGAATTTTTAGCATTTGTTATTAAACTTTGAATTTCTAAAGTGAATGAGGAGAAGAGTTGCTTGAAAACCAGAATTGAACAAATGGAAAAATAGTTGCAAAAGCTCATTGAAGACACTAATTTCGTAAAAATTAGAATGGAACAAATGGAAGGTAATGAGAAATCAAGAAATTATAAAATAAAAGCAAAAGAATGAAAAAATAGAAAACAATGTAAAAAATTTCATTAAAAAACCAATTGACTTATAAAAACATCCAAGAGAGACAATTTAAACATTATTGGACTACCTGAAAGCAATAATCAAAACAAGAGCCTAGACATCATCTTTCAAGAAATTATGAAGAAAAAATGCCCTGATATTCTCAAACCAAATGGAAAAATAAAAATGAAAAGACTCACTAATCACCTCCCAAAAGAGATCCCACAAGGAAAACCCCAGGAATATTCTAGTCAAATTCCAGAATTCTCAGGTAAAGGAGAAAATATTGCAAGTAGTTAGAAAGAAATAACTTCAATATTGTAGAAATGCACTCAGGAAAACAAAATATCTAGCATTTTCTACATTAAAGGATTGGAGGACTTGGAATATGATATTCAAGAGCTCAAAGGACTTTGAATTAAAACCCAAAATCACCTACCCAACAAAACTTAGTATAATTCATCAGGGGGAATATGGATCTTCAATCAAATGGAGGACTTTCAAGCATACTTAATGAAAAGACTAAAACTGAGTAGAAAATTTACTTCCAAAAGCAAGACTCAAGAGAGGAATGAAAAGGCAAACAGAAAAGAAAAAACATAAGGGAGTTATTAAAATTGTAATATTTACATTCCTCCATGCATAGATGATATTTGTAACTCATGCGAACTTAGTAGGAATATATGTATTTAGGCAACTCATCACAGGATGAGTTGTGTATGGTGGGATGATATCTAAAAAATAGAATTCAGGGACTATAAAAGATTGTAGTGGTAGGAGAATGGGAGAGGTAGAATGGGGTAAATTATCTCACATAAAAGAGGCAAGAAAAAACTTTCAGAGTGGAGGAGAGTAAGGGGAGATGAGAAGGAAAAACTGAATCTTACTCTCACTGGAATTGGCTAAAGGAGGGAATAACATACACACTCAACTGGGTATGGAAATCAATTTTGTCCCATGGTAAAGTATGATGTAAGGGGGATAAGAGAGAGAGACTGACAGACAGAAGGGCAGACTGGGGTATGGGGTGATCAGAACACTTTTGAGGAGGCACAAAGTGAAAGGAGAGAATAGAATAAAAGTGGGGAGAAGATAGAGGGAAATATAGTTAGACTCTTATGCAAGTGTTTTGCAAGTACACATGTATAAGCTATATCAAATTTCTTGTCTTTTAATTGATATTGGGTGGGGATGGAGAAAAGAAGGGAATTTTGAACTCAAAGTTTTTATATGAATGTTAAAAGCTGTTTTTACAAGCAATTGGAAATAAGACATACAGTTAATGGGTGTAGAAATCTACCTTGCCCAACATTAAAATAGAAGGAGAATGGAATAAAAGAAGGGTGTGGGGGTGACAGACAGGAGGGCAGAGTTGGGAAAGGGTAATTGAAAAGCTTGCTATCTTGTGGTGGGGGAAGAGATGCAGGAAAATTTGGAATTCAAAATCTTGTGAAAGTGAATATCCAAAATGAATAAATAATTAATCAATTAATTAATTTTAAAATACTTTCAAAAAACCTTTGAGCTTCAAATTCTATCCCTTCATCCCCCCCAACACCTGACTCCCACTCCCATTACCATTGAGAATGCAAGCAATTTGATATAGCTTACGCTTGTGTAGTCATGTAAAACATATCCATATGTCATGTTGTGAACAAAAAATAAATGACCCAAAAAATCTCAAGAAAAATAAAGACAATTTTAAAAGTGTGCTTCAACCTGCATTCAGACACCATCAGTTCTTTCCCTGGAATTATATAGCATTTTTCATCATAAGTCCTTCAAAGTTGGCTTGGATCGCTGTATTAATACAATAGTTTTTACTGTTCTACTTGTTCATTCATTTCAGTTGTGATTGACCCCTCACAACATGAGGTGAAGTTTTCTTGGCAAAGATACTAGAGTGGTTTGTCATTTCCTTCTCCAGATGATTTTACAAATAAGAAACCTAAGGCAAACAGAAGGAAGAGACTGTCCCAGTCTCACACAGTTTACTGAGTCAGATTTGAAGTTAGGTCTTTCTGAATCCAATACTAGCACTCTATCAACTATGTCACCTTGCTGCCTTAATACAATAAGCTGACAAAAAGCTATTCTTTTTTTATCCACGGCAAATATTACAAGTTTCACCAGAAGTGAGTATATGTGAAGATGGTCTATTCTTTTAGACTGTGGTTTCTCCAACCAGCTTCCCATGGACTTCTCACCCTTACTCTCCATCTTCCCACTTTGTCTCACAGACCAAAAGTGAATAGCTTGAATTTTTTTAACTTAAGTTGCATTTTACACAGCCTCTGATCAACTGAATTAATCACAACACTGTAAAATATAATGTACTTTTCAGTTCCCTAATCTAATATTGTGCATTTCCTGTTTATCATTGCTGCTTGTCCACAAGGCATTTTTATTTAAATCAATAGTAGACTGTTTTCTGCCAGAGACTGGAAGAATCCAACCTAGGCATTCAAGGTATCCATAAGGGACTTGCCCCAGATTATTTTTTAATGCCCTAAGAATACCCAACCTGGACATTGAGAAAACTTGCACATGACAGAAAGGAAATTTTTTAAAATTCTTTTTAAGAGAATCAGCAGACCTCCATCCATTTGATTCTTAATAGTTTGATCACTACCAGGGCCCTCAAGGAGCCAGGGTATCTAACTTGATAAAGCTGCTCAAATAAAAGAAGTTATAATATCTGTGATATCTAAAAGAATATAGTTAAAGTAAGTAGAGCACTATTTTTAGTATGAGAGTTCCCATTATCCTAAAACTCCTAATTGATGGTTTCAATATAGAATTAATAGGTTTTCTTCCTTTTAAGGACAATAGATGCCTGATAACCTTGGCCTAAGATCTACCAGCACAGATGAAAAATAAACAATAGCAAAACTGATTAAAATAATGTGTGTAATTTAAATGCAAATCAAGAGACAAAGAAAGGATTCCCATTGCCAAAGTCAAATGTTTTTCAGTCGCATAATCAGAATGAATTATGAAGGGTTCCAAGGGAAATTTTTAGAGGCCAAAAATAAAAACAGAGTCAAACGCATAACTTGTTTATCCAAGTGAAATTTATTGAAGGACATGACACAACTCACTAGATATTAAGATAATAGAGAAGGTAACTGCCTCTGGTGTCTCTCCCAGTCTTCAATGTGCACTGATTTCTCAAAAGACACTGAACTGCACAAATCCGGTAGCCATGATCTTCTAAGAGAATTCTCCGTGTAGCAGTACATTTTCAGGTGGTGTATTCCAAAGGAAATTACTCTTATTTTGTCTTGTTTCTTTGCTCTAGAGTTGAAGACTTGGGACATAGAATTACTCACCTTATGAAGAAATTAACAATTGGTCTTCTGAGAAGCTCAGTCTTGACATATATCCCACAGTGTACTTACTGGGTATGTGACTGTTATATCCAGAGAAAATCTATACTAGGCAGCTTCAAATTATTAGTGTAGCTCTTCCTATACAAACTGCCAACATCAAATGCTAGACTTCTCTTGAGAATGATTACGAAGTAAGTTACTATTATCTTAGATTGTAGAAGGAAACAAACCCTATATGGTAACAGTTCTAACAAGTTATTTGATATATTAATTGGCTTAACAAACCAAGAGGTTGCAAGTCATTAGATAATAACCAATACTGGTCACAAAGCAAGTGATTAAATCAACATACAAATAGAAAGATTTAGAGCACACTACACTTAAAACAAAATCTCTAATTTACTAAGGAAAAAAACTGAAAAACAAAATGAAACCCAGAGTGAGGACTTTGGAAGACCAGATGAGCACCAGCAGGCAGCAAGTGATATAGGTGCTAACCAGCATCATAGCAACAGCTAATACTGCAACTTTCAGACATCAGAGAGAGTGATGTAGATTGTACACTGTGAGGATAGTTGAGAGAAAGTAATTTTTGATATATCCAAACTTGTCCCATTCACTTTCTAGGTATTTAGTAACTATTTCTCTAATACTACATTGGACAGAAAAGTAAATCATATCTCAGAGATTTTCAGTGATTTATTCAAGGTAACCTGTTTAGTAAATTGTGGAAGAGAAGCCAAATCCTTATATTCTTACTTAAATATGAAGGATTTCTATATTAACCAGGAAAATATTAAGTCAAAAAGTTTCAAAAGCACTCAACGAGAAGAAATATTTTTGAGAGGAGAGGGGAAGGAGGGAAGTGCCTTTTTAGGACAGAGAAACATGAATAAAATGATTCTATAATAAATAAAAGAAAGTGAAGTGATTTTAAGGGTCTACTTCTGAAAATTAGCTAAAATCATCTTTGTACATAACATTTTCTTCAAAGCAGTTGTGACATCTTTATTTCTGACACTATAGATCAGAGGGTTTATAGCAGGTGTTATGATATTGTAGAAGACAGACACCATTATATCCTTCTCAGTAGTGTGATATGAAGGAGGAAGCATATAGTTATAGACAGAAGCTCCATAAAAGAGAATAACAACAGTTATATGGGAGGAGCATGTCACAAATGCTTTCCTATGACCCGTAGCTGAATTCATCCTATAGACTGTGAAGAGAATAAGGGAGTAAGAGCTTAAAATAACTACGACAGGGATGAGTATCATAAGGACACAGCACAGGTACATGACAAACTCATAGAGTGATGTGTCTGAGCAGGAGAGTTTCAACAAGGCAAGGATCTCACAGAAGAAGTTTTGGATTTCTAGGGATTTACAAAATGAGAAGCTCATGGTGATGGCGGTGAGGGTGAATCCATCAAGAGAGCCCAAGACCCAACAGACAATTGCAAGGAGTATGCACACTCTGTGGTTCATGAGGATGGGGTAGCGGAGAGGGTGACAAATGGCCATATACCTGTCATAGGACATGGCTGCCAAAAGGAAGAACTCTGCTCCCATAAGAGTTACATAGAGGAACATCTGGAATCCACAACTTAGGGCTGAGATATTATGAATCCCAATTATCTGATCCAACAATATCTTGGGCACAGTAACAGAAATATACATCATGTCCATGCAGGAAAGCTGACTGATGAAGAAGTACATGGGAGTGTGGAGGTGGGGATCACGTTGAATCAAAAGAACCAATGTGGCATTTTCAGTCAAGGCTACTATGAAAATAAGGAATATCAGTGAGTAGAGGAAAGGAGAATATTTGCTTTGGCTAAAGATCCCCAACAGGATGAAATCAGTCCCAAAAGTTTGATTCTCCAACCTCATTCTTTGCTTCATATCCTCTCACCTAGAGAATATTAAAAACAATAAGAACAAGAAAAGATTTTATATTCTGTTCCTTCCACATAAATGATAGATAATCTATTAGTGATGGAAAGAGATATGCTACAGATTGGTCTAACAGAAGTGGAGATGTATTTTTGCTAACGGGAGAGATTGTCATCAATGTATGATAGAAAGATCTAGATTACAACTAAAGACAGATCTAGTGGAATAGAAATTTATCTTCAGTCATTTTCAAACCCTGAGACTCAATCAGATTATTATTATAGAAAATAGTGTTCAAGACGAGCTCTGTAACTTCTTAAACATCATACAAAACATTATAAAAACAAGGATTTTCCTTGTTTTTGTCACAAGAGCATCTCAAATTCATTAAGACTAAAATGGAGCTCATTATGCTTCACTTTTCAAAACTTCCCTATTAATATCAAAGACAATGCCCTACTCCCAGTCACTCAGTCTCAAAACCTCTGGTTGTCACTCCCTATTCCCCCATATTTATAACACACTATCCCATCTTGTAGTTTCTACTTTCATAACATCTTTCATATAAGTCCCATTCTCTCCATCACTCAACATCCCACTTGAAGCCATTATCATTTCCATTTCCAGACATTCACTTGAACTACTACAATAGACTCAATTTGGTCCTCCTACCACAGTATTTTCCCTACTCCAATTTATCTTCCACTGAGCTCATACAGCGATTTTCCAAATGCTTTGGTCTGACCAAGTAACCCCCCTAATCTGTAAACTCTAGTATCTTCCCATTTCTTCCATGACAAATAAAACAAAATCCTTTTTTAGTATTTAAAGCACTTCATAACCTTACACATTTCTACAGTTTAACTCCCTCGAATGAGCTAAATTATCCTACATGCTACTCTTCTTAAACAATATTCCATCTACCCTCTCTGTGTCTTTACATTGATTATTTCTTAGTTTCTCTGACTTCCTTCAAGATTCAGCCTTCCTCAGTTCCCCACAGTTGCTACTACCTTCCCTTCTGAGAGTTTACTACTTTTTTCTATGACCACATCTACTGCTATATATGCCTACATATTTCAGTATTATCTCCCATATTACAATATGAGCTTCTTGAGGACAGGAACTATTTTTAGCTTTCTTTGTATCTCAAGCTTAGCTCAGTGAGTGACACAGAGTAAAAATTAAAAAAACGGTTGTTAACTAATAAAATATAATAAAAATATATTAAAAAAGTAGGCAGGAATATACTAGAGTGAGGGTTTTTATAATGATATGTTGAGGTTGACAGTAATTTTTTACATATCTGTGAAACTAAAATCAAAATGAGAGGGTGGGAATCAACTCCATAATCCCAGGTGAAGATCTTCAGAAGAAAGTAAATAAGCATTTTTGTAAAAGCTTACTATGTGTCAGGAACTATGTTAACCATTTTATAAAACAATATCAGAGGCAAATATGTTGTTTAATTGTCACAACAACCTTAGAATACAGGTGTTATTATTATCCCTACTTTATACCTGAGGAAACTGCACACAGTGATTTAAGGGACTTGCCATGGACACATATGTAGTAAGTGCCTGAGGTTGCATTTGAGTGAAGAGCTTCCTGAGTCGAGGTCAAGGACTCTATTACTACACCACCTAGGATGTCAATAAATTTATTTCTCTCAACACAATTTGTAGGACTCCTCTTCGGTCTCTAAGCATTTTCAGCTTCTTCCGTCAATGTACCAGAAATGTACCCTTTCCTACAGGATACAGTACTTAGTGCAGGAAGGGTCTTAAATTGTAAAATGATCCAGAACAGTATTATTAATTTACCCATAGTTACATAGGAAAAAGGCAAAGATATAGTTCAAACATACACTCTCTGGTTCATTATTTCCCCATACTGCACTATAGTTCCTGTCTATAAAAATCATTTGGTTTCCCTGAACTCTAGCTACATTTTAAAATATTTATTCTTCTTTCCCTGATCCCACTAATTGAAAGGGATCTTTTTCTTTTCTGGACACTGTTGCTTCTTTGGATCTGATGTGTTTATCACATTTTCCTGTGAATCTTAATTATTTATATCCTATCTTCTCTATTTGAATTTAAGATTATTGGGCCTATTTCCTCTTTCTGAGTATCAGCATGTAGGGAAGGGCCTTGCGTAATAGATAAGATTTAATTGAAAAGAATTGGACTGGATTGTCAAACCACTTTTGTCTCACACTGATCCATTTAAAACTCATTGACATTATAACTTAGAAGATTCTCATAGGAAAAAGTGAACATTCCTCCCTGCTTGTTTTGACTAGAATAAATAGTACAGAAAAAAATGGGTTTAGTTTCAAATGATATTATGGGCAGGTAGGGGGAGGAATGGATATAGCACAGGCCCTGGAGTCACAAGGACCTCAATTCAAATCTAGTCTCTCTTACTAGCTATGTGATAGTGGGCAAGTCACTTAACCCTGACTGTCTCCCAAAAAAAAATAAGCAAATAAAATAAATTCTCTACATTCTCTTAATTACAAAGTGAGGCAATCTGTATGTTGAAATTACTTATTTCATAGAACAGAATATAATCCTATAGGCACAAAAATGCTTTAATTCAGGGTGATGAATATATAAATTATAAAATATCTTCAAGGTAGAAGGACTTGAATCCCCCAAAATATTTGCATATTCACAGAAATTCATGTATCTTTGAATGAATCTATAAAAAATTCATCTATGATATTTTTACCCATGAATCTGTATACTTGTAATCTAACCTTTACTGTATCTATGAATTTCTTCCTTCTTAAAAAGCAAACTTGACTTACATCACCTTTCAGAACCCTTTCAGTGGTAACATTCTACAATTCTGTGTTTTTCCTTTCAAAATATTGCCAATCATGGTTGATTTCTTCATATCATTTCCCCCACCATGAATGAGCATTTATCTTCCCCTTTGCCTACTCAAATCCTAGTCTAGACATTTTTATTTGTATTGTTCATGGGATTTGACTGCTTCTACATTCAGATGCATGAGACAACTAGACTTTTTACTACTTACCTTCCATTCCATCTATGGAAAATATTTGCCAAAGGTTGATTTTGTATAATGCAAACTGGAGATGTTCACAGCTAATCCCAAAGACTAAGTCAGTGATATTCTTCTCCGCTCCAAATGCAGAAAAAGCAGCCAAAAACTCTAACTAAATGATCAAAGTCATGAATGCAAACTAAAAACACATATAGAAAGTGTCCTATGTTACTTATTACTGTGAAAAGTAGGATTATGAAAAATCAAATAATTTTAAGAGAAATTAAAACTGATACTGGAAGCATCATTAAGATAATAATAGGTGGACATGATTTACATCGAGTTGTAGCAAAATCAGAGAGGTTAGTGTAAAAATCATGTACTAGAGCTACTGCTGAGAAGCAGCATATATTATTGAAGTGGCTGGATGGAACTCTCCCATCTCAACTCTCTCTGGGTCAAGATAAATATTACTGTAAGGGTAATGCATGAAGAAGCTGGCCCTGTGTCAAGGGAATGGAAGAAGAGATGTGAGTGTGATGTGAATCCAAAGAGTGAGGTCAAAATATTGCATCATAACCTTTTTCACACTAATTACAGAGGAATTGTGGAACCCAGATTGAATTAAAAGAATACTGTCTTGGGAACAAGAGGTTTCAAAAGGGATGGGTCATATTTCTGAGTCTACCTTCCTTAAGGTAGGTAGTCTGGAGAAGTGTATTATTTTTTCTTGGAACCTCAGTCTATTTTATCTCAAAAATGAAAGCCTGAACTAGATTTTCCTTCCTGCTCTAAAATTTTCTGTTTTCTGTGTCTACTAGGAAATTTCTGAGAATTTGAAAGTAATTCATTTGAAACAATAAAAGTAATAAATTTACTTTCTTTAAAATGCTTTTATTGGTACTTTTCAGCAAGCACTAAATTATTAAAATACTTGAAAAAGAATATTACCACAAAATAACACAAAAGTTCCATCTCTACTTTATTGAAAATTTTAAAGAAAGGAATACAAGAAGGGAGGAAGGAAGGTTCTCCCATTGTATGCACAGCCAACTCTAGTCCTCCTGATGTGTCCCAGATGACTTTGCAGGGCAATGTGAGGTTGGTATCCTTGCACAGTCCTCCCTCACTCAAATCAAAGTCAACTGTAAGTTATGCCATCATTTCCCTGATGTCCTAGGCCTCGTTGAAAACAAAGGACAAACATAGTGTGGGAGTACTCCAAGCTGCCTGAATGGGGATCCCTATAGCTGGGTTAACTCAGCTCATCCTCTCCCTGTTCTGGTCCTTCTCCTTCTAATCTTCAAATCAAGGTACTATTGATTCCTGTTCAGGACCATTTAACTTGGGATTTATGGGCAAGAATCCTTCTATTCTTCCATCTTTCCTTGTTATCTCTTTCTTTCCTTCATTCTTTCTTTGTGTCTGTCTGTCTTTCTTTCTCCTCAAAGAGGAAACCTTAAACCCATTTAATGCTGGATCACCTAGACTGGACCACAATAGGTTCCTTCCCAAACTCCATTTAAAGGCTATATTTTGGACCCTCCAGGCTCAGAGTGAATGTCAGTAGTAACTGTTTCCCTTTTGACCAGTAACCCTTAGAGTCTTCACCTTCAAGTTGATTTATTATTGGTATTTAACATAACTCACTATTCCAAGATGCCTATTCAGTGAATGGACTTTACCTCACTCAAAGTGAGAACCTGAAAAGGCCATCATTTCCCTGATGCCATGATTCTCTTTTAAAAGAGAGGCCAATAGGAGTTGAGCCAACATGGCAGAGTAGAAGGATGGACCTTCTGTAGCTCTCCCCCCATAGCCGATAAAATACCTGTAGAAAATGACTCTAAACAAATTCTAGAGAAGCAGAAGCCACAAAACTAGAGAGTAAAAGAAATTTCCAGCCCAAGGCATCCTGGAAGGCTGACAGGAAAGGTCTATTGCACTAGTATCTGGGCATAGCACAGCCCAGCCCATCCTTGGCCATGCAGCATGGCATGGACAGGATTGGAGCAGGTTTTGGGGTGTGGAATCATGGGCAGAAGCTGTGGTTCCCAGATTTCTCCACCCAAAAACTCCAAAGATAGCTTCAAAGATCAGTGAGAAAACTTTTTCACCTGGGTGAGAAGGGAGCAGAGTCCTACCCTAGCTCTGGTCCCAGATGGCTGCAGCACCCATTTTTTGGAGCCCTTGGCCTAAAGGCCCTGGGGAAATCAAATAGGTGATCTGAATCCCAGCCCAGAGTGGCAGCCCTGGGGTGAAGAGGAGCACTGATGTAGTGGAACTAGTGGTGGTTGTGGAGAGGGAACCCTACTTGCAAATCCTAGGCAGAAAAGCTTGTGGTTGCTCCCAGAACACATTACAGGCCCGGAAAGGAGCAAACCTCCCTCCACTGATTGTGCTGCCTTGGAGGAACTGAGAACTTACAGGTCCCTAGAGTATCACTTCAACTTTGCAAAGTACTCAAAAGTACTGGAAAAATGCTCAAAAAAGGGGAAAAAAGAATATAGAAGGTTGCCTTTTTGGTAACCAGGTACTTTATTCCATCCTTTTTCATGTGGAAGAATAAAGTATACCATGATAGGAAGACAGAAAAGTGAAGAATTCTGTATCCAAAACCTCCAAAATAAATATGCAATGATCTTGTGCCATGGAAGAGGCCAAAAAAGATTTGGAAAATCAAGCAAGAGAGGTGGAGGAAAATTTGGGAAGAGAAATCAGAGTGATGCAAGAAAATTATGAAAAGTGAGTCAACAGCTTGCTAAAGGAGACCGAAAAAATGCTGAAGAAAATAACACCTTTAAAAATGGACTAACCCAAACAATGAAAGAGGTCCAAAAAGCCAAGAAGGAGAAGAATTCTTTCAAAAGCACAAATAGCCAAATAGAAAAGGAGGTGCAAAAGCTCACTGAAGAAAACAGTTCTTTAAAAATTAGAATGAAACAGATGGAACTTAATGATTCTATGAAAAACTAAGAAATTACAAAAAAAAAAAAATCCAAAGGAATGAAAAAATATAAGACAATGTGAAATGTCATTGGAAAAACAACTGACCTGGAAAATAGATCCAGGAGAGACAATTAACAAAATATGGGACTACCTGAAAGCCATGATCAAAAAAGAGTCTAGGCATCCTCTTTCATGAAATTATCAAGGAAAACTGCCCTGAGATTCTAGAACCAGAGGGAAAAATAAGTATTCAAGGAATCCACCGATCACTGCCTGAAAGAGATCCAAAAAGAGAAACTCCTAGGAACATTGTGGCCAAATTCCAGAATTCTCAGGGCAAGGAGAAAATATTGTAAGCAGCTAGAAAGAAACAATTCCAGTATTGTGGAAATACAATCAGGGTAACTCAAGATCTAGCAGCTTCTACATTAAGGGATTGAAGGGTGTGGAATAGGATATTCCAGAAGTCAAAGGAACTAGGACTCAAACCAAGAATCACCTACCCAGCAAAACTGAGTATAATACTTCAGGGGAAAAAATGGTCTTTCAATGAAATAGAGGACTTTCAAGCATTCTTGATGAAAAGACCAGAGCTGAAAAGAAAATTTGACTTTCAAACACAAGAATGAGAAGAAGCATGAAAAAGGAAACAGCAAAGAGAAGTATTAAGGGACTTACCAGAAGTGAACTGTATACATTCATACAGGGAAAGACAATATTTCTAACTCTTAAAATTTTTCAGTATCTGGGTAGTTGGTGGGATTACATACACACATAAATACATGCATACACACATACATATGTGCACACACACACATACACACATGCATGCCCACACAGAGACAGAGAGCACAGAGTGAATTGAATAGGATGGGATCAATGCTTAAAAAAATTAAGGTATATGTATAAGAGAAATGTATTAGGAGGAGAGAGGGTGAAATGGAATGGGGTAAATTTTCTCTCACAGAAGAGGCAAGCAGGAGACTTTTTAGTGGAGGGAAAAAGAGGAGAGCTGAGAAAAAAACATGAAGTTTACTCTCATCACATTCGACTAAAGGAAGGAATAAAATGCACACTCATTTTGGTATGAAAACCTATCTTACAATACAAGAAAGAGGAGGAGAAGGAGATAAGCAGGGTGGGGCGGGGATGATGGAAGGGAGGGCAATGGGAGGAGGGAGCAATTTGAAGTCAACACTCAGGGAGGGACAGGATCAAAAGACAGAATAGAAACAATGGGGGGCAGGATAGGATGGAGGGAAATATAGTCTTACACAACACGACTATTATTGAAGTCATTTGCATAACTACACAGATATGGCCTATATTGAATTGCCTGCCTTTCCAAAGGGAATGGGTGAGGAGGGAGGGATGGGGAGAATTTGGAACTCAAAGTTTTAGGAACAACTGTTGAGTATTGTTCTTGCTACTAGGAAATAAGAAATACAGTTAATGGGGAATAGAAAGTTATCTGGCCCTACAGGAGAAAAGAGAAGATGGGGACAAGGGAAGGGAGGGATGATAGAAGAGAGGGAAGATTGGTGATAGGGGAAATTAGAATGCTTGGTGTATTGGGGTGGGGAGAGGGGACAAATGGGGAGAAAATTGGAACCCAAAATTTTGTGAAAATGAATGTAAAAAAAAAAGTTAAATAAATAAATTTATATATCCAGAAAAAAAAAAAGAAAATATTTCAAGAAGCCAGAAAGAAACCATTTGAGTGCTGTGGAAATATAATCAGGATAATGAAGGGCTTGGGATATGATATTCCAGAAGTCAAAGGAACTAGGATCAAAACCAAGATTTACCTACCCCCTAAAATTGAGTATAATACTTCATGGGAAAAAATGATCATTCAGTGAAACACAGGGCTTTCAATAACTCTTGATGAACAAACTAGAGCTGAATAGAAAATTTGACTTTCAAACACAAGAATCAAGAGAAGCATGTAAGCAGGGAAGAGAAATCATAAGGGACTTACTAAAGTTGAACTGTTTACATTCCTACATGGAAAGACAATATTTCTAACTCTTGAAACTTATTCAGTATTTTGCGGGATTTTATACATACATACATACATACATACATACATACATACATACATACATACACAAATAGGAAGAGATGATGTCTAAAAATCAAATTAAGAGTTGAGAGGAATGTACTGGGAGGATAAAGGGAGAAGTGGAATGGACAAATTATCTCTCATAAAAGAGGCAAGAAAAAGTTTATTCAATGGAAAAGAAAAGGGGGGAAAGAAAAGGGAATAAGTGAAACTTTCCCTCCTCACATTTGGCTTAAGGAAGGAGTAACATGCGCACTCAATTTGGTATGAAAATCTATCTTATACTACAGCAAAGTAGGGGAAAAGGAGATACATGGGTTGTGGGGGAAGGATCATAGAAGGAAGAGCAGGTGGGTGGAAGGAGTAAATTAGAAATAAAGACTTTTGGGAACAGACAAAGACAAAAGAGAAAACAGAATAAATGGGGGATAGAACAGCATGGATGGAAATATAGTTAGTGTTTCACAACATGACTGTTACGGAAGTCTTTTGGATAACTATACATTTATAGTCTATACTGAAATTGCTTGCCTCCTCATTGGAGTTGGGTAGGGACAGAGGAAGGGAGAGAAGTTGGAACCAAAAGTTTTAGGAATGAATATTGAGAAATGTTTTTGCATGCAAATTGGAAATAAGAAATACAGGTAATGACTGGGGTATAGAAATCTATCTTGCCTAAAAAAAAAAAAGAGAAGATGGGCATAAAGGAATGGACATGTGTGATAGAAGGGAGAGTATATTGGGAGAAGGGGCAATTAGAATTCACAGTGTCTTGGGGTGGGGGAGGGGAGAGATGGGTAGGAAATTTGGAACTCAAATCTTGTGGAAATGAAAACTAAAAATAAATAATTTTTTTTAAAAAAGAAAAGGGAGGATGAAAACAACCTGTAAGTAATCCAAGCTGACTGAATGAGGACCCAGAAAGCTTGGTACCTCAGCTAGTCCTCTCCCTCTCCTCCTCTCTAAAGCAAGGTCAATTTTGATAACTTTAAACAGAGCAGTTAACTTCTGGTCTGCTAGCAAGTATCCTGTTTTTTCTTCCTCCCTTGCTGTCCCTTCCTTCCTTCCCTCCTTCCTTTCTTCCATCCTTTATTCCCTAATATTTCCCACTTTCTCTTTCTTTCTTAATCTTTCTTTGTCTCCGTTGTATTCTTTCTTTCTTCTTTCTTTCTTTTTTCTTTCTTTTTCTCTTCTTTCTTTTTTTCTTTCTTTCCTTCCTTCCTTTCTTTCTTTACACCTTTCTTCCTTTCTGCCTTTCTTTCTGCCTTCCTTCCTTCCTTCCTTTCTTTCTTTCTTTCTATCTATCTTTCTTTCTTTCTTTCTTTCTTTCTTTCTTTCTTTCTTTCCTTCTTTCTTCCTTTCTCCCTCTTTAGAAGCCAAACCTTAAGGCTTCTATGTGGCAAAATTCCTACAGGAATTTAAAGGACTAGTAAACTGTAATTGTAATAAGGCTAGTTTGATTGGGTGTGTTCTTCCTTTAGGAACAAACTTAATTTCCTGTCCAAGGTAAATATTCTTTTGGTACTTAGGAATTTGTGATTACTGAGAATTTTGGTTTTATGGCACACTGGGGGTTTGTGGGACTTAAAAGACATTTTACACACTCTTGGTTTCCATAAATCCCAACCTTTAAGGTTTCCAACTACTTTACTTAAAAAAAAGTTTGGTCATTATCTCTTTTAGCATCAGGAGGAATTGTGAGCTTTTATGTAAAGGGAAATACTTTCTACAAAGAAATGCTTTGCAAAACCTTTTTTTTTCCGTGTGTGATTCTAAAGGCCTACTAAATTTCCAGTCGCAAGCTAATTTGTTGCAATAATTTCATACTCATAACAAGTCATATCCAAACCTACTGTGACTTTTCTAAGTTTTACTCCTAGGTTTTTTTGTGTTGTTGGATGGCCTTAAATAGGTACTTTCAGAGAAACAGAGTCATTAGTTCATGCTTCAAGTGTTCTAATAAAGGGTATTAATCTCATGAATGTCAGTCTGAAAGGTTTAATGCCTCACTCAAAATTTTTAAGAGGTGGACATAGAAGTGAAAATTTAGAATCTTAGCAGATTATAGAGGTTTTGTCGTTGATCATTAAGGAGTTTTAAAATACCTCCTTACAAACCTGGTCACTCCCTTCCCCCACTCCCTTACTTGGAATCAAGAGGGTGTAGGGGGATGGATCAAGATACAGATGCCAGCCAGTTGTTGGCTGCGCTTGGTAAGTCAGCCCATCCACCTGTCAGTATTATTATATGATCTGGAAATACAATTGACGTCATCATTATTACTTGTGTTTACAAATAAAGCAATTTGGTTATCACTTATTAAGATTGTAAGGTGACTGGTTATGCTTTAGTGCTAAAGAAGCTGGTGATTGATTAATGGGTGTGTGTGTGTGTGTGTGTGTGTGTGTGTGTGTGTGTTTAAGTCTTCAGGGCTACACAAATAGCATAGCCCCAGCAGCTCTGAGCTTATTTGAGTGATGGAATTCCTAAAGAAGGAATTTGTTTTGGTGAGAAGTTGAAAATATATAGAAATGATCACTAGTAATTGACTTTTGCACAAGGACAAATTTAAAATTTGATATGTGAGTCCTGGTAAATTTTTGATTAGTGAAACTTGCCATCTGAGGCAAAACCTCTTAGGACTGTAGCATAATATGTTTTGAGTTATCTGTTGGATCATAGAGAGTCCCTCAAAAGTCAATAGTCAACAGTCTACCATCTGAGTGAAATGTCGCAAGTCACTCAGAGAAAAAGTGGCTACTACAGATGAGATCTTCCTCTAGAAAAACTGAGAGGACAATCCCATCCTGCGCCTAGCATGGGATCCTCCTGGCTCAGTTTCCCCATTGTGTTTCTTTGAAAAGGAATGTTTTCCACCTGACTATTCCTGAGTCTGGCTATGAGGTACAATTGATGCTACATTTTGGCAGAACTGTGATGTTTTATCTGGTGATGTTCTTGCTTTTCCTTTTTATGGCAAATTTCTGTAATCTAGGGAAGTGGTCAATCTGAATGGTTAGTTATTTTATATCCCAGTTGGGTAAATTAGTTAATATTTCTGTGCCCAACCTGTGGTCAAGCATCCAAGTTCATATTGGTCTGATCAGCCATCGTTGTACCTATTTAAATTTCACATTACCATGCTGATTTCATTTTGGTCCTCTTCAAAAATGAAGGACAATAACCAACCACCTCCTGCATAGCCATGTGAAAGATTAAATCCCCAGAATAGAACATTCTTTCTGAATGATATGGATATAATCAGACAAAGGGAAAAGAAATTTGGAAAACAAACTTACAAACACAATTTTGACTATTTTAAAGTGTTTATTTAACATCTCATCTATTCAGCCTACCATCATATTCCTTTTTAGACCATTAAGGTGTCTGGCCTAGTCATCTCCCTGTTACTAGATATATGTCTGTATGGAATAAGGTCCTTAAGTGTTTTCAAATGATTTTAGAATAGTTGGGTATTTGTACAACTGAATGAGGGACCTACCTGTTATTCTATTAATTACTGAATGAGATCGGAAACATCTTCAGTTTGAGGAAAAGAATTTCACTGTAATTTTCTTAGGGAGAAGTAGCATGGAATATTACATATTAGTGGAAAAATCAACTTCATCCAAAGTTTGTTATTATTGTGGAAAGAAAAGTTGTTTATTCTATGTGTTCTGTGGTACAAACATATTTTATCATAAGCAACTTATGGATATGCACTGTTTTGGAATTAATTACGTATGGATCCTCCCAAGTCTTTTATGGTAAGTGGAGTAAAAGTCAGTATCCTGTAAGTAAATTCATCTGTATGATTACTGAACTCAGGAGTGGAAAGCTTCCACCTGGAAAATGTTGCCTATATTTACAGGTGTAGAGTGGGATCCTCAATAGCCTCTGATCCTCCTAAAGGAACTGGAATCAGAGTGGAAAATTTTGAGAAAATAACCAGATCAGAAAATCCTCTGTGGCAAAAGTAAATAAAAACATCATGGTGCTCTTGACTTCTTTCTTTATTTTCTCCTTTTCTGTCATCATTTTGAATGCTCCTTCTGTTTGGAGCCCTGCATGTTGCACTTGTCAGAGTTCTGTCTTCTAGATAATACTGTCCACCTGCTGATGGTCATTAACAAGGATACCTGTTCCACACCTTCCTCACCCCTGGACATTTTTTCAGCCTCATTTTACTCCCTTCCCCTCCCCACTCAACGACAGCTCCTTTGTCACTATCTCCAAAGCATCTGGGTGGATAGTGAGGCAGACAGGAGTGCTGAAGCAGGTGAAGCAAGCAGGAGGCAGGATGTGAGATGTGAGATGATGCCAGACTTGGCTAGTCAGAGAAATGATTAAAGAAGATTATACATTAAGCTGCTAGGGATGGGGGCTTGCCTGTGTGCTTTCTAGCTGTACTGTGCTCTGGGCCCCACATTTAACCACTTCTATATCTAGCCCATCAATTCTTGATTCCCACCTTATGACAAGGGTTAGGCCTGATGTGCCAGGGCTGGGAGTCTAAAGCCTTAATTCAAATAGGGAACTCTCCTGACCAGGACAAAGTTCATGATTGCTGGGTGTGTTGCCATCATTTCCAGGAAAGTAACTTATTTCCCATAGTTCTCTTCCTATTATATGAAGACCCTGTATGGAATTTATTCTTCGAGAACTGAAAGGATATTACAGGCAGTGTCTTGGATGCATACTCCAGCCTGATACCTCACCCTATCTCCTCCTGGGGTTCCTTCTCCTATTCTGACCCCATTGTTGATCATTTAACTCACTCTTATATTGGACTGGGCTTGTTTAACCTCCTTTTTTGTGTTGTGTCATCTCACCAAAAGCATCATTTAGGATACCAACCCCTTCTGATCCTGAGAGGTTTGCCCCCCTCTGCCTTGGACTCAATTGTCATCAAATTCCTGACCCCACACTGATTTCCCCCAAACTATTTTGGCCCCTGATGTGGACTCTGCACTCCTGTTCAGCAGGGAGCAGCTACTGAAGGCAATGCTTCGCCTAATTTTCCCAAAAGATTTCTCCTTTCTAGTGGTTGAGTAAGAAAATTATGTGGATACAAACAATGCACTACGAGTCAAAAATAATATTATGGATATATGTTGTGAAGCCACTTTTTAATTTTCTTTAAATTCTGAGAGAGTCCTGAAGATTGCATGTGTTGAGCCGAGTTGACTGAAAGCAATTTTTGATAAATTCATGTTTGTCCCATTCACTTTTTATGTATTTAATAAATATTTCTTTAATACAAATTGGACAGATGAGTAAGCCATACTTCAGAGACTATCAGTCATTTGTTCAAGGTTACCTAGTTAGCAAGTTATGGGTAGAGAAGCCAAATCCTTATATTCTGACTTAAATATCAAATAGTTTTATACTAAACCAAGAATATATCAACCCAAAAGTGTGCAAAAGCTCTCAAGGGGAGGAATTTAATTTGAAAGGACAGGGGAGGGAGGGAAGTATCTGTTTATGACAGAGCAACATGAATAAAATGAACCTATGATAAATAAAAGAAAGGGGAATGGTTTTAACTATTCTAATTCTGAAAATTAATTAAAACTACCTTTGAACATAACATTTTCTTCAAAGCTGACATGACATCTTTATTTTTAACACTATAGATGAGGGGGGTTTTATAACAGGTGTGAGGATATTGTAGAAGACAGACAGCATTATATCCTTCTTAGCAGTATGATATAAAGTAGGGAACGTGTAGTTTTAGACGGAAGCTCCATACAATAGAATAACATCAGTTATATGGGAGGCACATGTGACAAATGATCTGTGACTGAATTCATCCTACAGACTGCGAGGAGAATAAGGGAGTAAGAGCTTAAAGTAATTATGACAGGGATGAAGAGCATAAGGACACAACACAGGTATGTTACAAACACATAGAGTGATGTGTCTGAGCAGGAGAGTTTCAGCAAGTCAAGGACCTCACAGAAGTGTTGATTTCTAGGGATTTACAAAATGGGAAATTCATGGTGATAGGGGTGAGCATGAAACCATCAAGGGAGCCCAAAAACCAATAGACAATTGCAAGGAGCATGCAAACTCTGTGGTTCATGAGAATGGGGAAGTGCAGAGGGTGACAAATGGCTATCATAGGACATGGCTGCCAAAAGGAAGAACTCTGCTTCTGTAAGAGTTACATCGAGGAACATCTGGAGTCCACAGCTTGGGGCTGAGATACTATGGATCCCAATTATCTGATCCAACAGAATCATGGGCACAGTAACAGAAATATACATCATGTCCATGAGGGAAAACTGACTGATGAAGAAGTACATGGGAGTGTGGAGGTGGGGATCACTTTGAATCAAAAGAAGGAATGTGGCATTCTCACTCAATGCTAGTATGAAAACTGCCCTGATATTCTAGAACCAGAGGGGGCAAAATAAATATTAAAAGAATCCACTCAAAATTTCATGGAAAAGAATGTTGAAAACTAAAAATAATTGAGTAAACATTAACAACACCAAAAAAGAAGCAATGGGGGTATTTCTTTGACTACTGAGCAGAAAGAAAGAAGAAAGCAGAGGGAAGAAGGGAGATCTCAGAAGAGGATGACTCTGGTGGCATTCCAGATGGCAATGTGCCCTGAGGAGGTAACTAGATGGGATACAAAATTTCTTCTTGCCTCGGGATTGTTATGTATAACAGGCTAGACAACCAATCAGTTATCAATCAAGAAACCATATACATAGGAAAAAAGTTCAAAAACTGAATAAAGAACTCTCTGGGTGAATGAGAGCATAGTTTCTTAGGGTCTTGCCCTGAAGGTGCTATTCCACATAGGGAAAAAAAAAGATCTGGGAAGATGACAACTTAGCAGGACTAGATGACTTAATGGGTTATAGTACCCAGGAATTGGGATGAACAGTGAGGTTTTCATTCATTTTATGATAATTTTAAAGATTTATTATTGTTGTTAAAACACTTATATGGGTGTTAGAAGAGAACATCTTTCTTGCTAACTGGATTAGGGAAGCAGGATAGAAGCTTTAGATGGTTCTGTCTATAGACCCATCACTTTTACTTGCTGAAAGGGCCTTTTGAGCCTTAGGGATGCAAGGTTAATGGTTCACCAAGTGACCATTGCAGCATTTAGAAGTGGGCCTCATCCCTTAGTATACAGAGTTACTCATTGGAGGTCTTCAAAAAGAACCTGGCTAACCTTATTGTACATTATAGACTATTTGGGACATATAAATTGGACTAAGTGGA
This sequence comes from Bettongia penicillata ogilbyi, assembly GCA_023548195.1. Lineage (NCBI taxonomy): Eukaryota > Metazoa > Chordata > Mammalia > Diprotodontia > Potoroidae > Bettongia > Bettongia penicillata. Next base: position 165,690 of record JAJHZJ010000134.1, read on the forward strand.
CCCCTAAAGTGTCTTCCAATTACCTAAATTCTATGACTCTTTGCCTGTCATTCTGAATATACCACACTGTTTCTTTTACAAGCTAATATTGAATGTGTGGGAATGAGGCCACGTTAGTCAAAAGCCTTATCTTTTCCAAAACAGCAAAATTACACTCTGACTCACTTTTGACTGAGGAGGAAGGAAAAAAAGGAAGAAAACAGAAATTTATTAAATGTCTACTTAATACCAGGCAGTTAGTTGGCTTTACAAATATTGTTTCATTCTATTCTCACAACTATGGTGCTTTTGTCTCCATTTTACAAATGAGGAAACTCATGCTCCAGGCCATGAGTGACTTCTCCAGGATCACATTTCTTGGGAAGTGTCTGAGGCTAGATTTGAATTCAGGTCTCCTGATTCCAACACTCTATGCATGGAACTACCTGACTTTTTATGTGGGACACAAGGAAAAGGTGGGATCTAGTTTAGTTCTGCCTTTAGGAATTATAGGTCAATGTCTATGTTCACTCTCCCAACTATGACTTGAATGAGCAGAGTGTTTTTCCAAAGGGCTGCTACTACTTTTCCCTCTCAGGATAATAGGGGTAACCCTGATGGTATGAAGTTATCTATTGCTATCACTAATGATTTCCTATCTGGTGTGCTCCCTCAATGCCAAACAAGGCTAACATTTAATATATTTAATTATTATAAAATGCAGTAATATCTTATATATTGTATATAACATTATAATATATCATATAATTTAATAGTATAACACCAATATAAATTGATAAATGTCAATTAGATTTTACAAAAGAATATTCACTGGAAAGGAATATCAAGGCCTGAAGTTCATAATCTCCCCTGGACTGAGTTGTGTTCTCCCCTCTACAAACCTACTTAGTCACAGAAGAGAATGAACTCAAATTTAAACTGATTGTTATAAATTCCTATGCCCCTCAGTCCCAATTCAGGGCAAGAGAGGAACTTCTTGGCCCAACAAGTCCAATTCTCCCTATAGTGTGTTCTTGTCAATGTCACTTCTTGGAAATTCATAGCTAATGGATAAGTCTCTCCTTTCTTGTTGACAGTGTGACTCACTGCCAAGTTGATTCGCTATTAGAGAGGGTCAAGCATTTCACTCTTCAAGGGTAGCTCCTCATTGGACTGGGCTTCTTCTACTACCAGTTCCATGGCCTTTCTGATGTTTTGAAGCTCACAGCGTCATAATCCAGTCTGTTTCATTTCTGATACTTATTCACCTATAATTAGGAATGCCAAACACACAGAGACAAAAGAAATAGTAATGCTATGGATTCTCAGCTATGGTCAAGACGGCTTGTAAGAGAGCTAGAGACAGGCAACAGATTGTTGGTATTACTGTTGCTGCCCCACACCAGAAGGCTAACAACATTTCTTCTTCTTTGCTTGAAAATTTCAAGGAAAAGACAAAGAATTAATATCTTTGAGTCTTTTGTATGTAAAATTCCTATTCAGGAGACAATTACAAGACTTTTTTTTCACCTCATAATAAACCAACAGGAAACAGTCATACCTTCTCTAAAGCACAGAGGCCACAGATCCATCCAGCAGCCAATTTGGAAGCATTCTTCCCCTGCCTGTAAAATGAGTATCAGTAGGAAGAAAATATTGGGCTCTAAAGATTGGGCCCTCAGTGACTGGTCCTCCCTTCACAGAATTCAGTCAAAATGAATAGATCAAAACCCAATTTTAGGGTTAGCTCTCATTTGTCTTCTATCTCAAACCAATAGAAAACCTGGTATCTTTGGATTGTGACTTGAAGACCGATCCATTCTAAATCTCTATATACTAAAATCAAACACTGTTCTTCCATCTTGTACCCCTCGTTCATAATTAAGGACAAACACACAAATGAAAAACCTGTTAAAAATTAGTCCTTTCTTCCCAATAGTGGACAAGACTATTAAAATATTATGTCAATAGGAAATAACTTTAAAAAACAGAAAACTGTCATCTCAGACAGAAAAGAAAGGAGAAAGAAAAAAGTAGTTTCATCAGGTATTTGTATTCTCTGCTAGGCAAAAGTTCATCAATAATTGGAAAATCCCCATTCACTGGTCATGTACATCTATTTCTCTGTCTTTCTTGATGGACCAGAGCACCATCCCTTCTTTCTCTTCTCTCACTACCAGCTCCTGTCTCCCACATAGAAGGCAATTGCTGTGCTATAACCATTTCAATAACTATCATACATCACTTCTTATAAAAATCAAGGATCTCCTCCATATCAAAAAGAAAACTCATGTTCCTCAAATTATACCTCATAGAAATCCACTTAAGCCAGTTTCATTCATTAATTTTTAGACAAGGTGGTCTTAGAGATGAGTGGGCACTGGAAGCTGTGATGCCCAGAAAATGCCTCTTGCAGAATATGTACTACTTGAGCCGATTTCTGGGTTCAACCTTTCCAAATTATTCAATTCTCAGTTGAGGAATACATGGTGACCACATTCAGAAAATTTTATACACAGGTATATTCAAAAGTTATTGTTGACATCAAAATCTCTTTCTCATTATAATTTTTAAGAATTTCCTCAGATTCACATTAGAAGGTCATTCCTGAGCTCTTAAAATTCCTTCTTAAGGTGAAAATCTCAATTTAGTCTTTAAAATTTTTTATGCATTTTATACATTAGTTCTTTTAAATACATTAAATGTTTGGAGTACATAAATATATGTGATTGATTAACATGGTCAAGAGATTTTCTAATAGTTTAACACAATCCTGAATAAATTGTTTGCTGAATTTATCAGTGAAATGTTCCCTTTTTCTATCAGGTGTCATTTTCCCTTTTGACTCAAGGCTTACTGACGTTTATAAATAGAGAATAAAACAAAAATTTAGGTCAAAATTCATTCAAATACATCCAACAGAAACTTTTTTTGGTATTTGTTTACCATTTTATTTTTAACCAGTTACATGTTAAAGAAGAATTTTTAACATTTTTTGTTAAAACTTTGAATTCCAAAAATGAACGAGGAGAAGAATTTTTAAAAAAGCAGAAGTGGACAAATGGAAAAGTAATTCCGAAAGCTCACTGAAGAAACTAATTTCTTAAAAATTGGAGTGGAACAAATTCTATTTATTAGATTATATAATTAATGAGAAATCAAGAAATTATAAAATAAAAGAATGAAAAATAGAAAATGATGTGAAGAATCTCATTAGAAAAACAACTGACTAACAAAAATATCCAAGAGATATAATTCAAACATTATTGGACTGCCAAAGTGCCATGATCAAAACAGGAGCCTAGACATCATGTTTCAAGAAATTATCAAGAACTACTGCCTGCTATTCTCTCTCCAGAGGAAAAAATAAAAATGGAAAGAACCACTTATCACCTCCAAAAAGAGATCCTAAAAGGAAAAGCCAAGGAATGTTCTAGCCAAACTCCAAGGTTCTTAGGTGAAGGACAAAATATTGTAAGTAGTTAGAAAGGAGTAATTCGAGCATTTTAGAAATACAGTCAGGATAACACAAAATCTAATAGCTTCTACATTAAGGGATTGGAGGGCTTGGAATACGATATTCCATAGGTCAAAGGAGTTAGAATTAAAATAAAAAATCATTTAACAACAAAACTGAGTATAATACATCAGGGGGAAATGGATCTTCAATCAAATGGAGGACTTCCAAGCATACTTAATAAAAAGACCAGAACTGAGTAGAAATTTGACCTCCAAAACCAAAACTCAAAAGAAGCATGAGAAGATAAATAGGAAAGAAAAAACATAACGGAGTTATTAACATTGAATTGTTTACATTCTTCCATGGAGACATGATATTTGTAACTCATGAGAACTTTCTCAGTATTAGGGTAGTTAGTAGGAATATATAAACATTTATGTGCCCTCTGTCCATATGTTGCATATGATGTGATATCTAAAAAAATGTAATTCAGAGTTTATAAAAGATTGCACTGGTAGGAGAATGGGAGAGCTAGAATGGGGTAAATTATCTCACATAAAAGAGGCAAGAAAAAGCTTTCACAGTGGAGGGGAATGGGGGAATTGAGAAGGAAAATCTGAATCTTACTCTCATTGGAATTGGCTTAAGGAGAGAATAACATGCACACTCAATTGGATATGGAAATTGATCTTCCCCTACAGGAAAGTAGGGTGTAAGTGGATAAGAGAGAGGAGGTGATAGACAGAAGGGCAGACTGAGGGATGGAGTAATCAGAAACAAAAACTTTTGAGAAGGTACAAGGTTAAAGAGAATAAAATAATGGGTGGGAAGAAGCTAAAGGGAAACATATTTAGACAGTTCTGCAAGTGTTTTGCGTGACTACACATGTATAACCTATATCAAATTGCTAGCCTTCTAATTGATGGTGGGTGGGGACAAAGGAAAGGAGAGAATTTTGAACTCAAAGTTTTTAATATGAACGTTGAAAGCTGTTTTTACATGCAACTGGAAATAAGATATGCAGTTAATGGGGTATCGAAATATAACTTGCTCAACAATAAAATCGAATGGGAATAAAAGAAGGGATTGGGGGTAACAGAAGGGAGGGCAGAGTAGGGGCAGGGGTAATCAAAAAACCTTCTTTCTTGTGCTGTGGGGGAAGGGATGTTGGAAAATTTGGAACTCAACATCTTGTGGAAGTGAATATGCAAAATGAAGAATTAATCAATTATGTAATTTTAAAACACTCTAAAAAAAACTTGAGTTCCAAAGTCTCTCCCTTCCTTCCTCCTGACACTCCATACCCACTCCCACCACCACCAAGAATGAAAACAATTTGATATAGGCTATGCATATGTAGTCATGTAAAACATTCCCATGGATCATATTGTGTACAAAAACTTAGATGACCAAAAAATCTCAAGAAAAATAAATACAATTTAAAAACTATGCTTCAACATATATTCAGACACCATCAGTTCTTCCCCTGGAATTGTACAGCATTTTTCATCATAAGTCTTCCAGAGATGGCTTGGATTGTTTTATTAAAACAATAGCTTTTGCAATTCTTCTTGCTCATTCATTTCAGTTGCGATTGACCCATCACGAGTTGGAGTTTTCTTGGGAAAGATACTGGAGTGGTTTGCCATTTCTTTCTCCAGATGATTTTACAAATAAGGAACCTGAGGCAAAGAGAATGAAGAGACTGTCCCAGGCTCACACAGTTTGCTGAGTCAGATTTGACTTTAGGTCTTCATGAATCCAAGATTAGCACTCTATCAAATATATCACCTAGCTGTCTTAATACAATAGTGAGCTAACTGTTTTGTATCAATGGCAAATATTACAAGTTTTCTCTAGATGTCAGTGTATGTGAAATTGGTCTATTCTCTTAGATAGTGGTTACTCCAACCAGCCTCCTGTGGACCTCCCACCCTTGCTATCCATCTTCCCATTTCTCACAGATTTTTTAACTTGTGTTTCACAAAGCCTCTGATCAACTGAATTAATCACAACACTGTCAAATATAATTTACTTTTGAGCTCCCTAATCTAATATTGTGCATTTCCTATTTATCATTGCTACTTGTCCACAGCAACATTTTATTTAAATCAATAGTACATTGTTTTCTGTCAAGAACTCAGAGAAACCAACCTAACAGTACTAACAAGTTATTTAATATATTTATTGGTTTAACAAGCCAAGAGGTTACAAATCCTAAGGTAATAATCAGTATTATGACAAAGAAAGTGATTAATTCAATGTGCAAGCAGAAAGAGTTAAAGTACATTACACTTAAAACACATCTCTAATAAGGAAAAAAACTGAAAAACAAAATGAAACCCAAAGTGAGGGCTTTGGAAGCCCAGGTGAGCACCAGCAGGCAACAAGCAGCACGGGTGCTAACCGGCATCACACCCACAGCTAATATTGTACCTTCAGACTTCAGAGAAAGTAATGGAGATTGCACACTGTGAGGAAAGTTGATGAAAAGCAATTTTTGATAAATCCATATTGATCCCATTCACCTTTTAGGTATTTAGTAACTCTTTTTTTAATACAACATTGGACAGAAAACTAAGCCAAGTCTGAGAGACTTTCTGTAATTTATTCAAGGTAACCTAGTTGGTAAGTTGTGGGTAGAGAAGACAAATCCTTATAGTCTGACTTTAATATCAAGGATTTTTATACAAAACCAGGAAGATATTAACCTGAAATGTTTCAAAAGCACTCAAGGCAAGGAAATTAATTTAGAAGAACAAGGGAAAGAGGGAAGTGCCTGTTACGACAAAACAACATGAATAAAAGGAGCCCATAGTATGTAAAAGAAAGTGAAGTGGTTTTAAGTGTTCTACTTCTGAAAATTAGCTAAAATCACCTTTGAACATAACATTTTCTTCAAAGCAGTTGTGACATCTTTATTTCTGACACTATAGATCAGAGGGTTTATAGCAGGTGTTAGGATATTGTAGAAGACAGACACCATCTTATCCTTCTCAGTAGTATGATATGAAGGAGGGAACATGTAGTTATAGACAGAAGCTCCATAAAAGAGAATAACAACAGTTATATGGGAGGAACATGTGACAAATGCTTTCCTATGACCTGTAGCTGAATTCATCCTGTAGACTGTGAGGAGAATAAGGGAGTAAGAGCTTAAAATAACTATGACAGGGATGAGGAGCATAAGGACACAGCACAGGTACATGACAAACTCATAGAGTGATGTGTCTGAGCAGGAGAGCTTCAACAAGGCAAGGACCTCACAGAAGAAGTGTTGGATCTCTCTAGACTTACAAAATGGGAAGTTCATGGTGATAGAGGTGATAGTAAAACCATCAAAAGAGCCCAAAAACCAACAGACAATTGCAAAGAGTATGCACACTCTGTGGTTCATGAGAATGGGATAGCGGAGAGGGTGACAAATGGCCATATACCTATCATAGGACATAGCTGCCAAAAGGAAGAACTCTGCTCCCATAAGAGTTACATAGAGGAACATCTGGAGTCCACAACTTAGGGCTGAGATATTATGAATCCCAATTATCTGATCCAACATCATCTTGGGCACAGTAACAGAAATATACATCATATCCATGAGGGAAAGCTGACTGATGAAAAAGTACATGGGAGTGTGGAGGTGGGGATCACTTTGAATCAAAAGAATCAATGTGGCATTCTCAGTCAAGGCTACTATGAAAATAATGAATATCAGTGAGTAGAGGAAAGGAGAATATTTGCTTTGGCTAAAGAGCCCCAGTAGGATGAAATCAGTCCCAAAAGTTTGATTCTCCAACCACATTCTTTGCTTCATGTCATCTCACCTAGAGAATATTAAAAACAACAAGAACAAGAAAAGATTTTATATTCTGTCCCTTGTACATATATGATAGATAATCTATTGATGATGGAAAGAGATATGCTACACATAAGTCTAACAGAAGCAGAGATGTGTTTTTGCTAACAGGAGAGATTCTCCTCAATTTATGGTACAGAGGGTCCGGCTTAAAAATACAGATCTGTTGGGATGGAAAATTATCTTCAGTCAATTTCAAACCCTGAGATTTGCCCATATTATTCTTATATAAAGTAGTGTTCAAGATAACCTCTGCAGCTTCAGATGAACATCATAGGAAACATTATAGAAACAATCATTTTCCTTGTTTTTGTCACATGAGCAGCTCCAATTCATTATGGCTAAAATGGAGCTCATTATGCTTCACTTTTCAAAATTTCACTATTAATATCAAAGACAATAACTTACTATCAGTCACTCAGTCTCAAAACCTTATTATTGTTTTCAACTCTTCACTCACTATTCCCCCATATTATAGCATAATGCCAAATCTTGTAGTTTCTTCTTTCATAACATCTCTCATATAGGACCCATTCTCTCCATCACTCATCATCCCAGTTGAAGCCATTATCATTTCCATTTCCAGACAGTCACCACAGCTACTGAAATAGACTCAAATTGTTCCTTCTACCACAATACTTTCCCGCCTCTAACTTATCTTCCATACAGCTGATACAGCGATTTTCCTAATGCTTAGATCTGGCCAAGTATCTCCCTACTTTGTAAACTCCAGTATCTTCCTATTTCTTCCATGACAAAATAAAAACAAAAACTCCTCTCCTCAGTCATTAAAACTCTTCATAACCTTACACATCTCTCCACTTTAACTCCCTTGAATCACTCAAATTATCCTACAAGCTACTCTTCATACACAATATTTCCTCTTCCCTCTCCCTGTCTTTACATTGACTATCCCCCGTGCCTGTAATAAATAGCCTCTTTTCTAACTTCCTACCTCTTAGTTTCTCTGGCTTCCTTCAAAACTCAGCCCTCCTCACTTCCATGAAGTTGCTACTGCCTTTCCTTCTGAGAGTTTACTACTCTTTTCTGCTATCACATCTACTGCTGTATATATCTATTTATTTGCATGTTTATATCCCACATTATAATATGAGTTTCTTGAGAACAAGAACTATTTTTACCTTTCTTTGCATCCCCAACTTAGCTCAGTGAATGACATATAGCAAATAAATAATAAGCATTTTTTAATTGACTAATCAAAATGTGTTAAAGTCCATCCCCTGGTCAACAGTAGTATACTAAGGGAGAAGGTTTTTATAAAAATCTGTTCGTGTTAACAGTAACATTTTACATATCTGTGAAGTCAAAATAAAAATTGGAGGGGGGGTGGAAATCAACGTTATAATCCTAGGCAAAGATCTACAGAAGGAAGTATACAATAAACATTTTTTAAATGCTTACTAAGTGTCAGGCACTGTGCTAACCACTTTATAATATGATATGAGATATAAATATTTTGTTTAATCATCACAACATCCTTAGGATGTAGGTGCTATTATTATCCCTACTTTATAGCTGAGGAAAATGAGGCAGACAGTGGTTAAGGGATTTGCCCAGGGACACATATCTACTGAATATCTGAGGTTGCATTTGAACATAGGGCTTCCTGACCCCAGGTCAAACACTCTGTTACTACACCACCTATGTTGTCGACTCTTCAATTTCTCTCAATACAATTTGTAGGACTCTTCTTCACTCTCTCAGAATTTTTAGATTTTTCCATGAACATGCCAGGAATGCACTCTTCCCTATAGGATATAGAACTTAGTGCAAGAAGGGGCTTAAATTATAAAATGATCCAGAAGAATATTATTAATGTACCCATAGTTACATAGGCAACAAAGCAAAGTTGTAATTCAAATGTAGATTTTCTGATTCATTACTTTTCACCCGCAGTACCATAGTTCCTCCCTTTAAAAACCGTCTTGTTCCTTTGAACTCTACCTCCAATTTAAAATATGATATTTATCTTTCCCTGATTCCACTAATTGAAGGGGATCTTTTTCTTTCCAGGACACTGCTACTTCTTTGGATCCGGTGTGTTTATTATATTTTGCTGGGTACCATAGTTATTTCTGTCCTATCTTCTCCCTGAAATTAAGATTCTTGGGCCTATTTCCTCTTTCTGAGCATTAGCACTTAGGGCAAGGTCTTACATAACAGATATGTTTCAAACGTATAAAATTTTGGATTAGATCACATTGAAGTAAAGCTATTTTTCTCCCACACTGATCAGCTTAAAACTGATTGACATTTTAACTTCCAAAGTTCTCACAGGAAAAAGTGAACATACCTCCCTGATTGTTTTGACTAACAATCTAAGAATTGCGAAATAGAACAAATAGTGCAGAAAAATAATGGGTTTGGTTTAGAATGATCTCTATGGGCAGGTAGGGGGTACAGTGGGTAGAGCACTGGTCCTGAAGTCACAAGGATTTCAATTCAAATCTTGCCTCACTTACGATCTTACTGAGGGCAAGTCATTTAACTCTGATTGCCTCCTAAAAATAAATAAACAAGTAAAATAAACTTTCTACACTGCCTCAATTTCAAAATGAGGCAATTTGTGTGTTGAAATTATTTATTTCATAGAAATTTCTAGTTTGCTACGTTAGAATATAATCCTTAAGGCATGAAAGTGATTCTTTAATTCAGGCTGATGAATACTTAAATTATGAAATGCCTTCAAGTTAGAAGAAGGACTTATGCCCCCCAAAAGATCTGCATATTTACAAACATTCATGTTATCTTTGAACGAATCTATTAAAATATATATTTATCTATGATATTTTCACCCATGAGTCTGCATACTTGTCATCTGATCTTTACAGCATCTATAAATTTTTTTCTTTAAAAGCAAAATTTTACTTACATCAGCTTTCAGAACTCTTTTAGTGGTAACGTTCAACAATTATATTTCTCTTCTGTCAAGTTTCCTCAGAACTTGGAAAAATTCTGACAATCATGGTTGATTCCTTCATATCATTTCCACCTTGAGTGAGCATCTATCTTCCCCTTTGCCTATTCAAATCCTAGCCTAGGCATATTTCTTTAAAATAGTTTATGGGATTTGGCCATTTCTACATTCAGATGCATGAGACAATTAACATTGTGCTACTCACCTCCAATTCCTTCTATAGGAAAAAACGGTGAAATGTTGATTTTCTGTAACGAAAACTGAAAATATTCATAGGTATTCCCAAAGAGCAAGCCAGTGATATTCTTCCCCACTTCAAATACAGAGAAAGTTTATAACAAAACTCTCAGAAAATGACCAAAGTCATCTGTGGAAACTAAGGATACATGAAGAAAGTTCACTACATTCCCTGTTAATGTGAAAAGTAGGATTACATAAAATCAAAGTAATTTTTAAGAGAAACTAAGATTGGTATTGGGGGTATAAATGAGATAATAGCTGGACATGTTTTACATCTAGTTAGAGCTTAGTGTAAAAAGCAAGTACAAGAGCTGCTGTTGAGAAGCAGCATATATTATTGAAGTCAGGAGAAGGACCTCTTCCATTCCAGCTCTATCTGTGTCAACAAAAATGTTACTGTGATGATAATGCAACAAGAAGTTGACCCTGTGTCAAGGGGATGGAAGAGATGTGTGATATGAATCCAAAGAGTGAGGTCAGAATATTGCATCATCACCTCTTTCATATTAATTACAGAAGAATTCTGGAACCCAGATTGAAATCAAAGAATACTGTCTTGGGAATAAGAGTTTTGGATGGGGAGGGGGTCACATCTCTGAGTCTAACTTCCTGTATGGTCTAGAGAAAGGTATTTGTTTTCTTGAAACTTTAGTATCTTTATCTCAAAAATGAAAACCTGAACTAGATGTCCCTTCGTGCTCTAAAATTTTGTGCTTCCTGTATCTAGTAGGAAATTTCTGAGAATTTGAAAGTAATGCATTTGAAGCAATAAAGTTACTTTCTTCAAAATATTTTTATTGGTTCATTTTTCTTTTGAAAAAACAAACTTCTCAGCAAACACTAAACTAACAAAACAGTTGACAAAGTATATTCCCCCAAAATAATAAAAATGTTCCATCTTTATTTGAAAACTTTGAAGAAAAAAAGAAAGGAAGGAAGGAAGGAAGGAAGGAAGGAAGGAAGGAAGGAAGGAAGGAAGGAAGGAAGGAAGGAAGGAAGGAAGGAAGGAAGGAAGGAAGGAAGGGAAGAAGAAAGGTTCAACCATTGTACCCAGAGCCATCTCTACCGTCCTGATGAGTATCTAGCCCCTAGACCCAGAATGGCTTTGGAGGAAAAAGTGAAGTTTGTGTCCTTGCACAGTCCTCCCTCACTCAAATCGAAGTCAACTGCAAGTCATGGCATCATTTGCCTGATGTCATAGTCCTCTTTGAAATCAAAGTACAAGCACAACCTGTGAGTACTCCAAGCTGCCTGAATGGTGACACTGACACCTGGGTTACTCAGCTTATTCTCTCCCTGTCCCTGTCACTCCCCTTCTAATCTCCAAAGCAAGGCAAATTTTAATGGCCATTAGAGCCTAATTAATTTGGTGTTAAAGGTCAAGAATTTTTCTGTTCTTCTTTCCTCCCTTGCTATCTTTCTTTCTTTCCTTTCTTCCTTTCTCTCTTTCTTTCTTCCACTTGGAAGACTAAACATTAAACCCATTTCACTTTGGATCTCCTAGATTGGTACACAATAGAGGTACCTTCCCAAGCTACAATTAATGAGTATATTTTGGGCCATCCAGGCTCAGAGTGAATGTCAGTAGTAACTGTTTCCTTTTTGGCCAGCAACCCTTAGGGTTTCAGCTCCCAGTTTGATGTACTTTTGGTTATTGACGGGGCCATCCCTTGACTCACTTCTCAAAGAAGCCTATTCAGTGAATGGGCTTTGCCTCACTCAAAGTGAGAACCTGAAAAGGCCTTAGCCAAAAAGGACCAGAGTCTCCCAATGCATTCTGAGCCATGTCTAGTCCACCTGATGAATATCTGACCATTGGACCCAGATGGCTCAGGTGGAAAAAGAGAGGTTGCTGTCCTTTCACAGTGCTCCCTCACTCAAATCAGTCAACAGCCATAATGTCTCTGATGTCATAGTTCTCTGAAAAGAGAGGACGAAAACAGCCTGTGAGTACTCCATGCCATCTGAATGGGGAACCAGTCAACTTGGTGTCTCAGCTCTCCCTCTTCTTGTCCTTCTCTTCAAAGCAACATAAATTTTGATACTCTTAAGGGGACTGGGTAACTTGTTGTATACTGGCAAGAATCCTTCTTTCTTTCCTTCTTCCTTTGCTGTTTCTTCCTTCCTTTCTTCCTTTTTTCCTTAATCTTACTTACTTTCTCTTTCTTTCTTAACCTTTCTATCTTTTATTTTTTCTTTCTCTTTTTTCATACTTTCTCTGTTCTTTCTTTCCTCTTTTCTCTCTCTTTCTTCCTTCCTTCCTTCCCTCCTTCCTTTCTTTCTCTTTCTTTTTTCTTTCTTTTTATTTTTTCTTTCTTCCTTTCTTTCTTCCTTTTCTAAGACTAGACCTTAAGCCCATTTAATTCAGGAGTTCTTAGATTGCACAAAAAAAGGTGACTCGTAATTAATTGATTCTGCTTCAAGTTTTAAATACATGATTTTTTTTGTGATATGGTTATATTTCTGAAATTTCTTACAATGTGTGATTTGTTATTACCTATGTTGTTAGAAAAGAAATTTCTCTTATAATCCATATATAGTTAAACTAAGAGTTGTACTATTTGATTATGAGGTTGTTTAATAAAACAAGAATTTGGGGAAGCATCTAGTCATAAATTCTTATCAAGCCTGTGCAAAGGCTTGTGTGTGGCAGAATTCCTACAGGAATTTAAAGGACTGGGAAACTATTATTGTGATAAGTTTGATTGAGTGTGTTCTTGCCTCAGGAAAAACTTAATTTCCTCCCTAGGGTAAATACCTTTTAGTACTTAGTTTTTTGTGATTACTGAGAATTTTGGTTTCATGGCACATTGAGAGTTTGTGATACTTAAAAGACATTCTGCACACTGTTGATTTCCATGAATCCCAATCTTTATGGTTTCCAGCTAATATACTTTAAAAAATTTTAGTCATTATCTCTTTTAGCATCAGGAGACATGGGGAGCTTCTATGGAAAGGGAAATACTTTCTACAACGAAATGCTTTGCAAAACCTTTTTGTTTTTCCATGTGATTCTAAGGGCCTGCTAAATTTCTAGTTGCAAGCTAATTTGTTGCAATAAATTGACACACATAACAAATTATATCCAAATTTACTGTGAGTTTTCTAAGTTTTACCCCTAGGTTTGTTGTGTTCTTGGATGACCTTCAAGAGGTACTTTGAGAGAAACAGAGTCATTGGTTCATGCTTTAGGTATTCTAAGAAAGGGTATTAATCTCGTGAATGTCATCTCAAAGGTTTAATGCCTCACTCAAAATTTTTAAGAGGTTGACGTAGAAGTGAAAAGTTAGAATCTTAGCAGATTCTAGAGGTTTTATCATTGTTCATTAAGGAGTTTTGAAACACCTCCTTACAAGCCTGGTCACTCCCTTCCCCCATTCCCTTATTTTGAGGGAAGAAGGTGAAGGGGGATGGGTCAAGATACAGAAGTCAGTCAGTCCCTGTATGCACTTGGTAAGACAATCCATACTTCTGTCAATTCTTATATGATCTGGAAATGCAATTGATGTCATCATTATTGATTGTGTTTACAGCTAAAGCAATTTAATTAATTTAATTTAAGTAAGTTATCGCTTATTATGATTGCAAGATAGCTAGTTATACCTTAATGCTAAATATGCTGGTGACTGATTACTGTGTGTGTATGTGTGGAAAGAAGCAGTCCTCAGGCCTAGTCATAAAGTACAGCCCCAGTAGCTCCAAGGAGCTTGTTTGAGTCATGGAGTTCCTAAAGAAGAAATTTGGTTTGGTGAGAACTTGAAAATATATAGAAATGATCACTAGTAATTGGATTTTGCACAAGGACAAATTTAAAATTTGAGATGTGAGTCCTGGTAAATTTTTGATTAGTGAAACTTGCCGTGTGAGGTAAAAGCTTTTGAGACTGTAAAAAGATGTTTTGACTTATCTGATGGAGCATAAAAAATCCATCAATACCCAATAATCCATGGTCTGAGAGAAATGTCATAAGCTACTGAGAAAAAACATGAAGTGCTCCAATTCTAACCCTAAAATCTGAAGATGTCTTCCTCTAGAAAAAATAACAGGACAATCCTATCCTGTGCCTAGGATAGAATCCTCCTGGCTCAGTTTCCCCTTGTTCCTTTGAAAAGGAATGTTTCCCACCTGACTATTCTGAGTCTGTCCATGAGGTGGAATTGACGCCATCTGTTTGCAAAACTGTGATGTTTTATCTAGTCATGTCCTTTTTCTTTTTTATGGAAATCAAGGTAAGTGGTCAATCTGTATGGGTAGTTATTTTATACCCCAGTTGGATAAATTAGTACTCCTGTACAGCCATGTGAAAGAGTAAATCCCTGGAATAGAACATTCCTTCTCTTCACTTTCTTTAGGGAAAAGAAACTTGTGAAACAAACATAAAACCATAATATTGACTACGTTGACGTGTGTGTTTAACATCTGGGCTATTAAGGCTAAGATTATATTCCTTTCTATACCTTAAAGAACTTAGTAAGTGGGTGTTTGGTCCAGTCATCTCTCAGGTACTAGATATATGTCTTTATGGAATAAGATCCTTAAATGTTTTAACATGATTAGAATAATTCAATATTGGTACAGCTGAATGAGGGACCTATCTGCTATTCTATTAAATACTGAAACTAGATCAGAAATATCTTCAGTTTGAGGAAAAGAATTTCAGTGCAATTTTCTAAGAGGAAGATATTCCTCTTAGACTATGGAATATTTTTATATTAATGGAGAAGTCAACTTCATTTAAAGTTTGTTACTGTTTTGGAAATAATATCTGCTTTTCCTGTATGTTCTATGTTCTGTGATACAAACATGCTATATTACAAGCAACTTATGGATATGCACTGTTTTGGTATTAATTACCTACAAAAATCTTTTTTGGTAACTGGAGTAAAAGTCAGTGTCGTGTAAGAAAATTCATCTGTATGAATATTGAACTCAAGGGTAGAAAGATTTTACCTGGAAAGTGTTACTGATATTTACATAGAGTTGGATCCTCAATAGCCTCTGATCCTCCTAAAGGAATTGGTATCAGAGTGGAAACTTTTGAGAAAAAAGTCAGATCAGAAAATACTCTTTGTCAAAAGTAAATAAGAACATCATGGAGCTGTTTTTCTTTGTTTTTTTCCTTTTCTGTCATCACTTTTAATGCTCCTTCATTTTGGGGACCTGCATATTACACTTGTCAGATTTCTGTCTTCTACACTGTACTCTTTGCGTGCAGATCTAGTCATGCAACAAGGATACCTGTTCCGCACTTTCCTCATCCCCTGTGCATTGCTTCAACTTCATTTTTCTCCCTTCCCCATCTTCACTCAGGCTAGGACAGCACCTTTGTCACCAACTCCAAAGCATTTGGGCAGATAGTGAGATAGACAGGAGTGCTGGGGCTGATGAAGCAAGAAGGAGGATGTCAGATGTGAAATAAGATGCCAGGCTTCACTAGCCAGAAAATACCCAAAGAAGATGATACATTGAAGCCCATAAGGATGGGAACTTGCCTGCATGTTTTCTAGCTATGCTGTGCGCTGGGCCCCACATTTCACCACTTCTGTTTCTAGCCCACAAATTCTTGATTTTCACCTTGGGTCAAGGGTTAGGCTTGCTGTGCCAGGGCTGGGAGCCTAATGGCTTAATTCAAATAGGGAACATTCCTGGTCAGGGCAGAGTTCATAATTGCTGAATGTGTCACTATCATTTCCAGGAAAATAACTTATTTCCCATAGGTCTCCCCCTATTCTATGAAGACCTTGCATGGAATTTATCCTTTGAGCACTGAAAAGATATTACAGGCAGCCTCTTGGATACAAGACATTCATTCCAACCTGATACCTCCCCCTACCTCCTTCTGGGGGTTGTGGACTCTCTCCCTTCTTTCCCTTATTTTTACACTATTATCCATCATTTTACTTGCTCTTGTACTTGATCTGGGCTTGTTTAATCTCCTGGTTTATATTGTGTCATCTCATCAGCAGCAACTTTTAGGATACCAATCCCTTCCCTTGATGACCTTGAGCGGTTTGCCTCTCTCCACCTTGGACTCAGGTGGCACTGCATTCTGCACCCAACACTGATACCCCCAACCTATTTTGGCCCCTGAAGTGAACTCTTATCCCCTATTTAGCAGGAATCAGCTACTGAAAACAATAATCTTCACTCCTTTTCCCTGAAGGAATTCTCCTACCTAATAGATGAGTGGGAAAATGATGTAGGTGGAAACATGCACTAAGTTAAAAATATTAAGGATAGACACTGTGAAGCTCCTGTTTTATTTTCTAATCTTAAGACTCCGAAAGTCTCCCCCTACCACGAAACTTCCCCATATCGTGTACCATAAAATTGCTTGTCCCTCCTCTATATAATAGGGAATGGAATTTCCTTATCTCTCGCCTCTTGTGTCCTTTATCTTCTTCATATTATGTCTATATCAAGCGAGATTTCTTTATCTTGAAAAGCTTACCCTAGATCTCAAACCACCATAAGGAAATCTTGAAAGCATCCTATCTAAGCTTGATCCTTTTCCTATATCACTGCCTTGGTTTGGCTCCTTGCTAAATCTCAGGCCAGCTGCTTTTCCCTCAAGAAAACTCCCTTAGGCTAAAGAGGAGGTCTAAGCAAATTCATTCACATATGAAGCAGCTATCCCATCTCTCTCTGCCAACACTGTCTTTCTGTCTGTCTTACACTCTCTTTTCCTTAAATCCAAGCCTTAAATCCCATTTCCCTCTGGAGCTCACAGATTGCACCACTCCAGGCTCAATGTCAATGGTAACTTTAGCCTTTTGGTTCAACATTCCTGAGGGTTTTCGGCTTCCAGTTTGATGTTTGTTTTAAATTAAGGAGGACATTGCTGAATTCACTTTTTAAAGAGGCCTATTCACTGAATAGGTGCTACCTCAGTAAAGGTGAAAACCTGAAAAGGCCTTGTCTCAAATAGGCCAGGGTCTCCCATTGCATTCTAAGCCATCTCCAATTATCCTGATGAATATCAAGCCACTGGTCCAAGATGACTCTGGAGAAGAAAGTGAGGCAGGTGACCCTGCACAGCCCTCCATTACTCAAATTGCAGTCAACTGCAACTCATGGCATCATTTCTCTGATATGATGGTCCTCTTTGGAAATGAAGGACAAGCACAACCTGTGATTGAATCTGGGGTTCCTTGAGTGGGGAACCAGACAGTTGGGCAATTCACTTCATCCTCTTCCTCAACATCTTTCCAAAAGAAGGGAAATTTTCATGGCTGGAAGCATCCCTGTTGATTTAGGGATTACTAGCTGCCTCCTTCCTTCCTTCCTCCCTTCTTTCTTTTCTCGCTTCCTTCTTTTCTTCTTATAGCTTCCTTCATCTCTACTTACTTCCTGTATCTTTTTATCTCTTTTTTTATCCTTCCTATCTTTTCCTTTCTCTCTTTCATTCATTCATTCTTTCTTTTTCTCTCTTTGCTTTCTGTCTGCTCTCTCATTGATTAAAACATAACCTGCATTTACCTCTGGAGCTCATAGACTGGACCACAATACATCCCTGCCCAAAGATCACTAAGTGGATTTATTTTGTTCTTCCTATCTCAGAGTCAATTTCAATAGTAACTTTTTCCCTTTGGACTAGCAGTCCTGAGGCTTTTTTCCTGACAGATGGATATTTTTTTAAATTAATTGAGAGGGTCAAGAGGCCTATTTACTGAATGAGTTGTACTTGACTCAAAGTGAAAATGTCTCCCATGACATTCTGAGTCATCTCAAATTAAGCTGAAGAATATCTACCTGATACCTTACATAAGAATAAAGTCCAAATAAATGTATAATCTGGGCATAAAGGCTTATGCTATAAATTAGGGCAGCAAGTAATAGAACATTTATTGGAGAGAAAATGGTGAATTTTTGACCAAATAAGATATAGAGAACATTATGAAGTTCAAAATGCATAATATTCATTATATTAAATTGTAAAGATTTTGCACAAACAAAATGCAGGCAGGATTAGGAGGGAAGCAGAAAATTGGAAAAGAATTTTTACAACTAGTGTTTGTGATAAAGGCCTCATTTCTAAATTATATAGAGCACTGAGGCAAATTTACAAGAATACATGTCATTCCCCAATTAACAAATGGTCAAAGGATATGAACAGATAGTTGTCAGAGGAAGAAATTCAAGCTATCTATACTCATATAAAAAAATGTTTTAAGCTATTCTTGATTAGAGAGATGCAAATCAAATAACTCTGAGGTACCACGTCACATTTATCAGATTGGCTAACATGACAAAACAGGAAGATGATAAATGGTGAAGAATATGTGGCAGAGTTGGAACACTAATTGATTGTTGATGGAGCTGTGAGTTGATCCAACCATTCTGTAGAGGAATTTGGAACTATACCAAAAGGGCTACAAAAACGTGCACCCTTTGATCCAATAATATTATTTCTAGGATTGTTTCCCAAAAAGATCATAAAAATGGGAAAAGTTCCCACATGTACAAAAATATTTGCAGCAGCTCTCTTTGTGGTAGTCAGGAACTGTAAACAAAGGGGATGCCCATCAACTAGAGAATAGCTGAACAAGTTGTGGTATATGAAAGTAATGGAATACTATTGTGCTATAAGAAACCATGAACAGGAAGACTTCAGAGAAGCCTGGAAGGACGTATATGAACAAATGTTCAGTAAAATGAGCAGAACCAGGAGATCATTGTACACAGTCATAGTGTGTGAGGACTGTTTCTGATAGACTTAGCCCTTCACAGCAATGCGTAAACCTAAAACATTCCCAAAGGATTCTTGAGGCAAAATGCCCACTTCCACAGAAAGACCTCTGGAATCAGAATGAAGCAGACTATTTTCTCTTGTGTTATGTTTCTTTTGATTTGGTTTTTTTCATAGTTTCTCCCACTCAATTTAATTTTTCTATAAAACATGGCTAAGGTGAAAATGTGTTTAGTAAGAATATGTGTGTAGAACCCATTTGAGATTGTTGGCTTTCTTGGAGAGGGAAGGGGAGAGAGAGAAGAGAAGAAAATTTAAGACTCATAAAAGTGATTGTTGAAAACTAAAACCAAATTTTTTTTTAATTTATTTTCAAAACAACCAAAAATAACTAGCCAGTGGATCCAGATGGCTCTATTCAGAAGAACATGAGACTGATGACCTTGCACAGCCCTCCCTTATTCAAATCGAAGTCAACTGCAAATCATGTCCTCATTTCCCTTGATTTCATGGTCCTGGAAAACGAAGGACAAACACAACCTGTGAATAAGCATAACTGCCTAAATAGGGATCTAGATTGTTGGGCAACTCAAGGAGTTCCCTCACTTGTCCTCTTCCTCTTCCTCTCCATGTCCCTCTCCTCTCCAAAAGAAGGTAAATTTTGATACTTGGAAGGTTCCCTGCTAGCTTGGGGTTTACTGGCTAGATCCTTTCCTTCCCACCTTCCTGCCTTCTTATCTCTTTTTTTCTTTCTTCTGTCCTCATTATTTCCTTTTTCATTTTGTTTCTTTTCTTCCTATCTCTTTTTCACACTTCCTGTCTTTCTTCTTTATTTCCTTCTCTCTTTGTTTCTTTGTTTTTTGTTTCTTAGGTTTTTTTGTCTTTGTCTCTTTTCTCAGATGTCAACTCTTTATCCTCATTTCCTCAACAGGTCCTTGCCCAAGCATCAGTAATTGCCTGCGTTTTGGAACCCCCAGGCTCAGATACTGCTTACAATATAGATCTTCCTCATTGTTTTCCTTCTGATTTTCTGTCCGAAGTTACTGGAGGCTGTTAGGGGCTCTAATGAATTTAACATTCTGTTAACATTTTGTGTGAGTCCTGCTCTGCTACACTGGTAGGTAAACCCCTTTTCCCCAGTGGTATCAAGTTGCAAGGCTACCAACTACCCCATCACCCTCCTTTCCTACCTCTCAATAAACGTAAGTTTTTCTGTACCTTCTGAGTCACTGACCTTACTAAGGAGTCTAGTCAAGCTCACTTATTAATAGCTATATGCATTGTCATTAAATGATTATCTTGCCCTGCAGAAAACATTTATCATATCTCCTCAGTTTCATTTTACTCACGCCATTGACATGGTTCAGGGCAGAGTTGTCTGGAAAAATTTGTGGAATCAATCAATCTTCCAATCCAGTGCCAAAATGTATATTATAATGCTATATAGCAAGTAGAGCTCTTTGGGAACTCACAACCCAACAAGAGCGATGCTCAGGCTTATGGATAAGAAACTCAGTGAATGGATGCCAAGGATGCTAATTACTTCAACGGGCCACCCTGTCTGTTACCAGTCAATGTCCCCTTAGATAATGTAGTCATGGGAGCTGATGTATATCTTGATGTCTGGAATGTATAGTACTATTGGTTTCTCAGGAATCAGTATGAGATAATTTTGCTGGTACAATTTAGTCCTATTCATATGAGGGAAACTCTACAGGGTCATCTTGTTACTACTGTAACAGGGAGAGATAGTTTGCCTCACTGGTCCCACAAATGAGGTATTGATGGAGATAGGGTCTTTGGACTGGGGAGATAGATGATCAACGGGTTGGGGTCTAAACACAAGTATGTCATCAATACCACTCTCTCTTTATTTGTAAAGAGGGGACAGTGTATGAAAAGAAGAAAAATTACAAACAAGTCAGCCCAAAGGAAACACAATTAATCATAATTATATTAACTCACCCATAATGCAAAATCCAGCAGGAGAGATTAGAAACAAGAATCTGTTGATTATTTTGTAACAAACTTAAAAAGCACCATGGAGAGTGGCATTAAAGGATGGAGTAAAAAATACTTTAGCCATCCTAAAAAACAGGAGTGGGGAGAAATCTGAACATCAAGAAACCTAACAACTACAAAAAGATGATTAAATGAGCTCTATTTTCTTTATTCAAATAATGTTTAAGAATATACAAATATTAAGGTATTACAAACACCTGATGGTCCATTCCAGAGATTTCTGTCTAAAACACTACATACTTGGAAGTAATAAACCTTAGTACTAATTTGCAATTGATATGTAACAGTAAGAAGTTCCCTACCTGCCCGGAATATCACAAATGTTATCTTTCTGACCTCTCTAGGTTTCTCCAATACCTTTCAGGAGAAATGCGATATCTAGACATTAGTGTCCAGCCTGCACTAATTGTATTCCCCCAGTATAAGATAAGGTGAGGAAAGCCCCCTACAGGACAACTTCTTTTGATCATACATAGTATTTACTTGAAAAGGTAAAACTCAAAACTTACTCCCTAACACATGGTAAGCATAATCCTCCCCTCATAGGACTTTAGTTTCTAAGCAGGTGAAGGGGATTAGGTTCATAATTTAGCTCAGTTCATTCTGATTCCCAGTTTCAAGCCCCAAACTCACCCCTCACATGCCAGGCTCCCTGGCTGCTCAGTGCTTCCTTGCTGGGCTCTCTCACTGCCATGTCCCATCTTTAATTTTGGCTCTAGTATCACCATGATAGAGGGTACAGAGAGCCTCCATGATTGGCAAACTTGACATGTTCAGAGAAACTACATTATATGTACATAGGCACATAAAATTAATATCAGTTTTTATGTAAACACAATAATAAGTCAAATTTCAATTTATATAACAATTGTATATGGATCAAAATTTTATTTCTTGCATTAAAATGATATAAAAGTGTTTATATCATGCTAAAATGATAGAAGAGGCATCACCATCTCTAATTTATATTCACTTTTCATTCTGTGTCACTCAGGTATTATGCTATATAATTTTCCTCTGGAGGTTTGCTTACCTTGGACTAATTTTTGGTTTTAATTAGTATCTCAACATTAGCCTCCCCGAGTTCCAATTAAAACTGCATTACTATACACACACTTTGTAGCATTCATGTGCCAAATGATGCTGACACTATATGACATTTTTCTCCCTCTGAAATGGGTCAGTTCATATCCTTTGACCATTTATCTGTTGCACAATGGCTCTGATTTCTCCAATTTGGCTGAATTAACTTACATATCTTAGAAATTATACTTTTGTCATAGAAACGACACAGTACAAGTATCTGTGTCTATTACTTTTAAAGGGTGAGTGTAACTTGAAGCTGTTATCCCTCAGATTACACAAAAGACTAATAGTAAAATGATGAATAAACCCATTTACCCAAAGTGTCAACAAAAATCAGAGAATTTGTCCAATCAGAATATGACATAAAATGCACAAGAGTAAATGAGTTGTTTATCTGCAATTGAAATAAGTTTTGAGATCAAACGTGGAATGAGAGAACAATCTCACTCACACAAAGTCTATTCTTAGAAATCTCTAGAATTTCAAAGACAAGACAGGGCTTACCTTCTATACATACATGGCATTGCAAAGTTTTACTTCTTTAACACCCTGGAGTTTCCTCTGCCCATGCTTCTCTCTGAATCATGCCACTCAAGTCTTTGAAACCAATTGAAGTAAGTCCATGAGCCACATAGGCACGTTGGTACTTAGTATTTTTTGT
This sequence comes from Bettongia penicillata ogilbyi, assembly GCA_023548195.1. Lineage (NCBI taxonomy): Eukaryota > Metazoa > Chordata > Mammalia > Diprotodontia > Potoroidae > Bettongia > Bettongia penicillata. Next base: position 188,621 of record JAJHZJ010000134.1, read on the forward strand.
CAACCAAGTGCCACAACAGGTACAAGTAAGATAATATTTATAAAGCACTTAGGAAATTTTAAAACTATTAATGCTATGATTATGATGGGTCAACATCACATAAATTCACTCCAACAAATAATGTGGACATTTTTTAACCTAAGTACAGAACTTTCCACTTCTCTATTAAATGAAATTTCATCCCATTCAATTCTCCCATCATTCTGACAAGAAAAAAACTTTTGAACCCTGGCTCTGTTCCCCAATATGTTAGATAAGTCTTCCAGTTTCAAGTCATCTGAAAATTCTCTTCACAGGTCTTCTATATCTCCATTCAAGGAACTGATAAAAACATTGACTGGCACAGAATCAAGGACAGATTCCTAGCATTCTCTATTGGAGAATTTCCTGCAATCTGACATTCACTCATAAAGGACTCATCTTGGTGCTCCAATAGTTCAACCATTTCCAAATCCAGCTAACAACACTGTCCATAGCTCTAATCCATAGCTGTTCATGTCCTCCTCATGGGCAGCACTGAAGATTTTGTCAGACTCCTTTTTGGAAAATAAGTTTAATACATAGACAAGATTCTCTTGATCCATCAGTTCAGTTATAGAGTAAAATAAGGAAGAATTGTCTGGTGGAACCTGTTTTTATGAGGCCTTGAGGGCCTTTGTATGATCATTCTTCCTTTTCCACATGCTCACAAACTATATCTTTTATAACAGATTTTAAACTTTTTCTGTGAGCCAAAAGTAGAATTCATTGAACGCTGAATAGAGTGCAGACTCATCAGCCTTTCTTTTTAAAAATACTGGAACATTTGTGTCCAAAATTTAGGGGACCCACGACAATAGTGAAGACTTTCACTGATCTCCACTAGCAACTCAGCTTCAGCTCCCTAGCATTTGGCTATTGAGACAGTCCAGGCAACACATGACATCTTTGTTCCCTGAGATTCTAGGATTTCTGTAACTTTTTTGGTTTTCACCATAAAATCATTGAAGTATTAGAGCAGACCCTTGAAAAGGAACCTCTGCCTGGGAACAAATGATATACTTCATTCCTAATGCTAATTGGTTCTCTGTGGTTGACCAATGTCGGGGCAGAGAAGAGAGTCTGTACGTGGTTAGTATGGGAAATATTGAGAGTTGTTCCCCTCAAGTGAGGGCCACTCTGTTGTATCTCTCTGAGTCCTTCAGCTTCATCTTGTTTCCAGGATGGTGTGTGTGTTTCTCTCTCCCAGGGTATCTGGACGGAGATTCTGGCTGTGACCCTGCTGGTGCTGAATTCCCAGGTGGCTTCAGGAGACATGCTCCAGGTAAGCACAGAGCAGCTACTCCCCAGAGAGCCCAGGTGTGGCCCGAGGCGAGCACTCTTCTCTCCGAGCCCAGACCACAGGAAGGACATCAGACAGGAGGGTCCTCATATAGATGGGCAGTAGAGGAAACTAAGTTTCAGCCTCTCCTCCCAAGTAGCTCTTCTTTAGGCCTTTGCTTCCTTTCTCCCTTTTCCTCAAGGTTCTGGGACCTGATGTCGAGCCCCTTCTACCCTCGCCCTCCAGGACTGAAGACTCCAGGCAATTTGTCACTAAGCAGGTATAAAACAGCTACTCTCTGCCAGGCCTTGTGCTGATGCCAAGGATAGAAAGAAAGGCAAAAGGCAGTTTTTGTTCACAAGGAGCTTACAGTCTAATGGGAGAGACAACATGCAAACAGATCTGGATGAACAAGATGGAAGTAGGAGAAATGGGACATGATCATGAGACTGAAGGCGCTGACATTAATGGCGATCAGGACGGGCTTCCTGTCGAAGCTGGGGTTTGAACTAATGTTTGAAGTAAGGCAGGGAAGTGAGGAGGCAGAGGTGAGGGAGAAGAGGATTCTGGGCATGGGGGACAGTCAGAGAGGGTCCAGAGTGGAGAGATGCAGAAATGTATGGGAGGAAGCACAAGAAGGCAGGTGTCATTGGATAGCAGAGTGCTGAGGGCCTGGAACATAAAGTGGAAGAAGGCTGGGAGGGAGGAGGGGTTCAGGTTCTGAAGGGCCTTGAAGGCCAAGCAGAGGATTTTGTATTTGATCCTGGAGGTGATAGGGACTCACTTGAGTTTATTGAATTGGGGGTGACATAGTCAGAAATGCCAAGGTCTCCTACCCCTGTCTAAACTTTTTCTGTCCCAGTAACTGTCTTCACAGAGCTAGCCTAAGCTGCTGGAAAGATTTCGATTTTGCTGTTTTGGGCGGAGCAAGGGGGAAATTGTCCTGGACTAAAGTCCCAGGAATGATTTCAAGGCCAATAGAGAAGCTGGAGTATTTGGGACTCTTAGTTTTCATGAATAAGAGAAGGTCTCCCCATCCATTCCTTAGAGAAAGGTTAGAGGATTTGGGTTGGAGAGACCAAAGGGATTGACCCAGGTTGGCTTTCCTCCTAACTTCATGGTCCCTTGTTAATGGGTCAAACAAAAGAGGTATAGACCCCATGTTCCACAATCCTCCAGTCTCCTGGATCAGACAGGGCTTGCTCTCTCTGACTTCCATCTGCTTATGTCATTTCTCCACATCTCTGCTGCTCTTCCTGAAGTCCTGTTCTGGATCAAGGGGCTTCTGCCATCACTCAGCAGGGGTGTGAGATCTTTTGTCTTGGGTAGGCAGGGAGCCCTCTGGGATGGGACACAATCCTCTTTGAGAGAGTGCAAGTATTGCAGGGGAGCAGATAAAAGCCTCTCTGGTACCGTCCATATTACTTCCCCTGCAGCCTGGCCTGGCCAATCACAGTCTCTTTGGGACCCAAACCTGCTCTAGAGCAGTCCTCCAGGAATCTGTCTCACTTTTCAGCACTGTCACCTGCACTGCCTCTGGGGGGAAGGTATGCCATGTGTAACATCTGTTCTCTAGGGTTGGGAAAGAGAGATGGGGCCTTCTAAAGACAATCTCTCAGGACCTGACCAAGAGAAACCCAAGGGCAGGGGGATCTCCCACAAGTATCAGACTGATGCCTGCTTAACCCGGCTGACAACTCCTGGATCATCCTGGTATCAGCCATGGATGTACTAAGCAGGTGCTGCTCCCTTGTGGACAATCATCCAAACTGCACAATGTTTAAGTAGCCTCCCTGCTACAAGTGAGTTAAACTTTTATTATGCTCTTACTATGTGCCATGTTAACGGGGAGGATACAAAGAAAGGTAAAAGTTCCTGGGGTTGACAACACGAATACAACTGTGTGCAAACAAGTTACATTTAGGATCATTTGGAAATAACCCACAGAGGGAAAGAACTGCAAGGAAGGGGCACTGGGAAAGGCTTCCTAGAAGATGGGATTTTAGTTGAACATGAAGGAAGGCAGGGAGGCCACGAGTCAGGGGTGAGGAGTGAGAGCATTCCAGACATGGGGACAGCTAGAGGAAATGCTCATAGCTGGGCGATGGATTGTCTAGTTTGAGAACCACAAGGTAAGCCACTGTTGCTGGATCACAGGGTACATGGCGGGGGTGGGGAGGGGGCAGTGCAATGTATGCCAACTACTCCACAAACTGGGACCAGACTTCCTCAGCTTAGGGCTGGACCCTGAATATAGGGCAAGACAGACTTTTATATATTTAAGACAATTGCTCACATAAGGCCATTGCATTAAAAAGAAACAAACAACAGTAACTTGAATTCTAATTGAAGGAAGGATTAGGGGCTTTCCAAGTTGGAAGTTCCAGGTTCAATTCCCTGAAATCAGAAAAATGAAGTGTTCCTCCTAAGTATCTGTGAACAATCAAAGAAACCCGGAAACAATATCTGATTGATTATTATGGGGCAGTTTTCAGATAAGACCTACGGATTGTTTGGAATGTACAATTATGAGAAAAATCCTTGCCTCAGTCTCTGAATCTGCCCTTGTTTCTGGTCACCTCAATTTCAGGCCTTAATTAAAGATCCCTTGGCAGTAGGAGAGATGGTCCAGTTCCCAAGCCAGGCAGCACTAGTTTCCAACAATGAAATAAGGTTTTCTCCCCATATCCACAACTGAACACAGTTTTCTCACAGGAGAGAAATTGGACTCTGGGTACACATATTCAGACAGAAAGGGAAAGGAGCTAGCTCCAGAACTGAGTCACAAGATGGAGTCAAGTCCCACAATACAACTCTTGCTGAAATAAGCTTCTCCACTTCTTCCTTCATAGAACCCTTGCTGCTCAGACCCAGGGGCAGTGAGGTGGTGCAGTGGATAGAGCACCAGTGCAGGAGTCAGGAGGACCTGAGTTCAAATCTCACCTCAGATATTTGACACTCACTAGCTGTGAGACCTTGGGCAAGTCATTTAACCCGAATTGCCTCATCCTGGGTCATCTTCAGTCATCCTGATGAATATCTGGTCATTGGATTCAGATGGCTCTGGAGAAGAAGTGAGGCTGGTGACCTGCACAGTCCTCCCTCACTCCAGTCAAGTGCAAGTCATGTCATTATTTCTCTGATGGCATGGTCTTCTTCAGCAATGAAGGATAAACACACAGACACTCTGCTCAGGCCTTCACCACTTCTTACTGAGATTATTGATGGCCTCCTAACTGCTGTCCTTGTCCCAAGTCTTTGTTCACTCTGGACCATCTGTCACACATCTAAATATGAGTTTTCCCTAAGGACAAATCTGACTGTTACTCCTCTCCTCAACAGAGAGCAGTGGCTCCCTTTTCTTATGTGATAATTTAGAACTTACTCTGGTTATTTCTTCACAACCTGGTTGGATCTATCAGATCTTGGTGATGTTGGAAATGACTCCCAAGCATAGAGATGTCTGTACACGCCAAGTGGAGCACTCTAGCGTTGAAAAACCTGTCATTTGGGACTGGAGTGAGATAGAGCTTCCTCATCCTTCAGTTCTAATAGTATTTAGGATGTGGAGCTTGCTCCAATTTCCTCTCCTTATGTATGCTGGATCCTCTTTTCTTCTGCCCTGTGCTGATACAAACCTCATGTGATGCCCTCTAATGGCAGTGCTGACCTAAGAGATATGGAGACCTAGAAACTTGTCATCCTCCTCACTGGCCCTAGCTCTGGGAGCTGGTCTCCCTCTGGAACTCTGTGGTCAGTCTACAGATGCATTTGTCCTGGGGTCAGGAAGTTGGGCTTTGAGATGGATTGATTCCTGTTCTCCTGGTGAGCTTTCACTTCCTGAGTACTGAAAGGCCCTTTGCACATAAATCCCTTCCATTCTTAGACAGGGTTTAGCCATCTTCTCAGGCTCCCCTCAGATATGCCTGCTTCCCACATGGGGCTGACTCCTGGAGGGCAAGTTTTGATCCTTGGTGTCTCTTCTCTTCAGAAGCAGTCTGAATCTACCCAGAATAAGATGCCCAGTGGAGTTGAGGACCTCATGCTAGGGCTGATGTTCTTTGGGGTTGGCCTCACTGTCCACAAGAGGAGTCAGAAAGATGAGATAGTCTGGGGAAAGCCCTGAGGCCCCCTCCCCTCCATGATTGTCTCCAGGAGAGAGATGATATTCAACTATGCCAGAAATCTGACCCCAGGTCAGGGGTGAAGGAGTGGTCTGTCTCTGGCTTCAGCCACCCCAGCCCTAGGAACTTACAGAAGGTGGTAAAGGGACCAGATCCCAGGGCTCAAGGGTCTTAAAGAATCCCATATTCACTGTGGGCAGCCTTGGAAGGGGTCTCAATTCAAGCCTTTAACATTCACCCCCACCTCACATCCGCTCACACAGTTGTAGATGGATGGATAAAGCATCGATGAAATGCTTCCTCTGTGGTGTCTGGTACTGGGCTAAGCAGTGGTAGGAGCCTCCAGTCCCACAGTGCTCAGAACCTTGGTGCCCGTTGCTTCCATGGATCTAGGATTTACAAGGATTTGTATGTCTTTCTCTCTTCCTTTCCCAGGAAATTGTGGTTCACAACCAACTGGTAACATCCTTCTTCTACCCAGGTGGGATCAGGATTCTCACAGCTACAGTGTCTGCCTAGTGCAGCCTGAAGCAGAGAAGAGACTTGGGGGCCCTCAGTGGTAAGAAGTGGTTCTAGACCCCCAGGTAGACTCTTCCATGCCTGTTCTGTGTCCTCTGCAGGGCTCCTGAGCTGATCCCTGAGGCTGTGTCACCTGGAACTGGTTCACCTCCCCCCCAGCTTCCTTCTCATATTGGGAGGCCCCTGCAGATCTCCAGCAATTAGCTTTACTGACCCCTTCCTTAGCATTGCTCCTTCCATGTACCTTTGACTGCCTGGATTCTTTGGCATGTCCCCAGCAGAGCTTCATAGACACCCTGGACCCTCGTTTTGTTTCTATATCTTTTTTTTAATTCATTTTTGTCCCTTGAACCTTCACTGCAAGAATTAGAAGACTGAGAATCAACTGGTGCTTGGTGACACAGAGACAAAGTGAGGCGAGCAGAGGAGGAAACTTCAGCACTTGGCATTTATAGAATCTCTCAATGTGAAATGCCTCCACATGTGCAGATAGCAATCCATCTACACATATTCATCCTGGGCACCTCTTGTCTATTTGCTTCCACGATGCCTACAGAAATTGGTTCATCGACATTCTAGTGGCCTTCCTCTACATTTCTTTATTCTACACAGATAACAGTGCCCTCACAGGCTGTGTGACCAGAAATCTTTAGCTCTGCCATGTGATAGGTCCCCCTCATTCTGTTGATCCATCTCAGAGATCACTCTTCTGTCACTTTTGCTCAGTTCTCCTTTGATGACATACTGTAACCTATGCTTGCCTGTCCTGTGGCTTTCCATTGCACTTTAAAAAAATATTAAAGTTTTAGTCATTCATGTTGTGCTGATTTTATATTCATTGCTTAGTATATACCCTACCCCTATTGCTTTTCCTCATAACAAAATTTTTCCTCAAAAGTTCCATAACAACCATCACATAGATCAGATATATGCAACAGTATATGCAACAATATTTACCCATAATCTCCCTGTTTCTTTCATGAAATGGTTATTTTCTCCTCTCTGTGGCCAAGCTTGGTAACTCTAATTATGCAGCATTCAATATCATTTTCCAGCCATTTTGTAGTCTTGGGTATGTTTCTTTTCTGATTCTACTCACACCATTCTCTATCAGTTCATATAAGTCTTCCCATGTTTCATTTTTATTGTTTCTTCTGTTGCACCACAATTTCATTACATTCCTGTGCTGCAACTTGCTTAGCCCTTTCTCAGTTGATGGGCCTCTGCTTTGTTTCTACTTCTTTGCTACCACAAAGTGTTGCAATGAATATTTTGATATATATGCATGCCTGAGGTTGTTCCCCCATCTTTGACATCATTGGTACATATGTTAAGCCATTGGATCTCAGGATCAAAGGGCATAGAGATTTTGACACTTTTGAATATGATTCCAAACTGTTTTTCACAATTGTTGTACCAGTTCACAGCTCCACAGGTGGACATCAAGCTGCCTGTCTTTATATAGCCTTCCCACATTGACCATTTTTACATGTTACCATCTCAGAAGACTTGCTGGAGAAGTGAAACCTCAGAGTTGTTTTAATTTCCATTTTTTTCCTTGTTAGTAATTTGGAGCAAACTTGAAAACTCTTTATTTTGTTTGACTACTTATCTACTGGCAAAAACTCTTGACCTATTATATTAGTATTCATTCCCTGTGTGTTTTGGATAATAGGCCTTTATCAGAGACATTAGATGCAAAGACATTTTTTCCTATCAACAATTCTTTCAGCTCATCATTCAAAGACTTCTCAGTTTCAGATACTTAAAATTGTTTTCTCCTCTGATCTCCTCAAACTCTTAGTTAGTGAACAATTCTCCTGTTAGACACAGTTATGAAATCTACTATGAAACCAACTCTTTCCTTGACCTTTGATAGAAGTTTGTTAGCTTTTTATTAGTAAGGATAACAGAATCTCATCTAATACTCCCCCAAATTAGTGTTGTTTGGGGTAAGGAGAAGGAAATTAATTATTTAAAATCATCATACCATTTTCCAATAATGTTTAGCAGGAAATGCTTTTAAATGAGTGTATCTTGTGGTTAGTTCATTTCCATGGAAGTGGTGACGCTGTGCAGAACTCACCTTTACCTAATAAAGTTTAAGGGAGGGCATTTTTGACCAGTAGCAGAAGTGTCAGGATGGGTGGAAATGGGGATCCTGGGCCTCCTCTCCTCTGCCCCCAAGTTGAGTTCTTTTCCCTTTCTAGAGAGTACAGAAGCCTGTCAATGCCAGAGCAACATATGGGAGCTGGGGAGATGTGGGGACAGTAGCAGATCCCTACGTGGTTGGTGGGTGATGAGACACCCAAGGTTGCTCATCTACCTTTCCTTTCTTAACAGAAATGTCATTTTTGAACAATATTTCAGCTTTAAGATTCCCATAGTTTCTAGTCCACTGGAAAGCTTATCTTTTTTATCTCTACTAATGATCATTTGGAATGATGCATGCATTTGTTATTATTCCTAGCATCTAGGCCACCAAATTCCCTTATTTTTAATCTTGAAATCATCACTTTTGGAAAAAAAGATCTTCTGAATTTAGTGATATATGGTAACATAGGAGAAAGAAAGAAATCACAGAGGGAAGCAAAGAATGAAATGATTATTAGGAGCACACGAATCCCAAGGAAGTTCTCTTTAGTCTCTAAATAATCTGTCCATTTCCAAGAGAATTGACCCTTTGGCATATTTTTTGGTGAGAAAGTTACGATCATGGGTTCAAGGACTTCATTGTTTCCTTTGGTATAATTTCTAAAAAAAATAGAGAAAGAGGAGATCAATGAATCGAACATGCAGCTGGAAAAGCTAGAAAAAAGATTGAAAATCATCAAGTAAATACCAAATTAGAAATACTGAAAACAAAGAAAGATAAATAAATAAGATATGAAATTGAAATTAAGAATTGAATTAAAATAATTGAAATTAAGAAAATTGAATATTAAAATTGAATATTGAATAAGTAAATAAAATTGAAATTAAGAAAACTATTTGACTAATAAGTATTCTAAGAGTTTTTTGATGAAAAAAACAATAAAACTGATAAATGTTTGGCCAATTTGATTTTAAAAAAGAAAACCAAATTATCTATATCAAAAATTAAAAGTGTGAGCTCAGCTTCAATGAGAAAGAAATTAAAACAGTAATTAGATAGAATTTTGCCCACTTCTATGCCCATAAATTTGATAAGCTAAGTGAAATGGATGAATATTTTAAAAAACATAAATTAACCAAATTAACATAAAAGGAAGCTAAATGTTTAATTAACCCCTCTCAGAAAAAGAAATTGAACAAGCCATCAATGAACTTACTAGGATTAAATCTCCAGGGTCAGATGGATTTACAAATGAATCCTATCAAACATTTAAAGACCATTTAATTCCAATATTATATAGAATGTTTGGAAAAATTGGAGAAGAAAGAGTCCTACACATTTCTTTCTATGATACAAATATGGTTCTGATACCTAAACCAGGAAGAGCCAAAACAGAAAAATAAAGTTATAGACCAATTTCCATAATGAACATAGATGAGAAAAATTGAAACACCACAATAGATAAAAAACATTACAGTAACTTAATAGGAGATAATATATTATCATCAGTAAGGATTTATGCCAGGAATGCATGATTGATTCAATATTAGGAAAACTATCACCATTCCCTAGAAAAAAATCTCCAGGACTGGATGGATTTACAACTGAATGCTATCAAGTATTTAAAGAGCAGTTAATTCCAACACTACATAGACTATTTGGGAAATTGGTGAAGAAAGAGTCCTATCAAATTCTTCTTATGATACAAACATGATTGTGATACCTAAGCCAGGAAGAACCAAAACAAAAAGCGAGTATGATAGAACAATATCTCATGAATATAGATGCAAAAAATTTCAGTAAGATATTAGCAAAAAGAACACAGCAACTTATCACGAGAATAATACATTATGATTTATACTAGGAGTATAGAGTTGGTTCAATATTGGGAAAACTGCAAGCATTATCAATCCTATCAACAACAAAACAAACATAAAACATATGATTATCTCAATACATGCAGAAAAAGCTTTTGACAAAAGTACAACACCCATTCCTATTGATAACACTGGAGAGCATAGGAATAAATGGAGCTTCCCTTAAAATAAGAAGCAATATCTACCTAAAAGCATCAGCAAGCATTCTAAGCAATGGGGATAAGTCAGATACAGTTCTAATAAGATCAGAAGTGAAACAAGGATGTCCATTATCCACTGTTATTCAATAGGCTTGCACTTTGTAGCATTCCTGTGCCAATGATGCTGAACCTATTGATATTTTCCTGCTTCTGAGATCTGTCAATTCATATCCTTTCACCATTGATCTGTTCCACAATGACTGATTTCTCTAAATTTGGCTGTTAACATATATCTTAGAAATTACACCTTTGTCATAGAAACTAAATTCCCTGGTACCCTGGTATCATATGTTTTTGGAGAATTGGTGGTTATCCTCAAATCCTTGCAATTTTATGTAATCAAAATTACACATTTAATTTCTTTTAAATACCTCTGTCATTTGTTTCATCCTGAACTATTTCCCTTTTCATAGATCTGACATAATTTCTTCCCTGTTCTACTAATTTGCATATAATATCATCCTTTATGTCTGAATCATCTACCCATTTTGAACTTATCTTGGTATATAGGGTTTAATGTTGATCTGTGGATACTTTCTGCCAGACTACTTTCAAATTTTTCCAACAGTTTTTATTGAATAGTGAATTCTGGCCCCATTTGATGTCATCTTAGAGTTCATTAAACATTAGGTTATTGTGTTTATTACTTTCTGTATATTATATGCCTGAGGCAACTATATGGTACAGTAAAAAAATTGCCAGGCCTGAAATCAGGTAGATATATCTTCCTGAGTTCAAATCCATAATCAGACACTTAATACCTGTGTGACCCTGGGCAAGTCACTTAACCCTATTTATCTCAGTTTCACATGTGAACAGGAAAAGGAAATGGAAATTGACCTGTATTTTTGCTAACAAGAACCCTAAGTGGAGTTACAGAGAGTCAGACACTACTGAAAAACAAGTAAACAAGAGCAAAGTATATATATACTCTATAAATATATATATAGAGAGAGAAAGAGAGATCTATATATACATAGATAGATATATCTACAATATATTTATATATGTATATATATAAATCTATATCTATATCTATCTATAGATATAGATAGATATAATGTTTCATTGATTAACCTCTATTTTTGTGCACAAATTGATGACTACAACTGTGTAGTATGGTTTTACTTCTGGTAATACTAGACCTACTTCCTCTCCTTTTTGTAAAATTGTTTCTTTTAATATTGTTGGCCTTTTGTTCTCCAGATTAATGTTATTATTATGTCTAGTTGCATAAAACAAATCCTTGGGAGTTTGAGTGACATAGCATGAAGTAAATAATTAATTTAAGAGATTTACTATATTGCCTTGGTCTATCCATGAATAAATCATATTTTGTGTGGAGTGTTTTGTGTTTCCTGAGTTCCTGTGTGTGTGTGTGTGTGTTGACAACTAGATTCACATGTGTTTTATCTTGTGCATAGTTATTTTAAATGGAATTTCTTCTTCTGTATCTTTTCCTGATGAATTTTCTTGGTAATATACAGAAATACTCTGAAACATTGCTAAAATGTTAATTATTTATATTAGGTTTTTACCATATAGGGTTCTCAGAGTAAATCATCATATCATCTCCCAAAACTGGTGCTTTCCTTTCTTCTTTGCCTATGACTATTCCTTCAATTTCTTTTTTTCTGATATTATTGCTATAGCAAGTATTTCTAGTTGACTGGAGAACAGTAATGGACATTCTTGCTTTACACTTGTTCTTCTTGGAAAATTAACTAGCTAATCCCCATTAGAGATAAAGTTGAGTTTTGATAATAGACAAATATCATTTTAAGAAAAGCTTCATTTACTTTTATTCTTTCTACTGTATTTGCTTTATATAGAAATGAATGCTGTTTTGTCACACTTTTTTTGGCATCTGTTGAAATGATCATATTACTACATTTTGCTGTTGTTATTAAAATACTCAATTTTTCCAGTACTGCTTAAAATTGCCCTTAATTCATGATGTGAATCCAGCCTACTAAGGGGCTATAATTTTTGTGATATATTGCTGCCATCTTTTTGCTAATATTTATTTTAAAAATTTAAAATATGCACTAGGCAAATTGGTCTATTGTTTTCTTTTTCTAATTTTACTTTCCCTGGTTTTAGACATCAAGATCATATTTCCATCATAGAAAAATTTGGTAATATCCCTTATTACCTATTTTTTAGAACAATATAAGCAGTATGAAAATTATTTCACTTCTCGTAGGAAAGATGGCAGACTTAGTGGTAAATTGCTCTCACTCCCCCTTATCAACCATGAAAAACCCAGAAAATGCCACCCTAGGAAAAATACTGGAAGACTGGAGCCAATGGAAAGACAACCTACAGTAGTGTTTTTATGCTTTTTAGGCTCAGGGCATTAAAATGCAAGATCCCTCCTGCTGTAGCTGAAAGGGGATAAGTACAAGACTGGAGGAGTCCCAGCAAGTCAGTGGCAAGCCCCACCTCAGCAAACCAGCAGAAGATTTTGAGCTCCAGGGTGATAGAGCATGCAAACACCAGTATCATGAGCTTGCCTGCCTTCACACAGCAAGGTGAACCAGCAGACACCAATGAGGAGAGCCACCACTCATGTGGTGGACAAGTGCTCACAACTGGTTGAGCCTACCCATTCTTCTAACACACACCCCCCCAGGAAAGACTCAACCTCCATTGACCAGATCACCCCACCACCATATCTCACACCATTAACTTCAGTGTAACAACAGGAAAATACAGGAAAACTCCACCTGCCCTTTGCCACCAGCCATTCCTCCAGCTCCAGTTCAGCATCAGGTAAACCACCAAATCACTACAGCCTCCAGCTGACAAAATCAGAGATCCCAGAACAAAAATAACATAAGCAAGCCCCTTGTCCCCAGCACAAGACATATTAGACTTTGCCCCCTGTGCCTCAGAATCAGAGATCAATTTTTAAAAGATAAATGCCTTGAACAAAAAGTAGCATAGAAAACCAAATACCGTAAATTGTTATTATGGGGCCAGGAAAATCAAAAGACAAATTAAGAGGAAGACAGCATTCCCAATATACCCACATCTGAAATTGCAAAATGGAATATAAAATGATATTAAGGCTCTCAAAACCTTCTTAGAATAGTACAAAAGTGCAAGGATTTTAAAAGTCAAATTAAAGACATAGAAGAAAAGTTGAGCAGTTCCTTTAAAAATACATCTGACAAAGTGGAAAAAAATACACTCCTTATGAATAGAGTTGCCCAAATGGAAAAGGAGGTAAAGAAGGCTAGCCAAAGAAAAGAATTCATTTTTAATATTGAGAAAGTGGAAGGTAATGACTCTATGAGACATCCAGAATAAGTCAAACAGAAGCAAGAAAAAATAGAAGAAAAATACCTAATTGGAAAAACAACTGAGGTGGAAAATTGATTCTGCAGAGATAATTTAAGAATTATTCATCTTCCTGAAACTCATGGTGAAAAAAAACAAAACTGTGTAACGTCCTTTAAGAAAACATTAAGGAGGGCGGTGGAGCCAAGATGGTGGAGTACAAAGACTCACGTATGCTAGCTCCGAACCCACAGACCATATATTTCCTGCAAGAACTCCCCACAAATTCTGGATCACTGCAAGGCACGCAGAAACACAGTGGAAAAGATTTCCATTCCAGAGAGCCCTGGAGAGCTGTCCCCAGGGTCCACCGCACCCTGAGAAGTGGACTCCACCCCTGTGCTGACCTGGCTGCAGCCCCAGAGAAGCAGATCTGAGCAGGTTTCAGGGACGGAACCTCCGGCAGCCGTGAAGGTCCCTCTACTACAGGTCAGTGAGAGAGACGTCTGAGTTGACCGAGAGGGGAGCAGGGTGTCTCCATGACTCAGGCCCCCTCAGGAGGCAGCGGTGGAGGAAACAGCAGAGGCAGTAGCAGAGGTAGCTGCAGAGGCAGCGGCAGAGGCAGCAGCGGTGGCCCGGGACGGCAGGCAGCAGCAGGCAGAAGTTCAGGTGTCTGCATAAACACCCTGAAGGAACTGAGCCTGGGAGACGGCCCTGCCCCCACCTGAGCACCAGAACTTAAGCTCACATTGAATAGCAGCAGCGCCTGCTGGGGAAAGCCCATTTGAATCTCAGACCACAAGCACTAGCTGGGCGGATCTAGGCAGAGGTGGAGAGGAAACTCAGAAGTCAAGTAACTGGCTGGGAAAACGCCCAGAAAAGGGAAAAAAAATAAGACTATAAAGAGCTACTTTGAGGGGGTGCAAATGTTCCCGCCTTTCAATTCTAATGACGAGGAACTATGCTTACCATCAGGGAAAGACGTGGAGGTCGGGGCCTCTGTATCCCAGACATCCCAAGTGGATGTCCGGTGGGCTCAAGCCTTGGAAGAGCTCAAAAAGGATTTTGAAAAGCAAGTTAGACAGGTGGAGGAAAAACTGGGAAGAGAAATGAGAGAGATGCAAGAAAAGCATGAAAAACGGGTCAATACTTTGGTAAAGGAGACCCAAAAAAATGCTGAAGAAAATAACACCCTGAAAAATAGGCTCACTCAATTGGCAAAAGAAGTTCAAAAAGCCAATGAGGAGAAGAATGCTTTCAAAAGCAGAATTAGGCAAATGGAAAAAGAGGTTCAAAAGCTCACTGAAGAGAATAGTTCTCTCAAAATTAGAATGGAACAGATGGAGTCTAATGACTTTCTGAGAAACCAAGAAATCACAAAACACAACCAAAAGAATGAAAAAATGGAAGAGAATGTGAAGTATCTCATTGGAAAAACAACTGACCTGGGAAATAGATCCAGGAGAGACAATTTAAAAATTATGGGACTACCTGAAAGTCATGATCAAAAAAAGAGCCTAGACATCATCTTTCATGAAATTATCAAGGAAAACTGCCCTGATATTCTACAACCAGAGGGCAAAATAAGTATTGAAAGAATCCATCAATCACTGCCTGAAAGAGATCCAAAACGAGAAACTCCTAGGAACATTGTGGTCAAATTCCAGAATTCCCAGGTCAAGGAGAAAATATTGCAAGCAGCTAGAAAGAAGCAATTCCAGTGTTGTGGAAATAGAATCAGGATAACTCAAGATCTAGCAGCTTCTACATTAAGGGATCGAAGGGCATGGAATATTCCAGAAGTCAAAGGAACTAGGACTCAAACCAAGAATCACCTACCCAGCAAAACTGAGTATAATACTTCAGGGGAAAATATGGTCTTTCAATGAAACAGAGGACTTTCAAGCATTCTTGATGAAAAGACCAGAGCTGAAAAGAAAATTTGACTTTCAAACACAAGAATGAGAAGAAGCATGAAAGGGTAAACAGCAAAGAGAAGTCATAAGGGACTTACCAAAAGTGAACTGTTTACATTCCTACATGGAAAGACAATATTTGTAACTCTTGAAACTTTTCAGTGTCTGGGTAGTTGGTGGGATCACACACACACATACACATACCCACATGTACACACGTGTATGCACACACACATACAGAGACAGAGAGCACAGAGTGAAATGAATAGGATAGGACCATATCTTAAAAGAAATTAAGGTAAATGGTGAGAGAGAAATGTAGTGGGAGGAAAGAGGGTGAAATGGAATGGGGTAAATTATATCTCATTCAAGAGGCAAGCAGGAGACTTTTTAGTGGAGGGAAAAAGAGGAGAGCTGAGGAAAAAAAAAACAAGAAGTTTACCCTCATCACATTTGACTAAAGGAAGGAATAAAATGCACACTCATTTTGATATGAAAACCTATCTTACAACACAGGAAAGTGGGGGAGAAGGAGATAAGCAGGGTGGGGGGAAGGATGGAAGGGAGGGCAATGGGAGGAGGGAGAAATTTCAAGTCAACCCTCTTGGGGAGGGACAGGATCAAAAGACAGAATAGAAACAATGGGGGGCAGGACAGGATGGAGGGAAATACAGTTAGTTTTACACAACACGACTATCAGGGAAGTCATTTGCAAAACTACACAGATAGGGCCTATATTGAATCCCCTGCCTTCCCAAAGGGAATGGGTGGGGAGGGAGGGATGGGGAGAATTTGGAACTCAAAGTTTTAGGAACAACTGTTTAGTATTGTTGTTGTTACTAGGAAATAAGACATACAGTTAATGGGGAATAGAAAATCATCTGGCCCTACAGGGCAAAAGAGAAGATGGGGACAAGAGAAGGGAGGGATGATAGAAGAGAGGGCAGATTGGTGATAGGGAAAATTAGAATGCTCGGTGTATTGGGGTGGGGGGAGAGGAGAAAATGGGAGAAAATTTGGAACCCAAAATTTTGTGAAAATGAATGTAAAAAGTTAAATAAATAAATTTTTATTAAAAAAAAAAAAGAAATCATTAAGGAAAACTACCCTGGGTTCCTAGAACCAGAGAGTAAAATAATCATCGAAAGATCATGAAAGAGATACCAAATTAAAAACTCTTAGAAACATTGTAGCCAAATTTCAGAATTATTAGATCAAGGCAAAAATACTGCTGGTGGTTGGAAAAAAAAACAATTCAAATATCGTGGAACCACAATCAGGATTACACAGGACCTAGCAGCTCTTTCCTTAAAAGAAGAGAGGGCTTGGAATACGATATTCTGTAAGGAAAATGACCTTGAATTTCAACCAAAGATAAACTACCCCATAAAATTTTGCATAATCTTTCAGGGGAGTACGTGGATGGATGGGAGGATCAATGAAATAGACCAGAGTTGAACAGAAAATTTGATCTTGAAATACAGGACTGAAGAGAGGCATAAAAAGGTAAAAGAATGGGGGGGAAAATAAAAACATGTTATTCATTTGGGATGAACTCTTTATATTCCTACATGGGAAGATGGTACAACCATCAAGATCAACTGTATCTTTATTAAGACATTTAGAAGGAATATACATAGACAAAGATTGTGGGTTTAAATTGACTTTGATGTGATGCTAAAAAACCTAATTAAGAGGTGAAAAGGGATTGTAGTGGAAGAAATGGAAGAAAGGTTGGGGCAAAAAGGTAAATTATATCACACAAAAAGGCACAAAAATCCATTACACTAGAGGGAAGGAAGAGGGAGAAGACCTTTGTTTGAACCTTACTTCCATCAGATTTGACTCAAGGAGGCAATAATGTACTCAGGTATGGAAACCTAACTTGTCCTTTAGATGGTAGGAGAGGAAAAGGGAAAGAAAAAGGAGGGGGTGGGAAGGGAGAAGGAATTGAAGAAGTGGTAAGGGAAAAGTGAAGGAGAGAGAAGAGGGCAGATGGGAAGGTGGAGAGAGGCAGTAGTCAAAAGTAGTCAAATATTTGAGTATACTTACTTTATTTTTTTGGCTATTTTTTTAATTTGTTTTCAGTGTTCTCCAATCACTTCCATATATCTTAGATGTTTTCCCCTCCCTCCCCCTCATTCCTCCCTTCTTTCTCACTCCCTCCCAGAGATGACCTGCAAACTTATATAAGTTCTACACATACATTTCTATTAAATACATTTTCACCTTAGTCGTATTGAATAGAAGAATTAAAAGTAATAAGAGAAACCATAAAACAAAACAAAACAGAACATACTACAAAAGAAAATGGTCTGTTTCATTCTGCAACCCAATTCCACAGTTATTTCTCTGATTGTTGAAAGTGTTTTGCCTCAAAAGCCCATTGGGAAGTTTTTAGGTCCTTGCATGGATGTGAAGGACTACGTCTACCAGAAAAATTCCTCATACACTGTGGTTTTTGTTGTATACAAAATTCTCCTTGTTCTGCTCTCTTCACTCAGCATCAGTTCATATAAATCTTTCCAGGCCTTTCTGAAGTCTTCCTGTTCATCACTTCTTAACACAATAGTATTCCATATGCCACATCTTGTGTAGCCATTCCCCAATTGATGGGCATCCCCTTGATTTCCAGTTGTTGGCAACAAAAAAAGAGAGCTGCTATGAATATTTTTGTACATGTGGGACCCTTTCCTATTTTTAGGATCTCTTTGAGATACAGTCCCAGAAGTAATATTGTTGGGTCAATGGGTATGCACATTTTTGTAGCCCTTTGGGCATAGTTCCAAAAAAAAGCAAAACTTTTAAGGAAGGGAAGGGAGAAGGGAAAAATAAAAGGAGGCAAAGAATTAAATGGAGAGGACACAGTAATCACAATTGTGAATGTGAATGGGATGAAGTCTCCCATAAAATGGAAGCAGTAGCACAATACATCAGAAAACACAATCCTACAATAGTGTTTTGCAAGAAACACGTTTGAAACTGAGGGATAGATACAGAGTAATGGCAAAAATTGGAGTGGATATATTATGCTTCAGAGGAAGTAAAAAAAGCAGAGGTACCAATCCTGATCTCATACAAAGCAATAGCAAAACTAGACCTAAGTAACAGAGATAAGGAATGAAACTATATCCAGTTAAAAGTACCATAGACAGTGAAGTAATATCATTACAAAACATGTGTACCAAGCATCCAAATTCCTGGAGGAGAATTTAAGAGAGATACAGGAAGAAATAGAAATCTATTCTACTGGGGGACCTCAACCTCTCCCTGTCTGAACTACATAAATCTAGCCAAAAAGTAAATATAAAAGAAGTTAAGAAGGTGAAGTCTGGAAAAGATAGATATGTTAGATCTAAAGAGAAAATTGAATGGGTATGAAAGGAATGCACCTTTCTGTGGTGGTACATGGCAGATACACTAAATCTGACCATGTACTAGGACATAAAAAACTCACAATCCAATGCAGAAAAGCAAAAAATACTAAATGCATACTTTTCAGATTATGATGCAATCAGAATTATATGGAAAGATAGGCTAAAAAATAATTAGGAACCAAACAATATAACCCTAAAGAATGAGTGGGTGAAACAAATCATTGAAACAATAACTTTGAAAAGAATAATAAGACAACTTATCAAAAGTTATGGAATGCAATGAAAATTGTTCTTAAGGAAAGAATGTTTTATGTCTCTAAATGCTTACATGAACAAAATAGATAAAGAGGAAATCAATGAATTAGGCATACAAATAAATAGCTAGAAAAAGGACAAATTAAAATCCCCAAATTAACACCAAATTAGAAATACTGACAACTAAAAAGAGATGAACAAAATTGAGATTAGGAAAGCTATTGAACTAATAAAATTAAGAGCTGGTTTTATGAAAAACAATTAAATAGATAAACCTTTGTTAATTTGATTAAAAAAGAAAAAAATGAAAATATCAGTATCTGAAATGAAAAGGGTGAATTCACCTCCAATGAAGAGAAAATTAAAACAATAATTAGAAATTAGTTTGCCCAACTCTTTACCAATACATTTTTCAATCTTAGTGAAATATATCAACATCTACAAAAACATAAATTCCCCAAATTAACAAAGAGGAATTGCAAAATGTTTGAAAAACCCCAAGTCAGATAATGGAATTGAACAAGCCATCAATGAATTCCCTAGGAAAAAATCTCCAACTCCAGATGGATTTACAATGAATTCTGCCAAACTTTTAAAGAACAATTAAATCCAATACCACATAGCAAATTTGGGGAAAAAAGGTGAAAGACTCCTACCCAAATCTTTTTATGATACAAATATGGTACTGACACCTAAACTGAGAAGAGTCAAAACACAGAGAGAAAGTTATAGAACAATTTCTCTAATGAATATAGATAAAAAAAAATTTTAACAAAAAGAATACAGTAAATTTTCATGAGAATAATGTAGAGTGAAATTGGACTTATGTCAGGAATACAGGGCTAGCTTAATATTAGTAAAACCATCAGTATAACTGATCAACACCCAAACTAATAGAAATCATAAGATTATCTCAATAGAAGCAGAAAAAGTGACACAATACAACACCCATTCCTTTTAAAATCACTAGAGAGCATGGGAATAAATGAAGCCTTCATGAAAATGATGGGTAACATCTATCTTAAAACAACAGCAAGCATAACATCAGGGAGAAACTAAGATGTTGACTATCACCACTGTTACCATTAGGCAGAAGAGAAGAAAAAGAAATTGAAGGAATTAGAATAGGTAAAGCAGAAACTTAGTCATCACTTTTTGCAAATGATATGTTGCTATAGTTGAAGAATACTTGAGAATAAAGTGAAAAATTACTTGAAAAAATAAACAACTTTTACAAATTTGCAGAATATAAAATAAACTCACATAAACCATTGACATTTCTATTTATTACTAATAATGCCCAAGAGCAAGAGATGGAAAGAGAAATTCCATTTAAATATATATATAGACATTATCAAATTTTGGGGAGTCTGCCAAAACAAACCTAGGCACTATATGAACACAATTACAAAACATTTTTCCACAAATAAAGTCAGGTTTAAGGAGCAGGAAACACATCAGTTGCTCATGGGTAAGCTGATCTAATATAACAGTAAAAATGCCAATTCCACATAAATTAATCTATTTATTGACGGCCACCAATCAAACTACCAGAAAAGTATTTCATAGAGCTAGAAGAAAATAACAAAATTTTTCTGGAAGAACACAGTTTCCAGAATATAAAGGGCAGTAATGAAAAGAAATACTAGGGGATGTGGCCTAGTCTTAACAGATTTTAAATTGTATTATACAGCAGCAATTATCAAAACTACTTGATACTGGTTGAGAAATACTGGTGGATCAGTGGAATCGGTAAGGCACACAAGACATAATAGTCAATGACTATTGAAATTTATTATTTCATAAACCCAAAGATCCCAGATTTTGAGATAAGAAATCACCATTTGACAAAATCTTTTGGGAAAACTGGAACATAGCATGGCAGAAACTAGGCCTATACTAACATCTTATACGGTATACCCAAATAAAGTAAAAATAGGTACATGATTTAGATATGTCTGACACTGTAAGTCTGACACTCTCAAAGTGGGAGAGCAGGGAATAGTTAACCTGTCAGATTTATGGAGAATGAAGAATTTATGACCAAACAGGAGACAAAGAACATTATGAAGTGCAAAATGGATAATTTTGATTCCATTAAATTGAAAAGTTTTGCACAAAAAACCCCAATGCCAGCAAGATTAGGAGGGAAGCAGAAAATTAGAAGACAAATTTTTACAACCAGTGTCTCTGCTAAAGGCCTCATTTCTAAAATATATGGAGAACTGAGTCAAATTTATGAGAGTACAAATCATCCCACAATTGATAAATGGTCAAAAGATATGAACAGGCACTTTTCAGGTGAAGAAATTTAAGCTATATATAATTATATGAAAAAATGCTCTAAATCACTATTGATTTGAGAAATGCCCATCAAAACAAGTCTTAGCTACCAAATTATACCTACCAGATTGGTTGATATGATAAAAGTGGAAAACTGTAAATGCTAGAGGAGATAATACAACACCAATGTAATGTTTATGGTGTTGAAAACTGATCCAACCATTCTGGAAAGCATTTTGGAACTATACCCAAATGGCTATAAAAATGTTCATACCTTTTGATCCAGCAATGCTACTTCTAGGACTCTATCACAAAGATCATAAATTTTGGAAAAGGACCCACATGTACAAAACTATTTATGGCAGCTCTTTCTGTGGTGACCAGGAATTGGGAATTGATGTAATACCCATCAAATGGAGGAGGCCTGAACAAGCTGTGATATATGAGTGTAATGAAATACTTTCGTGCTGTAAGAATTTTGAGTAGGCAGACTTTTAGAAAAACCTAATAAGACTTATATGAACTGGTGCTTAGTGAAATGAGCAGGAATGAGAACATTGGACACAACAGTAATGACATTATGCATTGACTAACCTGATAAACTTTGCTCCTTTCAGAGATGTAAGGTGCTGGGACAACTCCAAGAGACTGAGGATGGAAACTGCTATCTACATCCAGAGGTAGAGCTATGGAGTCTGAATGTATATTGAAGTGTAGTATTTGCTCTCTTTTTGGTTTTCTGCCTTTTGTTTCCCATGGTTTCTCCCATTCTTTCAAATTCTTCGTTATAACATGACTAATATGGAAATACGTTTAATATGAATGTATATGTAGAGTCCTTATCATGTTGCATGCTGTCTAAGGAAGGGCCAAGTGGTGGGAGGTCAAGAAAATTAAAAACTAAAAAACTAATGGAAGTGAATGTTGGAAACTAAAGTTAAATAAATAAATTTTTAAAAGAATTGTTTTTTAACTATTTGGCAGAATTCACCTGTAAATGCAATAGGTCCTGGGAAGTATTTCCTTAGAAGTTCATTTATGGCTTGTACAATTTCTTTTTCTAAATTGGAGCTATTTATAGACTCTATTTCCTGTTCTTTTAATGCAGGCAATTTACATTTTTGATAAATTATTGTCTATCATCATTGCATTATTAGCATATAATTTGGCAAAATAGCTCCTAATCATTATTTTTATTTCATCATTGCTTTTGTTTTTTTTTTATTTTTGACACTTATAATTTTGTCTTCTTCCTTTTTTACAAGTAAATTAGTTAGTGTATCTATTCCACACCCCAAAAAAAATACCCAGATCCTATTTTTGTTTACTAATGTAGTGTGTGTTTGTATCTCTGTGTGTTTTACTTTCATTTTTTTTTACCTTTGACTCTCAGGATTTATATTTTGGTGTTGAATCGTTTCTTTTCAGTTTATCGATTTTCTAGTTGTGCTTGCTGTATTCCCAGTTCATTGATTTGCTCTTTCTCTCTTTTATTGACGAATGAGTTTAACATTTTAAAAATTTCCCCAAGAATTACTTTGGCTGCATCCCAAAATGTTGGTATATTATTACATTGTTTTCATTATCTTTATAGAAATTATTATTTCTATGATTTGTTCTTTGACCCACATATTCTTTAAGAATATTAGTTGGTTTTAAATTAATTTTCAAACTTGCTTCACAGGTATTTTATTGACTATAATTTTTATTGCATTATACTTGGTAAAAAGATACACCTACTTTTTCTGCTTTGTGCTTTTGTAATGTTTTTCAGATCTCACACATGGTCAATTTTTGTGAAGATGCCATGCACAGCTGAGAATTTAGTATATTTCTATTTTTATTCAATATTTTCAAGAAGTCTATAACATCTAACTTTTTCAAAATTCCTTTTGGGTCTATGGCTTCTAATTTAGTTTTATTCTGATATTTCTAATTTTGAAGGAAGCATTGAATTCACATCCAGCTCATGATAATTTTCCTATCTTTTTCTGTTTACTCATTTCACTTTCCTTTAAGAATTAGATGCTAGATTATTTTGTTCACATGTCATTAGTATGGATGTTAACTCATTGTATATGTTAACATTTAGCAAAATATAATTTCCCTGCTTATCTCTTATAATTAGGTTTTTTTTTGGTTTTGTTTGTTTGAGGTCATTTTTGGTAACCATGCTTTTTTTTTAATTTATTCCAGTTGAAGCATAATAGATTCTGCTCCTTCTGTTTCAAAAACATTGCTTACACTATGACACACTGTCAGATTATGATTTGTAAACCATTCTATCTTCTATTTTACCTTCCATCTCATTCACATTCACAATTATGATTGCTAACTGTTTATTTCTTTCCATTCTCTCCTGTTGTACTTATTATTTTTCCTCTTCCCCCTTTAGGAGTTTCTTTTGATTGTAATTAATGTCTCACTTAATCCATATTTCCTCTTATTCTGCTCCCTTTCCTTTTACTTCCTTCTTTCCTATTTCCCTGTTGGGAATTTCAAAGTCAAACTCACTGGTCTATAGTTTACAGCTGAAATTCTCTTTCTTATTTTGAAAATGGGAACATATAACCTTTTTTTGATCTTGTATCACCTCTCCCGTTCTCCATAGTTTTTCAGTATCACATTTAGTGAATTTAGTGATATATTCAGTCATAACATGCTAGAATTATTTCAGTTTTCAGACACTAAAGTCCATTTTGGACCAGATGATGTGAGGACAGGTAGTTATTTTTTTACTATCCTTGTACTGATCTTGTCAATTAGCCATTTTTACTGTCCTTTTTAAATCAAGAAGTCATTCATTCTCTTTGATAGAGGAAAGAAGCAAAATAAGAATTAGATTTTCTACCTTTATTTTATCATCTGTTATCATTTTCCTACGAATGTTGAGCATCTTCCTTCTTTGATGCTCCTTTTTGTCAATGCAGTTTTCAAAAACTTTTTTGAAGCCCTTAACTTTCCTCACTACACTTAGTTTATTTTGAACTTAAACATTCCTGGTACATTGCTTTCTACAACATGCTGCCATATTTCTGTGTACATTCTCTGTTTCCTGTACTTGGTACACTATATTATATTTATCTTTTTATAATCTAAATTGGTTTATGATTTCTCTGCATATTAATGGTGGTCTCCTAATATAAATATGATTTTAACCCCTCATTGGAATTCGCTTTGTTTATTCAATATTGCAATCCTCAAAGATTCACATACCTTTTGGTCTGACATGCTGCAGAATTTTAGTTCAAAAGATATCACTTATCTTTCCTCTGAATCCTTTGAAGTCTATGCTTCCTACATCTAGGTTGCTTACCAGGATAAATCTAGATCTCCTTGCTATCGATGCTCATTTTTCACAGTCATTATTTTTCTCTGAACTATTGGTTTATTTCTTATTTTGTTCCATGTGGTCTGTCATATATTTCCACAATTTTTTAAAGAAATTTCTCATTTCCTTAAACTTTATCCAAATTTTCTATAGCATATATGATCCTTCTAATTTCTAAATTTCCTCACCTAAGTATATCCAAAGAAACATTCCTATTCTTCCTTCTACTCCTTTACTTAAAGTTTAATATTTCCTTTAAAAAGCTAAGTATTTACAGAGCTATATTCTGATTATGTAACTTATTAAAGGTGCCCATGAGGCTTAATTTGCCTCCATGCTTTTGCATACTTATTTTATTTTGCATATTAACCATGTTTTCTGCATTTATGTAAATGTATCCATGGTTTTTATTAATAGTTCCTTTCTTAGATTCTTTATCCTTTAAATTACTGGGCATATCTGATTTGTATTCTTATATTAGAATTCATTTCTGCGATAAACAGCTTGATGGGGTGGGTAGATTTTCCCCTACCTATTTCACTTTCAATTTGCTTGCTTCTGTGAAAGCCCTCTTAATCAAGATTTGTAGTATTTTAGACAAATGTTTTCAATTTATTTAAAAATCCATGTTTCAAAACCTGTAATTCCAGCCACTTAAAGTTTTGTAAATCAAAGTCTGGACGAAACCACAATTTGTGTTTAATCTATAAAAGTATACTAAGACTTTTTAAAACATCTTATATACATAACTGTGAATGTATATATGTACATACATGCACACATGTATATATGCATATATGTGTATATATGTGTGTGCATGCATGTATGTGCTGTACATGGTAATAGATACAAAGGTTACACCCTGAATTTCAAACGTCTATTTTTCAAAGCGTTCAGTTATATTTCTGATGACATTAGATGATTTTTATAGTAGAATGCATCCTAAATTGTCCACAGGAAGCTCAAATGTTTTTCATCTGTGTGTGTGTATGTGTGTACTTCTTTGAGGAATATTTACAGAATGAATTTTTGGGCAACACACATTAATAAAGTTATGTAAGAAGCAATGCATTCGAATTCTCTACTATCCTATCCTCTCTAGGTACCCAGTCATGTGCTCATGAGATGAACTCTATGAATGCTTGACAACCAACTTTCCCTACTTTGAACTCTATGTTATTTGGCAAGGAAATGGAAATCTTTTATCAGAATTCCACTGATTTTATCTTTTTGAGACCTTCATCAATCCCATATTCCCTGGCTTGGTCTTCACTATTATTTTATCTGTCTTCATGGTGACTGTAATGGCCAATGTCCTCAAGATTCTGCTTATCCATATGAAATCCAGGCTTCATACTCTGATGTACTTAGCTCTATCATGGACAATGTCAACCCCTGCATCACTGTTCTTAAGTTGTTGGCAGGCCTTCTGTCCAGGGAAAAGAATATTTCCTTTTCAGGCTGTGAGTTCAGATCTTCCTTTACCTGACTTAGTTTGGGAGTGAATCCTTTTCTTGAATCTCATGGCCTATGATTGCTATGTAGCTGTTTGTAACCCCCTCCAATATTCTCTCTTAATGCGTCACAGGATCCACTTGTTTATGGTAGTGGGGCCCTGAATTCGTGGTTTGCTTTGACAGCTTTATGCTGACCCTTGTCACTGAGTTTTTCTTATTTTGGTCACAAAAGACCAACCACTTTTTTTTGTGAGACTCCTGCTGTACTATAACTGTCATATGCAGGCACATCCCTATATGAGACCCTTGTCTGCCTGTTTTGTCCTGATGCTCATAGTTCCCACAGCCCTTAGCTCTTTCTTTTTTATATCTGGATGTGGATTACTGTCTCTCAGATGAATACTTCTGAAGGTAGACAGAAAACTTTAGCCACCTGCTCATCCCACATAATAATAGTCAGTGTTTTCTATAAAGCTGCTTTCTATTCCAATGTTTTGCCCTGCTCCTTTCACATAGCAGAAATAGGCCAAATAGTTTCAGTTTCCTACATCATTCTTACCCCTATGCTCAACCCTGTGATATACAGTTTAAGAAATAAAGATGTGTTAGCAGCTCTAAACAAATACATTAAGAAAATGTGTGTCTTCCCAGAAAATTCAAGTAAAGGATTGATAGAAAGTAATATATGAAATTGTGAAGACCTAACTCAAATATTATCACTATCATCTCTTGAGACAGTGTTGAATATTTTTCTCAGTAAAATGTTTAATGATTTGGAAAACAATGCATTTAATGACATCTAGGTTACCCACGGGTTTATTCACTAAAATATTATTGTCATCTTTTACTTCAGTTTCTCTCAGTCCACTGGCTCCTTCACCACTACCTAACATGATAACTATGTCTCACCCAGGCTCAAAAAAAACCTCATTTGATCTCTCCATCCCCACTCCCTATCGTCTTCTTTCTCTTCTGCCCTTTGAGATTAAATTCTCTGAGAGCCACTGTAATAGGCCTCCATTTGCTCTCCTTTAATTCTCTTCTTAATTTCCTGTAATACAACTTTTGATTTCAACATTCCACCAAAATTATTCTCCAAAGTTGCCAATGATTTTTTAATTGTCAAAATATTGTATTCAGATTCCAACAAAAATTGAGGAAATCTACTAGTAGGGAAATGTTTCAGTTTCCTAATAATGAAGCAGGCAAAATTAATTTATCTGTGTCTAAAAGTAGAAAAAGAAGTAGTGGCAACATACATTTAGCCTTATGACAGAGATTGCATGGCATAAGAGAAATTCAGGGGAATCATTCCTTTCTAGATTGAATTAATGCCTGTGCAAAACTTGGTTAGACCCTACTGATATTCCAGTAGAATAAATTTCATGGAGTAGAGTATAGGAAACCCAGTTCTAAGGAGATGCCATATGTAGAACTTATTCCAGCTGAAATTTACAACAGACTTTTAAGAGCCTCTTCAATCTGTTTTACTTCCTCTCATATGGGCATTAGTCTATGACTTTTGGAAAGCATTGGCCAAGTTGGTTGAGACTCAATATCTAAATGCTCTAAATTGAGACCCATACAACAAAAGCCAGAAAAGACTTCAGCAGTAAATAAGCCAAAGATAATTAACTGGGAAATGAATGTCCCTAGAATAGACATGGGCTAGGGTGCTGTGAGAAGTAGATAAACAATGTCATGTAGTGTTAATAAAGGGGTAGAGAATGATGAAACTCCATCAGCAGTATATGAGAAAGACTCTGTTAGTCCTTTCTGAAGAATCTAAGGCACCTGACACAAGAAAGGGGACAAAACACTGCACCACTCCCATGCTGCCTGGAAGCTTCCCGAACCCATAAGGGGCTAGGGGCAAAACTGAGGTTCCCAAGAATAAGACAGATTGAGGGAGAATGGAGACCAAACACAGAAGCAATCTTACATTGGTCATGACAACATTAACATGAAAATTCCCATAGGTTCCCCAGTCTCCCTGGTTTACATTGATTGTTATGGGGGCACTGCAACTCCAGCCAAAAAGAAATGAAGTTCTGTTATAAACTGAGCACTTACCATCTCAAAAACATGCTGGGTATATTTCATAAATCCCTGAAAACACTGCAGACGTATCTCTTTATATTGTGTTTTATTTTATTGTGCTTGAAAAATACTGTGTCTTTTACAAATTAAATATTTGTGGTAGCCTTGCAATTGAGCAAATCTATCGATGCTATTTTTCTAGCAGTATGTCTCTCTGTCACATTTGAGTAATTCTTGCAATCTTTTAAGCATTTTCATTACTGTTGTATTTATTTTAGTGATCCAAGACCAGCGATCTCTAATGTTACTATTTTCATTGTTTTGGGCTATAAAAAATTGCCCACATAAGAAGACAAATTTAATAAAGAGACTATGTGGTCTGACTGCCCCCCCACCTGTCATTTCCTTGTCTTTCTCCCTCTCCTTGGGCCTTTCTATTCTCTGAGAAATATTGAAATTAGGTCTTTTAGTTACCTTACAATGGTCTGTAAGTGCTACTGGAATGTGCAGTGTTTTTAAATAATCTATTTCTGAAAATTACCTGAAACCAGCTTTTACCATAGCATTTTCTTCAAAGCTGCTGTGATATCTTTATTCCTTACACTATAGATGAGAGGGTTTAGAACAGGTGTTAGGATAGTGTAGAAGACAGACACCATCATATCCTTCTCAGCAGTATGGTAAGAAGGAGGGAGCATATAGTTATAGACAGCAGCTCCATAAAAGAGAAAAACAACAGTTATGTGGGAGGAACATGTGACAAGTGCTTTCCTATGACCTGTCTCGGAATTCATCCTATAGATTGTGAGGAGAATAAGGGAATAAGAGCTTAAAATAACTGTGACAGGGATGAGGAGCATAAGGACACAGCAAAGGTACATGACAGTCTTATAGAGTGATGTGTCTGAGCAGGAAAGTTTCAATAAGGCCAAGACTTCACAGAAGAAGTGTTGGATCTCTCTTGTTTTACAAAATGGGAAATTCATGGCGATAGGGGTCAAAGTGAATCCATCAAGAGAGCCCAAGAACCAGCAAACAATTGCAAGGAGTATGCAAACTCTGTGGTTCATGAGGGTGGGGTAGCGGAGAGGGTGACAAATGGCCACATACCTGTCATAGGACATGGCTGCTAAAAGGAAGAATTCTGCTCCCCCTAGTGTCAGATAGAGGAACATCTGGATTCCACAACTTGGTGCTGAGATATTATGAATCCCAATCACCTGATCCAGCAGCATCTTGGGCACAGTAACAGAGATATACATCATGTCCATGAGGGAAAGCTGACTGATAAAGAAGTACATGGGAGTGTGGAGGTGGGGATCACTTTGAATCAAAAGAAGCAAAATGGCATTCCCAGTCAGAGCTACTACAAGAATAATGAATATCAGTGAGTAGAAGAAAGGAGAGTATTTACTTTGGCTAAAGAGCCCCAACAGGATGAAGTCAGTCCCAAAAGTTTGATTCTCCAACCACATTGTTTGCTTCATGGTATATCACCTAGAGAAGATTAAAAACAAGCAAAACAACAAAGAATTTTATACTCTGTCCTTTAAGCATAAATGATAGATTATCTGTTAGTGCAGGAAAGAGTTATGCTATAGATTATTCTGACTGGAGCAGAAATGGATTTTTGCTAACAGGAGAGATTCTCATCAATCTGTGATATAGATGGTCTAACTTCAAACCAAAGATAGGTCTATTTGGATAGAAAATTAACGTCAGTCATTTTCAGACCCTGCGATTCTGCCAGATTATTCATATTTAGAAGAGAGTTCAAGAGAGCTCCATAGCTTGAGACTAAGCATCATAAAGAAATTACAGAAATATTTATATTCCTTTTATTTTTGTCACATGAGTATCTCAAATTGAATACACCTAAAATGGAATTCATTTTACTTCCATTTTCAAAACTTCCACATTGGTGTCAAGGACATTACCATGTGTTCAATCACTTCGTCTCACAACCTCAATGTTATTCTGAACCCCTTACTGTTATGTCTACCATATTTACAGTACAATGTCAAATCTTGTAGTTTCTACTTTCAGAATATCTCTCAGATAGGATCCATTCTGTGCATCACTTAGTATCCTAATAGAAGCCATTATCATGTCATTTTCCAAATGTTCACCTGAACTACTGCAATACCCTCCAAATGGTCCTCCTGCCATAAGTCTTTACCTCCTTCAATCCTCCACTCAACTGACAAAGTGATTTTTCTTAGACTTAGGGCTGACCAAGTAACCTCCTACTCAGTAAAATTCAGTGCTTACTATTTCCTCCATGACAAAATAAAATCTAAAAGACTTCTCCTGAGCGTTTAAAGCACTTCGTAACCTATCACTTATCTACACTTAAACTCAACTCTCCTAGGGGCTATTCTTCAAACACAATATTCCATCTCCCTTCTCCAGGTCTTTACATTGACTTTCCCCCATGCCTGGAAGAGTCTCCTAACTTCCTACCTATCAGTTTTTCTAACTTCCTTCAAGATTCAATCTTCCCTAGTTCACCTCAGTTGCTACTGCCTTTCCTTCTGAGCATCTACAACTCTTTTCTGCTACCACATGTAGAGGTATATGTGCCTACTTATTTTCATGTTATCTCTCACATTACAATATCAGCTTCTTGAGGGCAAGGGTTATTTTTGCTTTTCTTTATATCCCCAGTTTAGCACAGCGAATAAATAAATAATAAATGCTTATTGATTGACTAATTAAAATATGTTAAAAATCTGTCCCCTGTTGGGCAGAAATGTACTAAGGAGAGGGGTCTTATAAGGATCTGTTCATGTTGATATCAATTCATTATATACTTGTGAAGTCAAAATCAAAATTTGGGAGAAAAACAACTCTATAACCCTGTTCTATGTAAGAAAGTAAATGAGCATTTATTGAGCACCTAGTATTTGTCAGGTTCTACGTTAACCACTTTATAAAATTATTTGGATATAAATATTTCATTCCATCATCACCACCTTAGTAAGTACTTACTATTATTATCCCTATTTTACAGTTGAGGCAGCCAGTGGGTAAGCTACTTGACATGGAACACACCTCTAGTAAGTGTTTAAGGTTGCATTTGAGCATAGGTCTTCTTGACTCCAGGTCAAACACTATATGACTACACCACCTAGGATGTACATACTTCTATTTCTCTAAACTCAGTTCACCAAACTCTTCTTCATTCTCTAAACATTTTTAGTTTTTCCATGAATGTGCTGATTTTTTCATGCTAGACCATGTGACAGGAGTGTATCATTCCCTATATGACAGAGTGTTTAGTGCCAGAAGGGACCTTTACAATCACTCAGCTTAACCTCTTTATTTTTAAAATTATGAAACGTTCCAAGAGAACGTTGTTAATTTGCCCATAGTTGCATAGTCAATAAAGCAAAGCTGTAATTCAACCGTAGATTCTATGATTCATTATTTTTACCCCATTGTACCATAGTTCCTGCCTATGGAAATCAGTTGATTCCTCTGAATTCTAGATATAGTAGAAAACATTCTATTCATTTTTCTCTAATACCACTAAATGAACGAGGTCTTTTTCTTTCCAGCATATTATTACCCTGATATTTTTATTACATTTTGCTATGTATTATAATTATTTCTGTCCTATCTTTTCTATTTGAACTTAAAATTCTTGGGTCTCTTTCCTCTTTCTGCGAATCAGCACTTAGGGAACACCTTGCATTATAGATATGTTTTAATTGAATAGAATTGGATGGGACCAGATTGAATCAAAACCATTTTTGTCTCAAACTGAACTGCTTTAACCTAAATGACATTATAACTTTAAAAGTTCTCACAGGAAAAAGTGAACATAGCTCCCTGCTTGTTTTGACTAACCTTCTGAGAATGGCAAAATAGAATAAATAGTGCAGAAAAGAAATGGATTTGGTTTCAAATGTTCCCTATGAGTAGGAAAGGGATGGGGCAAGGTTTGAGTGGATAGACAACTGGTCCTGGAGTCAGGAGGACTTCAGTTCAAAACTGACCTCGCTTACTAGCTATCTAACCATGTGCAAGTCATATAACTCTGATTGCTTCTCAAAAATAAACAAAAAAAATAAACTTTATAAATTCTCAATTTCAAAGGGAAGTAGTTTATAACTTGAAATTATTTATTTCACAGTGATTTCTAGTTTGCTACTTCAGAATGTAATCCTATATACATAAAAATGATGCTTTGATTCAGGCTGATGAAATATAAATTAAGAAATACCTTCAAGGTAGAAGAAGAACTTGTGTCTGCAAAAACATTCATATATTCACCAAAATTCATCAATCTATCTTTGAATGAATCTATAAAAAATAAATTTATGATCTTTTCACTCACAAGCCTGTATATTTCTTATTAGGTCTTTACTTCATCTACAAATTTCTTCATCTGTAAAAATGAAACCTGACATATCCACTTTCAGAACACTTTTAGTGTTAAAACTTCTACAGTTCCATGTCTCTATTGTTAAATTTCCTCATAACCTGGAAAAATAGTACTAATGATGGGTTATTTTTTCATAATATTTCCCCCACCTTGAATGAGTATCTTCCCATTTGCAAATCCTAGCCTAGATTTTTTTTTTAAATAATTCATGGAATTTGACCAATTCTACATTTAGATGCATGAGACAATTAAGCTTTGTGCTACTTACCTCCAATTTCTTCAATGGAAAAAAATACCCAGAGGTTGAGGTTCTGCAATGAAAACTTTAGATGCTCACAGCTATTCCCAAAGGCCAAATCAGTGATATCCTTCTGCAATCCAAATGCAGAGAAAACTTGGAACAAACTTTCAGGAAAATGATCAAAGTGGTCTGTAAAAACTAAGAACATATTTAGGAAATGTGCTATATTCCTTATCAGTGTCAAAACTGGGATTACACAAAATCAAAAAATTTTTTTAAGAGAGATTAAGAGTGATATTCCAAGAATCAATAAGACAGTAGCTGGACATCTATTTTCTATAGAGTTAGAGAAAAATTTGAAAGGCTAGTGCAAAAATCAAGTACTAGAGCTGCTATTGAGAAACAGTGTGTACTCTTGAAGTCATTAGATGATCCTCTTCTATCCTAGCTCCATTAAATGTCCAAATAAATGTCACTGTAAAGGTAACCTGGCCCTGAGTGAAGGGGAAAGGAAGGAAACAAATGTGATGTGAATTAAAAGAGTGAGGTCAGAATATTACATAACCCACTTTTTCACATTAATTACAGAAGACTTCTGCAACCCAGGATGAATTAAAGGAACACTGTCAGGAACAGGAGGTTTGGGAGTGGGGGATGGGGGTGGGGTGTCAAAAATCTGAGTCTACCTGACTGTGGGGTCTGGAGAAAGGTACTTCTTGGAAATTTGGTCTCATCTCAAAAATGAAAGACTTTACTAGATATCCCTTCACACTGAAGAATTTTATGTTTTTTTGTATTAATTTAAAATGATATTCAAAACCAAAGACACTTTGCCAAATGAGTTCTTACCAAAGCAGAATAAAAGAGAAATATCACTTCCTTGTTCACAGACACTATTTATCTCTTATGTAGCTTAAATAGCATTAACTTTTGGGCTGTCATATCACTTGTTTAACTCAAGTAAAACATATAAAACACTCAGATCTTTTATAAAACACTATTTCTGCATTACCTATTTTGCACTCACTTTTTTTTTCTAAGAACAAGTTTGTTTTTTTCTTAAACACCAATGATATGTTCTGTAGTATTCTACATGTAATTTACATTCCTCGGTACTCTAGAATGCCATAATATTGGGGAAACAAAATGAATATACATGAATTAAAAAGGAAATTATACAATACCCTCACCAAAAGAATACAGTACATGTTGTGGTACAGAATGGAAGATAAGTAAAATTTCAGAGAAGTGGAAGATCCTTAGGGATTTGTATCAGTAATCACACCAACATATACAAGGGGTCCTTCTACAACTGATTCTTAGATCTGTATTCATAAAAGGACAATACCTTTCAAAGGGTTAACAATCACTTTAGTCAAGCACAGGTATCAGAGAAAATCAAAATTTCAGAGAAATCTAAAATAAATCAATAGGCAGCACTTCCAAACTGCTTGACCATTGCATACATACACATTTCTGACCACAACATACACACACAATTACCAGAAAGGGAAGCATCAGTTTCTGGGTTGGGGAGCATAGTAGGAGGGCTCCTTAGCATCTTCCCAGAGTCTCTCTGACCAAAGTAATACTTCCAGTCAGTAAA
The DNA here is from genome assembly GCA_023548195.1 of Bettongia penicillata ogilbyi. Classification (NCBI taxonomy): domain Eukaryota; kingdom Metazoa; phylum Chordata; class Mammalia; order Diprotodontia; family Potoroidae; genus Bettongia; species Bettongia penicillata. The sequence continues at coordinate 222,917 of JAJHZJ010000134.1, forward strand.
ATCCTAAGTGAAACCTCACCCTCAGAGTATTTATACACTTTTTAGATCCAGAGGGCATAACCCTCTGAGCCAGTGCCTCAGTAGAAAAAAACAAAAAGTACGTCAACTCCCCAAATCAAACTTCCCAGAATGAGCAGGCCCATGAAATGATGGGAAAGATCCTTCCCAATCATATTAATCAATCAGAGGCAATTTTAGTAAAGCAAAACCAGCAAAAGATCCTAATTTTATTGCCATTACGCTCGACCCCCTGCATCCTAGGCTTATAAATTTAAATGTCCATGGATCCTGGAAGAAAAAGTCATTTGTACTTTCCAATCCCAAATCCAGGTGATTTAGCAGAGTACATGGGCAACCTGTATCTGAATAGGCATTAACGTTTCTTTAATAAATGCAACATAATTCACATTTGCAGAACACAAAACATAGCAATTTATTACCAGGATGGCCAAATGGCTTTAAACAAACACAAAGGTATAGATGTAATGTAACATCATTCTTTGAGGAGAGATCAATCCGCCTTTCTCTATCCCAGACAGAAAGATCCAAGCAAAGTCCACTTGGGGACATATCCTCCCCACCCTACACTATAAGGGCAACAAGAAAATAAAGCCATCAGGGTGAGGTCCCTGGGGATAAATGGCGCATATCCCCATCCACCACAGGAAACTCCACCCCCTCATTGCCAAACTGTCCCAGGAAAACACTGCAAAACAGTACACTCACTGCCTTGTGGTGCAGTCCCAATCTTGCCCCAGGGTTGAACTTCAAGCTCCTAGGTTCCTCCTCCTCCAGCAGGAGCCAGCTACTCCCAGCTCCTGCCTGGGCCTGTAGGTAAAGCAGCTCTGTGCTCCCACTCCAGTTCCTCTCACTTCACCAAGGTCAGCATACTGGCCCTTCTTGGCTTCTGTTGGGTGGTTCAGCATGCAGCCCTCCAGTGAGGTTCCAAGGCTCTATTCCAAAGTCTTGCTGCTCTGATCTGGTTTCTGAATACAATACACTTGCAAGACCTTCACTCCTCCAAATACAGTCTGGAGCCTAGCTAACCCACTCCAGCCCTTGCTCTGATCACCCCCCACCAGGGTCCTGGGGCACCACAGAATCATAGCCACCAAAACTGGGATACCACAATTATCCCAATATCCATAATTTCCTTTCACTTCATGTAGATCCCATCTTCTTTGCCATAATGTAACTGTAAGCACCCCAACATACACAGGGGGGCCTGATATCACAGTTTCTTGGCCCTGCATTCATAAAGGGAAAGTAACTTTCAAGGGCTTAACAATTACTTCATTCAAGAGCATGTATAAATCCTTTAGTTAAGCACATATATCATTCGCCTAGTTCAGGGGAGTCAATACCCTGAACCCCAAAGTAGTCAACAGACGTGGCTTCCTCTATCTGACCATAATTCAACAGACAGGTACAGCTCTCTGACAAGAATTACCAGAGAGGGAAGCATGACATCTAGGTTCTCAAAGCTGAGGAGAGTTCTCACTTCCCAGAGTTCTCATCTGGCATTCAAACCTTATTACAAAAACCAAGGACCCCACAAAATCTATTTTTGAGCACATGTGCAAATTTGCATTTATCCTTATTAAACTTCGATTTTCTTTTTATTTGGCCCAGAATTCCAGCATCAGGATATTTCTGAATTTTGACTATCATTCATTTCTTTCTTTCCCAGATTTCTGTCTGAAAATTTAATGTCTTTATACAAATCATTGAGTTAAAAAAAATACTTTCCAGCATAGATACCTATGACTTTACAATGGAAGGTAATAAAAAAGATGAAATTAATATGCTTATGATAGTTCTTTAAATCCAAGGATTTGGTCAGTTTAGAATCCACACAATTGTACTATAATCAAACTCATTTTTCTTCATATTTTCCTGACAAATGAAAATCTAGGAAATTCCAGGTGGAAGGCTTCCAGTATTTCTTCCTGGAAAATAATTCTAACTTTTCATTTCTGATCATCTCACACTATGTTAAATGAGAATTCCTTTTGTGTAGGTTTTGGAACAAATGATTGCTAAGGTCCCTTACAACTCTACTAAAAATTCTGTCATTCTGTTACTTTTCAATCATATTATTTTTATAATCATGTCTTATTATATATGGTTCTCCTTCATTTTGTTATGTTATTCATGTAAATGTTTATTGTCCTATATGTAAGTTATTTTCTATGAAATAATCTGAGGATTCTTATTTTCCCCAGTGCCTCAGTTCTGTAACCAATCATACTGATTTCATCATTCATGATGCCAAGCTCTTTTTTACAAACCATAATTTGTTCCCCACCTACAAAGCCATGTTCTTTGTTTTGTACTCCCCAAAACTACAAAAGAGAGCCACATCCCCCATTTCAGTCTTTCCTTGGGAAACTGAAAACTTATTTATAGGTAAATTCATACTTTAGTAATAAATTGATCATGTTTGGAACTGTGTGCCTCACTTGAAACATCAGATATTGCATCAGCATATACTGATAAAATCAATAATAAGTTTGTATGTGTGTACATGTGTGTGTGTATATACCAGGGTATGTATACATATATACATATACACTTACACATATAATTCCAATAATTCCAATTCCTAATATTATGTCATTCTTGTATGCCTTCCATAAATTCAGGTTGGTCACAGTATTTAGGGGTTTTTGGTTTGGTTTGATTTTATTGTTGAAAATTTGTAATGAATGGTCATTAGTGATGTTTTGACCTTTTGCTTTAACTGCTTTTCCTATTATTTCCTTGTTGGAATAGAAATATTTTTGAACCCAAATCTGTGTATATATGTATCCTTTCCTCCTTTGACCAGTTCATGTCAGACTTTCCCCAAGTGTCACCCACAACAACCCACTTTGCCTTTCTTCTTGTATAGACTTCTACTCATGCCCTCTGTTTCAATGAGATAATTTTCCCTATTGTTCCTCTCCTGCCCACCAGGTCTACTAGTGTGTTACTCTTCCCCAACTTTTCCATTCTTCTTTTGAGATTGCCAAAACATAGTATACTTCCTCTGTCTAATTAAACTTCCTCTATAACCCCTGATGATGACAGAGTTCTGTGAGGCTGTACAAGTCATCTCTTCATACAACAACAAAGACAGTTTTACCTCTTCTTGTTCCTTTTGATTGCTTGCTCGTATTTATGCTTTTATGCTTCTCTTAACTTTATGTTTGTATGGTCTTGTCTTACGGGTTAAATGAAAAAAGTATTTGTAAAGTGTATAGCAAAATGCCTGGCATATAGTAAATATCTGTAACATGACAAATAAAAAGGTCTGTCTCTTTTATAACTGAATAGACTGAGTCTTTTACAAAATCTCCTTAGACACACAGTTGCTCATAGTCATTAATTAGGTCTGGAAGAAGAGACGAGTTATTTTACTTAGGGATCACTTTTGTCTAGACCCTAGGATTTATCTTCTAAGCTACAGAAGGGTTGCAAATAGCTTCGGTGGAAGAGATTGCTAGACTTTCAAAATAAAAGTTATTTAACATATGACTGTTAAAATTTTAATAGTATAATTTTTATTTATATTCCTGATCCAAGACCAAAATTGCAATACTGAATAATTTTTGATGTATTGCTCCACATTCTACAAATATTTCAGTCAATATTTCAACAAAATTAAATATTCCTTAAATTAATCAATAGTTTTCTTTCTCCACTTTGTCTCTCAAGTTTGCATGTCCGAATAATACATGTCAAGAAATAGTTTTTAATTGCTTTACTTTTTCGTTTTTGTAAATGGTTTATGTGTCATAAGAACTAACTGTTCTCTGAAAGTTTAATGAAACTAAGTTGTAAATAAGCCTAACCCATCTATACTTGAGATTTCTGTGCATGTCAGTGTGTGGGGGTTGTATGTGTGTATGTGTTTGCTTTGAGAGTTTTTCAGTTTTTCTTTCTGAGATGGTTTGTAATAGCTGTTATCAATTAGCATTCAAGATACTCTGCTTCTTTCTTCAGTGTTTTTCTTAGTCTTTTTCTCCTCCACAAGACGCACTTTTAAGATAAGGGACTTCCACAAGCATATTCATGACCCCTCAAACACTAGCATATACTTACACTTGGTAATTGACCATGGTTTATTCCCCCATGCCATCTCAACTAAATGTAGAGTTGACCTTGCCGTCACCAAGAAGTGTTTCACTCACATGTTTATAAATTCTGAAATTCCTTTATCTCATAATACTTTGTTATCATTACGCTTATCCCTTTGCTTATGACCCCTAACCCTATTCTCCATTCTTCTCAAGGCATACCAATCCCTACAACCACCTACTCTTTGGCAGTCCACCACCTACATGTTGGATTTACTCTCTTCCCTATCTCATCTTGAGTCTTTGATGAACCATTTCAATTCTATACTGTTCTCTCACATGCCTTTGCCTCTTATCCTGCCAACAATCTTGCCTCCCAGTTCTCATCTTTGGATTACACTCACCTCAAGTAACCATTGTTCTCACCCTTATTCATATAACTACTGCACATAGCTGGAGAAAATAATGAAACTGTGATGACTGGATCCACTCTATATGTGTGTTACATAACATCAATTATGCCCTCAATTCTATGAAACAATCTTTTTACATCTCTCTGAAAAAAATACACTATCTCACCCATCTCAGCAATTTTTCCAATCTTTTCATCTTTTTCCAAACCTCCCATGGCCCCCATATGTGTATCCTCTCAGCCAAATAGAGTGCTTAATATTTTGCTGAAAAACATGAATACATAAGAATACCCTCCTTCTCTTCTCACAGGACTCAGATATCTTTCATCTCCGTCTTCAGACCTCTCTCACACAGAGACATGGTCCTTCTCCTTGCCAGGCCAAACCTTTCTACATGCATGTGATCCTATTCTTTCCAGTCTTCTCCAGCAGATTATCCACTCTGTCACTCACACTCATTTATCTTCAATGTCTTTCTGTCTACTGGATGCTTCTCTAGTACCTAAAAGCATTTCTATGACTCTAACCATTTTTTAAAAGAAAAGAAAAAAACCTTCCCTTGATCCATGTATCTATTGCTCATCTCTCTTCCCTTTTTGGCTTACCACTTTCACAAGGTTGTCTGTAAGTTCTTCATTCACTTATGTTCCTCTCATTCTCTTCTTAATTCTGTATGATCTGGCTGATACAACAATGAGACTAACAAAAAAGTTCTGTAGACCTTCTGCTGACATCATTGCCATGTGCCTGTGAAACCTGCACAGTCTACCAGTGCCATGTCAGGAAGCTGAATCACTTCCATTGGAATTGTCTTAGGAAGACTATGAAGATCACCTGGCAGGATAAGGTAATTGACACTGAAGTCTTTCTCAAGCTAACCTGCCAAATCTTCACACTCTACTGCAGGAAGTGCAATTCCAAAGGGCAGGACATGCTGTTTGTTGGCTGAACATACCATTTCCTAAAAGATTATTTTACAGAGAATTTGTGCAAGGAGGACACTCACATGGTGGTCAGAAGAAGCAATCCAAGCATACTCTGAAGGTCACTCTGAAGAACATTGGAATTGATTTTGTGGCTTGAGAGACCATCCTACATGACCAGTCCAAATGAAAGGTTTTGTGCTCTATGAGCAAAGTAGAACAGCAGTAGCTGAAAAGAATATAAGATAAAAAATTTAGTGAATGCACCCCAAATATTCACATTGGCTATTTATGCCTGATTGCACCATAGATATTGGTCTGATCAGTCACTTGAACACACTATATCTTGACCCTAACATGGTGACATCATTGTGGTCCTCTTTAAGAATAAGAACAGCTAAGAGACCAACCAGTAAACTGGATATTGACTTCATCATTCATCTGAACTTTGTCTCTCCAAAGTTATAATGCTCTCTTAATCACCAGATCTAATTACTTCATTCTCCTTTCATTGCACTTATGAATTTCCCGTAATCTGTTCCTCCATGCCACCTAAACTATACAATTATACAACTAAACTATACACAGTTTATATAGTCATATAAAAATGTTGTAAATCACTCTAGATTAGATAAATACTTATTAAAACAGCTCTGATGTACAACCTCACACTTATCAGGTTGGATAATGTGACAGAAAAAGAAAATTACAAATGTTGGAGGGGTATGGGAAAATTCAGCAATAATGCATTGTTGATGGAGTTGTGAAATGATGGAAACATTGTGGAGAGCAATTTGAAACTATTCCTTAAGGGCATTGCATGCCCTCTAACACAGCAATACTACTACTAGATCTGTATCCAAAAGAAATTTAAAAGAGAAGGAGTGGAGTGGAGGGGCAGGACTTACTTCTACAAAAATATTTAAAGCAATTCTCTCTCTGGTGGCAAAGAATTAGAAATTGAGGAGAAATCCATCAATTGGAAAATGGTTGTTTCAGTTGGGGTTTATAAATTTAACTGAAAACATTGTCCCATGAGAAATGATGAGCATACAGATTTTATTAAAAACCTAGTAAGATTTACGTGAGCTAATGCAAAGTGAAGTGAGCAGAACCAGGAGAATATTGTACAGAGTAACAGCAAAACCATGCAGACAATACCTAACCCATTCATAGTTCATCATTGCATAGTATTTCTTTCTCTAGATGGAAATTCCAAAGTTCTCATGAGGAAAAATGCCTATTCATAACCAAAAAGAGAATTGATGGAGTCTGAATGCAGAGCAGAGAATACTATTTTCAACTTTATTTTTTTCAGGGTAGTTTTTTTTTCTTTTGACCTATTTCTTCTTTCAAAACTCTACTAATATGGAAATGTTTTATGTGATTCCTCATATATAATGTATTAAATTGCTTATTATCTTAAAGAGGGGGAAGATAAAAAAGAGAAGGAGAAAACTGGAAACTCAAAATTTCCAAGTGGTTGTTAAAATTTGTCTTTAAATCTAATTACAAAAAATGAAATATGGTTTAAAAATTTTTTTTAGAACCCACACCAAGACATCAGTGAACAGACCTCTTATACTTTGAAAGAGCTGAAAACTTCCAAGCTCCTAAACTAAGTTTTGGAAGCAGTAGAAAGCTACAAACAGACACAAGTTGAGTACAAATATCTTTTCTCATAGTATGAAGTTCCCAGAACTAACCAAAATTCTAAAGTCAATAAACAGGCCTGAAAAATAAACAAAGAAACAAAAAAAAGCTCAACATAAAGAGCTACTTGTGGTGATGGAGTAGTAACTGGATAGGTCCTGCAGCAGGAAATGAAAAACCACTTCAGTATCTTTGCCATGGAAAGTCCCAACTAAAAGGACTGAATAAAAACTACTTGATGATAGACAAGTTGAACAAAGATAAAAGAAAAAGATGACTTGAAAACTTGTACAAGCAAATGCCCAAACAACAATGAAGACATAAGCAAAGTAAAACAGAACAAAAAATCCCAGAAGAAGAGTTAAATAGCAAAAAGAAAAAAAAAAACAACAAAGAACAAAACAGTGTAAGAACCAAAGAGAGCTAACCATTTATTAAAGGAAACAAAAAACTTTCCTAAAGAAAATCATTTCTTGAAAATTAGAATTGGCCAAATGGAAGCAAATTTCTTCATGAGATATATCAATTATTAATAAAGCATACTCCAAAGATTTTAAGATGTTAAATATTTCAAAGGGAATAGCAGAATATTTAGAGGAGAAATAATTTTAAAATCATTGGACAAAATAAAAGATTAAAGAAACCATAACACTACCCAGACTTCTTATAACCAGAGAACAAAATAGAAACTGTAAGAATCAACCAATAACCTCCTAAAGACACATCAATTGAAAACTTGCAAGAATATTGTAATCAACATCCAGAGCTCCCAGATCAAGGAAATAATACTTCAAGCATCCTGAAAAAAAAAGATTCAAGCACTACAGAGCCATTGCCAGGACGCGATAAGGTTTAGCAGGCACAAATCTAAAGAAGTGATGAGTTTGGAATATTTATTCCTGAAGTCAAAGGATGTAGAATTACAGCTATAAGTAATCTACAAAGCAAAAATGAGAACATACCAGCAGGGAAAAACAGATCTTCAATGAAGTATAGGATTTTTAAATATTCCTGATGAAAAAGTTAGACTTGAGTAGAAAATGTGACTTTCAAACATACTAATCAAAAAAAGTATTTGAAGGTTAAATCTTCATAAGAAACCTTAAGGCAGTAGTCAAGATTAAATCATTGATATTATTATATGGGGATATACTGCCTTTAATTCCTCAGAGCTTTCTAATCACCAGAGGTCTTGGAAAAGTCTAATTACAGAGAGAGTCTGAGAGTGATTCCATTTTGGATGGTCTCCAAATATGAACAGAAGGGGAGAGGGAAAAATACAATGGAATAAGGTAGAGAAGAGACGAATAGGGAAAACTATCTTACATAGATGGGAAACACCAGTAAGAGTTTCTAACAAAGAAAGGAGCAGTGGGAGGAGTAGATTATAGTTGAACACCATTCCATCTGAACTGGTTAAAGGAAGAAAGAATACACATACAAAAAATTGGGTACACAATTTTATTGTATCTAAACAAGAAGTGGAAGGGAAGTGAGAGGTGAGATAAAAGTAGAGGTAAATTATGGGAGACAGTGACCAGAAATATATATAGACTATTAAAAAAGAGACATGGGGAAAAGGGAGGGAAATTTTTAAGAGAATACAGTGGAGGGAAATAACAGTTTTAATTGTGAATGACAAGGGGATAAGCAAATCTGTAAATAGAAAAGGGTAGCTAAATGGATTAGAAATTGGAATTCAACAATATTTGTTTTTTGGAAAAAGACACTTGAAAGAGAAAGATAAACACAGTGTTGAAATAAGAGACTGTAACAAAATATACTGTGTTTCATCTGAGGGGAAAAACAAGATAGAGGCAGCAAGCATGATCTCACACAAAGAAAATGCAATAATAGACCTAATTAAGAGAGACAATCAGGGAAATTACATTTGAGTGAAAAATACCAGAGAAAATAATTTCCTCTCGGTATCGAATATATATGCATCAAATAGCATACCATCTAAATAGATGAAGAAAAAATTACATGAATTCTAGAAGAAAATAGAAAAAAAAACACCCAGTAATATGGGAACTCAATTAAACCTCAGACCTAGATAAAACTAAACATAAAATAAAGAAGAAAGCTGAGGAGATGAATACAGTTTTTAAAAAGTTATATATTATAGACCTCAGGAGAATAGTGAATGGGAATAGAAGGAAGTATACATATTTTTTAGCTGTGCATGGCACCTTCAGAATAAATGACATTTTAATGACTTGGTCATTAAAAACTTCAATGAATGTTGAATGAATGAAATGAATGAAAGCAGAAAAATGATATGCATCTTTTTTCTGATCATAGAAAAATACAAATTAAATTCTATAAAATACCTTTGAGGCATAAATTAAAAATTCATTAGAAACTTTAAAACAACCCTAAAGAGTACGCAAGTCACAGAAAAAATCGTAAAACCATAATATCATTAAAGACACTAATAACAATGAGATAATATACCAAAATTTCTGAGAGGAAATCAAACCATTGCATAGGGGGAAAATGAGGCCATTAAAAACAATAAAAGAGAAAAAGAGGTAATCAGTGGATGAGGTGTGGAATTTTTTTATAGCTTAGAAAACCATCAGATTAAAACTTCCAGTTAAAGAACAGTTTAAAAATAATTTAAATCAAAGAGAGACGAGATCAAAAATTTAAAAATGATCTAATAAATAAAACTAAAAATAAACTTAAAAAACTTAAAACTTAAAAATAAAACAGATGCACCATGACATAATTTAATTTCAAAAATAAAGAAGATAGATAAATTTAAGGTATTAAAAATGGAAAGGTGAATTCACAACTAATGAGGAAGAAAATAAAGTAATGATTGGGAGATTTTTAACCATACTTTGTGCCAATAAAACTGACAATCTAAATTAAATAGATGAATGTTAACAAAATTTTAAATTCTACAGATTTACATAATGGAAAATAATGCTAGAATACTTCTACCTGCGAAAAAATGAATCAAATAAGCCATATTTGAACTCTCAAAGGGAACCAAACACAAAAAAAGGTGCATTCACAGGTATATTACACAAAATATTTAAAGAGAAATGAATTCCAATGCTATATACATGTTTTCAAAAATTAGTAAAGGAATCCATGACACGAATATAGTCACCTAAACATTCATCTGTCAAGAAGGCAGTGCTCTTCCTCAAACACCACCAAATGCCTATAAAAATGGACTCTAGAACAGCACAACTCACAAAAACAGAATGAAAGAAGTTCCTTGCATTGTACAATCCAGAAGGTTGACAGGAAAGCTCTACTACACCAGGCTGGGAGAGGACTTCTTCTAGCACAAAACATGTCTGCACAGACTTGGTCCCAATGAAACTAGAGCTATCCCCAGAGGAATGAATCACAAGCAGCTGTGATAGTTTCCAGACTTCTCAATCCACAAGTGCCAAAGATAATTTAGAAGGTTAATAGGAAAGATGTGTCAAGCCTGGGTGAAAGAGGAGCCTAGCCCAGCCCTACACTGAAAACAAAGCAGTGGTGGTAGCAGCTGCTGTTTCCAGAGATTTCAATACACATACCATGGGCATTGAGCAGCTGATCAGAAGGGAATTGTTAAGGATCTCTTTGCTGGTGTTTAGGCAGGATTCTCTTGCTTTGCTGATACTTAGACATTGGTCACAATCTTGGGTGGCAGTTCTGGGGTTAAGAGTAGTGCTGGCATGGTGGAATTTGTGGCAACAGTGGATAGAAAATCCTCCCTAGAGTTCAAAAATAGAAAAGAGTGCTTGTGGTAACTCACAGACCAGATCACACACCACAAGATGCCCATTGATCATAGAACACTGGAAGAAGTAAAAATTTACAGATTCCTAGAAATATCTCTGAAAACAGCTGCATAAAACCCCTGAGACTTGGAACAGTGCCTTCTCCACTCTGGAAGCAGAACCCTACCTTAACAAAGAATTAAAAAGTCAAATAATAGACTTAGAATATGAGCAAACAGTGGCAGGGGAGGGAGAGGGGGAGAAATCAGAATATAGGCTCTTGTTTGGGTGACAAAGAAGAGCAAAACATACAAAAAGAAGAAGAAAACAAAATCAAATCAACGACATCCAAAGATTGCAAGAAAAATATGAATTGTTCTCAAGTCATAGAAGAGGTTTAAAAAGATTTTAAACATCAAGTAAAAAGTAGAGGAAAAGTTGGGAAAAGAAACAAGAATTATGCAACAAAATCATGAAAAAAGTCAACAGCTTTCTGAAGGACACCCAAAAACACTGAAGAAAATGCCACCTTAAAGACTAGATTAACTCTAATGGCAAAAGAGTCCAAAAAGCCAATGAGGAAAAGAATGCCTTAAAAAGCAGAACTGGCCAAATAGAAAAGGAGGTCCAAAAGCTCACTGAAGAAGATTATTTCTTAAAAATTAAAATGGAGCAAATGGTAGCTAATGAAATCAGGAACTATACATCAAAATCAAAAGAATAAAAAAAAAGAAGACAATGTGAAATATCTCACCAGAACAAGAAACTGATCTAGAAAATAGATCCAGGGGAGATAATTTTAAAATTATTAGACTACCTGAAAACCATGACCAAAAAAGAGCTTAGACATTATCTTTCATGAAATTATCAAGGAAAACACCCTGATACTCAAGAAACAGTGTAAAATAGAAATTGAAAGAATCTATCAACCACTTCCTGAAAGAGAGTCCAAAAGGAAAATGTCTAGGAATATTATAGTCTAATTTAAGAGTTCTCAGTTCAAGGGGCAATATAGCATGCAGCTAGAAGGAAAAAATTCCACTGTTGTAGAAAGGCAAGTAGGATAAAACAAGAGTTAGCAGCTTCTACATTAATGGATTGAAGGTCCTGGAATATGATATTCTGGAGGTCAAAGAGCTAGGAATAAAAACAAGATCACCTACCCAGCAAAACTGACCATAATTCTTCAGGGGGAGGGGTGGGGAATGGATACTTGATGATGTAGAAGAATTTAACGTATTAATGAAAAGCCAGAGCTAAATAGAAAAACTGACTTTCATATACACGACTCCAGAGAAGCCTGTAAAGGTAAACAGAAAAGAGAAATTGTAAGGGATTTATTAAAGTTCAACTGTTTCCATTCATACATATAAATATGATATTTGTAACTCATTAAACTTTTCTCAGTGTTAGGGTAGTTGGGGAATTTTACACACACATATATATGTATACACACACACACACATATATATATGTATACACACACACACACACACACACACATATATATATATATATATATATATATATGTAGACAGAGTGTACAGGGTGAAGTGATACATCAAAAATAAATTTAAGGGATGAGAGAGCAATGTACTGGTTGAAGAAGAAAGGGAGAGGCAGAATGAGATAAATTGTCTCACATAAAGGAGGTAAGTAAAAGCTTTTACAGTAGAGGAGAAGAGAGGGGAGGTTAAGAGGGAATGAGTGAACCTTACTCTCTTTGGCTTAAGGAGGACATGACATATGCCACCAGCTGAGTATGGAAAACTATCTTACCCTACAGGAAAATAAGCAGGAATGGGAGAAGAGAGGATGCATGATTTTAGAAGGGAGGGTGGACTGGGAGAGGGGGTAATAAGAAGCAAACATTTTTAGGAGGAATAGGGTCCTTCTTAAAGTGAGGGTCTCCCCAAAGGGGAGAATAGAATAAATGGGGGGTTGGAGAGGAAGGAGGGAAATACAGCCTTTCACAATATGAATTTTATGGAAGTGTTTTGTATAACCATACATGTGTAACCTATATCAAATTGATTGCCTTCTCAATGAGATAAAGTGGAAAGGGGGGAGGAAGATAATTTAGAACTCAAAGTTTTTAAAATCAGTGCTAAAAATTGTTCTGTACACAAGCAATGGGGTATAGAAATCTATCTTGCCCTACAGGAAAATATAAGGGAAAGTGGATAAGGGAAAGGGGGAGGTGATGGAAGGGAAGACAGAGTGGCAGAATAGGTATCAAAAAGCATGCCACCTTGTCTTAGGGGAAGGGGGAGATGAGGACAAGATTTGGAATTCCAACCCTTATAGAAGTGAACACTGAAAACTAAAATTAAATAAATTCCATTTTTATGTTTGTTTATTTATTTTTAGTTTTCAACATTTAGTTCCACAAAATTTTGAGTTCCAAATTTTCTCCCCTCTCTCCCCTCCTCCCACTGCAAGACTCCGTGCATTTTAATTACCCCTTCCCACAATCTGCTCTCTCTTCTATCACACCCCTCCTTTCCCTTACCCCCATCTTCTCTCGTGTTCTAGGGTAAGAAAAATTTCTATACCCCATTACCTGTATTGCTTGTTTCCCAGTTGTATGTAAAAACAATTCTCAACATTTCTTCCTAAAATTTTGAGTTCCAAATGCTCTCTCTACCTTCCTCCCCACCCATCCCCACTGAGAAGCAAGCGATTCAATATAGGCTATGGATATGTAGCATTGCAAGCGACTTCCATAATAGTTATGTTGTGTAAGACTAATTATATTTCCCTTCATCCTGTCCTACCCCCCATTTATTCTCTTCTCCCTTTTGACCTTGTCCTTCCCCAAAGTGTTTACTTCTAATTGTCCTCTCCTCCCATTTGCCCTCCCTTACATCATCCCCCACCCCACTTATCTCTTTCTCCCCTACTTTCCTGTATTGTAAGACAGATTTTCATACTGAATTGAATGTGCAGTTATTCCCTACTTAAGTCAAATGTGAAAAGAGTAGACTTCATTTTTACCCTCTCACCTCCCTACTTTTCCCCTCAATTGAAGAAGTTTTTTCTTGTCTCTTTTATGATAGACAATTTGCTACTTTCCAGTTCTTTCACTAATATTTTCCTCTCCCACCCATTAACTTTATTTTTTTAGGTATCATGCCTTCCTATTCAACTCACCCTCTGCTCTCTGTCTCTGTCTCTGTCTCTATAGATAGATAGATAGAAGATATAGATATAGATATATAGATATAGGTATAAAGAGATAGAGATAGAGATACATACATATGTCTATATCAGTCTATATGTATCTGTCTATCTATATAAATCTATATATCTATGTCTATATATATATATATAGACATAGATATATATATACATATATATATGTATATATATATACATATATATGTATATATATACATATATATATACATATATATGTTTATAATCCCTCCAACTACTCAAATATTGAGAAAAGTTTCAAGAGTTACAAATATTATATTTCCATGCAGGAATGTAAACATTTCAACTTGACTAAGTTCCTTATCATTGTTCTTTCCTGTTTACCTTTTCATGCTTCTGTTGATTCTTGTGCTTGAAAATCAAACTTTCTATTCAGCTCTAGTCTTTTAGTCAAGAATGCTTGAAAGTCCTCCATTTTGTTGAATGACAATTTTTTCCCCTGAAGTATAATACTCAGTTTTGCTGGGTAGGTGACTCTTGGTTTTAATCTTGTTCCTCTGGCTTCTGAAATATCATATTCTAAGGCCTTTGATCCCTTAATGTGGAAGCTGCTAGATCTTGTGTTATCTTGATTGTATTTTCACAACACCCAGACTGTTTCTTTTTAGCTGTTTGCAATATTTTCTCCTTGACCTGGGAGATCTGGAATTTGGCTACCACATTGCTAGGACTTTCTTTTTCTGGATTTCTTTCAGGAGGTGATGGAATATTTATTTTACCCTTTGATTCTAGAATATTAGGGAAGTTTTTCTTAATTTGATGGAAGATTATGTCTAGGCTCTTTTTTGATCATGACTTTCAGTAGTCCTATAATTTTTAAATTGTCTCTCCTGGATCTATTTTTCAGGTCAGCTTTTTTTTTCCAATGAGATATTTCACTTTATCTTCCATTTTTTCACTTTTTTGGTTTACTTTGTAATTTCGTGGTTTCTCATAAAGTCAGTACTTTCCATCAGCTCCATTCTAACTTTTAAAGAACAATTTTCTTCAGTGAGCTTTTGAACCTCCTTTTCCATTTGGCTAATTTTACCTTTTAAAGCATTCTTCTCCTCATTGACTTTTTGCACCCTTTTTGCCAATTAAGTTAGCCTATCGTTAAGAATGTTAATTTCTTTTTTATTATTATAATTTTATTTGTTTTCAGTGTTCTACAATCTCTTCCATGTAACTTAGATTGTTTCCATCTCTGTTCCACTCCTTCCCCTTTCCTTCCCCCCTCCTTTCTTGAGATGGCATACAATTGTATATAATTTCTACACATACATTCTTATTAAATACATTTTCACCTTAGTCATGCTCCATAGAATAATTAAAATGAATGGAAGATATTATAAAAGAAACTAAAACATAATTCAAAAGAAAAATGATCTGCTTCATTCTGAAATTGAATTTCATATTCTTTCTCTGGATGTGGAAGGCATTTTGCCTTAAGATACCATTGGGAATTTTTTAAGTCCTTGAAAGGCAATGAATTACTAAGTTTACCAGAAAAATTCCTTGAAAATTCCTCTGGTTGTTGCTGTGTACAGAGTTTTCCTGGTTCTGTTCCTTTCACTCATCAGTAGTTCTTGTAAGTCTTTTCAGACTTCTCTGAAATCTTCCTGTTGATCATTTCTTGTAGCACAAAAGTATTCCATTACATCCATATGCTATGATTTATTCAGGCATTCCCCAATTTCTGGGCATCCCTTGATTTCCACTTTTTGGCCACTACAAAGAGTGCTGCTATAAATATTTTTGTACATGTGGGACCCTTTCTTTATTCTATGATCTCTTTGGAATAGAGTCTCAGAAGTGATATTGCTGGGTCATTTTTTGTTGCCCTTTGGCATAGTTCTAAATTGCTCTCCAGAACGGTTAGATCAGCTCACAGCTCTACCGACGATGAATCAGTGTTCCAATTCTCCCATATCTTGTCCAACATATATTGTCTTCCTGTTTTGCCACGTTAGCCAATCTCATAGATTGACATGGTATCTCAGAGTTGTTTTGATTTGCATCTCTCTAATGAATAGTAATTTAGAACATTTTTATATGACTATAGATCGTTGTAATTTCTTAGTCTGTAAACTGCCTGTTCATACCCTTTGACCATTTATCAATTGGGAAATACCTTGTATTCTTGTGCATTTGACTCCGTTCTCTATCTATTTTAGAAATGAGGCCTTTATCACAGATGCAAGTCACAAATATTCTTTCCCAGTTTTCTGCTTCCCTTCTAATCTTGGTTGCATTGGGCTTGGTTGTGCAAAAACTTTTCAGTTTAATGTAATCAAAATTATCCATTTTGCACTTCATAATGTTTTCTATCTCTTGTTTAATCAAAAATTCTTCTCTTCTCCATAAATCTAATAAATACACTATTTCTTGCTCCACTAATTTGTTTATAGTATCAACCATTATACCTACATCATGTCCCTATTTGGACTTTATTCTTGTATATGGTGTCAGACATTGGTCTGTGCCTAGTTTCTGACACACTGTTATCCAGTTTTCCCAGCAATTTTGGTTGAACATTGAGGCTTTATCCCAGAAGCTGGGGTCCTTGGGTTTATCAAACAGTAGATTGCTATATTCATTGACTACTGTATCTTGAGTACCTAACAACTTCCACTTGTCTACCCATCTGTTTTTTAGCCAGAACCAACTGGTTTGGTTGATTGTTGCTTTATAATACAATTTGCCATCTGGTATGGCTGGGCCACTTTACCTAGTATTTCTTTTTATCAGTTCCCTTGATATTCTGGACCTTTTGTTCTTCCAGGCAAATTTTGATATTATTCTTTCTAACTTTAGAAAATAATTATCTGATAGTTTGGTATGGCACTGAGTACATAAATTAATTTAGATAGAATTGACATTTTTATTATAATGGCTCTGCCTACCCCCAAGCAACTGATGTTTTTCTACTTAACGTAGATCTGACTTTATTTGTGTGAAAAGTGTTTTGTAATTGTATTCATATAATCCCTGTGTTTGTTTTGGCATGTAGACTTCCCAATATTTCATACTGTCTACCCTAGCTTCAAATGGGATTTCTCTTTCTATCTTTTGCTGTTGAGCTTTTTTATTAATGTGTATACAAATTCACAAGATTTGTGCAGGTTTACTTTGTAACCTCCTACTTTCCCAGAGTTGCCTATTATTTCAAGTAGTTTTTTACTTGACTCTCTGGGATTCTCTAAGTATATCATCATATCATCTTCAAAGAGTGACAACTTAGTTTCTTTTTGATTATTCTAATTCCTTCAATTTCTTTTTCTGCTTTTATTGCTACACCTAACATTTCTAGTACCATATTGAATAATAGTGGTGATAATGGACATCCTTGTTTTACCCCTGATCTTATTGAAAGTGCATCTAGCTTTTCCCCATTGTATATAATGCTTTCTGAAGGGTTTTGGGAGATGCTGATTATTATTTTATGGAGAGTTCCATTTCTTCCTATGCTCTCCAGTGTTTTCAATGGGAAATGGTGTTGTATTTTGTCAAAAGCTTTTTTTGCATGTATTGAAATATTCATGTGGTTTCTGTTAGTTTTTTTGTTGGTATGATTAATAAAGCTAATAGTTTTCCAAATATTGAACCAGCCCTACATTGCTAGTATAAATCCTACCTGATCAAAATATGTTATTATCATGATAAGTTACTGTATTCTTTTCACTAAAACCTTATTTGAAATTTTTGCATCTATATTCTTTAGAGAAATTGGTCTATAATTTTCTTCCTCTATTTGGACTTTTCCTGATTTAGGCATCAAAACCATATTTGGATCATAAAAAAAAATTTGAGAGGATTTGTTCTTCCCCAATTTTCCCAAATAGTCAACAGAGGATTGGAATTAACTGTTCTTTAAATGTTTGATAAAATTCACTTGTAAATCCATCTGGCCCTGGAGATTTTTCCCTAAGGAGTTTATTGATGGCTTGTTCAATTTCTTTTTCTGAGATGGAGTTATTTAAGTATTCAACTTCCTTTTCTGTTAGTCTGGGCAATTTATATCTTTTAAAATAGTCATCCACCTCATTTAGATTGTCAAGTTTATGGGCATACAGTTGGGAAAAGTAATTTCTAATTATCGTTTTAATTTCCTCCTCATTTGGAGGTAAGTTCACCCTTTTTGCTTTTGATAATGATGATTTGGTTTCCTGCTTTCTTTTTTTAATCAAATTGATCAAATGATCAATTTTATTTTTTTTTCATGAAACCAACCCTTAGTTTTACTGATCATTTCAATAGTTTTCTTAATTTCAATTTTATTAATCTCTCCTTTGGTTTTCAGTATTTCTAATTTGCTATTTACTTGGGGATTTTCAATTTGTTCTTTTTGAGCCTTTTCAACTGCAAGCCCAATTCATTGATCTCCTCTTTCTCTGTTTTATTCATGCAGGCATTCAAAGATATAAAACTTCCCCTAAGAATTGCTTTTGCAGTATCTCATAAGATTTGATAGTGTGTCTCATTATTGTCATTGTCTTGAATGAGGTTGTTGATTGTTTCTATGATTTGTTGTTTAACCCACTTATTCTTTAGGGTTAGATTATTTAGTTTACAATTAATTTTTGGTCTATCTTCCATATCCATTTATTACATGTAAATTTTATTGCATTATGATCTGAGAAGGATACATTGACTATCTCTGCCTTTCTACACTAGATTGTGAGGTTTTATGCCCTAGTACATGGACAATTTTTGTATATGTGCCATGTACCACTGAGAAAAACATTTCCAAGCAGAAATCATTTCCTTTTCACCAGATTCTTGATTTTTCCTCACATCCTATAAGTTTTGAGGATACTATTATCTACCCAGCTACCCATGAGTACAGCCTAGGTGACTTCCTCGACTTCTCAGTCTTTCTCACTTCTCTTATCCAATCACTTTCCAAGTCTTTTTCCTTTTTCTTTTTCAAAACCTCATGTATTTGTCTTCCTTCTCTTTTCTGGCAACTGTTACTACATTGTTGCAAGTGTTTATGATCATGCACCTGAAGAATTTCAATAGCCTTCTGGTTAACCTTCTGTCTCAAGTTTCTTGCAATGTGTTTCATAGTCCATTCAGGTATCAAAATGATCTTCATGAAGTACAGGTCTGACTCTATTACCTCACATTCAATAGATTCCTTATTACCCCCAGGATTAAATTAAAAATCCTTCTTTTGTCTCTTAAAATCCTTCATAATCTAATTGTTTCCTATCTTTCCAGTCATCTTAAACCTTATTTCTATCCATAAACTCTATAATTTAAGGATTCTGTCTTTCTTACTGTTCTTTATATTTAACACTCCATTTCCAGTTTCATATATTCAGATCAACTTCCTCCATTTCCAGAATTCTCTCCTTCCTCACCACTAACTTCTGGTTTTCTTGAAATCTTGGCTAAAATCCCAGCAGACCTTTTCTTTTTATTCAGGGACATTTTATTTTCAATTCCATTAAAAATATGGATTCATGTTAAAAAAATTTCCACATTAGTCATGAGAGTAAGTACATGAACAAGAATGAGGAAAAAAGGAAGGAAGGAAGGAAAGAAAGAAGGAAGCAAGCAAATGAAAGAAAAATATACTTCAATCTGTATTCTCAGTTCTAGAGGTGAATTGCATTTTTCATCTCAAGTCATTTGTAATTGTGGTTGATCATTTCACTGATGAGATTTAGTAAGTCTTTTAGTATTGAGCATCTTTAAAATATTGATGTTTCTGTGTAAATTTGTCTCTTAGTCATGCTCCTTCCACTTTGTATTAATTCATTTAAATCTTAATAGGTGGTTTGTTTTTTTCTAAGAGCATCTCCATCATTTTTTGCAGCACAATAGTATTCTGTCAAATTCATGTACCATAAATGTAAATGAACCACTCATCAAGTAATGGACATCTCTTCACTTTCCATTTCTTTAGCAATACAATAAAAGAGCTGCTGTAATTATTTCTGTAAGTATGGGTTCATTCTTTTGATCTCTTTGGGATGTAAATCTAGTAGAATCATCAGAGAGTCAACGGGTATACACAGTATAGTTTCATAGTTCCAAATGGCTTTTCAGAATGGTTGGACAGTTGTCAGTTCTATCCACAGTGTAGTAATAAATCTATTGTACCACAAACCACCATTTAAAAAATAGCTTCATGAATTTAACTTTTACCACATTCAGGACTATGAAACAACTAAGCTCTGTGCTACTTACCTCCTAATCTCTTTCATGCAAATAAACTAGCCAGTAATGAAAATTTGAAATGTTCAGAAAAATTTCCAATGAAGCTAGACTGGTAATATTATTTTCCACTTCAAGTGCAGAGAAAAATGGAATCAAATTCCCAGAACCTGAAGGGACAGAAGAAACATGGAAAACAGAGCTTACTTAGAAAATAAACTACTTTGTTTCTTATTGATGGAAAAGCTGAAATTGTAGGAGAACAAATAATTTTTGTTAAAGAGATTGAGACTTAGAAGAATTAAATGAGAAAATTAGTGAGGTTTTTCACCTCTATAGCTATATTTAAAGAAAAATCTAGAAGATTAATGTAACAGCCAAGTCCCAGGTTTGTTGCTGAGTATGTGGTATTGAAGAACTTTACTTTTCTGGCTTATCCAAGTGTCTGAATTAACTGTACTGTCCAGGTGACCCATCTAAATGCTGGCACTGCAGGGAAGGAGGAAAGAAGTTGGATTTAAACATCCTGAGTTCAATAGAAATGTAATATTTCCCACTTCTTATTACCCTCAGGTCATTTTTTATTTGTCACAAACATCTCCTGCTTTCCCCACCTTAAAAACAAAACTGAACAAAACAAAATTCTCATTTAGTTTTTCCATCTCCTCAAATTATCATTTTCAATATCTTCTCCCTTTCATAGCCAAACTCCAAGAAAAGTGTATTTATCTGTATTTGTTACCTCTACTTATCACTTCTAAATTCATAGCAATCTGCCAACTTCATGACTTGCCTGAAACTTCTCTACCTAATGGCAAACTGGTCCCCTAATTGTTAAGCCTAATGTTTCAGTGTTTACCATTTTTAAATGTTCTGTAGCATGTTTTACTACTGACCACCTTACTCTCTCATATACTCTCTCTTTCCTAATATTTTGTGATTGCTTTCACTTGATTCTCTTCCTACTATTTTGACCTCCCTTTAGTCTACGTTGCTGAATCACAAGCTGTCTCTAACTCATCTAGTAGCAAGTGTACCACTGTAACTACTTACTGAGTTCTAAGTATTGTACTAAGGACTGAGAACATAAATACAAAAAGTGGGACAGCCTCTGCTCTTTGGAAGCTTCATGCTAATGGTAGGATATAGCACACATAAGTGAGTGCTGGGCACTGAAGTTTTGGTCCTCAGAATGCCAGAAATAACAAGTTGATCTATAGAGCAGGTAATTAACCCATCCTTACAGAGGCAGAGAGAATTTATTTGACCACTGTGCCCAAAGAAAGGAGAAAATAGAAGGAAGAGGGTAAGTTTGAGGAGAACATGGCTCTGTTGGCACAGCAGATTGCAAGGTGCCCTGAGGAAGCAACTAAATGAGCTACAAAATTTTTCTGCTCTGGGAAATCATTATATGTAGTAGGATAGAGAACCAATCACTAATCAATCAAGAAAACTTGGACTCAGGATGAAATTTCTAAAATTTAATAAAGCAACTCACTGGGTGAATGAGAGAATAGTTTCTGATGGTCCTGCCCAGAAGGGGCTGTTCCACATAGGGGAAACAGGATCAAGGAAGATGGCAAGTTAACAGGCTCAATGAATTATTGTACATAGGAACTGGGAGCCACAAGCCAGTCTTTCGTTATCTTTATGGTAATTATAAATTTTTTATTATTACTATTAAAATACCTTGGTTATGGGTGTTAGAAGAGAAAATCTTTCCTGACAACTTTATTAAGGAAGCAGGATAGAATTTTTTGATGGTTCCTCTGTCTATAGACTTTTGTTGATTGAAAGGGCCTTTTGAGCCTTAGGAATGCAAGGTTAATGGTTCACCAAATGACCATTATGGCATTTAGAATTGGGTCTCATCCCTTAGTATACAGAATGATTCTTTGGAGGTCTTCAAATAGAAACTGGTGATCCTTTGTTTGCCTTATTAGACACTATAGACTACTTGGACATATAAATTGAACTAAGTGGACTTCTCATGTGCCTTCCAATTATACAAATCCTATGATTCTTTGCTTGTGATTCTGAATATATCACACTGTTTCTTTTACAAGCTGATATTGCATATGTGGGAAGAGTAGGGAAAACTGAGTGAATGAGGCCAAGTTAGTCAAAAACCTTGTCTTTTCCAAAACAGCAAAATTGCACTCTGACTCACTCTTGCCTGAGGAGGAAGGAAAAGGAATAAAAGAAGAATTCATTAAATGCTACTGCATACCAGGCAGTTCGTTGGCTTAACAAATACTGTCTTATTTTATCCTAACAGGGATGGTGTTTTTGTCTCCATTTTACAGTTGAGGAAAAACAGACTCTAGACATGAAAAGACTTCTCCAGGATCACACTGCTTACTAAGTGTCTGAGGCTGGATTTGAATTAAGGTCTCTTGATTCCAGACCCAACACTTTGTGCATTGTACTACCTGACTGTTTTTTGAGAGGCACAAGGAAAGCCATACATCCAGTTAAGTTGTGCCTTTAGACAGTATAGGTAAGTCTCTGTGCTCACTCTCCCAACTATGACTTGAATGTGCAGGCTGTTTCTCCAAAGGGCTGCTACTACTTTTTTTTTATTATTATTTATTTATTTAACTTTTTACATTCATTTTCACAAAATTTTGGGTTCCAAATTTTCTCCCCTTTTATCCCCTCCTCCCACCCCAATACCCCAAGCAATCTAATTTTCCCTATCTCCAATCAGCCCTTCCTTCCATCATCCCCCCCTTGCTTATCTCCTTCTCCCCCACTTTCCTATACTGTAAGATAGGTTTTCATACCAAAATGAGTATGCATTTTATTCCTTCCTTTAGTCAAATGTGATAAAGGTAAACTTCTTGTTTTTTTTTTCTCAGCTCTCCTCTTTTTCCCTCCACTAAAAAGTCTCCTACTTGCCTCTTAAATGACATATAAATACCCCATTCCATTTCACCCTCTTTCCTCCCACTACATTTCTCTCTCACCATTTACCTTAATTTCTTTTAAGATATGGTCCCATCCTATTCAATTCACTCTGTGCTCTCTGTCTCTGTATGTGTGTGCATGTGTGTATGTGTGTGTACATGCATGCGTGTACATGTGTGTTTGTGTGGTCCCACCAACTACCCAGATACTGAAAAGTTTTAAAAGTTACAAATATTGTCTTTCCATGTAGGAATATAAACAGTTCACTTCTGGTAAGTCCCTTAAGACTTCTCTTTGCTGTTTACTTTTTCATGCTTCTTCTCATTCTTGTGTTTGCAAGTCAAATTTTCTTTTCAGCTCTGGTCTTTTCATCAAGAATGATTGAAAGTCCTCTGTTTCATTGAAAGACCATATTTTCCCCCTGAAGTATTATACTCAGTTTAGCTGGGTAGGTGATTCTTGGTTTGAGTCCTAGTTCCTTTGACTTCTGGAACATCCTATTCCATGCCCTTCTATCCCTTAATGTAGAAGCTGCTAGATCTTGAGTTATCCTGATTTTATTTCCACAATACTGGAATTGTTTCTTTCTAGCTGCTTGCAAGATTTTCTCCTTGACCTGGGAGTTCTGGAATTTGGCCACAATGTTCCTAGGAGTTTCTCTTTTTGGATCTCTTTCAGGTGGTGATCAATGGATTCTTTCAATACTTATTTTGCCCTCTGGTTCTAGAATGTCAGGGCAGTTTTCCTCGATAATTTCATGGAAGATGATATCTAGGCTCTTTTTTTGATCATGACTTTCAGGTAGTCCCATAATTTTTAAATTGCTTCTCCTGGATCTATTTTCCAAGTCAGTTGTTTTTCCCATGAGATATTTCACATTCTCTTCCATTTTTTCATTCTTTTGGTTTGTTTGGTGATTTCTTGGTTTCTCGTAAAGTCATTAGACTCCATCTGTTCTCTTCTAATTTTGAGAGAACTATTCTCTTCAGTGAGCTTTTGAACCTCTTTTTCCATTTGGCTAATTCTGCTTTTGAAAGCATTCTTCTCCTCATTGACTTTTTGAACCTCTTTTGCTAATTGGCTGCTACTACCTTTACCTCTCAGGATCACAGAGGTAACCCTGATGTATGAGGTTATCTATTGCTGTCACTAATGATTTCCCATCTGATGTGCTCCCTCAATAACAATGAAAGTTAATATTTAATATGTTTAATTATTATAACATATAAGATTATATTATATATGTATTATGTAACATATTTTAATATAATCCTATTACACATTATATAATTTCATTATACAGTTATATAATATAGCATCAATATAAATTGATTAACATCAATTAGAGTTTACAAAAGAATATTTACTGAGAAGGAATATCAAGGATTGAAGTACAGCATCCCTCCTGGACCGAGTTGTGTTCTCCCCTCTACAAACCTACTTAGTCACAGAAGAGAATGAACTCCAATTTAAACTGATTGTTAAAATTTCCTGTTCCCTTCCCTCCCGATTCAGGGAAATAGGTGTAATTCTTGGCCCAGCAAGTCCATTCTTCCCTACAGTGAGTTCTAGTCAAGATCTCTTATTGGCATACCATAGGTGATGCATAAGTCACTCTTTTTCTTGTAGACAGGGTGTCTCATTGCCAAGTTCACTTGCTACCACACAGGATCAAGCAGTTTGCTCCCCAAGGGTAGCTCCTCATTGGACTTGGCTTCTTCTACTACCAGTTCCATGTGCCCTGGATGACTTTTCTGACCTTTTGAAGTTCACAGTGTTGTAATCTAATCTGTTATATTTCTGATACCTATTCACCTATGATTAGGAATGATTAACTCACAGAGACTACAGTCAGGATGTGATGTAAGAGAGATAATGACAGGCAACAGATTGTTGGTATTACTGCCACTGCCCTTCACCACAAGGCTCACATCACTTTTTCTTCCTTACTAGAAAACGTTCGGGGAAAGACAAAGAATTAATCTCTTTGAGCATTTTGTATAAAAATTCCAATTCAGGAGACAATTAGAAGACTTTTTCTCAATTCACAATAAATCGACAGTTAAGAGTCATCACTGCTCTAAAGCATAGAGCAAAGAACCCCTTGAGCACCCAATATTAATAATACAGGGAAGCAGACTCCCCTGTAAAATTAATGTCAGTAGGAAGAAAATATTGTTCATGTTCTAAAGACTGGACTCTTGTTGACTGGTCTTCCTATCAAAGAATTTAGTCAAAATGAATACTTAAAAAGACATAAAACTGGCTCTCATTTTGCTTCTGTCTCAAACCAATAGAAAGACTGAAGCCTGATCCATTCTAAATCTCTGTATACTAAAATCAAACACTATTCCTCCTTCTTGTATGCCTGGTTCATAATAAAGGATACACACAAATAAAAAAAGAATGTAAAGTTAGTTCTATCTTCCCTATAAGTCTGGCTATAGTGGGTTAGACTTATAAAATATTGTGTCAATAGGAAATAGCTTTAAAAAAAGAAAAAAGTCATCTCAGAAAAGGAAGGGGAAAGAAAAAAGTGGTTTCACCAGTTGTCTGTATTCTCTCGTAGGGGAAAGTTCATCAATGATTGGATGATCCCCATGCTCTGGTCATGTATAGCTATCTGTCCTGCTGAATCAAGGCATCATCTCTTGCTTCTTTTCTCTCCCTGCCAGCTCCGGTCACCATATTGAGGGTAGTTGCTGTGCTATAACCATTCTATAGCTAGCATCCATCACTCTTGGGAAAACATCCATACATCATGTTGTGAAAGAAAATTAGATGACCAAAAAATCTCGAGAAAAATAAAGACAGTAAAAAAGTATCCTTCAACCTGTATTCAAACACCATCAGTTCTCTCTCTGGGATCGGATGGCATTTTTCATCATACGTCCCTCAGAGTTGACTTGGATGGTTGTATTAATAAAATGATTTCTGCTATTTTTGTTGTGCATTCATTTGAGTTGTGATTGACCCTTCATAACACAAGTTGGAGTTTTCTTGGAAAAGATTCTGGGCTGGTTTGGCATTTCCTTTTCCAGATCATTTTATACATAATTAATTTGAGGCAAACAGAAGGAAGAGACTATCCCAGGCTTACATAGTTTACTGAGTCAGATTTGAATTTGGGTCTTCCTGAATCCAATCCTAGCACTCTATCTACTAGGTCTTGTAGCTGCCTTAATACAATTGTAAGTTAACCTTTTTGGATCCATGGAATATATTACAAGTTTTCTCCAGAAATCAGTATATGTGAAGATGGACCATTCTCTTAGCTTGTGGTTGCTGTAAAAAGCCTCTCGTGGACCTTCTACCCTTACTATCCATCTTCCCACTTCCTCTCAAAGACCCAAAGTGAGGAGTTTGATTTTTTTTTTACTTAAGTTGTGCTTCACACAGCCTCTGCTCAAGAAATTAATCACAACAATGTCAAATATAATTTACTTTTTTGTTAATATTTTAATGCTAATGAGGCCCCTCATGGAACCAGGATATAGGCTGCTCAAATAGAATAAGTTCTAATATCTGTGAGATCCAAAGGGATGCAATTAAAGTAAGTACAGGATTTTTCTTAGTATGACAATCAAAGTTAAGCAAAAATTCCTAATTGACGGTTGAGATAGAGAATTAATAGGTTTTTCTTCCCTTTAAGGATGATAGATGTCTAATAACCTTGGCCTGAGATTTACTAGCATGGTTCAAAAATGAACAGTAGCAAAATTTATTAAAATAATCTGTGTAATTTAAAGGCGAATCAAGAGACAAGGAAGGAATTTCCACTGACAAACTCAGAAGTTTTTTTCAGTCATATAAATCATTAGTTATTAAGAGTTCAAAGGGAAATTTTCAGAGCTAAAAATAAAAGCAGAGTCAAACACATAACTTATTTATCCAAGTGAAATTTATTGAAGGACATGACGCAACTAAGTAGATATTAGGATAATAGAGAAGGCAGCTGTCTCTGATGTCTCTGGTAGTGTTCAGTTTGCACTGATTTCTCATAAGACACTCAACTGCAGAAGCCAGGCAGTCATGATCTTCTGTGAGAATTCTCTTTGTAGCAATGCTTCATCGGTATGGTCCATTCTGAAGGGAAGTGCTGTTATTAGGCCATGCTTCTGAAAGCAAATATTGTCCTTCACTCTAGAGCTGAAGACTTGGAGCAGAGTGTAACTTACCTCATGAATCAAGTCACAAGTGGTCTTTTGAGAAGCTCACTCTTTACATATATTTAACTGTGCACTTACTGGATATGTGACTGTTATATCCACAGAAAACTTAAAGTAGGCAGCTTGAAATTAGTAATACAGCTCAGTCTACACAAACTGCACACTTCAAATTCAAGACTTACCTTGAGAAGGATTATGACATGAATTACTGTTATCTTAGATTGGAGGAGGGCACAAAGTCTACATGGTAAGAGTTCTAATAAGTTATTTTATTTATTTATTTTTTTAACAAACAAAGATGTTACTAGTGAAAAAAATGCTTAATTCAGCATGCAAGTAGAAAGAGTTAAAGCACACTACACTGAAAAAAATCTCTAATTTAGTGAGGAAGAAAACTAAAAATCTAAACCAAACCCAGAGTAAGTATTTTGAAAACCTAGGAGTGGAGCAGCAGGCAGCAAGTGGGGCAGGTGCTAACCAGCATCATGCCCACAGCTATGATTGTACCTTCAGACTTTAGAGAGAGTCCTGAAGATTGCACACTCAGAGGAAAGTTGAGCAAAAGCAATTTCTGATAAATCCATTTTGGTACCATTCACATTTAGATATTTAATAACTATTTCTTTAACACAATATTGGCCAAAAAAGTAAGCCAAGTCTCAGAGACTTTCAGTCATTTGTTCAAGGTAACAGAGTAACTTGTGAGTACAGAAGTCCAATCCTTATATTCCGGCATAAAGATCAAAGATTTTTATACTAAATCAGAAAAATATTAACCCAAAAGTTTCAAAGGCTCTCAAGAAGACAAAATTAATTTGGAAGGACAGGGGAAGGAGGGACGTGCCTGTTTCCCACATAGTAACATTAATATAATGAGTCTATAATAAATAAAAGGAAGTGGAGTGATTTTAAGTGTTCTACTTCTGACAATTAGTGAAAATAAGCTTTGAACCTAACATTTTCTTCAAAGCTGCTGTGACATCTTTATTCCTGACACTGTAGATAAGAGGGTTTAGAACAGGTGTCAGGATAGTGTAGAAGACAGACAGCATCATATCCTTTTCAGCAGTATGATAAGAAGGAGGGAACATGTAGTTATAGACAGCAGCTCCATAAAAGAGAATAACCACAGTTATATGAGAGGAACATGTGACAAATGCTTTCCTATGACCCGTAGCTGAATTCATCCTATAAACTGTCAGGAGAATAAGGGAATAAGAGCTTAAAATAACTGTGACAGGGATGAGGAGCATAAGGACACAGCACGGTACATGACAGTCTCATAGAGTGATGTGTGTGAGCAGGAGACTTTCAACAAGGCAAAGACCTCACAGTAGAAATGTTGGATCTCTCGAGATTTACAAAATGGAAAGTTCATGGTGACAGGGGTGAGTGTGAACCCATCAAGAGATCCCAAGAACCAACATAGAATGACAAGAAGTGTGCAAACTCTGTGGTTCATGAGGATGGGGTAGCGGAGAGGGTGACAAATGGCCATATACCTGTCATAGGACATGGCTGCCAAAAGGAAACACTCTGTTCCCCCTAGAGTTATATAGAGGAACATCTGGACTCCACAGCTTGGGGCTGAGATAATATGAATCCCTGTCACCTGATCTAGCAGCATCTTGGGCACAGCAACAGAGATATACATCATGTCCATGAGGGAAAGCTGACTGATGAAGAAGTACATGGGAGTGTGGAGGTGCGGATCACTTTGAATCAAAAGAACCAAAGTTGCATTCTCAGTTAGCGCTACTACCAAAAGAATGAAGGTCAGTGAGTGGAAGAAAAGAGAATATTTGCTTTGGCTAAAGAGCCCCAACAGGATGAAATCAGTCCCAAAAGTTTGATTCTCCAAGGACATTGTTTCATGTCATCTCACCTATGGAAGATTAAAAACAACCAAAGTAACAAAGAATTTCATTTTCTATCCTTTATGCATAAATGATTGATTATCTATTAGTGAAAGAGATACACTAGAGATTATTTTAACTGGAGCAGAGATGTATTTTTGCTAACAGGAGAGATTCTCATCAATCTATGGTACGGATGGTCTAACTAGAACCTAAAGATAGATCTATTTGGATTGAAAATTATCTTCACTCATGTCCAAACCCTGAGTTGTGGTCAGATTACTCTTATATATAAGAGAGTTCAAGATGAGCCTTCTAGCTTAAGATTTATAAACATCATAGAAAACATTACAGAAACACCTATTTTTTTTTTTATTTTCATCATATGACAAAATCCCCAAATTCAATATCCCTAAAATGGATCTCATTGTACTTTCCTTTTCAAACTTCCCCATTAGTGTCAAGGTCATTACCATGTGTTCAGTCACATAGTCTCACAACTCCAGTGTTATCCTGAACTCTTCACTGTTGTATCTACCATATTTATAGCACAATGTCAAATCTTGTAGCTTCTACTTTCTGAACATCTCTTATACAGGACCCATTCTGTGTATCACTCACCATCCTAGCTGAAGCCATTATCATTTCCTTTTCCAGTTGTTTACCTGAACTACTTCAGTAACCTCAAATTCGTCCTCCTGCCATAAGTCTTTCCCTACTCTCATTCTCCACTCAACTGACAAAGCGTTTCTCCTAATCCTTAGGACTGACCAAGTAATCCCCTATTCTGTAAAGTCCAGTGCCTTCCTATTTCCTCCATGACAAAACAAAATCATGAAGTTCTCCTTTCAGTATTTAAAGCTCTTCATAAACTTGCACTTTTCTACACATCAGTTAAATTATCCTAGATGATATTCTTCACACACACTGTTCCATGTTCATTCTCCATGTTTTTACATTGACTTTCCCCCATGACTGGAAGACTCTCCTAACTTCCTATCTATCAATTTCTCCAACTTCCTCAAGGCTCAGCCTTCCCCAGTTCACCCCAGTTGCTACTGCCTTCTCTTCTGAGAGTCTACTACTTTTTTCTGCTGCTACAGCTACTGCTGTATGGGCCTACTTATTTGGATGTTATCTCCCATATTACAATATGAGCTTCTTGAGGACAAGGATTATTTTTGTCTTTCTTTGTATTCTCAGCTTAGCACAGTGAATAAATACTAAAAGTTTGTTGATTGACTAACTAAAATGTTAAAAATCAGTTCCCTGGTGGGCAGGAAACAGGAGTCTTATAAGGATCTGTTCATGTTGACAGTAATTCATCACATATCTGTGAAGTACAAATCAAAATTTGGGAGAAAAACAACTCTATAACCCTAAGGGAAAATCTGCAGAAGAAAGTAAATAAGCATTTATTAAACACCTACTATTTGTCAGGTATTATGCTGACCACTTTACAAAATTATTTGTGATTTAAATATTTCATTTTGTCACCACCACCTTAGTTGGTAGGTGCTATTATTATTTACTTGAGGCATCCAGTGGTTAATGGACCTGCCCAGGGACACACCTCTAGTAAGTGCCTGAGGTTATATTTGAGCATAGGTCTTCCTGACTCTAGGTCAAACACTTTATTACTATACCATCTAGGATGTAGACACTTCTATTTCTCTCAGTCGAATTCACCAAACTCTTCTTCATTCTCTAAGCATTTTTCGTTTTTTCCATGAAGGTTCATTCATTCATGATAGAACATGTGACTGGAAAGTGCCTTTCCTTATATAACAGAGCATTTAGTGCCAGAAAGGATCTTTAAAATCACCCAGTTTAACCACTTCATTTTTAAAATTATGAAATGTTCCAAGATAATGTTATTATTTTGCCCATAGTTACATAGAAAATAAAGCAAAGCTATAATTCAAACACAGATTCTCTGATTCATTATTTTTCCCCATTGAACCATAGTTCCTGCCTATGAAAATCATCTGATTCCTCTGAATTCTAGCTATTCATTTTTCCTTGATACCACTGATTGGAAGGGATCTTTTTCTTTCCAGGGTGCTATTACATCTTTGGACCTGATATGTTTATCACATTTTGCTGTGTATCATAGTTATTTCTGTCCTGTCTTCTCTATTTGAATTTAAAATTCTTGAACCTGTTTCCTCTTTCTGAGCATCAGCACTTAGGGAAGCACCTTGTATTATAGATATGTTTTAATTAAATAGAATTGGAATGGATCAGATTGAATAAAACTATTTTTGTCTCCCAGTGAACTGCTTTAAACTGAGTGACATTATAACTTTAAAGGTTCTCACAAGAAAAAAAGTGAAAATAGCTCCCTTCTTGGTTTGACAAACCTTCTGAGAATTGTGAAATAGATTAAATAGAGCAGAAAAAAAATGTGTTTAGTTTCAAATGATCTTTATTGGCAGGAAGGGGGTACAGTGGATAGACTACTGTTCCTGGAGTCATGAGAACCTCAATTCAAATCTGGTCTCACTACCTATCTGATCATGTGCAAGTCACTTAACTCTGATTGACACAAAAAAAATAAGCAAATAACAAAATACTCTAAATTCTCTTAATATCAAAGGGGTGAATTTGTAGGTTGAAATTATTTCACAGAAATTTCTATTTTGCTACTTCAGAATACCCTATATACATAAAAATGATACTTTAATTCAGGCTGATGAATAAATGAATTAAGAAATACTTTCAAGGGAGAAGAAAAACTTGTGTCCACAAAAATATTCATATATTCACAGAAATTCATGTATTAATCTTTGAACGAATCTATAAAAATACAATCATTTACAATATTTTTACACATGAGTTTGCATACTTCTCATCTGGTCTTTACTTCATCTAAGAATTTCTTCATCTGTAAAAATGAAACTTGACTTATCCACTTTCAGAACACTTTTATTGCTACAACTTCTACAATTCCATGTCTCTATTGTTACATCTCCTCAGAACTTCAAAAAATAATGCCAGTGATGGGTGGTCTTTTTTGTAATATTTCTCCTCCATTGAATAAGCATCTATCTTCCCCTTTGCAAATCCTACTCTAGATATTTTTTTAAAATAGTTCATGGAATTTGATCATTTCTACATTCAGATGCATGGGACAGTTCAGATTTGTGCTACTTACCTCCAATTCTTTCAATGGAAAAAAAATAGCCAGAGGTTGATTTTCTGTAATGAAAACTTTAGATGCTCAGCTATTCCCAAAGGCCAAACCAGTGATATTCTTCTCCACTCCAAATGCAGAGAAACTTGTAACAAACTCTCAGGAAAATGTTCAAAGTGGTCTGTGAAAACTAAGAATATATTTGGGAAGTGTGCTACATTCCTTATCAATGTCAAAACTAGGATTACACAAAATCAAAATAATTTTTAAGAGAATATTTAGACTGACACTCCAAGGATCAAAAAGATAATAGCTGGACATCTATTTCCTATAGAGTTAGAGAAAAATTTGAAAGGTCAGTGTAAAAACCAAGTACCAGAGCTGCTGTTGAGAAGTAGTCTGTATTATTGAACTCATTACATGATCCTCTCCTATCCCAGCTCCATTAAATGTCTAAATAAATGTTACTGTAAAGGAAATGCATCAAGAACCTGGCCCTGAGTGAAGGGTAGGGAAGAAGACAAGTGTGATGTGAATTAAAAGAGTGAGGTTGGAATATTATATAACCCACTTTTTCACATTAATTACAGAAGACTTCTGGAACCCAGGTTGAATTAAGGGAACACTGTCTTGGGAACAAGAGGTATGAGAAAGCAAGGGTGGTCCTAACTCTAAGCCTACCTGACTGTGTGGTCTGAAAAAAGGTACTTCTTGGAAACTTGGTCTCGATCTCAAAAATGAAAGACTGAACTAGATATCCCATCACATCGAAGAATTTTACTGTATCAGGAAATTTCTGACAACTGGAAAATAATGCTTTTGAAGCAATATAGGCAATTAAGTTATTTTCTTTACAATGTTTTATGCTTCATTTTTCTTTAAAAAAAAAAAACTTTTACACAAACACGAAATGAACAAAACACTTGACAAAATATTTTCCCTGAAAACAACAAAAATTCCACCTCTACTTTCCTTGAATATTTAAGGGGACAATCACTACTTTCGAAGGCATCCAATTCCATCTGTGCTTAACTCTGGTTTTAAAGAAACTTGTTATATCAAGTTCGAATTCACTTAGTTGAAATTTCCACCTAGTCCAAACTAAATAGTTCTAGTTCCTTTTCAATGCCACAGCCATTCAAATACTAGAAAGCAGTTAAAATGTATTTCTTCTAGCAACATCTCCCTTCTCTTCTCTTGACTGAATAGTCCACTTCTCCAAGAAATCTTGAAATGACATAAACTTACAGCTATTTATCATTCTGGTTATCTTCCCTGGATGCTTTCCAGTTTATTTAAAAGTGACACTCAAAACCAAAGACATCTTGCCAAATGAGTTTTTACCAAAGCAGAATTAAAGAGAAATACCACTTCCTTGTTCACAGACACTTTACGTCTTATGTAGCCTAGATGGCATTAACTTTTGGGGCTGTCATAGCACTTCTTTAACTCATGCAAAGCATAAAACACTCAGATCTTTTACAAACCACTGGCTAGTTTTGCATTACCTATTTTGCAAACACTTTTTTTTTCCAAGAACAGGTTGATTTTTTTCTTAACCACTAATGATATGTTCTGCAGTATTCTACACAGAGCTTACATTCTCTGTTCTCCAGGGTTTTGTAATATTGGGGAAACAAAATAAACATACATGGATGAAAAAGAAGATTATACAATCCCATAAGTAAAAGAATCCAACATTGCTACGGTACAGACTGGAAGCTAGGTAACAGTTCAGAGAAGTGGGAGATCCCTGTGGATTTGTATCAGTAAACACCCCAACATACACAAGGGGCCCATCTACAACAGGTTCTTACACCTGCATTCAAAAAAGAACAACTGTCAAAGGGTTCACAATCACTTTAGTCAAGCACAGGTATCAGAGAAAATCAAAATAAAAATTTCAGAGAAATAAAAAATAAATCAACAGCGCTTCCAAGCTGCCTGACTGTTACATACATACATATGTCTGACAATTACATATATAAACTATTACCAGAGAGGGAAGCATCAACTTCTGGGTTTTGGGAGGCATGGGAGTGGGAGGGAGGGCTCCTTAGCAGCTTCCCAGAGTCTCTCTGGCCAAGGAAACACTTTCAGTCACTAAAACTAAGTGAAACCTCACCCTCAGAGTATTTATACACTTTTTAGAAGCAGAGGGCATGATTCTGATCCAGTGCCTCAGGAGAAAAAACAAAAGGTACCTGGGACCCTCCTACCAAACAACTCCCCTAATCAAGGTTCCCACAATGAGCAGGCCCATGAAATGGTGGGAAAGATCCTTCCCAATCACATTAATCAATCAGAGGCAGTTTTAGTAAAACAAAACCAGCAAAAGATCCGAATTTTATTGCCATTACACTCCACCCCCTGCATCCTAGGCTTATAAATTTAAATGTCCATGATCCTGGAAGAAAAAGTCATTTGTACTTTCCAATCCCAAATCCAGGTGATTTAAACAGTGCATGGACAGCATGTAACTGAATAGGCATTAACATTTCTTTAATAAATGCAACAAAATTCACATTTACAGAACACATAACATAGCAATTTATTACCAGGATGGCCAAATGGCTTTAAACAAAATGTAACATCATTCTTTGAGGAGAGATCAATCCGCCTTTCTCTATCCCAGATAGAAAGATCCAAGCAAAGTCCACTTGGGGACATATCCTCCCCACCCTACACTATAAGGGCAACAAGAAAATAAAGCCATCAGGGTGAGGTCCTTGAGGATATATGGCGCTTATCCCCATCCACCACAGGAAACTCCACCCCCTCATTGCCAAACTGTCCCAGGAAAACACTGCAAAACAGTACACTCACTGCCTTGTGGTGCAGTCCCAGTCTTGCCCCAGGGTTGAACTTCAAGCTCCTAGGTTCCTCCTCCTCCAGCAGGAGCCAGCTACTCCCAGCTCCTGCCTGGGCCTGTGGGGAAAGCAGCTCTGTGCTCCCACTCCAGTTCCTCTCACCTCACCAAGGTCAGCATACTGGCCCTTCTTGGCTTCTGTTGGGTGGTTCAGCATGCAGCCCTCCAGTGAGGTTCCAAGGCTCCATTCCAAAGTCTCCTGCTCTGATCTGGTTTCTGAATACAATACACTTGCAAGACCTTCACTCTTCCAAATACAGTCTGGAGCCTAGCTAACCCACTCCAGCCCTTGCTCTGATCACCCCCCACCAGGGTCCTGGGGCACCACAGAATCATAACCACCAAAACTGGGACACAACAGACAATTATCCCAGTATCCATAATTTCCTTTCAATTCATGCAGATTCCATCCTCTTTGCCATAATGTAACAGTAAGCACCCCAACATACACAGGGGGGCCTGATATCACCAGTTTTTGGATCTGCATTCATAAAAGGAAAGTAACTTTCAAGGGCTTAAAAATCACTTTATTGAAGCGCATGTGTAAATCTTTTAGTCATTCACCTAGTTCAGGGGAATCAATACCCTGAACCCCAAAGTAGTCAACAGACATGGCTTCCTCTCTCTGACCATAATTCAACAGAAAGGTACAGCTGTCTGACCATAAATACCAGAGATGGAAGCCCGACATCTAGGTTCTCAAAGTTGGGGAGGCTCCTTTAGCTGGTTCCCAGAGTTCTCATCTGACATTCAAACCTTATTACAAAAACCAAGGACCCCACAAAATTTATTTTTGAGCACATGTAAAACTTTGCATTCATCCTTACTAAGCTTCATTTTTCCTTTTTATTTGGCCCAGAATTTGACCATCAGGATATTTCTGATTTTGGACTATCACTCATTTCTTTCCTTCCCAGATTTCTGTCAGAAAATTTCGTAAGTCTAGCATCTCTTTTTTTATCCAAATCACTGAGTTAAAAACATACTTTACAGCATAGATCCCTATGACTTTATAATGGAAGGTAATAAAAGCGATGAAATAAAATGACATGATAATTCTTTAGATCTAGGGATTTGGTCAGTTTAGAATCCATACAATTGTACTATAATTACTCTCATTTTTCTTCATATTTTCCTGTTCAATGAAAATCTAGGAAGCTCCAGTTGAAAGACTTTCAGTATTTCTTCATGTCAAATAATTCTAACTTTTTATTCCTGATCATCTGTGTCAAATGAGAATTCCTTTTTTGTAAACTTTGGACCAAATAATTGTTAAGGTCTCTTAGAACTCTACTAAAAATTCTGTAATTCTGTTACTTTTTAATCATATTATTTTTGTAATCTTGTCTTATTATATATGGTTTTCTTTGTTATGCTATTCATGTAAATGTTTATTGTCCTATATGTAAGTTCTTTTCTATGAAATGATCCGAGGATTCTTACTGTCCCCAGTGCCTCAGCTCTGCAACCAGTAATTCTGATTTCACCATTCATGATGCCAAGCTCTTTTTTCCAACCATAATTTGTTCCCCACCTACAAAGCCCTGTTCTTTGTTCTATACTCCTCAAAACTACAGAAGAGAGCCACATCCCTCATTTCAGGGTCTTTGCTTGGGCAAACTTATTTGAAAACTTATTTATTGGTAAATTCATACTTTAGTAATAAATTGATCATATTTGGAACTGTGTATCTCACTTGAAACATGAGATACAGCATCAGCATCTACTGATAAAATCAATAATAAGCTTGCGTGTGTATACATGTGTGTGTATACAAAAATATACACATGCATATAATTTAAATTCCTAATATTGGTTCATTCTTGTATGACTTCAATAAATTCAGTTTAGTCATAGTTTTAGGAGCTTTTATTTTGGCTTGGTTTAGTTTTGCTGCAACCTTTTCCTAGGACTATGTTGAAAATATTGAATCAATGGTCATTAGTGAAAATAGCTCAAATCAGCTAAATTATCCTACATGCTACTCTTCATACACAATATTCCATCTCCCCTCTCCATGTCCTTACATTAAATATCTCTTTTTTTCTCTGGCTTCCATCAAGACTCAGCCTTTTTTATTTCCCTGCAGTTGCTACTGCCTTCCTTTCTGAGACTTTACTACCCTTTTCTACTACCACATCTACTGCTGTATATGCCTACATATTTCAGTATTATTTCCCATATTACAATATGAGTTTCTTGAGGTTAAGAATTATTTTTACCTTTCTTTGTATCCCCAGCTTAGCTCAGTGAGTGATACAGAGTAATTATTAAAAAACGATTCTCAACTGACTAATAAAATGTATTAAAAATCAGTCCCCTGGTGGGCAGTAGTATACTAGAGAGAGGGTTTTTATAATGATATCTTGATGTTGAGAGCAATTTTTTCACATATCTGTGAAATGAAAATAAGAGGGTGGGAATCAACTCCATAATCCCAGGTGAAGGTCTTCAGAAGAAAGTAAATAAGCATTTTTTTAAATGCTTACTATGAGTCAGGCACTATGCTAGCCATGTTATAAAACAATATCAGATGCAAAAATGTCGTTTGACCATCACAACTTTAGAATGCAGGTGCTATTATAATCCCTACTTTATAGCTGAGGAAACTGAGGCAACCAGTGAATAAGGGACTTGCCCAGGGACACCTATCTAGTAAGTGCCTGAGGTTGCATTTGAACAAAGGGCTTCCTGAGTTGAAGTCAAGGACTCTATTACTACACCCCCTAGGATGTCAATAAATTTATTTCTCTCAAAACAATTTGTAGGACTCCTTTTCATTCTCTAAGCATTTTCAGCTTTTTCCATGAATGTGACAGAAATGTACCCTTTCCTACAGGATATCGTACTTAGTGCAGGAAGGGTCTTATATTGTAAAATGGTCCAGAATAATATTATTAATTTGACCATAGTTACACAGCAAAAAGGCGAAGGTATAATTCAAACATACATTCTCTAATTCATCATTTCCCCCCACTTCACCAGTTCCTATAAAACTTTAGAACTAAAGTTCTATAAAAATCATTTGGTTTCTCTGAACTCTAACTGCATTTTATAATATTTATTTCCTGATCCCACTAATTGAAAGGGATCATTTTCTTTCCTGGACACTGTTGCTTCTTTGGATCTGATGTGTTTATCATGTTTTCCTGTGAATCTTAATTATTTGTATCCTATTTCCTCAATTTGAATTGAAGATTATTGGGCCTATTTTCTCTTTCTGAGTATCAGCATGTAAGGAAGGGCCTTGCATAACACATAAGGTTTAATTGAATACAATTCGATTGGATCAGAACGAATTAAAACCATTTATGTCTCACACTGATCCACTTAAAAGTGATAGACATTATAACTTAGAAGGTTCTCACAAGGAAAAAGTAAACATTCCTCCCTGTTTCTTTTGACTAAATATCTGACAATTGTGAAATAGAATAAATAGTATAGAAAAAACGGGTTTGGTTTCAAATGATATCTATGGGCAGGTAGGGGGAAGAATTGATAGAGCATCGACCCTGGAGTCACAAGGACCTCAGTTCAAATCTACTCCCTCTTACTAGCTATGTGATTGTGGGCAAGTCACTTAACCCTGACTGTCTCCCAAAAATAAATAAGCAAATAAAATAAATTCTCTACACTCCCTTAATTACAAAGTGAGGCAAACTGCATGTTGAAATGACTTATAGAATTCTAGTTTGCTACTTCAGAATATTATCCTATAGGCATAAAAATGATGCTTTAATTCAGGGTGATGAATAAATTATAAAATATCTTCAAGGTAGAAGAAGGACTTGCATCCCCCCAAAATATTTGCATATTCACAGAAATTCATATATCTTTGAATGAATCTGTAAAAAAAATTCATCTACGATATTTTTTACCCATGAATCTGTATACTTGTAATCTGACCTTTACTGTATCTATGAATTTTTCCTTCAAAAAGTAAACTTGATTTACATCCAACTTTCAGAATGCTTTTAGTGGTAACATTCTATAATTGTATGTCTTTCCTTTCAAAATATTGCCAATCATGGGTGGTTTCTTCATATCATTTCCCCCACCACGAATGAGCATCTATCTTCCCCTTTGCCTACTCAAATCCTAGTCTATACAGTTTTATTTGTATTGTTCATGGGATTTGACTGTTTCTACGTTCAGATGCATGAGACAATTAGACTTTTTGCTACTTACCTCCCATTCTGTCTATGGAAAATATTTGCCAAAGTTGATTTTGTATAATGCAAACTGGAGATGTTCACAGCTATTCCCAAAGGCTAAGCCAGTAATATTCTTTTCCCCTCCAAATGCAGAAAAAGCAGCCAAAAAACTCTAAGGAAATGACCAAAGTCATAAATGGAAACTAAAAACACATGTAGAAAGTATACTATGTTCCTTATTAATGTGAAAAGTAGGATTATACAAAATCAAATAATTTTAAGAGAAATTAAAACTGATACTAGAAGCATCAATAAGATAAGAATAGATGGACATGATTTACATCTAGTTGCAGCAAAATCAGAGAGGTTAGTGTAAAAATCATGTGCCAGACCTACTGCTGAGAAGCAGCATGTATTATTGAAGTGGCTGGATGGAACTATCCCATCCCAGCTCTATCTGGGTCAACATAAAATGTTACTGTAAGGGTAATGCATGAAGAAGCTGGCCTCATGTCAAGGGAATGGAAGAAGAGATGTGAGTGTGATGTGAATCCAAAGGGTGAGGTCAGAATATATCATTATAGCCTTTTTCACACTAATTACAGAGGAATTGTGGAAACTAGATTGAATTAAAAGAATACTGTCTTGGGAACAAGTAGTTTTATAAGGGAGGGGTCATATCTCTGAGTCTATCTTCCTCTGTTTTCTGGAGAAGTGTATTTTTTTCTTAGAATCTCAAATATATGGAATCAAAAAGAACACATATCTTTTCCCATTCTAAAATTTTCTGTATTCCATATCTACTAGGAAATTTCTGAGAATCTAAAAGTAATTCATTTGAAACAATACAAGTAAGAAAGGTACTTTCTTGAAAATGGCTTTATTGGTTCATGTTTTTTCAAAAACCAAACTTTTTAGCAAATAGTAAATTATCAAAACCCTTGAGAAAGTATATTCCCACAAAGAAACAAAAAAGTTCTATCTCTTCTTTACTTGAAAACTTTAAAGAAAGCAAGCAAAAAAGAAAGGAACATAAATAGGGAGGAAGTTTCTCCCATTGTATACAGAGCCAACTCTATTCCTCCTGATGAGTCCCAGATGACTTTGCAGGACAATGTGAGGTAGGTATCCTTGCACAGTCCTCCTTCACTCAAATCAAAGTCAACTGCAAATCATGCCATCATTTCCCTGATGTCATAGTCATCTTTGAAAACAACAGACAAACATAATCAGGGAGCACTCCAAGCTGTCTGAATGGAGACCCCCATAGCCAGGTAACTCAGCTCATTCTCTCCCTGTTCTGTTCCATCTCCTTCTAATCTCCAAAGCAAGGTACTATTGATGCCTGTTCAGGACCATTTAACTTGGGATTTATGGCAGGAATCCTTCTACTCTTATTTTTTCTCCTATTGTCTCTTTCCTTCTCTCTTTCTTTCTCCTCAAAGAGGAAACCTTAAACCTATTTAACTCCGGACCACCTAGACTGGACCACAGTAGGTGCCTTCCCAAGCTCCATTTGACGTCTATATTTTGGACCCTCCAGGCTCAGAGTGAATATCAGTAGTAACGGTTTCCCTTTTGACTACCAACCCTCAGACTCTTCACTTTCAAGCTGATTTATTTTTGTAGTTAACATAACTCACTATTCCAAGATGTCTATTAAGTAAATGGACTTTACCACACTCAAAGTGAGAACTTGAAAAGGCCTTAGTTAAAAAGTTCCAACATCTCCCAATGCATCCTGAGCCATTTCTAGTCCTCCTAATGAATATCTGGCCACTGGAATCAGACAGTTCAGTAGGAGAATGAGAGGTTGGCATCCTTACAGAGTCCTCCCTCACTCAAATAAGTCAACTTCAAGTCATGCCATCATTTCCCCACTGCCATGGTTCCCCTTAAAAAGAGAGGGCAATGCGGGTGGAGCCAATATGGCAGAGAAGAAGGATAGACCTACTGGAGCTCTCCCCCCATAATCCATAAAATACCTGTAAAAAATGACTCTAAACAAATTCTAGAGCAGACGAAGCCACAAAATGACAGAGATAAAGAAATTTCCAGCTCAAGGCATCCTGGAAGACTAACAGGAAAAGTTTATTGCACCAGGATCTGAGCATAGCACAGCACAGCACAGCCTTGGCCACACAGTATGGCATGGACAGGACTGGAGCAGGCTTCAGGGCATGGGATCATGGGCAGCAGCTGTGGTTCCCAGATTTCTCCACCCACAAACACCAAGGACAGCTTCAAATGTCAGTAGGAAAACTCTGTCATCTGGGTGAAAAGGGAGCAGAGTCCTACACTAGCTCTGGTCCCAGGTGGCTGCAACAACAACTTTTTGGAGCCCTTGGCCTAAAGGCCCTGGAGAAATCAAGTAGGAGAGTTGAATCCCAGCCCTGAGTGGCAGCCCTGGGGTGAAGAGGAGCATTGATTTAGTGGAGCTAGTGGTGGTTGTGGAGAGTGAACCCTACTTGCAAATCCTGGGCAGAAAAGGTTGTGGTTGCTCCCAGAACACATCACAGGCCAGGAAAGGAGCAAAGCCCTCAACCTTGATTGTGCCACCTTGGAGGAACTGAGAACTTACAGGTCCCGAGAGTATACCTTCAACTTTACAAAGTACTCAAAAGTACTGGGAAAATGCTCAAAAAAGGGGAAAAAAAGAACAAAGAAAGTGACCATTTTGGTAACCAGGTTCTTTATTCCATCCTTTTGCATGTGGAAGAATAAAGCATACCATGATAGGAAGACAAAAAAGTGAAGAATTCTGCATCCAAAACCTCCAAAATAAATATGCAATGATCTTGTGCCATGGAAGAGGCCAAAAAAGATTTTGAAAATCAAGTAAGAGAGGTGGAGGAAAATTTGGGAAGAGAAATGAGAGTGATGCAAGAAAATTATGAAAAGTGAGTCAACAGCTTGCTAAAGGAGACCAAAAAAATGCTGAAGAAAATAACACCTTTAAAAATGGACTAACCCAAATGATGAAAGAGGTCCAAAAAGCCAAGAAGGAAAAGAATTCTTTTAAAAGCACAATTATCCAAATGGAAAAGGAGGTTCAAAAGCTCACTGAAGAAAATAAGTTCTTTAACAATTAGAATGGAACAGATGGAACCTAATGACTTTATGAGAAACTAAGAAATTACAAAAACAAAACAACCCAAATGAATGAAAAGATAGAAGACAATGTGAAATATGTCACTGGAAAAACAATTGACTTGGGAAATAGATCCAGGAGAGACAATTAACAAAATATGGGACTACCTGAAAGCCATGATCGAAAAAGAGTCTAGACATCATCTTTCATGAAATTATCAAGGTAAATGCCCTGATGTTCTAGCATCAGAGGGTAAAATAATTGTTGAAAAATCCACCAATCACCAAATGAAAGAGATCTGAAAAGAAAAACTCCTAGGAATATTGTAACCAAATCACAAGTTCCCAGGTCAAGGAGAAATATTTCAAGCAGCCAGAAAGAAACAATTTGAGTATTGTGAAAATACAATCAGGATAACACAAGATCTAGTAGCTTCTACATTAAGGAAATGAAGGGCTTGGAATATGATATTCCAGAAGTCAGAGGAACTCGGATCAAAACCAAGATTCACCTACCCAGTAAAACTGAGTATTATACTTCATGGGGAAAAAAAAATAGTCGTTCCATGAAATAGGGGGCTTTCAAGAACTCTTCA
The DNA here is from genome assembly GCA_023548195.1 of Bettongia penicillata ogilbyi. Classification (NCBI taxonomy): domain Eukaryota; kingdom Metazoa; phylum Chordata; class Mammalia; order Diprotodontia; family Potoroidae; genus Bettongia; species Bettongia penicillata. Next base: position 265,844 of record JAJHZJ010000134.1, read on the forward strand.
TGAAAAGAGCAGAGCCGAATAGAAAATTTGACTTCCTAACACAAGAATCAAGGGAAGCATGTAAGCAGGGAAGAGAAATCATAAGGGACTTACTAAAGTTGAACTGTTTAGGTTAGCACATGGAAAGATTATACGTCTAACTCTTGAAACTTTTCTCAGTGTTTGGGTAGCTGGGTAGTTGGAGGGATTATGCATACATACAGACAGACAGACATATATATCTGTCTATATATGTATGTAGACAGAGGGCACAGGGTGAGTTGAAGAGGAAGGGATGATATCTAAAAAAATCAAATTAAGAGTTCAGAGGAATGTACTGGGAGGAGAAAGAGAGAAATGGAATGGGACAAATTATCTCATAAAAGAGGCAAGAAAAAACATTCAATGGAGGAGAAAAGGGGGGAGGTGAAAGGGAAAAAGTGAAACTTACTCTCCTCACATTTGACTTAAAGAGGGAATAACATACTCAATTTGGTATGAAAATCTATCTTACACTACAGCAAAGCATGGGAAAATGGGATATGTGGGTTGTGGCGGGGGATGATAGAAAGGAGAGCATATGGGAGGAGGGAGTAATTAGAATTAAAGACTTTAGGGAACAGACAAGGAGAAAAGAGAGAACAGAATAAATGGGGAGCAGGATCGCATGGATGGAAATATAGTTAGTGTCTCACAACAAGACTATTATGGAAATCATTTGGATAACTACACATTTATAGTCTATATTGAAATTGCCTTCTCGTTGGGGGTGGGGTAGGGAGGGAGGAAGGGAGAGAAGTTGGAACTCAAAGTTTTAGGAATGAATGGTGAGAATTGTTTTTGCATGCAAATGGGAAATAAGAAATACAGGTAATGAATGGGGTTGCCTGAAAGAAAATAGAAGATGGGCATAAGGGAACAGAAGTGTGTGATAGAAGGGAGAGCAGATTGGGAGAAGAGGTAATTAGAATGCACAGTGTCTAGGAGTGAGGGATGGGAGAGATGGAGAGAAAATTTGGAACTCAAATCTTGTGGAAATGAATGTTGAAAATAAAAAAATAAATACATTTTTAAAAAAATTTTTAAAAAAAGAAAAGAGAGGATGAAAACAACCTGTGAGTAATACAAGCTGACTGAATGGGGACACAGCAAGTTTTGTACCTCAGCTAGTCCTCTCTCTTGCCAAACAAGGTAAATTTTGATAAGCATAAACAGACCAGTTTACTTGTGGTCAACTAGTAAGAATCTTTCTGGTTTTTTTTTTTCCTCCCTTTGCTGTCCCTTCCTTCCTTGCCTCCTTTCTTTCTTCCTTCCTTCCTTCCCTAATCTTTCTTACTTTCTCTTTCTTTCTTAGTCTTTCTTTGTTTCCTTTTTATCCTTTTGTTCTTTCTTTTTTATTTCTTTCTTTTTTCCTTCATCCTTTCTTTCTTTCTTTCTCCCTTCCTTCCTTCCTTCCTTCCTTCCTTCCTTCCTTCCTTCCTTCCTTCCTTTCTTTCTTTCCTTCTTTCCTTCTTTCTTTCTTTCTTTCTTTCTTTCATTTCTTTCTTCTTTTCTCCCTCTTTAAAGACCAACCTTTAAGTCCATTTCACTCAGGGGTTCCTAGATTGGACTACAAAAGGTCACTTCCCTACCTCCACTTAATGACTGTATTTTGGATCTTCCAGGCTCAGAGTGAATATAAATAGTTCTCTTTTGACCAGTGTGAGAGATGGCAGAAGTTAAGTTTGTACAGAAGTTATTAGTTGATGAAGTCATTGAAAATAAGTCAGATAATAAGAAGGCCAGTAGACTGCAGATGGACTCAACCAATCAGGAGACCTACAATGGCCTGTAGAAAATTATAGACATTTTGATAAAGGAACCAAATCTACAGTTAATGAGGCATAGTCACACTCAAAGTGAGAACCTGAAAAGGCCTTCGTCAAAAAGGACCAGGGTCTCCCATTGCATCGTGAGCCATCTCTACTCCTCCTGATGAATATCTGGCCCCAGGATGCAGATGACACTGAAGGAGAAGGAGAAGTTGGTGTTCTTGCACAGTCCCCCCTCACTCAGTTCAAGGTCAACTGCAAGTCATACCATCAATTCCCTGATGTCTTGGTCTTCTTTGGAAATAGAATGAAAACAACCTGTGAATAATCCAAGCTGCCTGCATGGGGACCCCACCAGCTTTGTATCTCAGCTTGTCCTCTCCCTCTCCTTCTCCTCTCTAAAGCAAGGTATATTTCTTTGTTCTCTTCCCCAGACCTTTCTGCTCCTACAACTGGGAGACCCCTGGAGTGCCCAGACACTGCCAGAGGCATCTGTAGCTCCACAGCCTTCTGAAAGGTCTATCAGGCCTTGTATACAAGGACCCTTCTATACCCTTGTGCTAGACCAGTAATATTTTTTTCTCCCCTCTGTCCCAGGATGCTGGGACAAGTGAGAAGCTGCCAGGAGACTTCTGGGAGGAAATTGGAGGAGATCTTAAGGAAAAAAAGCTAATGTTCCATTGTAATATAATTTGACCACAATATAATCTGGAAAAGTAATTTGTGAGGGGGATTTCTAAATAAAACAAGCTTAGTAAGAAATTAGGTCTGCAACAGTTAAAGAAAAGGCACCTTTCTCTGCTTGAGCTGACTTTTTACCCTGTATTACCCCATCCCCTGCCCCCCTCCCTGTACCCTGGTTTATCCTGTATTGTTCTATCCCCCTGTCCCTTGGGACATTGGTACAGGGTAAGTGGGCCTCTGTCCTTGGTTTTCTTTGGGGTCCATGTGCCCTGATTTCAGGGTCTTTGTGCCCTGTGGACTGCTGTGCCTGGTTTTCTTTGAGGGCCCCAGTGCCTCAGTTTCAGAGTCTCTGCACCCTGTGTTGTGCCCCTCCACTGTGGATTGTTGGGGGAGTTGGATCAGTGGGTCTCTCTGCACTTGAAAAAGCAACCGAGAAGTAAGCTTTCTCTCTTCCTTTCCTTTCCTTCCCTTCCCCAAGGATATGATGTTCCAGTCTGATAAGTCACTGAGGTAAAACAGACAAGGAACTACTGCTCCTCTCCTCTCCTCATTCCAGGAGTGGAATGTATTTAAGCCTAACCCTTTGTCTCCCTGCAGTGGGGGTAGCTCTCCAAGCACTTGGGAAGACTTGCAGGTGCCTTTTGGCCTGACCTCTCAGGTCCCATTAAAGCAAGAGTTACAAGGCTATCTCACACTTGTCCTGACACTCCAGGCTCTGGTGGTTCCAGGCCATGAACCTAGGCGCACCTTCCAAAGCCCTATCTGGAAGGGTAAGTCCCATTCTCTCAATTCTGTCATCACTAGGGAATGGGGAAAACCATTGGTGCTCCCTTTCTTCTGCACTCCAATACACCCTGTCCACGTAGGCAGCTGGGTGGTGCAGCAGATAGAGCACCAGCACAGGAGTCAAGAGGACCTGAGTTCAGATCTCACCTCAGACACTTGACACTCACTGTCTGTGTGACTTTGGGCAAATCACATAACCCCAATTACCTCATCCTGGGTCGTCTCCAGTCATCCTGACGAATATCTGATCACCTGATTCAGATGGCTCTGGAGGAGAAGTGAGGCTGGTAACCTGCACAGCCCTCCCTCACTCAAAACAAAGTCAAATGCAAGTCATGTCATTCTTTCTCTGATGATATGGTCTTCTTCTGCAGCAAAGGATGAACACAGTCCCTGTCCCCATGCCCATGCCTGCAGGGTCATCCTTCTCTTTTGCCCTACTGGCCACCAGATCCTTGCATCTAGATTCAGGAACACTTCACTGACAGTTCCCCTAGGTTAGCAAAAAAACAAACAAAAAAAAAAACAAATTGAATTTATGAATAATAATCTTTTCTTTTAAAGTGCTTAGAGTATTGGGCTTTAGGAATTAAAATGTTACCACTACTTCTTATGAATCCAGATCAGATTTGCTCATTCAACTAAGTTACAGTCACCTGATTGGTAATTAATTGGTTCTGCATTAAGTTTTAAATACATGATATTTGCTTGTGGTATGGTTACATTTCTGAATTTTCTTACATTGTGTAAGTTGCTATTACCTATGTACTTAGAAAAGCAATTTCTCTTATAATCTAGATGTAATTAGATTAGGAATTGTACTGTCTGATTATAAGGCTGCTTAATAAAACAAAAATTTGGGAACCATCTAGTCATATCAAGCCTGTGTAAAGGAATTTAAAGGACTAGTAAACTGCTGTTGCGATAAGGCTAGTTTGATTGGGTATGCTCTTGCCTTAGGGAAAAACGTAATTTCCTCCACAAGGTAAATATCTTTGGTATTTAGGAATCTGTGGTTACCGAGAATTTTGGTTTTATGGCGCATTGGAAGTTTGTGATATTTAAAAGACATTTTGCACCCTCTTGGTTTCCATAAATTCCAGTCTTTAAGTTTTCCAGCTAATTTACTTAAAAAAAGTTTAGTCATTATCCTTTTAGCATCAGGAGGAATGGGGAACTTTTATGGAAAGGGAAATACTTTCTACAAAGAAACCCTTGCAAAACCTTTTTGTTTTTCCGTGTGATTCTAAAGGCCTACTAAATTTCCAGATGGAAGCTAATTTGTTGCAATAATTTCATACTCATAACATGTCATATCCAAACCTACTGTGACTTTTCTGAGTTTCCTTCCTAGGTTTTTTCTGTTCTTGGATGGCCTTAAATAGGTACTTTCAGAGAAAAAGAGTCATTGGGTCATGCTTCAGGTATTCTAAGAAAGGGTTATAATGTCATGAATGTCAGTCTCAAAGGTTTAATGCCTCACTCAAAATTGTTAAGAGGTGGACATAGCTGTGAAAAGTGAGAATCTCAGCAGATTCTAAAGGTTTAGTCATTAATCATTAAGGAATATTGAAACACCTTCTTACCACCATGGTCACTCCCTTCCCTCACTTCCTTATTTTGAGTCAAAAGGATGTAGGGGGATGGGTCAAGATACAGATCAGCCCATCCATCTGTCAATATTTTTATGTGATCTGGAAATGCAATTGACATCATCATTATTGCTTGTGCTTACAACTAAAACAATTTGGTTATCACTTATTAAGATTGTAAGGTGGCGGGGTATGCTTTAATGCTAAAGAAGCTGGTGATTGATTAATGTGTGTTTATGTGTGTGTGTGTGTGTGTGTGTGTGTGTGTGTGTGTGTGTGTGTGTGTGTGTGTGGAAAGGAGCAGTCCTCAGGGCTATTCAAAAAGTACAGCCCCAGAATCTCTAAGGAGCTTGTTTGAGGGATGAAATTCCTAAAGAAGGAACTTGTTTTGGTGAGAAGTTGAAAATATATAGAAATGATCACTAGTAATTGGCTTTTGCACACGGACAAATTAAAATTTGAGACATGAGTCCTGGTAAACTTTTGATTAGTGAATCATGCCATCTGAGGTAAAAGCTCTTAGGACTGTAACAAAATATGTTCTGAGTTATCTGATGGATCATATAGAGTCCATCAAAAATCTCTAGTCAATAATCCATCATCTGAGAGAAATTCCACAAGTTACTCAGAGAAAATGTGACTACTACAGGTGGAGATCTTCCTCTAGAAAAACTGAGGGGACAATCCTGTTCTGTGCCTAGGATGGGATCCTCCTGGCTCAGTTTCCCCATTGTGTTTCTTTGAAAAGGAATGTTTCCCACCTGACTATTGCTGAGTCTGGCTATGAGGTAAAATTGATACTGCATGTTGGCAGAACTGTGATGTTTTATCTACTCATGTCTTTGCTTTTCCTTTTTATGGCAAATTTCTGTAATCAAGGGAAGTGGTCAGTCTGAATGGGTAGTTATTTTAGCCCCAGTTGGGTAAATTAGTTCATATTCACATGGACTATCTGTGCCCAACCTGTGGTAGAACATTGTGAGTTCGTACTGGTCTAATTAGCCACGGTCAGGTATATTACCATGGTGATTTCATTTTGGTCCTCTTCAAAAACAAAGGACAACAACCAACCACTTCCTGCTTAGCCATGTGAAAGATAAAATCCTCAGAACAGAACATTCTTTCTGAATGATATGAAAATAATCAGACAAAGGGAAAAGAATTTTGGGAAACAAACATACAAGCACAATGTTAATTATATTAAAGTGTTTATTTAACATCTCACCTACTCAGTCTACCATCATATTCTTTTTTTAGACTTTTAACAAACTAGTAAATTGATCATCTCCCTGTTACTAGATATATGTCTGTCATATATCTAGTCATCTCCCTGTTATTAAATATTTTTCTGTATGGAATAAGGTCCTTAAGTGTTTTTAAATGATTTTTAGAAGAGTAGGGTACAGGTGCAACTGAATGAGGGACCAACCTGCTGTTCTATTAATTACTGAACAAGATCAGGAACATCTTCAGTGTGAGGAAAAGAATTTCACTGCAATTTTCTTAGGGGGAGGTAACATGGAATATTGTATATTAATGGAAAAGTCAACTTCATTCAAATTTTGTTACTATTGTGGAAATGATAGCCATTTATTCTATGTGTTCTGTGGTACAAACATATTTTATCATAAGCAACTTATGGATATACACTGTTTTGGAATTAATAACTTATGAAGTCTTTTAGGGTAAGTGGAGTAGAAGTCAGTATCCTGTAAGTAAATTCATCTGTATGATTACTGAACTCAAGAGTAGAAAGTTTCCTCTTGGTAAATGTTACTTATATTTACAGGTGTAGAGTTGGATCCTCAATAGCCTCTGATCCCCCTAAAGGAATTGGAATCAGAGTGGAAACTTCTGAGAAAATAACCAGATCAGAAAATCCTCTGTGGCAAAAGTAAACAAAAACATCATGGTGCTCTTGACTTCTTTCTTTATTTTCTCCTTTTCTGTCATCATCTGCTGATGGTCATGCGACTAGGATACCTGTTCCACACTTTCCTCACCCCTGGACATACTTTCAGCCTCATTTTACTCCCTTCCCCTCCCCACTCAGGGACAGCTCCTTTGTCACTATCTCCAAAGCATCTGGGGGGATAGTGAGGCAGACAGGAGTGCTGAAGCAGGTGAAGCAAGCAGAAGGTAGGATGGGAGATGGGAGATAAGATGCCAGACTTGGCTAGTCAGAAAAGGGATTAAAGAAGATTATGTATTGAAACTGCTAAGGATGGGGACTTGCCTGTGTGCTTTCTAGCTGCACTCTTCTCTGGCCCCCACATTTAACCACTTCTATGTCGAGCCCACCAATTCTTGATTCTCACCTTGTGACAAGGGCTAGGCCAGATGTGCCAGGGCTGGGAGTCTAATGCCTTAATTCAAATAGGGAACTTTTCCGGCCAGGACAGAGTTAATGATTGCTGGTTGTGTTGCCATCATTTCCAGGAAAATAATTTATTTCCCATAGTTGTTCCCCTATTCTATGAAGAACCTGAATGGAATTTATTCTTTGAGCATTGAAAGGATAATACAGGCCTCTTGGATGCAAGACATTCACTCCAGCCTGATACCTCCCCCTACCTCTTCCTGGGGCTTGTAGATTCTCTCCCTTATTTCCCCTATTCTGACCCCGTTATTGATCATTCAACTCACTCTTTTATTGGAGTGGGTTTGTTTAACCTCCTGGTTTGTGTTGTGTCATCTCACCAGCAGCATCATTTAGGATACCAACCCCTTCCATTGATGGTCCTGAGTGGTTTGCCCCTCTCCACCTTGGAATCAGTTGCCACTGCATTCTTGAAAACAGAAATTTATTAAATGCCTACTAAATACCAGACGGTTAATTGGTTTATAAATATTGTCTCATTTTATCCTCACAACAATTATGGTGCTTTTGTCTCCATTTTACAACTGAGGAAACTGAGGCACCAGAGGTTAAGTGACTTCTCCAGGATCACATTTCTTAATAAGTGTCTGAGGCCAGATTTGAATTCAGGTCTCCTGATTCCAGGCCCAACACTCTATGCATTGTACTATGTGACTGTTTTCTGAGGGGCACAAGGAAAAGCCTGGATCTAGTTTAGTTTTGCCTTTAGGAATTATAGGTCAGTCTGTTGTTCACTCTCCCAACTATGACTTGAATGAGCAGAGTGTTTTTCCAAAGGGCTGCTACTACTTTTCCCTCTCAGGATAATAGAGGTAACCCTGATGGTATGAGGTTATCTATTACTATCACTAATGATTTCCCATCTGATGTGCTCCCTCATTGCCAATCAAAGTTAACATTTAATATATTTAATTATTAAAAAATTCAATAATATCTTACATATTGTATATATTATATCATAGAATTTAATAGTATAACACCAATGTAAATAGATTAACATCAATTAGATTTTACAAAAGAATATTTACTGAGAAGGAATATCAAGGACTGAAGTTCATCATTCCCACCAGACTGAGTTGTGTTCTCCCCTCTACAAACCTACTTAGTCACAGAAGAGAATGAACTCAAATTTAAACCGATTGTTATAAATTCCTATGCCCCTCAGGCCCAATTCAGGGCAAGAGAGATACTTCTTGGCTCAACAAGTCCATTTCTCCCTACAGGATGTTCTTGTCAAGGTCGCTTCTTGGCGTATCATAGATGATGGATAAGTCCCTCCTTTCTTGTAGACAGTGTGGCTCACTGCCAAGTTGATTCACTGTTAGAAAAGGTCAAGCATTTCACTCCTCAAGGGTAGCTCCTCATTGGACTGGGCTTCTTCTACTACCAGTTCCATGTGCCCTGGATGACCTTTCAGACTTTTTGAAGCTCTCAGTGTCATAATCCAGTCTGTTACATTTCTGATACTTATTCACCTATACTTAGGAATGATAAACACACAGAGACAGGAGAAATAGTAATACTATGGATTTTCAGCTGTGGTCAAGATGGCATGTAAGAGAGCTAGTGACAGGATACTGGTATTACTGCCACTGCCCCACACCAGAAGGCTAACATCATTTCTTCTTCCTTGCTTGAAAGATTCAAGGAAAAGACAAAGAATTAATCTCTTTGAGGCTTTTATATGTAATATTCCTATTCAGGAGACAATTACAAGACTTTTTTTTCACCTCATAATAAACCAACAGGAAACAGTCATACCTGCTCTAAAGCAAAAAGGCAAAGGAACCACCCAGCAGCCAATTTTGGAAGCAGGTTCCCTCTGGCTATAAAATGAGTCTCAGTGGGAAGAAAATACTGTGCATACTCTAAAGAGGAGGCCCTCAGTGACTGGTCCTCCCTTCACAGAATTTAGTCAAAATGAATAGATCAAAATCCAACTTTTGGGTTAGCTCTCATTTATCTTCAATCTCAAACCCACAGGAAACCTGGTATCATTGGATCATGACTTAAAGACCGATCCCTTCTAAATCTCTGTATACTAAAATCAAACACTGTTCCTCCATCTTGTACCCCTCATTCATAATTAAGGACACACACAAATGAAAAAGCTGCTAAATTAGTCCTTTATTCCCTATAGTGGGCAAGACTATTAAAATATTATATCAATAGGAAATAATTTCAAAAAACAGAAAACTGTCATCTCAGACAAAAAAAAGGAGAAAGAAAAAAGTGGTTTCATCAGTTATCTGTATTCTCTGCTAGGTGAAAGTTCATCAGTATTTGAAAGATCCCCATACTCTGGTCATGTACATCTATTTCTCTGTCTGTCCTGCCGGAACAGAGCAACATTCCTTCTTTTTCTTCTCTCACTACCAGCTCCTGTCTCCACACTGAAGGCAATTGCTGTGCTATAACCGATTCTATAGCTATCATACATCACTCTTGGCAAAAATTAAGTATCTCCTTCCTGTCAAAAAAAAAAAAACAATTCGTGTTCTTCAAACTGTTCCTCATAGGAACCCACTTAAGCCAGTCTCATTTATTAATTTTTATGGAAGGTGGTCTGAGAGATGAGTGGGCACTGGAATCTGTCATGCCTAGAAAATGCCTCTTGCAGAAAATGTACTGCTTGAGCTGATTTCTGGGTTCAAGCTTTCCAAATTATTCAATTCCCAATTGAGCAATTCATGGTAACCACATTCAGAAAATTTTATACAGAGGTATGCTCAAAAGTAAATGTTGACATCAAAATTTATTTCTCATTATAATTTTTAAGAATTTCATCAGATTTGCATGAAGAGATCATTTCTGTGCTCTTACACTTCTTTCTTAAGGGGAAAATCTTAATTTACTTTTTAAACTTTTTAATGCATTTTATCCATCAGTTCTTTTAAATGCATTAAATTTTAGGAGTACATGAATATATTTCATTGATTACCAAGGTCAAGAGATTTTCCCACAGTTTAACACAATCTTGAATAAATTGTTTGCTGAATTTGTCAGTGAAATGTTCCCTTTTTCTATCAGGTACCATTTTGACTGAAGGCTTACTGACATTTATAAATGGACAACAAAACAAAAGTTTAGGTCAAAACTCACTCAAACACATCCAATAGAAACTTTTTTTTGGTATTTGTTTAGTATTTTATTTTTAACCAGTTACACTTAAAGAAGAATTTTTAACATTTGTGGTTCAAACTTTGAATTCCAAAAATTAATGAGGAGAAAAATTTTTTAAAAAGTAGAATTGGACAAATGGAAAAGAAATTCCAAAAGCTCACTGAAGAAACTAATCTCTTAAAAATAAGAATGGAACAAATGAAAGCTAATGAGAACTCAAGAAATTATAAAATGAAAACAAAAGAATGAAAAAATAGAAAATGTTGTGAAGAATCTCATTAGAAAAACAACTGATTAATAAAAATGTACAAGAGATATAATTTAAACACTATTGGACTGCCAAAGTGCCATGATCAAAACAAGAGAATAAACATCATCTTTCAAGAAATTATCAAGAACAACTGCCCCGATATTCGCACACTAGAGGGAAAAATAAAAATGGAAAGAACCACTGATAACCTCCAAAAAGAGATCCCAAATGGAAAATCCAAGGAACAATAGAGCCAAATTCCAGGGTTCTTAGGTGAAAGAGAAAATATTGCAAGCAGTCAGAAAGAAAAAAAATCGAGTATTGTAGAAATACAGTCAGGATAACACAAAATATAACAGCTTCTATATTAAGGGACTGGAGGGCTTGGAATATAATATTCCATAGGTCAAAGGAGTTAGAATTAAAACCAAAAATCACTTACCCAGCAAAACTGAGTATAATACATCAGGGGAAAAATGGACCTTCAATCAAATGGAGGACTTTCAAGCATACTTAATGAAAAGACCAGAACTGAGTAGAAATGACTTCCAAAAGTAAGACTCAAGAGAAGAATGAAAAGATAATCAGTAAAGAAAAAAACATAAGGGAGTTATTAAAGTTGAACGCTTTACATTCCTCCATGGAGACATGATATTTTTAACTGATGAGAACCTTCTCAGTATTAGGTTAGTTAGTGGGATTATATAAACATATATGTGCTCTCTGTCCACACACACACATACACACACACACACACACACACACACACACACACACATGGACAGAGGGTACAAGATGAGTTGTATATGATGTGATGATATCTAAAAAATAGAATTCAGGGGCTATAAAAGATTGCACTGGTAGGAGAATGGGAGAGGTAGAATGGGGAAAATTTTCTGACAAAAAAGAGGCAAGAAAAAAGCTTTCACAGTGGAGGGGAATGGGCTCATTGAGAAGGAAAATCTGAATCTTACTCTCATTGGAATTGGTTTAAGGAGGAAATAACATACACACTCAATTGGGTATGGAAATTGATCTTATCCTCAGGAAAGTAGGGTGTAAGTGGATAAGAGAGAGGAGGTGATAGACAGAAGGGTAGACTGAGGGATGGGGTAATCAGAAACAAAAACTTTTGAGAAGGCACAAGGTGCAAGGAGAGAATAGAATAATGAGTGGGAAGATGAAGGGAAATATAGTTAGACTTCTGCAAGTGTTTTGCATGACTACACATGTGTAACCTATATCAAATTGCTTGCCTTCTAACTGATGGTGGGTGGGGACAAATGAATGGAGAGAATTTTGAACTCAAAGTATTTAATATGAATGTAAAGAACTGTTTTTACATGCAACTGGAAATAAGCTATACAATTAATGGGGCATAGAAATCTACCTTGTTCAACATTAAAATAGAAGAGAAAGGGAATAAAAGAAGGGATTGAGGGTAACAGAAGGGAGGGCAGAGTGATGGGATAGGTAATCAAAAAGCCTCCCTTCTTGTGGTGGGGAAAAGAGATGTGGGAAAATTTGGAACTCAAAATCTTGTGTAAGTGAATATTCAAAATGAAGAATTAATTAATCACTGAGGTAATTTCAACACACTTTTAAAAACTTTTGGGTTCCAATGTCTCTCATTTCCATCCTCCTGACACACCACCCTCACTCCTGTCACCATCAAGAATGCAAGCAATTTGATATAGGCTATGTATATGTAGTCATGTAAAACATATCCATGCATCATATTGTGAAAAAAACTTAGGTGGCCAAAAAGTCTCAAGAAAAATAAAGACAATTTTTAAAAGTATACTTCAAACTGTATTCAGACACCATCACTTCTTTCAATGGAATTGTATAGCATTTTTCATCTTAAGTCTTCCAGAGTTGGCTTGGATGGTTGTATTTATAACAATAGTTTTTACAATTTTTCTTCTTCATTCATTTCAGTTGTGATTGACCCATCATGAGTTGGAATTTTCTTGGGAAACATACTGGAGTGGTTTTCCATTTCCTTCTCCAGATGATTTTACAAATAAGGAACCTGAGGCAAACAAAATGAAGAGACTGTCCCAGGCTCACACAGCTTACTGAGTCAGATTTGAATTTAAGTCTTCATGAATCCAAGATTCGCACTCTATCAAATATGCCACCTAGCTGCCTTAATACAATAGTGAGCTAACTTTTTTATATCCATGGCAAATATTACAAGTTTTCTCTAGATGTCAATATATGTGAAAAAGGTCTATTCTCTTAGATAATGGTTACTCCAACCAGCCTCCTGTGGACCTCCCACCCTTACTATCCATCTTTCCACTTCTTCTCACAGACCCAAAGAAAAGAAGTTTGATTGTTTTTTAACTTAAGTTGTGTTTCACACAGCCTCTTATCAACTGAATTAATACAACACTCTCACATATAATTTACTTTTGAGCTCCCTAATCTAATATTGTGCATTTCCTATTTATCATTGCTGCTTGTCCATAACGACATTTTATTTAAATCAATAGTAGATTGTTTTCTGTCAAGGACACGGGGAAACCAACCTAACAGTTCTAACAAGTTATTTAATATGTTTATTGGTTTAACAAACCAAGAGGTTACAAATCATAAGGTAACAATCAGTATTATGACAAAGAAAGTGATTAATTTAACATGCAAGTAGAAAGAGTTAAAAGTACATTACACTTAAAATAAATATCTAACTTAATAAGGAAAAAAACTGAAAAACAAAACAAACCCCAAGTGAGCACAGGCAAGCACCAGCAGGCAACCAGCAGCACAGGTGCTAACCAGCATCACACTCACAACTAATATTGCACCTTCAGAATTCAAAGAGAGCAATAGAGATTGCACACTGTGAGAAAAGTTGAGATAAAGCAATTTTTGATAAATTCGTACTGATCCCATTCACCTTTTACGTATTTAGTAACTATTTCTTTAATACAACATTGGACAGAAAAGTAAGTCAAGTCTGAGAGACTTTCAGTAATTTGTTCAAGGTAACCTAGTTAGTAAGTTATGGGTAGAAAAGACAAATCCTTATATTCTGACAAATATTAAGGATTTCTATACTAAACCTGGAAAATATTAAGCTGAAAGGTTTCAAAAACACTCAATGAGAGGAAATTAACTTGGAAGGACAGGGTAGGGAGGAAAGTGCCTGTTTACAACAGAGTAACATGAGTAAAATGAGTCTATAATACATAAAAGAAAGTGAAATGGTTTTAAGTGTTCTACCTACGAAAATTAGCTAAAACCAGTTTTGAACATAACATTTTTTTCAAAGCAGTTGTGACATCTTTATTCCTGACACTATAGATGAGAGGGTTTATAGCAGGTGTCAGGATATTGTAGAAGACAGACACCATCTTATCCTTCTCAGTAGTATGATATGAAGGAGGGAACATGTAGTTATAGACAGAAGCTCCATAAAAGAGAATAACAACAGTAATATGGGAGGAACATGTGACAAATGCTTTCCTATGTCCCGTAGCTGAATTCATCCTATAGACTGTGAGGAGTATAAAGGAGTAAGAGCTTAAAATCACTATGAGAGGGATGAGGAGCATAAGGACACAGCACAGGTACATGACAAATTCATAGAGTGATGTATCTGAGCAGGAGAGTTTCAGCAATGCAAGGACCTCACAGAAGAAGTGCTGGATCTCTCTGGACTTACAAAATGGGAAGTTCATGGTGATAGGGGTGATAGTAAAACCATCAAAAGAGCCCAAGAACCAACAGACAATTACAAACAGTATGCAAACTCTGTGGTTCATGAGAATGGGGTAGTGGAGAGGGCGACAAATGGCCATATACCTGTCATAGGACATAGCTGCCAAAAGGAAGAACTCTGCTCCCATAAGAGTTACATAGAGGAACATCTGGAGTCCACAACTTAGGGCTGAGATATTATGAATTCCAATTATCTGATCCAACAGCATCTTGGGCACAGTAACAGAAATATACATCATATCCATGAGGGAAAGCTGACTGATAAAGAAGTACATGGGAGTGTGGAGGTGGGGATCAGTTTGAGTCAAAAGAATCAATGTGGCATTCTCAGTCAAGGCTACTATGAAAATAATGAATATCAGTGAGTAGAGGAAAGGAGTATATTTGTTTTGGCTAAAGAGCCCCAACAGGATGAAGTCAGTCCCAAAAGTTTGATTCTCCAACCTCATTCTTTGCTTCATATCATCTTACCTAGAGAATATTAAAAACAAGAAGAGCAAGAAAATATTTTATATTCTGTCCCTTACACATATATGATAGATAATCTATTAATGATGGAAAGTGATATGCTACAGATTATGCTACAGATTGATCTAACCGAAGTAGAGATGTATTTTTGCTAACAGGAGAGATTCTCATCAATTTGTGATAGAGACGGTCCAGCTTAAAAATAAAGATAGATCTGTTGGGATAGAAAATTATCTTCAGTCATTTTCAAACCCTGAGAATCAATCAGATTGTTCTTAAATAAAATAGTTGTCAAGAGGAGCTCTGTAGCTTCAGATAAAAATCATAGGAAACATTATAGAAACAACCGTTTTCTTTCTTTGTTTTTTGTCACACAAGCATCTCTAATTAATTTTGCCTAAAATCAAGTTCATTGTGCTTCACTTTTCAAAACTTCCCTATTAATATCAAAGACAATACCCTAGTCACTCAGTCTCTTATTGTTCTGTTGAACTCCTGAATCCACTATTCCCCCATATTTATAACATAAAGCAAAATCTTGTATTTTCCACTTTCATAACATCTCTCATATAGGACCCATTCTCTCCATCACTCATCATCCCGGTTGAAGCCATTATCATTTCCATTTCCAGACAGTCACCTCAACTTCTGCAATATACTCAAACTGGTCCTCCTACCACAATACTTGCCCTCCTCTAATTTATCTTCCACTAAACCAATACAGCAATTTTCCTAGTACTTAGTTCTGACCAAGTATCCCCCTACTTTGTAAACTCCAGTATCTTCCTATTTCTTCCATGACAAAATAAAAACAAAAACTCCTCTCCTCAGTAATTAAAACTCTTCATAACCTTACACATTTCTCCAATTTAACTCCCTTGATTCAACTAAAGTATCCTAGTTGCTATTCTTCACACACAATATTCCATCTCCCTTCTCCATATCTTTACATTGACTATTCCCCATGCCTGTAATAAATAGTCTCTTTCCTAGCTTTCTACCTCTTAGTTTCTCTGGCTTCCTTCAAGACTCAGCCCTCCTCACTTCCACATAGTTGCTACTGCCGTTCCTTCTGAGAGTTAACTGCTCTTTTCTACTACCACATCTACTGCTGTATGTGCCTATTTATTTCCATGTTTATCTCCCACATTATAATATGAGTTTCTTGAGACCAAGAACTATTTTTACCTTTCTTTGCATCCCCAGCTTAGCTCAATGAGTGACATATAGTAAATAAATAATAAATATTTTTCAGTTGACTAATTAAAATGTGTGAAAATCCATCCTCTGGGCAGCAGTAGTATACTAGGGTAGAGGGTTTTTATAAAGACCTCTTCATGTTGACAGCAATTTTTTACATATCTGGGAAGTCAAAATAAAAATTGGGGGGAGGGGTGAATCAATGTTATAATCCTAGGCAAAGATCTACAGAAGGAAGCATATAATAAACATTTTTTAAATTCTTACTATGTGTCAGGCACTGTGCTAACCACTTCATAAAATGATATGAGATATAAATGTTTTGTTTGATCATCACAACATCCTTAGGATGTAGGAACTCTTATTATTCCCTACTTTATAGCTGAGGAAACTGAGGCAGACAGTGGTTAAGGGACTTGCCCAGGGACACATATCTAGTAAATGTCTGAGGTTACATTTGAACATAGGGCTTCCTGGGCACAAGTCAAACACTCTACTACTACATCACCTAGGTTGTCGACTCTTCCATTTCTCTTAATACAATTTGTAGGACTCTTCTTCACTCTCTAAGCAATTTTAGATTTTTCCACAAATATTCCAGGAATGCACTCTTCCCTATAGGATATAGAACTTAGTGTAAGAAAGGGATTAAATTATAAAATGATCCAGAAGAATATTATTAATGTACCCACAGTTACATAGGCAAGAAAACAAAGTTATAATTCAAACATAAATTCTCTGATTTATTATTTTCCACTCACTGCACCATAGTTCTCCCTATAAAAATCATCGTGTTCCTTTGAACTCTACCTACAATTGAAAATATGTTATTTATCTTTCCCTGATCCCACTAATTGAAGGAGATCTTTTTCCTTCCAGGGCACTGCTACTTCTTTGGATCTGATGTGTTTATCACAGTTTGCTGGGTACCATAGTTATTTCTGTCCTATCTTCTCTATTTGAAGTTAAGATTCTTGGGTCTATTTCCTCTTTCTGATCATCATCACTTAGGACAGGGTCTTACATTATAACTTCCAAGGATCTCACAAGAAAAAGTGAACATATTTCCCTGCTTGTTTTGACTAACCATCTGAGAATTGTGAAGTAGGATAAATAGTGCAGAAAAAAATGGGTTTGGTTTAGAATGATCTCTATGGGCAGGTTGGGAGTACACTGGATAGCGCCCTGGTCCTATAGTCACAAGGACTTCAATTCAAATCTTGCCTCACTTCCTAGCTATCTTACTGAAGGCAAGTCACTTAACTCTGATTGCCTCCTAAAAATAAATAAACAAGTAAAATAAACTTTCTACACTGCCTTAATTTCAAAGTGAGGTAATTTGTGTGTTGAAATTATTTATTTCATAGAAATTTCTAGTTTGCTACTTCAGAATGTAATCCTAGGGTGATAAAAGTGGTGACTTTAATTCAGGCTGATGAATATTTAACTTAGGAAATATCTTCAAGCTAGAAGAAGGACTTGTGGCCCCAAGAATATTTATATATTCACAAAAATTCATGTATCTTTGAATGAATCTTTAAAAATACATATTCATCTATGATATTTTCACCCATGAGTCTGTGTACTTGTCAGCTGATCTTTACTGTATCTATGAATTTCTTCTTTAAAAATAAAGTTTGTCTTACATCAACTTTTGGAACCCTTTTAGTGGTAACATTCGACAATTACATTTCTCTTCTGTCAAATTTCCTCAGAACTTGGAAAAATACTGACAATCATGGTTGATTTCTTCATATCATTTCTCCCACCTTGAGTGAGCATCTATCTTCCCCTTTGCCATTCAAATCCTAGCCTAGGCATTTTTCTTTAAAATAGTTCATAGGATTTGGCCATTTCTACATTCACATTCATGAGACAATTAAACATTGTGCTACTTACCTCCAATTCCTTCCATAGAAAAAAACTGTGAAATGCTGATTTTCTGTAGTGAAAACTGGAAATGTTCACAGCTATTCCCAAAGACCAAGCCAGTGATATTCTTCTCCACTTCGAATGCAGAGAAAGCTTGTAACAAACTCTCAGAAAATGACCAAAGTCATCTGTAGAAACTAAGGATACATGAAGAAAGTTTACTATATTCCCTATTAATGTGAATAGTAGGATTACATAAAATCAAAGTAATTTTTAAGAGATATTAAGATTGATACTAGAAGTATAAATGAGATAATAGCTGGACATGTTTTACATCTAGTTAAAGCAAAATCTTGAGAGGTTAGAGTAAAAAACAAGTACCAGACCTGCTGTTGAGTAGCAGCATGTATTACTGAAGTCATGAGAAGGACCTCTCCCATTTCAGCTCTATCTCTGTCAACATAAATGTTACTTTGATGATAATGCAACAAGAAGTTGACCCTGTGTCAAGGGGATGGAAGAAGAGATGTGAGTGTGATGTGAATCCAAAGAGTGAGGTCAGAATATTGCATCAGCACCTCTTTCATATTAACTTCAGAAGAATTCTGGAACCCACATTGAAATAAAAGAATACTGTCTTGGGAATAAGAGTTTTGGATGGGGAGGAGTCACATCTCTGATTCTACCTTCCTGTATGGTCTAGAGAAAGATATTTATTTTCTTGGAACTTTAACCTCTTTATCTCAAAAATGAAAGTCTGAACTAGATATCCTTTCTCGTTCTAAAATTTTCTGTTTCCTTTATGTACTAGGAAGTTTCTGAGAATTTGAAAGTAGTGCCTTTGAATCAATGAAGTTACTTTCTTCAAAATATTTTTATTGGTTCATTTTTCTTTTGAAAAACAAACTTCTCAGCAAACACTAAATTAACAAAACAGTTGACAAAGTATATTCCCCCAAAATAATAAAAATGTTCCATCTTTCCTGGAAAACTTTTAAGAAAGAAAGAAGTAAAAAAAGAAAGAAAGGAAAAAAGAGAGAGAAAGGAAAAAAGAGAGAAAGGAAGGAAGAAAGAAAAGAAAGAAAGAAAGAAAGAAAGAAAGAAAGAAAGAAAGAAAGAAAGAAGAAAGAAAGAAAGAGAAGGAAGAAGGAAGGAAGGAAGGAAGGAAGGAAGGAAGGAAGGAAGGAAGGAAGGAAGGAAGGAAGGAAGGAAGGAAGGAAGGAAGGAAGGAAGGAAGGAAGGAAGGAGGGGAAGGAAGGAGGGAAGGAAGGAGGGAAGGAAGGAAAGGAAGGAAGAAGGAAGGTTCAACCATTGTATCCAGAGCCATCTCTACTCTTCTGATGAGTATCTAGCCTCTAGACCCAGATGGCTTTGGAGGACAAAGTGAAGTTTGTGTCCTTGCATAGTCCTCCCTCACTCAAATCAAAGTCAACTGCAAGTCTTGGCATCATTTCCCTGATGTCATAGTCCTCTTTGAAATCAAAGTACAAGCACAACCTGTTAGTGCTCCAAGCTGCCTGAATGACAACCTTGACAGCTGGGTAACTCAGTTTATTCTTTCCCTGTCCCTGTCACTCACCTTCTAATCTTCAAAGCAAGGCAAATTTTAATGGCCATTAGAGCCTAATTAATTTGGTGTTTAAGGTCAAGAATTTTTCTGTTCTTCTTTCCTCCCTTGCTATCTTTCCTTCCTTCCTTCCTTCCTTCCTTCCTTCCTTCCTTCCTTCCTTCTTTCTTTCCTTTCTTCCTTTCTTTTTTTCTCTTTCTTCCCCTTCAAAGACTAAACATTAAACCCATTTCACTCTGGATCTCCTAGACTGGTACACAATACGTACCTTCCCAAGCTACAATTAATGAGTACATTTTGGGCCATCCAGGCTCAGAGTGAATATCAGTAGTAACTGTTTCCTTTTTGGCCAGCAAACCTTAGGGTTCCAGCTCCCAGTTTGATGTATTTTTGGTTATTAATGGGGCCATCCCTTGACTTCTCAAAGAAGCCTATTCAGTGAATGGGCTTTGCCTCAGTCAAAGTGAGAACCTGAAAAGGCCTTAGCCAAAAAGAACCAGAGTCTCCCAATGCATTCTGAGCCATCTCTATGAATATCTGACCATTGGACCCAGATGGCTCAGGTGGAAAAAGAGAGGTTGCTGTCCTTGTACAGTGCTCCCTCACTCAAATTAGTCAACTGAAAGTTATGCCATCATTTCCCTGATGTCATAGTTCTCTGAAAAGAGAGGACAAAAACAGCCTGTGAGTACTCCATGCCATCTGAATGGGGAACCAGCCAGCTTGGTATCTCAGCTCCCCCTCTTCGTGTCCTTCTCTTCAAAGCAACATAAATTTTGATACTCTTAAGGGGACCAGGTAACTTGCTGTATACTGGCAAGAATCCTTCTGTCTTTCCTTCTTCCTTTGCTGCCTCTTCCTTCCTTTCTTCCTTTTTTTCCTTCCTTCCTTAATCTTACTTACTTTCTCTTTCTCTCTTAACCTTTCTGTCTCTTTTATTTTCTCTTTCTCATACTTTGTTTGTTCTTTCTTTCCTTCTTTCTTTCTTTCTCCCTCTTTAAAGGCTGAACCTTAAACTCATTTCACTCAGGAATTCCCAGATTGCACCACAAAAGGTGACTGGCAATTAACTGATTCTGCTTCAAGTTTTAAATACGTGATATTTTCTTGTGATATGGCTATATTTCTGAAATTTCTTACATTGTGTAATTTGCTATTACTTATGGTGTTAGAAAAGCAATTTCCCTTGTAATATATATGTGGTTAGAATAAGAATTGTACTATCTGACTATGAGGCTGTTTAATAAAACCAGAATTTGGGGAAGCATCTAGTCATAAATTCTTATCAAGTCTGTGTAAAGGCTTCTGTGTGACAGAATTCCTACAGGAATTTAAAGGACTGGGAAACTGTTATTGTGATAAGGCTAGTTTGATTGGATGTGTTCTTGCCTCAGGAAAAAACTTAACTTCCTCCCTAAGGTAAATACCTTTTGGTAATTAGGTATTTGTGATTACTGAGAATTTTGGTTTCATGGCACGTTGGGAGTTTGTGATACTTAAAAGACATCTTGCACACTCTTGGTTTCCATAAATTCCAGTCTTTAAGGTTTCCAGCTAATATACTTTAAAAAAGTTTAGTCATTATCTCTTTTAGCATCAAGAGGAATGGGGAGCTTTTATGGAAAGGGAAATACTTTTACAAAGAAATGCTATGCAACACCTTTCTGTTTTTCCATGTGATTCTAAAGGCCTAAGTTTCCAGTTGCAAGCTAATTTGTTGCAATAATTTGATACTCATAACAAATTATATCCAAACTTACTGGGAGTTTTCTCAGTTTCAGCCCTAGGTTTGTTGTGTTCTTGGATGACCTTAAAGAGGTACTTTTAGAGAAACAGAGTCATTGGTTCATGCTTCAGGTATTCTAAGAAAGGGCATTAATCTCTTGAATGTCATCTCAAAGGTTTAATGCCCCACTCAAAATTTTTAAGAGGTGGACATAGAAGTGAAAAGTTAGAATCTTAGCAGATTCTAGAGGTTTTGTCATTGTTCATTAAGGAGTTTTAAACACCTCCTTGCAAGCCTGGTCACTCCCTTCCCCCATTCCCTTACTTTGAGGGAAGAAGGTGAAGGGGGATGGGTCAAGATACAGAAGTCAGCCAGTCCTTGTACGCACTTGGTAAGACAGCCCACACTTCTGTCCGTAATTTTTATATGATCTGGAGATGCAATTGATGTCATCATCATTGTGTTTACAACTAAAGCAATTTGGTTATCAGTTATTAAGTTTGCAAGATAGTTATGCTTTAATGGTAAATATGCTGGTGACTGATTACTGTGTGTGTATGTGTGGAAAGAAGCAGTCCTCAGGGCTAGTCAAAAAAGTACAGCCCCCAGTAGTTCCAAGGAGCTTGTTTGAATCATGGAATTCCTAAAGAAGAACTTATTTTGGTGAGAACTTGAAAATATATAGAAATGATCGCTAGTAATTGGCTTTTGCACAAAGACAAATTAAAATTTGAGACATGAGTCCTGGTAAATTTTTGATTAGTGAAACTTCCTATGTGAGGTGAAAGTTCTTGGGACTGTAAAAAATTTGTTTTGAGTTATCTGATGGAGCATAAAAAATCCATCAGTACTCAATAATCCACGGTCTGAGAGAAATGTCACAAGCTACTCAGAGAAAACATGACTGTTACTGGTAATGTGCTCCAATTCTAACCCTAAAATCTGAAGATCTCTTCCTCCAGAAAAAGTAACAGGACAATTCTATCCTCTGCCTAGGATAGAAACCTACTGACTCAGTTTCCCCTTGTTCCTTTGAAAAGGAATATTTCCCACCTAACTGTTCTGAGTCCAGCCATGAGGTGGAATTGATACTACCTGTTTGCAAAACGGTGATATTTTATCTTGTCATGTCTTTATTTTTCTTTTTTATTGGTCAATCTGCATGGGTAGCTATTTTATACCCCAGTTGGATAAATTAGTACTCCTGTACAGCCATGTGAAAGAGTAAATCCATGGAATAGAACATTCCTTCTCTTCACTTTCTTTAGGGAAAAGAAACTTGTGAAACAAACATATAAACACAATATTGACATGTGTGTTTAACATCTTGGGCTATTAACGCTAAGATTATATTCCTTTTTATACCTTAAAGAACATAAGTGGGTGTTTGGTCCAGTCGTCTCTCAGTTACTAGATACATGTCTTTATGGAATAAAATCCTTAAATGTTTTAACATGATGTTAGAATAATTCAATATTGGTACAGCTGAATGAGGGACCTATCTGCTATTCTATTAAATACTGAAACTAGATCAGAAATATCTTCAGTATGAGGAAAAAGAATTTCAGTGCAATTTTCTTAGAAAGAGGTAACATGGAATATTTTTATATGAATGGAGAAGTCAATTTCATTTAAAGTTTGTTACTGTTTTGGAAATAATATCTGCTTTTCCTGTATGTTCTATGTTCTGTGATACAAACATGCTATATTACAAGCAATTTATAGATATACACTGTTTTGGTATTAATTACCTACAAAAATCTTTTTTGGTAACTGGAGTAAAAGTTAGTGTCTTGTAAAAAAAATCCTTCTGTATGAATATTGAACTCAAGAGTAGAAGGATTGTAGCTGGAAAGTTCTATTGGTATTTACATAGAGTTGGATCCTCAATAGCCTCTGATCCTCCAAAGGAATTGGAATCAGAGTGGAAACTTTTGAGAAAAAAACAGATCAGAAAATACTCTGTGTCAAAAGTAAATAAGAATATCATGGAGCTCTTTGTTGCTTTCTTTGTTTTTTCCCTTTTCTGTCATCACTTTTAATGCTCCTTCTCTCTGGGAACCTGCATATTACACTTGTCAGATTTCTGTCTTTTACGCCATACTTGTGTACCTATAGATCTAGTCATGCAACAAGGCTATCTGTGCCACACTTTCCACATCCCCTGGACATTGCTTCAGCCTCATTTTACTCCCTTTCCCACCCCCACTTAGGCTAGGACAGCTTCTTTGTCACTATCTCCAAAGCTTTGGGTACATAGTGAGGCAGACAGGAGTGCTGAGGCAGATGCCAGGCTTCACTAACCAGAAAATGTCCAACGAAGAGGATGCATTGGCGCCCCTAAGGAACCAGAAAAGGCCTTGCCTAAAACGGGCCAGGATCTCCCATTGCATTCTGAGCCATCTCCAGTTATCCTGATGAATATCTAGCCACTGGGCCAAGATGACTCTGGAGAAGAAAGTGAGGCAGGTGACCCTGCACAGCCCTCCATTACTCAAATCGCAGTCAACTGAAAGTCATGGCATCATTTCCCTGATGTGATGGTCCTCTTTGAAAATAAAGGACAAGCACAACCTGTGATTTAATCTGAGGTTCCTCGAGCGGGGAACCAGACAGTTGGGCAATTCACTTCATCTTCTTCCTCAACATCTTCTTTCCAAAAGATGGGAAATTTTCATGGCTGGAAGCATCTCCGTTTACTTGGGGATTACAGACTGTATTTTTCCTTCCCTCCTCCTTTCTTTTCTTGCTTCCTTCTTTTCTTCTATCTTCCTTCATCTCTACTTACTTCCTGTATCTTTTTATCTCTTTTTTTATCCTTTCTATATCTTCCTTTCTCTCTTTCATTCATTCTTTCTTTTTTCTCTCTCTCTCTTTGCTTTCTGCCTGCTTTCTCATTGATTAAACCATAACCCCCATTTACCTCTGGAGCTCATAGACTGGAAAACAATAGGTCCTTGCCCAAGGATCACTAAGTGTATTTACTTTGTTCCTCCTATCTCAGAGTCAATATCAACAGTAACTCTTTCTCTTTGGACCAGCAGTCCTGAGGCTTTTTTCCTGACTGATTGATATTTTTTTTTAATTGACTGAGCGGGTCAAGAGGCCTATTTACTGAATTAGTTGTACTTGACTCAAAGTGAAAATGTCTCCCATGCCATTCTGAGTCATCTGCAATTGTACTGAAGAATATCTACCTGACACCGTACACAAGAATAAAGTTCAAATAAATGCATAATCTGAGCATAAAGTCTTATACTATAAATAAATTAGGGCAGCAAGGAATAGCACATCTATCAGAGAGAAAATGGTGATTTTTTTTTAACCAAATAAAAGATGGAGAACGTTATGAAGTTCAAAATGCATAAATATTGATGATATTGAATTGAAAAGTTTTTACACAAACAAACAAAATGCAGCCAGGATTAGGAGGGAAGCAGAAAATTGGAAAAGAATTTTTACAACTAGTGTTTATGATAAAGACCTCATTTCTAAATTATATAGAGCACTGAGGCAAATTTAGAAGAATACATGTCATTCTCCAATTAATAAATGGTCAAAGGATATGAACAGGTAGTTTTCAGAAGACATTCAAGCTATCTATAGTCATATGAAAAAAGTGTTTCAAGTCATTCTTGATTAGAGAGATACAAATCAAACAACTCTGAGGTACCCCATCACACCTATCAGATTGGCTAACATGACAAAACAGGAAGATGATAAATTTTGAAGAAGATGTGGCAGAGTTGGAACACTAATTGATTGTTGATGGAGCTGTGAATTGATCCAATCACACTGTAGAGCAATTTGGAACTGTACTAAAAGGGCTATAAAAATGTGTACCCTTTGATCCAATAATATTGTTTCTAGGATTGTCACCCAAAGAGATCATAAAAATGGGGGAAGTTCCCACATGTACAAAAATATTTATGGCAGTTCTCCTTGTTGTACTCAAGAACTGTAAATCAAGGGGATGCCCATCAACTGGAAAATGGCTGAACAAGTTGTGGTATATGAGAGTAATGGAATACTATTGTGCTATAAGAAACCATGAACAGGAAGACTTCAGAGAAGCCTGGAAGGACTTATATGAACCAATGCTCAGTAAAATGAGCAGAACCAGGAGACGATTGCACACAGTAACGGTCACAGTGTGTGAGGACTGTTTCTAACAGACTTATCCCTTCACAGCAATGCACAGACCTAAAACATTCCCAAAGGATTCTTGAGGCAAAATGCTATCGACATCCACAGAAAGACCTATGGAATTGGAACAGAGAATGCAACAGACTATTTTCTCCTTTGTTATGGTTCTTTTTGATTTGGTTTTTCTCATAGCTTCTCCCACTCATTTTAATTTTTCTGTTAAATTAATTTAATTTTTCTATGCAACATGGCTAATGTGAAAATGTGTTTAGTAAGAATATGTATGTAGAACCCATTTGAAATTGCCAGCTTTCTTGAAAAGGGAGGGGGAGAGAGAGAAGACAAGAAAATTTAAGACTCATAGAAGTGATTAATAAAAACTGAAAAAAATTAATTTTTTTAAAAAAAATTATTTTCAAAAAAACCAAAAATATCTAGCCAGTGGATCCAGATGGTTCTATTCAGAAGAACATGAGACTGATGACCTTGCACAGCCCTCCCTTATTCAAATCGAAGTCAACTGCAAATCATGTCTTCATTTCCCTTGATTTCATGGTCCTGGAAAACGAAGGACAAACACAACCTGTGAATAAGCATAACTGCCTAAATGGGGATCTAGATTGTTGGGCAAATCAGGAAGTTCCCTCACTTGTCCTCTTCTTCTTCCTCTCCATGTCCCTCTCCTCTCCAAAGGAAGGTAAATTTTGATGTCTGGAAGGTTCCCTGTTAGCTTGGGGTTTACTGGTTTGATCCTTTCCTTCCCACCTCCCTGCCTTCCTTTCTATCTCTTTTTTTCTCTCTTCCTTCACTCATTGTTTCCTTTTTCATTTTGTTTCTTTTCTTCCTATCTCTTTCTTTTTCATATTTCCTGTCTTTCTTGTTTATTTTTTTCTCTCTTTGTTTGTTTCTTTTTGGTTGCTTAGGTTTTTTTGTCTGTCTTTTTTCTCAGATGTCAACTCTTTATCCCCATTTCCTCAACAGGTCCTTGCCCAAGCATCAGTAATTGGCTGTGTTTTGGAACCCCTAGACTCAGAGACTGCTTACAATATAGATCTTCCTCATTGTTTTCCTTCTGATTTTCTATCCAAAATTACTGGAGGTTGTTAGGGGCTCTAATGAATTTAACATTCTGTTAACATTTTGTGTCAGTCCTGCTCTGCTACACAGGTAGGTAAACCCCTTTTCCCCAGTGGCAGGAAGTTGTAAGGCTACCAACTACTCCAGCACCCTCCTTTCCTGCCTCTCAATAAACATGGGTTTTTCTATGTCTTCTGAGTCACTGACTTCACTAAGGAGTCTAGTCAAGTTCATTTACTAATGGCTATATGCATTGCTATTAAATGATTACCTTGCCCTGGAGAAAACATTTATTAAATTTCCTCAGTTTCATTTTACTTACCCCACTAACATGGTTCAGGGCAGAATTGTCTGGAAAAATTTGTGGAATCAAGCAATCTTCCAATCAAGTGGCAAAATGTATATTATAATGCTATATAGCAAGTAGAGCTCTTTGGGAACTCATAACCCAACAAGAGCGATGCTCAAGCTTATGGATAAGAAACTCAGTGAATGGATGCCAAGGATGCTAATCACTTCAACGGGCCACCCTGTCTGTTACCAGCCAATGTCCCCTTAGATAATGTAGTCATGGGAGCTGATGTATATCTTGATGTCTGGAATGTACAGTACTATTGGTTTCTGAGGAATCAGTATGAGATCAATTTATATAACAATTCTATATGGATCAAAATTTTATTTCTTGCATTAAAAGGATATGAAAGTGTTTATGTCATGCTAAAATGATAAAAGAGGCATCGCCATCTCTAACTTATATTCACTTTTCATTCTACGTCACACAGGTATTATGCTATATAATTTTCCTCTGGAGGTTTGCTTACCTTGCACTAATTTTTGCTTTAAATTAGTATCTCAACATTATCCTCCCAGAGTTCCAATTAAAACTGCATTACTATACACACACTTAGTAGCTTTCTTGTGCCAAATGGATGCTGACACTATTTGACATTTTTCTCCCTCTGAGACCTGTCAATTCATATCTTTTGGCCATTTATCTGTTGCACAATGACTCTGATTTCTCCAAATTTCGCTGAATTAACTTATATATCTTAGAAATTATACTTCTGTCATAGAAACTACACAGTACAAGTATCTGTGTCTATTACTTTTAAAGGGTGAGTGTAACCCAAAGCTGATATCCCTCAGCTAACACGAGAGACTAACAGTAAATAATGAATAAATACACTCACCCAAACAAAATATCAAACAGAAATTGGAGAATTTGTCCAATTAGAATATGACATAAAATGCACAAGAGTAAATCAGTTGTTCATCTGCAATTGAAATAAGTTTTGAGATCAAATGTGGAATCAGCAAACAATCTCACTCACAGAAGGTCTATTCTTAGCAATCTCCAGAATTTCAAAGAAAGATTGACCCAGGTTGGCTTTTCTCTTAACTTCATGGTTCCTTGTTAATGAGTCAAAAAAAAGAGGTATAGACCCCATGTTCCCCAGTCCTCCAGTCTCCTGGATCAGACAGGGCTTGCTCTCTCTGACTTCCATCTGCCTGCCTATGTCACTTCTGGTCTCCACATCTCTGCTGCTCTCCCTGAAGTCCTGCGCTGGATCAAGGGGCTTCTGCCATCACTCAGCAGGGGTGTGAGAGCTTTTGTCTTGGGGAGGCAGGGAGCCCTCTGGGATGGGACACAATCCTCTTCGAGAGAGTGCAAGTATTGCAGGGGAGCAGATAAAAGCCTCTCTGGTATTGTCCATATTACCTCCCCTGCAGCCTGGCCTGGCCAATCACAGTCTCTTTGGGACCCAAACCTGCTCTAGAGCAGTCCTCCAGGAATCTGTCTCCCTTTTCAGCACTGTCACCTGCACTGCCTCTGAGGGGAAGGTATGCCATGTGTAACATCTGTTCTCTAGGGCTGGGAAAGAGAGAAAGGGCCTTCTAAAGACAGTCTGTCAGGACCTGACCAAGAGAAACCCAAGGGCAGGGGGATCTCCCACAAGTACCCGAGTGATGCCTACTTAACACAGCTGACAACTCCTGGATCATCCTGCTATCAGCCATGGATGTACTAAGCAGGTGCTGCTCCCTTGTGGACAATCATCCAAACTGCACAATATTTAAGTAGCCTCCCTGCTACAAGTGAGTCAAACTTTTATTAAGCTCTTACTATGTGCCATGGACTGTGTTAACTGGGAGGATACAAAGAAAGGCAAAAGTTCCTGGGGTTGACAACACGAATACAACTGTGTGCAAACAAGTTACATTTAGGATCATTTGGAAATAACCCACAGAGGGAAAGAACTGCAAGGAAGGGGCACTGGGAAAGGCTTCCTAGAAGATGGGATTTTAGTTGAACATGAAGGAAGGCAGGAAGGCCACGAGTCAGGGGTGAGGAGTGAGAGCATTCCAGACATGGGGACAGCTAGAGGAAATGCTCATAGCTGGGAGATGGATTGTCTAGTATGAGAACCACAAGGTAAGCCACTGTTGCTGGATCACAGGGTACATGGCGGGGGTGGGGAGGGGGCAGTGCAATGTATGCCAACTACTCCACAAACTGGGACCAGACTTCCTCAGCTTAGGGCTGGACCCTGAATATAGGGCAAGACAGACTTTTATATATTTAAGACAATTGATCACATAAGGCCATTGCATTAAAAAGAAACAAACAACAGTAACTTGAATTCTAATTGAAGGAAGGATTAGGGGCTTTCCAAGTTGGAAGTTCCAGGTTCAATTCCCTGAAATCAGAAAAAAGAATTGTTCCTCCTAAGTATCTGTGAACAATCAAAGAAACCCGGAAACAATATCTGATTGATTATTATGGGGCAGTTTTCAGATAAGACCTACGGATTGTTTGGAATGTACAATTATGAGAAAAATCCTTGCCTCAATCTCTGAATCTGCCCTTGTTTCTGGTCACCTCAATTTCAGGCCTTAGTTAAAGGTCCCTTGGCAGTAGGAGAGATGGTCCAGTTCCCAAGCCAGGCAGCACTAGGTTCCAACAATGAAATAAGGTTTTCTCCCCATATCCACAACTGAACACAGTTTTCTCACAGGATAGAAATTGGACTCTGGGTACACATATTCAAACTGAAAGGGAAAGGAGCTAGCTCCAGAACTGAGTCACAAGATGGAGTCAAGTCCCACAATTCAACTCTTGCTTAAATAAGCTTCTCCACTTCTTCCTTCATAGAACCCTTTCTGCTCAGACCCAGGGGCAGTGAGGTGGTGCAGTGAATAGAACAACAGTGCAGGAGTCAGGAGGACCTGAGTTCAAATCTCATCTCAGACATTTGACACTCACTAGCTGCTGACCTTGGGCAAGTCCTTTATCCCCAATTGCTTCATCCTGGGTCATCTCCAGTCATCCTGATGAATATCTGGCCATTGGATTCAGATGGCTCTGGAGAAGAAGTGAGGCTGGTGACCTGCATAGCCCCCCTCCAACTCCAAACAAAGTCAAGTGCAAGTCATGTCATTATTTCTCTGATGGCATGGTCTTCTTCAGCAACGAAGGATAAACAAACACACACTCTGCTCAGACCCTCACCACTTGTTACTGAGATTATTGATGGCCTCCTAACTGCTGTCCTTGCCCCAAGTCTTTGTTCACTCTGGACCATCTGTCACACATCTAAATATGAGTTTTCCTTAAGAATAAATCTGACAGTTACTCCTCTCCTCAACGGAGAGCAGCGGCTCCCTTTTCTTAGGTGATAATTTAGAACTTACTCTGTTTATTTCTTCACAACCTGGTAGGAACCCTCTCTTATATGACAATCCTCCTGTCTCTCTGCTCTGATCTGTCCAACATGAGTTTTACCTCATGCACTGCCCCATCTCCATCTCTGGGCCTTTGCTCTAGCCATCCCCCATTTCTGGAATACACTCCCTCCTTTCCTCTGCCTCATGGACTCTCTCTTCCTTTAAGGTTACTTTCTAGATGAAGCTTTTCCTGCTCTCCCCAAATGCCAGTGTCTTCCCTCTCTCCCTATCTTCTCCTCCCTTGGTTTCATGCCCTCTATACTTTTATGGACTTTTCTCCCTCCCATTTGAATGTAAATCTGGGGATTGTTCCCTTTTTTATATTTTTATTCCCAGCACCTAACAAGGTGCCTAGCACACAGTAGGCACTTCATAAATGCTTACTGATTGACTGACTCTCTAGGGAAGAGCAGCAGTGCACAGAGAAGGAAAGGCTGCCAAATATAAAAGAACCAAGAAATCCATGAGTGGGACAGAAGGCAGACCAGGCTTGGAGGCTGTGCACATGTGTGGAGGTGAGAGATGAAATGCTGAGTTTGGGGAGCGGCAAGTAAGTCAGTTTGACTGAAACATGCATTGTGTGTGAGGGGGAATAATAAGAAATGCTGGAAAGTTAGGCTGGAGTCAGACTGAGGAGGGCTCTAAATGCCAGGATTAGGGTTTTGAAATTTCTCCAACGGTCCTAGGGAGCCACTAGAGGTGCTTGGGGAGATGAGTTAAGCAGTCAGACTTACACTTTCTAAAACTTATTTTGTCATTTGTGGGGTGGATAGGTCAATGATATCAATCAGTCCATAAACATTAATTTAGTGCTTACTATGTACTCTGCACTGTGCTGAGTGCTTGCTTACATATGAAACGAGCCATTTCCTGGGTTTCAGGAGGTTACATTCTAGGAGGAGGAGGAGGATGAAAGACATACCCAGGAGGGGTGACTGAGGGAGGGAGCCCTGGTCCAGGAGTCAGCGGAACTGTGAGCAGAGCCCTCCATAGCACAGCAGATCTCCAAGCCCTTTTCAGTAGCGAGGGCAATATTGATCGGATTATTGACCCCTGATCAAAGGGGAGAGGGTGTGTGCCTCTAGGGTTATGGAAGTGGGAGGGCGGGTCGGTCACCTGCCCAGGTCTCTGCAGAGGGGCTGGGAGGGGGATACAAAGATACACTGGAGGGATAATGATCAGAGAGTGAGTTAAACTCTGGTGAGGAGGACTTGGGGTGTGTTTTCTGGAGAATATCCCGGGAGGGTTTGCCCCAGGCTGGGAGTAGTAGAGAGCCAGCGATGATGCAGCAGAGAGACAGCACCGGGTCTAGGAAGCTGAAGATCTGGCTTCTATTGCTGCCTCCACTCCAGATTTACGCTGTGACCTCAGAAAAGTCGCTTGTGGGGTCTGGGCCTGAGAGGGGCTGGGGCTGAGCATTCGTAGAAAGGGCAGCCGGTTGTTAGTCATTTTCTGGTTCGTCAGGCCCAGACTGCGGTCATGGATTCGAGGGCGGAGCGTCCATCAGGGCTGACTGCTCCAGGTGTACCTCCAGAGCTCATCCTGGAGCAGGTCTGTAGTCTTAGGGAGAGCTTAAAGTCTACCAAGATGCCCATTTGTGGTACTGAGGAGAAGAGGAGACCTGAGCCTGGTTATGGATCAGATGAAAGAGGTGGGGGTTAGCCTAGGAAGACCTGCTCTGGCTCCCTCCCTCAAGATCTTTCTTTCTTCTTCCCATTGAGCCTAAGGTGATTGTGTAACCATAAAAGATGACTCCCCTGGGACACCATAACCTGCTTGTCTGCTCTGTCACTGATTTCTATCCTGTGAAAAGTGAGATCAGGTGGTTCCTGAATGGGCAACAAGAGACAGCTGGGGTCATGTCCACAGGCCTTATCAGTAATGGAGACTGGATCTATCAGATCCTGGTGATGCTGGAAATCACCCCCAAGCATGGAGATGTCTACACCTGCCAAGTGGAGCACTTTAGCCTTCAGAAACCTGCCATTTTGGACTGGAGTGAAATAGAGCTCTCTCATCCTCCAGTTCTAATATTATTCAGGACGTGAAGCTTGCTCTGATTTCCTCTCCTTATGTATCCTGGATCCTCTTTTCTTCTGCCCTGTGCTGATACAAACCTCATGTGATGCCCTCTAATGGCAGTGCTGACCTAAGAGATATGGAGACCTAGAAACTTGTCATCCTCCTCACTGGCCCTGGGAACTGGCCTCCCTCTGGGACTCTGTGGTCAGTCTACAGACCCATTTGTCCTGGGGTCAGGGAGCTGGGCTTTGAGATGGATTGATTTTTGTTCTCCTGGTGAGCTTTCACTTCCTGAGTACTGAAAGGCCCTTTGCACATAAATCCCTTCCATTCTTAGACAGGATTTAACTATCTTCTCAGGCTCCCCTCAGATCTGCCTGCTTCCCACATGGGGCTGACTCCTGGAGGGCAAGTTTTGATCCTTGGTGTCTCTTCTCTTCAGAAGCAGTCTGAATCTACCCAGAATAAGATGCCCAGTGGAGTCGAGGACCTCGTGCTAGGGCTGATGTTCTTTGGGATTGGCCTCACTGTCCACAAGAGGAGTCAGAAAGATGAGATAGTCTGGGGAAAGCCCTGAGGTCCCCTCCCCTCCATGATTGTCTCCAGGAGAGAGATGATATTTAACTATGTCAGAAATCTGACTCCAGGTCAGGGGTGAAGGAGTGGTCTGTCTCTGGCTTCAGCCACCCCAGCCCTAGGAACTTACAGAAGGTGGTAAAGGGACCAGATCCCAGGGCTCAAGGGTCTTAAAGAATCCCATATTCACTGTGGGCAGCCTTGGAAGGGGTCTCAATTCCAGCCTTTAACATTCACCCCCACCTCACATCCACTCACACAGTTGTAGATGGATGGATAAAGCATCGATGAAATGCTTTCTCTGTGGTGTCTGGTACTGGGCTAAGCAGTGGTAGGAGCCTCCAGTCCCACAGTGCTCAGAACCTTGGTGCCCGTTGCTTCTATGGATCTAGGATTTACAAGGATTTGTATGTCTTTCTCTCTTCCTTTCCCAGGAAATTGTGGTTCACAACCAACTGGCAACATCCTTCTACCCAGGTGGGATCAGGATTCTCACAGCTACAGTGTCTGCCTAGTGCAGCCTGAAGCAGAGAAGAGACTTGGGGGCCCTCAGTGATAAGAAGTGGTTCTACTTGTGGCTTCAGACCCCCAGGTAGATTCCTCTGTGCTTATCCTCTGTCCTCTGCAGGGCTCTTGAGCTGATCCCTGAGACTGTGTCCCCTGGAACTCTTGCACCGCCCCCCCCAGCTTCCTTCTCATATTGGGAGGCCCCTGCTTGTGCCCAGATCTCTAGGAATTAGCTTTACTGACCCCTTCTTAGCATTGCTCCTTCCATGTGCCTTTGACTGTCTGGATTCTTTGGTATTTCCCCAACAGAGCTTCATAGACACCCTTGACTCTCGTTTTGTTTCTACATCTTTTTTTGATTCATTTTTGTCCCTTGAACCTTCACTGCAAGAATTAGAAGACTGAGAATCAACTGGTGCTTGGTGACGCAAAGACAAAATGAGGGGATCAGAGGAGAAAACTTTGGCACTTGGCCTTTGTAGAATCTCTCAATGTGAAATGCCTCCAGATGTGCAGATTGCAATCCATCTACACATATTCATCCTGGGCACCTCTTGTCCATTTCCTTCCACAATGCCTTCAGAAGTTGGTTCATCGACATTCTAGTGGCCTTCCTCTACATTTCTTTATTTTACACAGATACCAGTGCCCTCACAGGCTGTGTGCCCAGAGATCTTTAGCTCTCCAATGTGATGGGTCCCCCTCATTCTGGTGATCCATCTCAGAGATCACTCTTCTGTCACTTCTGCTCAGTTCTCCTTTGATGATGTACTCTAGCCTAAGCTTGCCTGTCCTGTGCCTTTTCATTGCACTTTAAAAAAATATTAAAGTTTTAGTCATTCATGTTGTGTTGATTTTATATTCACTGCTTAATATATACCCTACCTCTATTGCTTTTCCTCATAACAAAATTTTTCCTCAAAAGTTCCATAATAACTGTCACATAGATCACATGTATCCAACAGTATATGCAACAATATTTACCCATAATCCCCCTATTTCTTCCATAAAATGTTTATTTTCTTTTCTCTGTGGCCAAGCTTGGTAACTCTAATTACGTAGCATTCAGTATCATTTTCCAGCCATTTTGTAGTCTTGGGCATGTTTCTTTTCTGGTTCTGCTCACACCATTCTTTATCAGTTCATTTAAGTCCTCCCATGTTTCATTTTTGTTGTTTTTTTCTGTTGCACTACAATTTCATTATATTCATGTGCTGCAATTTGCTTGTCCCTTTCTCAGTTGTTGGGCCTTTACTTTGTTTCTACTTCTTTGCTACCACAAATGAATATTTTGATATATATGCATGCCTGAGGTTTTTCCCCCATCTTTGACATCATTGGTATATATGTTAAGCCGTTGGATCACAGGATCCAAGGGCATAGAGGTTTTGACACTTTTGAATATGATTCCAAATTGTTTTTCACAATTGTACCAGTTTACAGCTCCACAGGTAGGATATCAAGCTGCCTGACTTTACATAGTCTTCCCACATTGACCATTTTTATGTATTATCATCCAGAAGACTTGCTGGAGAAGTGAAACCTCAGCGTTGTTTTAATTTCCATTTTTCTCCTTGTTAGTAATTTGGAGCAAACTTGAGAACTCTTTATTTTATTTGACTACTTATCTACTGGCAAAAACTCTTGGCCTTATATATTAGTATTCATTCCCTACGTTCTTGGACAATAGACCATTATCAGAGACATTTGATGCAAAGACATTTTTCCCCCATCAAAAATTTTTTTAGCTTATCATTCAAAGGCTTCTCAGTTTCAGGGATTCCAGTTTATCAAAAGTTATGGAATGCAATGAAAATAGTTCTTAGGGAAATGTTTTATCTCTTTAAATGCTTACATGAACAAAATAGAGAAAGAGGAAATAAATGAATTAGGCATACAAATAAACAGCTAGAAAAAAGAACAAATTAAAATCCCCAAATTAACACCAAATTAGAAATACTGATGACCAAAAAGAGATTAACACAATTGAGATCAAGAAAGCTATTGAATTAATAAAATTAAGAGCTGGTTTTATGAAAAACAAATAGATAAACCTTTGTTAATCTGATTAGAAAAGAATAAAATGAAAATATCTATCAAAAAGGATGAGTTCACCTCCAATGAAGAGGAAATTAAAACAATAATTAGAAATTATTTTGCCCAACTGTATACCAATAAATTTATCAATCTTAGTGAAATATATCAATATCTACAAAAATTCTCCAAATTAACAGAAGAGGAAGTATAAAATGCTTGAAAAAACCCAAGTCAGATAATGAAATTGAACAAGCCATCAATGAATTCCCTAGGAAAAAATCTCCAAGTCCAGATGGATTTACAGTGAATTCTGCCAAATTTTTAAAGAACAATTAATTCCAATACCACATAGCAAATTTGGGGAAAAATTGTGAAGGACTCCTAACCAAATCTTTTTAAGATACAAATATGGTACTGATACCTAAACTGAGACAAGTCAAAACATAGAAAGTTATAGACCAATTTCCTTAATGAATATAGATGAAAAAATTTAAATAAAATGTTAACAAAAATAATACAGCAAATTATCATGAGAATAATGCACGGTGACATTGGACTTATATCAAGAATACAAGGCTAGCTTAATATTAGGAAAACCTTCAGTATAATTGATCAACAAGCAAACTAATAGAAATCATATGATTATCTCAATAGAAGTAGAAAAAGTGACACAATACAACACCCATTCCTTTTAAAATCACTAGAGAGCATAGGAATAAATGAAGCCTTCCTGAAAATGATAGGTAACATCTATCTAAAAACAACAGCAAGCATAACATCAGGGTAAAACAAGGATGTTGACTATCACCACTGTTAGCTTTAGGCAGAAGAGAAGAAAAATAAATTGAAGGAATTAGAATAGGTAAAGCAGAAACCAAGTCATCATTTTTTGCAAATGATATATTGGTATAGTTGGAGAATACTTGAGAATCAAGTAAAAAATTACTTGAAAAAATAAACAACTTTTGCAAATTTGCAGAATATAAAATAAACTCACATAAACCATTGACACTTCTATTTATTACTAATAATGCCCAAGAGCAAGAGATGGAAAGAGAAATTCCATTTAAAGTTACTATAGAAATTATCAAATATTTGGGAATATGGCAAAACAAACCTAGGCACTATATTAACACTATTACAAAATATTTTTCACACAAATAAAGTCAGATCTAAGGAGTAGGAAAAGCATCAGTTGCTCATGGGTAAGCTGATCTAATACAGTAAAAATGCCAATTCCAGTTAAATTAATTTATTTATTGACTGCCACCAATCAAACTACCAGAAAAGTATTTCATAGAGCTGGACAAAATAACAAAACTTTTCTGGAAGAACACAATTTCCAGAATATAAAGGGAACTAATAAAAAGAAATACTAGGGGATGTGGCCTAGCCATAACAGTTCTTAAATTGTATTGTACAGCAGCAATTATCAAAACTGCTGGATACTGGCTGAGAAATACTGGTGGATCAGTGGGATCAGTAAGGTACACAAGACACAATAGTCGATGGTTATTGAAATCTACTATTTCATAAACCCAAAGACCCCAGATTTTGAGATAAGAGCTCACCATTTGACAAAATCTTTCGGGAAAACTGGAACATAACATGGCAGAAAAGTAGGCCTAGATCAACATCTATACCAAAATAAAGCAAAAATAGATATATGATTTAGATATGTCTGACACTCTAAGCAAAATGGGAGAGCAGGGAATAGTTTACCTGTCAGATTTATGGAGAATGGAAGAATTTATGACCAAACAGAAGACAGAGAACATTATGAAATGCAAAATAGATAATTCTGATTCCCTTAAATTGAAGTTTTTACACAAAAAAACCCAATGCCAGTAAGATTAGGAAGGAAGCAGAAAATTAGAAAACAATTTTTTACAACCAGAGTCTCTGCTAAAGATCTCATTTCCAAAATATATAGAGAACTGAGTCAAATTTATGAGAGAACAAGTCATCCCCCAATTGATAAAGAGTCAACAGATATGAACAGGCACTTTTCAGGTGAAGAAATTAAAGCTATGTATAATTGTATGAAAAAATGCTCTAAATCATTACTGATTTGAGAAATGCACATCAAAACAAGTCTTAGCTACCACATCATATAGATTGGCTGATATGATAAAATTGGAAAACTGTAAATGCTAGAGGAGATATGGGAATATTAGAAGGCTAATGCAATGTTGGTGGAATTGAAAACTGATCCAACCATTCTGGAAAGCATTTTGGAACTATACCCAAAGGGCTTTAAAAATGCTCATACCTTTTGATCCAGCAATGTTACTTTTAGGGCTCTGTCACAAAGATCATAAATTTTGGAAAAGGACCCACATGTACAAAAATATTTATGGCAGCTTTTTTTGTGGTGACCAGGAATTGGAAATTTATGTAATACCCATCAAATGGAGAAGGCCTGAACAAGTTGTGATACATGAATGTAGTGGAATACTATTGTGCTGTAAGAAATGTTGAGTAGGCAGACTTTAGTAGGCAGACTTTTAGAAAAACCTAGTAAGACTTATATGAACTGGTGCTTAGTGAAATGAGCAGGAATGAGAACATTGTACACAATAGCAATCACATTATGCATTGACTAACTTTGATAAACTTTTCTCTTCTCAGAAATGCAAGGTGCTGGGACAACTCCAAGAGACTAAGGATGGAAACTGCTATCTACATCCAGAGATAGAGCTATGGAGTCTGAATGTACATTGAAGCATACTATTTGCTCTCTTTTTTTTTTTGCTTTTTCTTTCCCATGGTTTGTCCCATTCTTTCTAATTCTTCTTTATAATATGACTAATATGAAAATATGTTTAATAAGAATGTATATGTAGAGCCTTTATTATGTTACATGCTGTCTAAGGAAGGACAAAGTGGTGGGAGGTTGAGAAAATTAAAAACTAAAAATCTAGTGGAAGTAAATGTTAGAAACCAAAATTAAATAAATTAATTTTTAAAAGAATTGTTTTTTAATATTTGGCAGAATTCACCTGTAAATGCAAAAGATCCTAGGAAGTTTTTCTTTGGAAGTTCATTTATGGCTTGTACAATTTCTTTTTCTCAGTTGGAGCTATTTATAGACTCTATTTCCTGTTCTTTTAACGTAGGCAATTTACATTTTTGGTAAATAATTGTCTATCATAATTGCATTGTTAACTTCTATTGGCATATAGTTTGGCAAAGTAGCTCCTAATCATTATTTTTACTTCATCATTGCTTTTGCTTTTGCTCTTTTTTATTTTTGATGCTTCTAATTTTGTTTTCTTCTTTTGTTTTAAAAGTAAATTAGTTAGTGTACTATCTATTCCACCCCAAAAAAATATTCAGATCCTATTTTTGTTTATTAATGTAGTGTATGTTTGTATCTCTGTGTGTCTTACTTTCATTTTTTTTTACCTTTGACTTTCAGGATTCATATTTTGGTGTTGAATTGTTTGTTTTCAGTTTATTGGTTTTCTAGTTATTTTAGCTGTATGCCCAGTTCATTGATTTGCTCTTTCTCTCTTTTATTGATGAATGAGTTTAACATTTTAAAACTTTCCCCAAGAGTTACTTTGGCAGCATCCCAAAATGTTGGTATATTATTATATTGTTTTTGTTATCTTTGTAGAAATTATTATTTCTATGATTTGTTCTTTGACCCACATAGTTTTTAGGATTATTAATTAGTTTTGAATTAATTTTCAACCGTGCTTCACAGGTATTTTATTGACTATAATTTTTATTGCATTATGCTTGGTAAAAAGATACATCTACTCTTTCTGCTTTGTCCTTTTCTCATGCTTTTTAGATCTTATACATGGTCAATTTTTGTGAAGATGCCATGCACAGCTGAGAATTTCGAATATTTCTTCTTATTCTTATTCAATATTTTCAAGAAGTCTATAGAATCTATATTTTCAAAATTCTGTTCAGGTCTATAACTTCTAATTTAGTTTTGTTTTGATATTTCTGGTTTTGAAGGAAGCATTGAATTTACATCCAGCTCTATGATAATTTTCCTATCTCTTTCTGTTTACTCATTTC
The DNA here is from genome assembly GCA_023548195.1 of Bettongia penicillata ogilbyi. Lineage (NCBI taxonomy): Eukaryota > Metazoa > Chordata > Mammalia > Diprotodontia > Potoroidae > Bettongia > Bettongia penicillata. The sequence goes on from JAJHZJ010000134.1 coordinate 305,140, forward strand.
ACTTTACCTTAAGAATTAGGTGCTAGATTATTTTATTCACATATCATTAGTATGGATATTAACTCATTGTCTATGTCAACTTCAAGCAAAATATAATTTCCCTGCTTACCTGTTTATTTGTTTCCATTCTCTCCTGTTGTACTTATTATTTTTCCTCTTCCCCCTTTAGGAGTTTCTTTTGATTCTAATTAATGTCTCACTTAATCCATAGTTCCTCTTATTCTGCTCCCTTTCCTTTTACTTCTTTCTTTCCTATTTTCTTGTTGGGAATCTCAAAGTCAAACTCACTGGTCTATAGTTTACAGGTGAAATTCTCTGTCTTATTTTGACACTGGGAACATATATCCTTTTTTGGTCTTGCATCACCTCTCCTGTTCTCCATAGTTTTTCAGTATCACTTTTAGTGATTCAGTTATAACATGCTAGAATGATTTCAGTTTCCACACACTAAAGTCCATTTTGGACCAGATGATGTGAGGACAGGTAATTGCTTTTTTTACTATCTTAATACTAATCTTGTCAATTAGCCATTTTTACTTTGTCTTTTTTTACATCAAACGGTCATTCATTCTCTTTGACCGAGGAAAGAAGCAAAATAAGAATTAGATTTTCTACCTTTATTTTATCATCGGTTATCATTTTCCCATGAATATTGAGCATCTTTCTTCTTTGATGCTCCTTTTTGCCAATGCAGCTTTCAACAACTTTTTTGAAGCCCTTAAATTTCCTCACTAGCCTTAGTTTATTTCAAACTTAAGCATTCCTGGTACATTGTTTTCTACAACATGCTGCCATATTTGTGTGTACATTCTTTGTTTCCTGTACTTGATACAGTATCTTTATCTTTTTAAAATCTAAGTTGGTTTAGGATTTCTCTGCATATTAATGTCGGTCTCCTAATATAAATATGATTTTAACCCCTCATTGGAATTTGCTTTGTGTATTCAATATTGCAGTCTTCAAAGATTCACATCCCTTTTGGTCTGACTTATGCTGTAGAATTTTAGGTAACAAAATATCACTTATCTTTCCTCTGAATCCTTTGAAGTCTATGCTTCCTACATCTAGGTTGCTTACCAAGATAAATCTAGATCTCCTTGCTATCAATGCTCATTTTTCACAGTCATTATTTTTCTCTGATCTGTTGGTTTATTTCTTATTTTGCCCCATGTAGTCTGTCATATATTTCCACAATTTTTTTTAAAAAAATTCTCATTTCCTTGATCTTTATCCAAACTTTCTATAGCATATATGATCCTTCTAATTTCTAAATTTCCTCACCTAAGTATATCCTAAGAAACATTCCTATTCTTCCTTCTACTCCTTTACCTAAAGTTTTATATTCCCTTTAAAAAGTTAAGTATTTACAGAGCTATATTCTGATTATGTAACTTATTAAAGATGCCCATGAGGCTTAATTTGCCTCCATGCTTTTGCATACTTATTTTATTTTGCATATTAACCAAGTTTTCTGCATTTATGTAAATGTATCCATGGTTTTTATTAATAGTTCCTTTCTTGGATTCTTTATCCTTTAAATTACTGGGCATATCTGATTTCTATTCCTATATTAGAATTCATTTCTGTGATAAACAGCTTGATGGGGTGGGTAGATTTTCCCCTACTTATTTCACTTTCAATTTGCTTGCTTCTGTGAAAGCCCTCTTAATCAAGATTTGTAGTATTTTAGAAAAATATGCTTTCAATTTATTTAAAAATCTGTTTCAAAAAATGAAATACCCCCCCCTCAAAGTTTTGTAACTAAAAGTGACTGAAACCACAATTTGTGTTCAAGCTATAAAACTATACTAAGACTTTTTGAAACATCATATATACATAACTATGAATGTATGTATGAACATATATGCACACATGTATATATACATATATGTACATATGTGTGTATGTGCATGCAGGTGTGTGCTATTCATGGTAATAAATACAAAGGTTACACCCTGAATTCCGAAAGTCTATTTTTCAAAGAATCCAGTTATATTTCTGATGATGTCAGATCATTTACATAATAGAATGCATCCCAAATTGTTGAAAGGAAGCTCAAATATATTTCATCTGTGTGTGTGTGTGTGTGTGTGTGTGTGTGTGTGTGTGTGGATTTCCTTTGAGGGATATTTACAGAGCAAATTTTTGGGCAACACACATCCATAAAGTTATGTAAGAAGCAATGCATTCTAATTCTTTAGTATTCTATCCTCTCTAGATACCCAGTAATGTGCTCATGAGATGAACTCTATGAATGCTTGATAACCAACTTCCCCTACTTAGAACTCTAGGTTATTTGGCAAGGAAGTGGAAATCTTTTATCAGAATTCCACTGATTTTACCTTTTGGGACCTTCATCAATCCCATATTGCCTGGTTTGGTCTTCACTATTATTTTATCTGTCTTCATGGTGACTGTAATGGCCAATGTCCTCATGATTCTGCTTATCCATGTGTACTCCAGGTTTCATACTCTAATGTACTTTTTACTTAGTCACCTCTATCATGGACACTGTCTAACCCTGTCTCACTGTTCCTATGCTGGCAGACCTTCTGTCCAGGGAAAAGAACATTTCCTTTTCAGGCTGTGCACTTCAGATCTTCCTTTACCTGACTTTGTTTGGGTGTGAATCTTTTTTCTTGGATCTCATGGTCTATGATTGCTGTGTAACTGTTTGGAATCCCCTCCATTATTCTCTCTTAATGAGTCATAGAATCTGCTTGCTTATGGCAGTGGGATTTGTGGTTGCTTTGATGGCTTTATGCTGACCCTTCTCACTCTGAGTTTTCCTTATTGTGGTTCACAAAAGACCAACCACTTTTTTTTGTGAGACTCCTGCTGTACTATAACTGTCATATGCAGGCATATCCCTATATGAGACCCTTGTCTGCCTGTTTTGTCCTGATGCTCAGAGTTCCCACAGCCCTTAGCTCTTTTTTTTATATCTGGATGTGGATTACTGTCTCTCAGATGAATACTTCTGAAGGTAGACAGAAAACTTTAGCCACCTGCTCATCCCACATAATAGTAGTCAGTGTTTTCTATAAAGCTGCTTTCTATTCCAATGTTTTGCCCTGCTCCTTTCACATAGCAGAAATAGGCCAAATAGTTTCAGTTTCTTACATCATTCTTACCCCTATGCTCAACCCTGTGATATACAGTTTAAGAAATAAAGATGTGTTAGCAGCTCTAAACAAATACATTAAGAAAATGTGTGTCTTCCCAGAAAATTCAAGTAAAGGATTGATAGAAAGTAATATTTGAAATTGTGAAGACCTAACTCAAATATTATCTCTATCATCTCTTGAGACAATGTCGAATATTTTCTCAATAAAATGTTTAATGATTTGGAAAACAATGCATTTAATGACATCTAGGTTATGCAAGGATTTTTTTACTAAAATATTATTGTCATCTTTCACTTAACTTCAGTTTCTCTCAGTCCACTGGCTCCTTCACCACTACCTAACATGCTAACTGTGTCTCACTGAGGCTCAAAAAAAACCTCATTTGATCTCTCCATCCCCACTCCCTTTCTCTTTCTCTTCTGCCCTTTCTTTCTCTTCTGCCCTTTGAGATTAAATTCTCTGAGAAGTCACTGTAATAAGCCTCCATTTACTCTCCTTTAATTCTCTTCTTAATTTCCTGTAATACAACTTTTGATTTCAACATTCCACCAAAATTACTCTCTCCAAAGTTACCAACGTTTTTTAATTGTCAAAATATTGTATTCAGATTCCAACAAAAATTGAGGAAATCTACCAATAGGGAAATGTTTCAGTTTCCTAATAATGAAGCAGGCAAAATTAATTTATCTGTGTCTTGAAGTAGAAAAAGAAGGAGTGGCAACACACATTTAGCCTTATGACAGAGGTTGCATGGCATAAGAGAAATTCAGGGGAATCATTCCTTTCTAGATTGAATTAATGCCTGTGGGAAACTTGGTTAGACCCTACTGATATTCCAGTAGAATAAATTTCATGGAGTAGAGTATAAGAAATCCAGTTCTAAGGAGATGCCATATGTAGAACTTATTCCAGCTGAAATTTACAACAGACTTTTAAGACAGCCTCTTCAATCTGTTTTACTTCCTCTCATATGGGCATTAGTCTATGACTTTTGGAAAGCATTGGCCAAGTTGGTTGAGACTCAATATCTAAATGCTCCAAATTGAGACCCATACAACAAAAGCCAGAAAAGACTTCAGCAGTAAATAAGCCAAAGATAATTAACTGGGAAATGAATGTCACTAGACTAGATATGCGCTGGGTGCTGTGAGAAGTAGATAAACAATGTCATGTAGGGTTAATAAAGGGGTAGAAAATGATGAAGTTCCATCGTAGTACATGAGAAATTAGTCCTTTCTGAAGAATCTAAGGCACCTGACACAAGAAAGGGGACAAAACACTGCACCACTCCCATGCTGCCTGGAAGCTTCCTGAACCCATAAGGGACTAGGGGCAAAACTGAGGTTCCCAAGGATAAGATAGACTGAGGGAGAATGGAGACCAAACACAGAAGCAATCTTACATTGGTCATGACAACATTAACATGAAAATTCCCATAGGTTCCCCAGTCTCCCTGGTTTACATTGATTGTTATGGGGGCACTGCAACTCCAGCCAAAAAGAAATGAAGTTCTGTTATAAACTGAGCACTTACCATCTCCATCTCAAAAACATGCTGGGCATATTTCATAAATCCCTGAAAACACTGCAGACATATCTTATTATATTGTGTTTTATTTTATTGTGCTTAAAAAATACTGTGTCTTTTACAAATTAAATATTTGTGGAAACCTTGGAACTGAGCAAATCTATTGGTGCCATTTTTTTTGCAGTATGTCTCTCTGTCACATTTGGGTACTTCCTGCAGTCTTTGAAGCATTTTCGTTATTGTTCTATTTATTAAAGTAATCTGAGAGCAGTAATCTCTGATGTTGCCATTTTAATTGTTTTGGGCTACCAACAAATGCACATATAAGATGACAAATTTAAAAAACATACTATGTGGTCTGACTGCCCCCCTACCTGTCATTTCCTTGTCTTTCTCCCTTTCCTTGGGCCTCTCTATTCTCTTAGAAATATTGGAATTAGGTCTTTTAATTACCCTACAATGGCCTCTAAGTGCTATTGGAATGTGGAGTGTTTTTAAATATTCTATTTCTGAAAATTACCTGAAACCAGGTTTTGCCATAGCATTTTTTTCAAAGCTGATGTGACATCTTTATTCCTGACACTATAGATGAGAGGGTTTAAAACAGGTGTTAGGATAGTGTAGAATACAGACACCATTATATCCTTTTCAGCAGTATGATAAGAAGGAGGGAACATGTAGTTATAGACAGCAGCTCCATAAAAGAGAATAACCACAGTTATATGAGAGGAACATGTGACAAGTGCTTTCCTATGACCCGTAGCTGAATTCATCTTATAGATTGTGAGGAGAATAAGGGAGTAAGAGCTTAAAATAACTATGACAGGGATGACGAGCATAAGGACACAGCACAGGTACATAACAGTCTCATAGAGTGATGTGTCTGAGCAGGACAGTTTCAATAAGGCCAAGATCTCACAGAAGAAGTTTTGGATCTCTCGGGATTTACAAAATGGGAAGTTCATGGTGATAGGGGTCAAAGTGAATCCATCAAGGGAGCCCAAGAGCCAACAGACAATTGCAAGGAGTATGCAAACTCTGTGGTTCATGAAGGTGGGGTAGCGGAGAGGGTGACAAATGGCCATATACCTGTCATAGGACATGGCTGCTAAAAGGAAGCACTCTGCTGTCCCTAATGTTACATAGAGGAACATCTGGATTGCACAGCTTGGGGCTGAGATATTATGAATCCCAGTCACCTGATTCAGTAGCATCTTGGGCATAGTGACAGAGATATACATCATGTCCATGAGGGAAAGCTGACTGATAAAGAAGTACATGGGAGTGTGGAGGTGGGGATTACTTTGAATCAAAAGAACCAAAATGGCATTCCCAATCAGTGCTACTACAAAAATAATGAATATCAGTGAGTAGAAGAAAGGAGAATATTTGCTTTGGGTAAAGAGCCCTAACAGGATGAAATCAGTCCCATAAGTCTGATTCTCCAACCACATTGTTTGCTTCATGGTATATCACCTAGAGAAGATTAAAAACAAGCAAAACAACAAAGAATTTTATACTCTGTCCTTTAGGCATAAATGATAGATTATCTATAGGTACAGGAAAGAGTTATGCTATAGATTATTCTGACTGGAGCAGAAATAGATTTTTGCTAACAGGAGAGATTCTCATCAATCTGTGATACAGATGATCTAACTTGAAACCAAAGATAGATCTATTTGGATAGAAAATTTACTGCAGTCATTTTCAGACCCTGCAATTCTGCCATATTATTTTTGTTTGCAAGAGAGTTCAACATGAACTCTGTAGCTTGAGATAAACATCATAAAAAACATTACAGAAATATTCATATTCCTTTTATTTTTGTCACATGAATGTCTCGAATTCAATATGCCTAAAATGGAGCTCATTGTACTTCCATTTTCAAAACTTCCCTATTAGTGTCAAGGATATTATCATGTGTTCAGTCACTTAATCTCACAATCTCAGTGTTATTCTGAACCCCTTACTATTATGTCTACCATATTTACAGTACAATGTCAAATCTTGTAGTTTCTACTTTCAGAATATCTCTCAGATAGGATCCATTCTGTATATAACTCAATATCCTAATTGAAGACATTATCATTTCCTTTTCCAGATGTTCACTTGAACTACCGTCATACCTTCCAACTGGTCCTCCTGCCATAAGTCTTTACCTACTCCAGTCTTTCACTCAGCTGACAAAATTATTTTCCTTAGACTTAGGGCTGACTATAGACTTAGTAACCTCCCACTCTGTAAAATCCAGTGCCTTCCTATTTCCTCCATGACAAAATAAAATAAAAAAGACTTCTCTTGAGCATTTACAGCACTTCATAACCCAGTACTTATCTACACTTCAACTAAATTGTCCTAGAGGCTATTTTTCAAACACAATATTCCATCTCCCTTCTCCATGTCTTTACATTGACTTTTCCCCATGTCTGGAAGAGTCCCTTAACTTTCTGCCCATCAGTTTTTCTAACTTTCCTCAAGACTCAGTCTTCCCCAGTTCACCCCAGTTGCTACCACCTTCTGAGAGTCCACTACTCTTTTCTGCTACCACATGTACAGCTATATGTGCCTACTTATTTGGATGTTATCTCTCACATTACAACAACAGCTTCTTGAGGATAAGGGTTATTTTTGCCTTTCTTTATACCCCCAGCTTAGTACAGCAAATAAATAAATAATAAATGCTTATTGATTGACTAATTAAAATATGTTAAAAAATCTGTCCCCTGTTGGGCAGAAATATACTAAGGAGAGGGGTCTTATAAGGATCCGTTCATGTTGATATCAATTCATTATATACTTGTGAACTCAAAATCAAAATCTGGGAGGAAAAGCAACTCTACAACCCTGTTCTACATAAGAAAGTAAATGAGAATTTATTGAGCAACTAGTATTTGTCAGGTTCTATTCTAATGACTTTATAAAATAATTTGGGATTTAAATATTTCATTTCATCATCACCACCTTAGTAAGTAGTTGGTATTATTATGCCTATTTTACAGTTGGGACAACCAGTGGATAAGGTACTTGACATGGGACACACCTCTAGTAAGGGTTTAAGGTTGTATGTCAGCATAGGTCTTCTTGACTCCAGGTCAAACACTATAGTACTACAGCAGCTAGGATGTAGATACTTCTATTTCTCTCAACCCAATTCAGCGAACTCTTCTTCATTCTCTAAGCGTTTTTAACTTTTTCCATGATTGTACATTTGTTCATGATAGATCATGTGACAGGAGTGTATCGCTCTCTATATGACAGAGTATTTAGTGCCAGAAGGGACCTTTACAATCACTCAGTTTAACCTCTTTATTTTTAAAATTATGAAATGTTCCAAGAGAATGTTGTCAATTTGCCCATACTTGCATAGGCAATAAAGCAGCTATAATACAACCATAAATTCTATGACTCATTATTTTTACCCCATTGCACCATAGTTCCTGCATATGGAAATCATTTAGTTCCTCTGAATTCTAGGTACAGTACAAAATAGTCTATTCGTTTTTCTCTGATACCACTAAATGAAGGGGATCTTTTTCTTTCCAGTACACTGTTAACCTGATATGTTTATCACATTTTGCTGTGTATCATAGTTATTTCTGTCCTGTCTTCTCCACTTGAATTTGAAATTCTTGGGTGTATTTCTTCTTTCTGAGCTTCAGCACTTAAGGAAGCACCTTGCATTATAGATATGTTTTAAATGAATAGAGTTGGATTGCATCAGATTGAATTAAACCATTTTTGTCTCAAACTGAACTGCTTTAACCTATTTGACATTACAACTTTAAAAGTTTTCACAGGAAAAAGTGAACATAGCTTCCTGCTTGTTTTGATTAACCTCCAAAGAATTGTGAAACAGAATAAATAGTGCAGAAAAAAATGGGATTGGTTTCAAATGCTCTGTATGGGCAGGAAAGGGAGGGGGGAGATTTGAGGGGATAGACCACCAGTCCTGGAGTCAGGAGGACTTACCTCAAAATCTGACCTCACTTACTATCTGACCATGTGCAAGTCACATAACTGATTGCCTCCCAGAAATAAATAAATAAAATAAACTTTCTAAATTCTCTTAATTTCAAAGGGGAGAAATTTGTAAGTTGAAATTATTTCACAGTGATTTCTAGTTTGCTATTTCAGAATGTAATCCTATATACATAAAAATGATGCTTTAATTCAGGCTGATGAATATATAAATTAAGAAATACCTTCAAGGTAGAAGAAGAACTTGTATCCACAAAAGCATTCATATATTCACAGAAATTCATGTATCTGTCTTTGAATGAATCTATAAAAAATAAATTTATGATCTTTTCACTCACAAGCTTGTATACTTCCCATTAGGTCTTTACTTCATCAGGAATTTCTTCATCTGTAAAACTGAAACTTGACATATCCACTTTCAGAAACTTTTAGTGCTAAAACTTCTACAATTCCATGTCTCTATTGTTAAATTTCCTCATAACCTGAAAAAATAGTGCTAATGATGGGTTATTTTTTCATAATATTTCCCCTACCTTGAATGAGCATCTTCCCATTTGCAAATCCTATCCTAGATGTTTTTTTTTAAATAATTTGTGAAATTTGACCGACCAATTCTACATTCAGATGCATGAGACAATTGAGTTTTGTGCTACTCACCTCCAAATCCTTCGATGGAAGAAAATGGTAGTCAGAAGTTGATTTTCTGTAATAATTTTCTTTTTAGATGCTCACAGCTATTCCCAAAGGCCAAACCAGTGATATCCTTCTCCACTCCAAATGCAGAGAAAACTTGGAACAAACTCTCAGGAAAATGATCAAAGTGGTCTGTGAAAACTAAGAACATATTTAGGAAATGTGCTGTGTTCCTTATCAATGTCAAAACTGGGATTACATAAAATCAAAATAATTTTTTAAGAGAAATTAAGACTGATACTCCAAGAATCAATAAGATAGTAGCTGGACATCTATTTTCTATAGAGTTAGAGAAAAATTTGAAAGGTTAGTGAAAAAACCAAGTACCAGAGCTATTGTTGAGAAGCAGCATGTATTACTGAAGCTGTTAGATGATCCTCTCCTGTCCTAGGTCCATTAAATGTCTAAATAAATATTACTGTAAAGGTAATGAACCTTTACATCAAGAACCTGGCACTGAGTGAAGGGGGGGCAAGAAGACATGAGTGATGTGAATTAAAAGAGGGAGGTCAAAGTGTTACATAACCCACTTTTTCACATTCAGAAGACTTCTGGAACCCAGGTTGAATTAAAAGAACACTATCTTGAGATCAGGAGATTTTAGGAAAGGGGGATGATCACAATTCTGAGTCTACCTGACTGTGTGGTCTGGAAAAAAGTACTTCTTGGAAACTTGGTCTCTTTATCTCAAAAATGAAAGATTGAACTAGATATCCCTTCACACTGAAGAATTTCATGTTTTCTGTATTACTTAAAAATGATACTCAAAACGAAAGACATCTTGCCAAATGAGTTCTTACCAAAGCAGAATAAAAGAGAAATATCACTTCCTTGTTCACAGACACTACTTATCTCTTACGTAGCCTAAATGCCATTAACTTTTGGGATCACTTATTTAACTCATTTAAAACATATAAAACACTCAGATTTTTTATAAAGAACTGACTATGCGTTATCTATTTTGTACTCATATTTTTTTTCTAAGAACAAGTTTCTTGTTTTGCTTAAGCACCAATGATATGTTTGGCAGTATTCTACGCATAACTTCCATTCTCTGTACTCCAGGATGCTGTAAGGTTGGGGAAACAAAACAAAATTACATGAATCAAAAAGGAAATTATACAATACCCTAACCAAAAGAATACAATATTTGCTGTGGTACAGGCTGGAAGCTAAGTAAAATTTGAGTGGGAGATCCCTATGGATTTGTATCAGTAAATCACCTCAACATACATAGGGCGGCCTACTACAACTGTTTCTTAGATCTGTATTAATAAAGACAACAACTGTCAAAGGGTTAACAGTCACTTTAGTCAACCATAGGTATCAAAGAAAATCAAAATTTCAGAGAAATTAAAAATAAATCAATAGACAGAGCTTCCAAACTTTTTGACTATTACATACATACACAGTTAACAGAGAAAGAAGCATCAGTTTCTGGGTTTGGGGGACATGGGGGAAGAAGGAGGGCTCCTTAGCATCTTCCCAGAGTCTCTCAGGCCAAAGAAACATTTCCAATCAGTAAAACCCTAAGTAAAATCCTCAGGAGTGTTTATACACTTTCTAGAGGCAGAGGGCATAACCCTCAGATCCAGGGCCTCAGTAGAAAAAACAAAAGGTACCTGAGACCCTCCTGCAAAGCAATTTCCCTGATCAAGCTTCCAACCATGGGCAGGCCCATCAAAGGGTGGGGAAGATCCTTCCCAATCACATTAATCAATTAGAGGCACTTTTGGTAAGACAAAACTAACAAAAGATCCTTGCCATTACATTTCACCCCCCTGCATCCCTGCCTTATAAATCTAAATGTCCGTGGATCCTGGAAGAAAAAGTCATTATACCTTGCAATCCCAAATCCAGGTGATTAAAGCAGAGTACATGGGTAATTTGTATCTGAATAGGAATTAACATTTCTTTAGTAAATGCAATAAAATAGCAATTTATTACCAAGGTAGTCAAATGGTTTTAAACAAACAAAAAGTTATAGGTATAACATAATATAATTCTTTGGGGAGAGATCAACCCAGCTCCTCCTTCCTCAATCCCAGACAGAAAGGTCCAAGTAAAGTCCACTTGGGGGCATGTCCTCCCCACCCTACACTAAGAGGACAAGAAGAAAACAAAGCCATCAGGGTGGGGTCCTTGGAGGTAGGCGGGCACTTCCTCTGCACCCACCTCAGGAAGCTCTACCCCCTGGTTCCCAAACTGTCCCAGGAAAACACTGCAGAACAGTACACTCAGTGCCATCTGGTGCTCTCTCAATCTTGCCCCAAGATTGAACTTCAGGCTCCTAGGTTCCTTCTCCTCCAGCAGGAGTCAGCACTTCCCAGTTCCTGCATGGGGCTGCGGGGAAAGCAGCTCTGTGATCCCACTCTTGTTCCTTTCACCTCACCAAGGTCAGCATACTGGCCCTTCTTGGCTTCTGTTGGGTGGTTCAGCATGCAGTGAGGTTCCAAGGCTCCATTCCAAATTCTTGCTGCTCTGATCTGGTTTCTGAATACAATACACTTTCAAGACCTTCACTCCTCCAATACAGTCTGGAGCCCAGCTAATCCACTCCAGCCCTGGCTCTGGCCGCCCCCACATCCTGGGGCACCACAGAATCATAGCCACCAAAACTGGGACATAACAGACAATCATACCAGTATTCATATTTTCCTTTCAATTCATGCATCCTCTTTGCCATAATATAACAGTAAGCACCACAACATACACAAGGGGAGCCTGATATCACAGATTCTTAGATCTGTATTCATAAAAGGAAAGAAACTTTCAGTGGCTTAACAATCACTTTAATCAAGCACATGTATCAATCCTTTAGTCAAGCACATATATCGTTCACCTAGTTCCGGGGAGTCAACACCCTGAACCCCAAAGTAGTCAACACACATGGCTTCCTGTATCTCACCATAATTCAACTGACAGGTACAACTGTCTGACCATAATTACCAGAGAGGGAAACATGACATCTAGGTTCTCAAAGTTGGGGAGGTTCCTTTAGCTGCTTCCCAGAGTTTTCATCTGGCATTGAAACCTTATTACAAAAACCAAGGACCCCACAAAATTCATTTTTTAGCACATGTAAAAATTTGTATCTATCCTTCTAAATTTCAGTTTTCCTTTTATTTGGCCCAGAATTCCACCATCAGGACATTTTTGAATTTTGACTATCATTCATTTCTTTCCTTTCCAGATTTCTGTCAGAAAATTTAATGTTTAGCGTCTCTTCCTTAATCCAAATCATGGGGTTAAAAAAATATTTTACAACATAGATCTCTAAGACTTTACAATGGAAGGTAATAAAAACAATGAAATTAAATGACTTATGATAATTCTTTAGATCCAGGGATTTGGTCAGTTTAGAATCCATAAAATTGTGCTATAATTAATCTCATTTTTCTTCATATTTTCCTGACAAATAAAAATCTACAAATTCCAGTTGGAAGGCTTCCAGTATTTCTTCATGGCAAATAATTCTAACTTTTCATTTTTTATCATCTCCCCATTATGTTAAATGAGAATCTTTTTGTCTTGACTTTGAAACAAACAATTGTTAAGGTCCCTTGCAACTCTACTAAAAATTCTGTGATTGCGTTACTTTTTAATCATATTATTTTTATAATCATGTATTATCATATATTGTTCTCCTTTGCTTTGTTATATTATTCATGTAAATGTTTATGGTCTATATGTAAGTTCTTTTTCTATGAAATAATCTGAGGATTCTTATTGTCCTCAGTGCCTCAGTTCTCTAACCAATCATACTGATTTCACCATTCATGATGCAAAGTTCTTTTTTACCAACCATAATTTGTTCCCCACCTACACAGCCCTGTTCTTTGTTCTGTACTCCCCAAAACTACAAAAGAGAGCCATGTCCCTCATTTCAGGGTCTTTGATTGGGAAGCTGGAACCTTATTTTTTGGCAAATTCATACTTTATTAATAAATTGATCATGTTTGGAACTGTGTGTCTCACTTGAAACATCAGATATTGCATCAGCATCTACTGATGAAATCAATAATAAGTTTGCGTGTGTATACACACACATATATACACACACATACACATACAATTCCAATTACTAATATTGAATCATTCTTGTGTGCCTTCAATAAATCCAGGTTGATCATAGTACTTAGGGGTTTTTATTTTGGTTTGGTTTGGTTTTGCTGCAGCTTTTTGCTAGACTATGTTGAAAAATTTTAATCAATGGTCATTAGTGATATTTTGACCTTTTCCTTTAACCCCTTTTCCTATTACTTCCCTGTTGGAATAGAAATATTTTTGAACCCAAATCTATGTATATATGTATCCTTTCCTCCTTTGACCAGTTCATGTAATACTTTCCCCAAGTGTCACCCACAACCCACTTTCCCTTTCTTGTTGTATAGATTTCTACTTGTGCACTCCATTTCTATAAGATAATTTTCCCTATTGTTCCTCTCCTGCCCAGGTCTACTAGTGTGTCACTCTTCCCCACCCTTTCCATTCTTCTTTTGAGATTACTAAAACATAATACACTCCCTCTGTCTAATTAAACTTCCTCTCTGACCCCTGATGATGACAGAGTTCTGTGAGGCTATGCAAGTCATCTTTTCATACAACAACAAAGCCAGTCTTACCTTTTTTAGTTCCTTTTGATTGTTTGCTCGTATTTATGCTTTTATGCTTCTCTTAACTTTATGTTTGTATGTTCTTATCTTATGGGTTAAATGAGAAGATATTTCTAAAGTCTTTACCAAAATGCCTGGCACATAATAAATAACTTTAACACGACAAATAAAAAACTCTGTCCCTTTTATACTTGACTAGACTAAGTCTTCTACAAAATCTCCTAAATTGCACAGTTGCTGGTGGTGTTTGATTAGCTCTGTAACAATAGATGAGTTATTTCACCTAGAGATCATCTTTGGCTGCACCATAAGATTTATCTTCTAAGCCACAGGAGGGTTGCAAATTGCTTTGGTGTAGGAGATTGCTACACTTTCAAAGTAAAATTTATTTAATGTATGACTGTCATATTTTTAATATTCTCATTTTTATTTATATTCCTGATCCAAGACCAAAATAGGAATACTAAATAATTTTTAATGTATTACTATACATTCTACAAATATTTCAGTCAATACTTTAAAAAAATTAAACATTCCTTAAATTAATCAATAGTTTTCTTTCTCCATTTTGTCTCACAGGTTTGTATGTCCAAATAATACATGTCAAGAAATAGTTTGTAATTACATTACTTTTCCATTTTTATAAATGATTTATGCAGCATGAAAACTATTCCCTGAAAGTTTGATAAAATTAAGTTGTAAATTGGTCTAATACATCTACACCTGAGATTTCTGTGCATGTCAGTGTGTGTATTGTCTATGTATATGCATTTGCTTTGAGAGATTTTCAGTTTTCCTTTGTGAGACAGTTTTTAATAGCTGTTATCTACCACCATCGAAGATACTCTGCTTCCTTCTTCAGTGTTTCAGCATTTTTCTTAGCCTTTCTCTCCTCCACAAGACCTACTTTTATAAGGGACTTCAACAAGCATATTTATGGCCCCTCAAATACCAGCATAGCCTTACACTTAGTAATTGATCATGGTTTATTCCTCCATGCCATCTCAACTATATATACAGTAATTATACCCTTGACCTTACCATCATCCAAGAAGTGCTCCACTCACACATTTATAAACTCTGAAATTCCTTTATCTCATAATACTTTGTTATCATTACACCTATCCCTTTGCTTGTGACCTCTAACCCTATTCTCCAATCTCACCATAGCCTAGCAATCCTTACAACCGTCCATTCTTTGCCACTCCATTACCTATATGCTGATTTTACTCTCCTCCCTATCTCGTCTTGACTCCTTGATGAACCAGTTCAATTCTGTACCATTCTCCAACATGCCTTTGGCTCTTTTCCTACCAACATTCTTGCCTCTCAGTTATCTCATCCTTGGATTACACCCTTCCTCCCAATTAAGCATTGTTTTCACCCTTATTCATGTAACTACTGGACATAGCTGGAGAAAATATTGAAATTGTGATGACTGGGTCAATTGGAAATGTATGTCACATAGCATCAATTATGCCCTTATTGCTATGAGACAATCTTTTTACATGTCTCTGAAAAAAATACATTATGCCACCCATCCCAAAAATTTTTCCAACTTTTTCATCCTTTTCCAAACCTTCCATGGCCCCCATATGCATATCCTCTCAGTCAAATAGGCTGCTTCACATTTTGCTGAAAAACATGAGTACATAAGACTACCTTTTTCTTCTCACAGCACTCACATACCTTCAATCTCCTTCAAACCTCTCTCACAAAAAGACATGGCCTTTTTCCTTGCTAGGGTAAACCTTTTGACATACATGTGGTCCTATTCTTTCCAGGCTTCTCCAGCAGATTATCCACTCTGTCATTCACACATCTTCAATGCCTTTCTATCTACTAGGTGCTTCCCTGGTACCTACAAACATTTTCATGACTCTAATCATTTTTAAAAAGAAAAGAAAAAACCTTCCCTTTATCCATCCCCATTATCTATTACTTATCTCTCTTTCCTTCTTGGCTAATCACTTTCACAAAGTTGTCTGTAAGTGCTTCTTCCACTTATGTATCTCTCATTCTCTTCCTAATTTTCTATGATCTGGCTGATACAAGAATGAGATCAACAAAAGAACTCTGGACAGTGTAATGGATAAGGTAATTGACACTGAAGTCTTTCTCAAGCTAAGCTGTCAAATATACAAACTCTACTTCAGGGAGTGCAATTCCAATGGGCCGGACATATGGTTTCTTTGCAGAACATGCCCTTTCCTAAAAGACTATTTTTTAGAGAATTTGTGCAAGGAGGACACTCACATGGTGGTCAGAAGAAGCAATACAAGCACACTCTGAAGGTCACTCTGAAGAACATTGGAATTGATATTGTGGCCCGAGAGACACTGGCAAAGGACCATCCCACATGACGAGTCCACATGAAAGAAGGTGTTGTGCTCTATGAGCAAAGTAGAATAGCAGTAGCTGAAAGGAAATATGAGATAAAAAATTTAGTGTATACAACCCAAATGTCCACATTGGGCAATTGTGCCTGACTGTGGCGGAGCACTCTGCACTCATATTGGTCTCATCAGCCACTTGAACATATAGCAACTTGACCCTAACATAGTGACATCATTGTGGTCCTCTTTAAGAATAAAGACAGCAATGGGATCAATCAGTAACCTGGCTATTGACTTCATTATTCAACTGAACTTTCTTTCTCCAAAGTTGTAATGATCTCTTAATCACCAGATCTAATTACTTCATTCTCCTTTCATTGCACTTATGAATTTCCCATGATCTATTTCTCCATGCCACCTAAACTACACAGAGAACAATTATACTATTGACCTCAAGAGAGCCTTAAAACTTTTAATCACCTCTTCCCCTTGATAATATCTCTCTGTAGGTTTTAATGACACTGTTCTCTTCTGGTTCTCCCATTTGTCTGACCAGCATTTATTAGTACCTTTTCCTGGATATTGATCCACATATTATCTTGCTAAATATGGATATCTTCCATGGCTCTATTGTGGGCCTTCTTCTCATTTCCCCCTGTGTTACTTTACTAGATGATCTCAACATCTTCGTTGGATAAATTTATGGTTTCTGTGCAGAAAATTTTCACATCATTTCCCCTCTCATAAGTAGGTAAATCTAACCCCCACAAATAAAGAAAGAAGTGAAGTAGATGAATAGAATTTCGGAAGACTTAGATAGCATAGACTTCTAGAGAAAACTGAATGGGGATAGAAAAGAATAGATCTTTTTTCTATACTGATCATGGCACCTACAAAAAAACTGACCATAAATATCTCTCATATCAATGCAGAAAAGGAAAAATATAAATGCATTCTTTTAATATCATAATTCATGAAGTCATGGAAGCATAGCTCAAAAATTAATTGGAAAATGTAAGATTCAATCCAAAAGAATGAATGGGTCAACAGACAAATCATGGAAAAGTCAATAATTTCATCAAATAGAATAACAACAATGAGATGACATAATTACATGTATGATATGGTGCCAAGTGGCATGTGTGGGAAATTTTATATCTCTACGTGCTTACATTAATAAAATAGAGGAGTCCATCAAGAATTGAGAATGCAACTAAAAGAACCAGAAGTAAAAATCCCCACCTAAACACTAAGCTGGAAATCCTGAAAATCAAAGGAAAGATTAAGGTAACACCATTCAACTAATAAATAAAAGGAGGAGCTACTTTTATTGGAAAAATAAAATACATTAAAAAAATGGTGGTGAGGTGGCAGCGGCAGTCATTGTTAAGTCATTTCTCTTGAGGTGGATGAGTCATGCCATGTCTCGCACTGTATTAAAAATATAGTGACCTTTAAAACTACCTGGTACTTGCTTAGAAACACAGCATCAAATCAGGGGTATGGAATGGATAATTCTGATTATATTAAATTTAAAAGATATTGCACAGACAAAAATAATGCAACCAAAATTTGAAGGCAATCTGAAAGCTGGAAAATATTTTATACAGCAAATACATCTGATATAGGCATCTTTTCTCAAATAAATAGAGAACTGAGTCAAACTTATAAGAATACAAATTATTTCCCAATTGATAAATGTTCCAAGGATATGAATAAGCATTTTTAAGATAAATAAATCAAAACAATATATAGTCATATAAAAATTAAATCACTCTTGATAAGATAAATACTTATTAAAACAGCTCTGGTGTACAACCTCATACTTATCAGGTTGGATAATGTAATAGAAAAAAAATTACAAATGTGGGAAGGGTAGGGGAAAATTCAGGCAATAATGCATTGTTGCTGGAGTTGTGAAATGATGGAGATTTCATTATGGAGAGTTATTTTAAACTATTCCTTAAGAACAATCAAATTGCATGTCCTCTGACACAGCAATACCACTACTAGATCTACCCAAAAGAAATTTAAAAGGAGGTAGAGGGGAGTAGAGTGGAGGGGCAGGACTTACTTCTACAAAAATATTTAAAGCAGTTCTCTTTCTGGTGGCAAAGAATTGGAAATGGTGGGGAAATTCATCAGTTGGAAAATGGTTGATTCAGTTGGGGTTTATAAATTTAATTAAAAACATTGTCCCATAAGAAATGATGAGCACACAGATTTTATTAAAACCTAGTAAGATTTACATGAACTGATCCAAAGTGAAGGGAGCAGAACCAGGAGAATATTGTACACAGTAACAGCAAAATCACGCAAACACTACCTAAGTCATTCATAATTCTTCAATGTGCAATAGTTCTTTCTCTAGATGGAAATTACAAAGTTCTCATGAATAAAATACCTACTCATAACCAAAAATAGAATTGATGGAGTCTGAATGAAGAGCAGAGAATGCTATTTTCAACTTTATTTTATTCAGGGTAGTTTTTTTTTTCTTTTGGCCTATTTCTTCTTTCAGAACATTACTAATATAGAAATGTTTTATGTGATTGCACATATATAATGTATTAAATTACTTATTGTTTTAAAAAGGAGTGAGATAAGGAAGGGAAGGAGAAAACTGGGAACTCAAAATTTCCCAATGATTGTTTAGGTTTGTCTCTAAATCTAATTAGAAAAAATGAAATATGATTAAAAAAAATTTTTTTTCAGAACTAAGACAAGGAGATCAGTGAATAGATCTCTTACTCTTTGAAAGAACTGAAAACTTCCAAGCTCCTAAACTAAGTTTTGGAAGCAGTAGAAAGCTTCAAACAAACAGAAGTTCAGTACAGATATCTTTTCTCATAATATGCAGTTCCCAGAACTAACCAAAATTTTAAAGTCAATTAATAGACCTCAAAAATAAACAAGGAAACAAACAAAATCTCAACATAAAGGGCTACTTGTGGTGATGGAGTAGTAACTGGGTGGGTCCTGGAGCAGGAAATGAATAACCACTTCATTATCTTTGCCATGAAAACTCCCAACTAAAAGGACTGAAAAAAAAAACTACTTCATGATAGAAAAGCTGAACAGACAAAGACAAAAGAAAACAGTGACTTGAAAACTACAAGCAAATCCCCAAATAACAATGGAGACACAAGCAAAATAAAACACAACAAAAAAATCCCAGAAGAGTTAAATACCAAAAGTAAAAAACAACAAAGAACAAAACAATTTAAGAACCAAAGAAACAGTAGAGGAAAAAAGGGAAAAGGAATGAGAACTATACAATAGAGTTATAAAAAGAGAGCTAACAGTTTACTAAAGGAAGTATAAAACTTTCCTAAGGAAAATCATTCCTTAAAAGTTAGAACTGGCCAAATGGAAGCAAATTTCTTCATGAGATATCAATTAATAATAAAGCATAGTCAAAATATTTTAAGATGTTAAAGATTTCATAGGAATAGCAGAATATTTTGAGAAGAAATAATTTTAAAATCATTGGACAAAATGAAAGATTTAAAGAAACCATAACACTACCCAGACTTCTTATAACCAGAGAGCAAAATAGAAACTGTACCCCAATTGAAAACATGCAGGAATGTTGTAATCAACATCCAGAGCTCCCAGATCAAGGAAATAATACTTCAAGCATCCAGAAAAAAAAAGGATTCAAGCATTCAGAGCCATTGTCAGGATGCAAGAAGGTTTAGCAGGCACAAATCTAAAGAAGTGATGAGTTTGTTATTCCTGAAGTCAAAAGACATAGAATTACAGCTATAAATAGTCTACAAAGCAAAAATGAGAATATTCCCACAGGGAAAAAACAAAGATCATCAATATTCCTGATGAAAAAGCTAGACTTGAGTAGAAAATGTGACTTTCAAACATGCTAATCAAAAAAAGTATATAAAAATTAAACCTTCATAAGAAGGCTTAAGACAGTAGTCAAAGTTAAATCATTTACATTATTATATGGGGATATGCTACCTTTAATTCCTCAGAGGTTTCTAATCACCAGAGGTCTTGGAGAAGTCTAATTACAGAGAGAGCTTGAGTGTGATTCCATTTTGGATGGTCTCCAAATATGAACAGAAGGGGAGAGGGAAAAATACATTGGGATAAGGTACAGCAGAGAAGAATAGGGAAAATTATCTTACATAAATGGGGAAACCAGTAAGAGTTTCTAACAAAGGAAGGGGCAGTGGGAGGAGGAGATGACAGCTGAGCATCACTCCATCTGAACTGGTTAAAGGAAGAAAGAATACACATAGAAACAATTGGGTACACAATTTTATTGCATCTAAGCAAGAAGTGGAAGGGAAGTGAAAGGTAAGATAAAAGCATAGGTAAATTATGAGAGGCAGTGGCCAAAAGCTAAATAAACTATTAAAATGAGAAATGGGGGAAAAGAGAGGAAAAATTTTAAGAGAATAGAGTGGAAGGAAATACACAACAGCTATAATAGTGAATGAGAAGGGGATAAAAAAAAAATCTATAAATAGAAAAGGGTAGCTAAATGGATTAGAAACTAGAATTCAAAAAAAAAATTTTTAAAAAGGCACTTGAAAGAGAAAGATAAACACAGGGTTAAAATAAGAGACTGCAGCAAAATATACTGTGCTTCACCTGAGGGAAAAAAAAAAAGCAGGGGCAGCAAACATGATCTCACACACAGCAAAGGCAATAATAGACCTAACGAAGAGAGATAATAAGGGAAATTACATTTGAATGAAAGGTACCAGAGAAAATGATTTCCTATCAATACTGAATATATATGCATCAAATAGCATATCATCTAAATGAATAAAGAAAAAATTACATGAATTCCAGAAGGAAATAGGAAAAAAATTAATATGGAAACTCAATTAAAATTCAGACCTAGATAAAGCTAACCATAAAATAAAGAAGGAAGTTGAGGAGATGGATATAATTTTTAAAAAGTTATATATTATAGACTTTAGTAGAATAGTGAATGGAAATAGAAGGAAGTATACCTATTTTATAGCTGTGCAAAGCATCTTCAGAAAAATTGACATTTTAATGACTTGGTCATTGAAAATATCAATACAAATGAAGAAAGCAGAAATATGATATGCATCTTTTTTCTGATCATAATAAAATATAAGATAAATTCAATAAAGTATTTTGAGGCATAAATAAAAAATTAATTGGAAACTTTATAACAACACTAAAGGATATGCAAGTCAAAGAACAAATTATAAAATCATAATATCATTAAAGTCTCTGAAAACAACGAGATAATGTACCAAAATTTGTGAGAGGAAGTCAAACCATTGCATGGGGGAAAATTAGGCCATTAAAAACAACAATAAAAGAGAAAAAGAGCTAATCAATGGATAAAATGTGGAATTTTTTTTAAAGCCTAGAAAACCATCAGATTAAAACTGCCAGTTAAATGACAATTTAAAAATAATTTAAATCAAAGTGATGAGAACAAAAATTTAAAAAATTTAAAATGATCTGATAAATAAAAGTAAAAAAAACTTAAAAAACTTAAAACTTAAAAATAAAATAGATGCACCATGATATAATTTAATTTCAAAAAGAAAGAAGATAGATAAATTGAAGATATTAAAAATGGAAAAGTGAATTCACAACTAATGAGGAAGAAAGTAAAGTAATGATTGGGAGCTCTTTAACCATATTTTATGCCAGTAAAACTGACAATCTAAATTAAATAGATGAAAATTAATGAAATTTTAAATTCTACAGATTTGCATAATAGAAAATAATACTAGGACACTTCTACCTGAGAAAAATGAATCAAATAAGCTATATTTGAATTCTCAAAGGGAAGAAAACACAAAAAAATATACCTTTACAGGTATATTATACAAAACATTTAAAGAAAAATGAATTCCAATGTTATATACATGTTTTCAAAAATAAATAAAGGAATCCATAACACAAATATAGTCCCCTAAAAATTCATTTTTAAGGGGAGGTAGAGTCAAGAAGGCAGTCCTCTTCCTCAAATACCACCAAATGCCTATACAAATTGACTCTAGAACAGCACAACTCACAAAAACAGAATGAAACAACTTCCTTGCACTGTACAACCCAGGAGGTTGACAGGAAAGCTCTGTTGCACCATACTGGGAGAGGACTTCTTCCAGCACAAAGCATGTCTCCACAGACTTGGTCCCAGTAAAATTAGAACTAGCTCCAAGGGAATGAATCACAGGCAGCTGTGATGCTGTCCAGACTTCTCAATCCACAAGTGCCAAAGATAATTTAGAAGGTTAGTAGGAAAGGTGTGTCAGACCTGGGTGAAAGATGAACCTACTCCAGTCCTAGACTGGGAAGAAAGCAGAGGTGGTAGCAGCTGCTGCTTCCAGAAATCTCAATACATACCGCAGGGGTATTGAGCAGCTCATGAGAAGGGGATTGTAATGATCTCTTTGCTAGTGTTTAGGCAGGATTCTTTTGCTTTGCTGGTACTTAGATCTTGGTCACAGTTTTGGGTGGCAGTTCTGGGATTAAGAAGAGTGCTGACATGGTGGAATTTGTGGCAGCAGTGGAAAGAAAACCTTCCCTACAGTTCAAAAATAGAAAAGAATGCTTGTGGTAACTCAGACCAGATCACACACCACGAGATGTCCTTTGATCATACCACCTTGGAAGAAGTGAAAATTTACAGATTCCTAGAAATATCTCTGAAAACATCTGCATAAAACCCCTGGGACTTTGTACAGTACATTCTCCACTCTGGAAAAAGAACCCTACCTTAACAAAGAGTTAATAAGTCAAATAGTTGGCTGAGAATATGAGCAAATAGTGGCGGGGGAGGAGGAGGAGGAAAAATCAGAATATAAACTCTTACTTTGATGACAAAGAAGATCAAAGGAATACAAAAAGAAGAAAACAAAGTCAAGGCAACTACATCCAAAGCTTCAAAGAAGAATATGAATTGTTCTCAGGTCATGAAAGAGCTTAAAAAGGATTTTAAATATCAAGTAAAAAGTAGAGGAAAAGTTGGGAAAAGAAAGAAGAGTGATGCAACAAAATCATGAAAAAAAAGCCAATAGCTTGCTGAAAGATACCCCAAAAATACTGAAGAAAATGCCACTTTAAAGACTAGACTAACTCAAATGGCAAAAGAGTCCAAAAAGCTAATGTGGAGAAGAATGCCTTAAAAAGCAGAACTGGCCAAATAGAAAAGGAGATCCAAAAGCTCACTGAAGAAGATGATTTCTTAAAAATTAAAATGGAGCAAATGGAAGCTAATGACTCTATGAGAAATCAAGAAATTATACAACAAAACCAAAAGAATTAAAATATAGAATACAATGTCAAATATCTCACCAGAACAAGAAACTGATCTGGAAATTAGATCCAGGGGAGATAATTTTAAAATTATTGGATATCTAAAAACCATGGCCAAAAAAAGAGCCTAGACCTCATCTTTCACAAAATTATCAAGAAAAACTGCCTTGATTTTCAAGAAACAGTATAAAATAGGAATTGAAAGAATCTACCAATTGCTTCCTGAAAGAGATCCCAAAAGGAAAACTCCTAGGAATATTATAGCCAAATTCAAGAGTTCTCAGTTCAAGGGGATAATACAGCATGCAGCAAGAAAGAAAAAATTCTACTGTTGTAGAAAGACAAACAGAATAAAACAAGATTTAGCAGCTTCTACATTAATGGATTGAAGGAATTGGAATATGATATTCTAGAGGTCAAAGAGCTAAGATTAAAAACAAGAATCATCTAAGCAGCAAAACTGAGCATAATTCTTCAGGGGAGGAAATGGATATTCTATGATGTAGAGAAATTTAATGTATTACTGAGAAGCCAGAGCTAAAGAGAAATACTGACTTTCATATACAACACTCCAGAGAAGCCAGAAAATCATAAGGGACTTATTAAAGTCCAACTGTTTCCATTCATACATAGAAATATGATATTTGTAACTCATGAAACTTTTCTCAGGATTAGGGTAGTTGGAGGGGAATATATATATATAGACAGAGGGCACAGGGTGGGGAGATATATAAAAAATAAATTTGAAGGATGAGAGAGTAATGTACTGGTTTAAGAAGAAAGGGAGAGGCAGAATGGGATAAATTATCTTACATAAAGGAGATAAGCAAAAGCTTTTACAGTGGAGAAGAGAGGGGAGGTAAGAGGGAATGAGTGAACCTTACTCTCCTTGGAATTGGCTTAAGGAGGAAATAACATATGCAGCCAATTGAGTATGGAAATCTATCTTACCCTACAGGAAAGTAAACAGGAATGGGAGAAGAGAGGATGGATGATGTTAGAAGGGAGGGCAGACTGGGAGAGGGGGTTAGAAGCAAACATTTTTAGGAGGAATAGGGTCAAAGGGGAGGATAGAATAAATTGGGGTTTGGAGAGGAAGGAGGGAAATACAGCCTTTCACAATATGAATTTTATGAAAGTGTTCTGTATGATCATGCATGTATGACCTATATCAAATTGATTGCCTTCTCAAGGAGATAAAGAGGAAAGGGAGGGAGGAAGAGAATTTAGAACTCAAAGTTTTAAAAACCAATGCTAAAAATTATTTTTTACATGTAACTGGGAAATAAGATATACAAGCAATGGGGTATAGAAATCTATCTTGCCCTACAGGAAAACATAAGGGAAAGTGGAGAAGGGAAAGGAGGGAGGTGATGGAAGGGAGGAGAGAATGGCAGAATAGGTATCAAAAAGCATGCCACTTTGGCTCAGGGGAAGGGAGAAATGAGGACAAAATTTGGAAGTGAACACTGAAAAGTAAAATTAAATAAATTGTATTTTTATGTTTATTTACTTATTTTTAGTTTTGAACATTTATTTCCACAAAATTTTGAGTTCCAAATTTTCTCCCCTCTTCCCTCTTCCCACCCCAAGACATGATGTATTTTAATGATCCTTCCCCCAATCTGCTCTCCTTTCTATAACACCCTTCCTTTCACTTACCCCATCTTCTATCTTATCTTCTAGTGCAAGACAAAAACACTTCTCAACATTTGCTCCTAAAATTTTGAGTACCAAATTTTCTTCCTACCTCCCTCCCCACCCATCCCCACTGAGAAAGCAAGCAATTCAATGTAGCCTATAGATATGTAGCATTGCAAACAACTTTCATAATAGTTACGTTGTGTAAGATTAATTACATTTCCCTTCATCCTCTCCTGCCCTCCATTTATTCCCTTCTCCCTTTTGACCTTGTCCTCCTCCAAAAGTGTTTACTTCTAATTGCTCTCTCCTCCAATTTGTCCTCCCTTACATCACCCGCCACCCCACTTATTCTTTTCTCCCCTACTTACCTATACTGTAAGACAGATTTTCATACCAAGCTGAGTGTGCATGTTAGTCCCTACTTAAGCCAAATGTGATGAGAGTAAGCTTCACTTTTACCCTCTCACCTCCCCACTTTCCACCTCCATTGAAGAAGTTTTTTCTTGCCTCTTTTATTTTTTTTAATTTATTTAACTTTTTACATTCATTTTCACAAAATTTTGGGTTCCAAATTTTCTCCCCATTTCTCCCCTCCCCCCGCCCCAATACACTGAGCATTCTAATTTTCCCTGTCGCCAATCTGCCCTCTCTTCTATCCTCCCTCCCTTCTCTTGTCCCCATTTTCTCTTTTGTCCTGTAGGGCCAGATGACTTTCTATTCCCCATTAACTGTATTTCTTATTTCCTAGTAGAAACAACAATACTAAACAGTTGTTCCTAAAACTTTGAGTTCCCCATCCCTCCCTCCCCACCCATTCCCTTTGGGAAACCAGGCAATTCAATATAGGCCATATCTGTGTAGTTTTGCAAATGACTTCCATAATAGTCGTGTTGTGTAAGACTAACTATATTTCCCTCCATCCTATCCTGACCCCCATTGTTTCTATTCTGTCTTTTGATCCTGTCCCTCCCCAAGAGGGTTGACTTCAAATTGCTCCCTCCTCCCATTGCCCTCCCTTCCATCATCCCCCCCACCCTGCTTATCTCCTTCTCCCCCACTTTTCTGTATTGTAAGATAGGTTTTCATACCAAAATAAGTGTGCATTTTATTCCTTCCTTTAGTCGAATGTGATGAGAGTAAACTTCATGTTTTTTTCTCAGCTCTCCTCTTTTTCCCTCCACTAAAAAGTCTCCTGCTTGCCTCTTGAATGAGAGATAAGTTACCCCATTCCATTTCACCTTCTCTCCTCCCACTACATTTCTCTCTCACCGCTTACCTTAATTTCTTTTAGGATATGATCCCATCCTATTCAATTCACTTTGTGCTCTCTGTCTGTGTGTGTGCACATGTGTACGTGTGTGTGTATGTGTGTGTGTATGTGTGTGTAGTCCCACCAACTACCCAGATACTGAAAAGTTTTAAGAGTTACAAATATTATCTTTCCATGTAGGAATGTAAACAGTTCACCTTTGGTAAGTCCCTTATGACTTCTCTTTGCTGTTTGCTTTTTCATACTTCTCATTATTATGTTTGAAGGTCAAATTTTCTTTTCAGCTCTGGTCTTTTCATCAAGAATGCTTGAAAGTCCTCAATTTCATTGAAAGACCATATTTTCCCCTGGAGTTTTATACTCAGTTTTGCTGGGTAGGTGATTCTTGGTTTTAGTCCTAGTTCCTTTGATTTCTGGAATATCCTATTCTTGCCTCTTTTATGAGAAATAATTTGCCCCACTGCATTTCTCCTCCGACTATTTTCCTCTCTCACTTATTAATTTTATCTTTTTGGATATCATGCCTTCCTATTCACTCAACCTCTGCTCTCTGTCTAGATAGAGAGAGAGAGAAAGAAGAGAGAGAGAGAGAGAGAGAGAGAGAGAGAGAGAGAGAGAGAGAGAGAAATATATATATATATACATATGTACATATTTATCTGTCTATATCTATCTATCTACCTATCTATAAATATATATGTGTGTGTGTGTGTATAATCCCTTCAACTACTCAAATACTGAGAAAAGTTTCAAGAGTTACAAATATTATATTTCCATGTAAGAATGCAAACAGCTCAACTTCACTAGGTTCCTTATGATTTTTCTTTCCTGCTTACCTTTTCATGCTTCTGTTGATTCTTGTGTTTGGAAGTTAAACTTTCAAGTCAGCTCTGGTCTTTTAGTCAAGAATGCTTAAAAGTCCCCCATTTCATTGAATGACCTTTTTGTCCCCTGAAGTATGATACTCAGTTTTGTTGGATAGGTGATTCTTGGTTTTAATCTTCTTCCTTTGACTTCTGGCATATCATATTCCAAGTCCTTTTATCCCTTAATGTAGAAGCTGCTAGATCTTGTGTTATCCTGATTGTATTTCCACAAAACCCAGATTGTTTCTTTTTAGCTGTTTGCAATATTTTCTCCTTGACCTGGGAGATCTGGAATTTGGCTACAACATTCTAGGAGTTTCTCTTTCTGGATCTTGCTTAGGAGGTGATTGATGGATTTTTTCAATATTTATTTTGCCCTTTGGTTCTAGAATATTAAGGCAGTTTTACTTGATAATCTGATGAAAGATGATGTCTAGACTCTTTTTTGATCATGGACCTCTCCTGGACCTATTTTCCAGTTCAGTTGTTTTTCCAATGAGATATTTCACATTATCTTCCATTTTTTCATTCTTTTGGTTTGCATTGTAATTTCTTGGTTTCTCATAAAGTCAGTACTTTCCATCTGCTCCATTCCAATTTTTAAAGAACAATTTTCTTCCGTGAGCTTATGAACCTCTTTTTCCATTTTACTAATTCTACTTTTTAAAGCATTCTTCTCTTCATTGAGTTTTTGCACCCTTTTTTGCCAGTTGAGTTAGCCTATTTTTAAGAATGTGATTTTCTTTTTTATTATTGTTATTTTATTTGTTTTCAGTGTTCTACAATCTCCTTCCTGTAACTTAGATTGTTTCCACCTCCATCCCACTCCTTCCCTCTTCCTTCACCCTTCCTTTCTTGAGATGGCATACAATTTTACATAGGTTCTACACATACATTCTTATTAAATACATTTTCACCTTACTCATGTTCCACAGAATAGTTAAAATGAATGGGAGAAATTATAAAAGAAACTAAAATATAATAGAAGAGAAAAATTATCTGCTTCATTCTTTAATTGAATTTCATAGTTCTTTCTCTGGATGTGGAAGGCATTTTGCCTTGGGAGACCACTGGGAATTTTTTAAGTCTTTGCAATGAAGTACTAAGTTTACCAGAAAAATTCCTCGAACACTGTAGTTGTTACTGTGTACACAGTTCTCCTGGTTCTGCTCCCTTCACTCATCATCAGTTCATGGAAGTCTTTCAAGGCCTCTCTGAAGTCTTCCTCTTGATCATTTCTTATAGCACAGTAGTATTCCATTACATTCATATACCACAGTTTATTCAGCCATTCCCCTATTGATGGGCATCCCCTTGATTTCCAGTTTTTGGCCACCATAAAGAGAGATGCTATAAATATGTTTGTACATGTGAGACCCTTTCCCTTTTCTATGATCTCTTTAGGATAGAGTTCCAGAAGCAATATTGCTGGGTCAAAGGATATGCACATTTTTGTCACCCTTTGGCAACAAACTGTTCTCCAAAATTGTTGGATCAGTTCACAGCTCCACCAACAATGAATTAGTGTTCCAATTTTCCCATATCTTGTCCAACATATATTGTCTTCCTGTTTTGCCATGTTAGCCAATCTCATAGATGTGACATGGTATCTCAGAGTTGTTTAGATTTGCATCTCTCTAATGAATAGTGATTTAGAGCATTTTTATATGACTATAGATAGTTGTAATTTCTTAGTCTTAAAACTGCCTGTTCATATCCTTTGACCATTTATCAATTGGGAAATGACTTATATTCTTGTATATTTGACTAAGTTTTCTATATTTTTAGAAATGAGGCCTTTATCACAGACTCTAGTTGCAAATATTCTTTCCCAGTTTTCTGCTTCCCTTCTAATCTTGGTTGCATTGGGCTTGGTTGTGCAAAATCTTTTCAGTTTAATGTAATCAAAATTATCCATTTTGCACTTTGTAGTGTTTTCTATCTCTTGTTTAATCAAAAATTCTTCTCTTCTCCATAAATATAATACACTATTCCTTGCTTCACTAATTTGTAGTATCAATCTTTATACCTAGATCATGTACCCATTTGGACTTTATTCTTTTGTATGGTGTCAGGCATTGGTCTATGCCTAGTTTCTGACACACTGTTATCCAGTTTTCCCAGCAATTTTGGTTGAACAGTGAGCTTTTATCCCAGAATCTGGGGTCCTTGGGTTTATCAAACAGTAGATTGTTATATTCATTGACTACTGTGTCTTGAGTACTTAACATATTCCACTTGTCTACCCATCTGTTTCTTAGCCAGTACCAAATTCCCCTAAGAACTGCTTTTTCAGTATCTTGTTCAGTATTTGTCTCATTATTGTCATTCTTTTGAATGAAGTTGTTCATTGTTTCTCCTATTTGTTGTTTAACCCACTCATTCTTTAGGATTAGATTATTTAGTTTCCAATTAATTTTTGCTCTATCTTTCCATGACCCTTTATTACATATAATTTTTATTGCATTATGATATAAGAAAGATGCATTGACTATATCTGCCTTTCTGTACTTGATTGTGAGATTTTATGCCCTAGCATATGGTCAATTTTTGTATATGTGCCATGTACCACTGAGAAATACATTTCTAAGCAGAGGTCATTCTCTTTTCCCCAGACTCTTGATTCCTCCTCACTTCCTATTATTTTTGAGAACATTATCGTCTACCCAGTTACCCATGAGAACAGCCTAGGTGTCTTCCTTGACTTCTCAGTCTTTCTCACTTTTCTTATCCAATCACTTTCCAAGTCTTTTTCATTTTTCTTTTTCAAAACCTCACATATTTGCCTTCCTCTCTTTTCTGACAACTGATACTACATTGTTGCAAGTGTTCATGACCATACACCTGAAGTATTTCAATAGCTTTCTGGTTAACCTGCTGCCTCAAATTTCTTCCAACATGATTTATAGTCCATTCAGCTATCAGAGTGATCTTCATTAAGTACAGGTTTGACTATATTACCTCACATTAAACAGATCCCTTACTACCTCCAAGAGTAAATTCAAAATCCTTCTTTTGTCTCTTAAAATTATATGATTATATTGTTCCAAATGGCTTTTCAAAATTGTTGCACAGTTGACAGTTCTGCCCACAGTGTAGTCATAAACCTATTGTACCACAAACCATCACTTAAAAAATAGCTTCATGAATTTGATTGTCACCACAATCAGGATTATGAAACAGATAAACTTTGTGCTTCTTACCTCCTAGACTCTTTCATGCAAATAAGTTAGCTAGAGGTTGATTTTCTGTAATGAAATTTTGAAATATTCAGAAAAATTTCCAATGAAGCTAGACTTGTAATATTATTTTCAACTTCAAATGCAAAGAAAAATGGAATCAAATTCTCAGAGCTTGGAGGGAGAGAAGAAACATAGAAAACAGAGCTTACTTGGAAAATAAACTACTATGTTTCTTATCAATGGGAAAGCTGATATTATAGAAGAACAAAGAATTTTTGTTAAAGAAAGTGAGATTTAGAAAAATTAAATAAGAAAATTGGTGAGGTTTTCTATCTCTATAGCTATATTTAAAGAAAAATATAGAAGGTTCATGTAACAGTCAAGTCTCAGGTTTTTGCTGAGAATGTGGTATTGAAGAACTTTACTTTTCTGGCTCATCCAAGTGTCTGAATTGACTGTACTGTCCAGTTGATCCATCTAAATGCTGGCACTGTGGGGAAAGAGAAAAGAAGCTGGATTTAAATACCCTGAGTTCAATAGAAATGTAATATCATCCACTTCTTATTCCCCTTAGGTCATTTTTCATTTCTCACAAACATCTCCTGCTTTCTCCATCTTAAAAACAAAACTGAACAAAACATAATCTCATTTAGTTCTTCTATCTCCTCAAATTATCATCAATTATCTTCTCCCTTTCATAGCCAAACTCCAAGAAAAATCTATTTATCTGGATTTGTTGCCTCCACTTATCACTTCTAAATTCATAGCAATCTGACTACCAACTTCATGACTTAGCTGAAACTTCTCTACCTAAAGGCATCCTGGCCTTCGAATTGTTAAGCCTAATATTTCAGTGCTTACAATTTTTAAATGTTCTCTACCATGTTTTACTACTGAGCACCTCACTGTCTCATATACTCTCTCTTTCCTAATATTTTGTAATTGCTTTCACTGAATCTCTTCCTACTATTTTGACCTCTCTTTAGTCTTCATGGCTGAATCATCAGCTATCTCTAACTCCCCTAGTAGCAAGTGTGCTACAGCATCTGTCCTAGGTCCCTTTCTCATCTCTCTCTGCATTCTCTCTATAATGGTACTATATCAGCTTCTATGCATTTAATTATTCCTTTGGTACAGATAATTTCCAAATTATATATTCAATCATTATTTCTCCCCTAAGATTCAGTCACACATCTCCAAGACGTGTCCAACTTGATGCTCCTCAAAAT
Organism: Bettongia penicillata ogilbyi; assembly: GCA_023548195.1. Classification (NCBI taxonomy): domain Eukaryota; kingdom Metazoa; phylum Chordata; class Mammalia; order Diprotodontia; family Potoroidae; genus Bettongia; species Bettongia penicillata. The sequence goes on from JAJHZJ010000134.1 coordinate 336,887, forward strand.
CAAGTTGTAAAATAATTCATTATTTTTTCCCAAAGAGCACTCCCAAACTTCCCTTTTTCTGTGAGTTATTATTATCTTTCTACTCTTTCTGGTTCGGTTATCTTCAAACCTTTTCTCTTGGTTTTGCTATCATATAGGTGTGTGGGCTTGTGAAAGACACTTGTAATCTCAGAATCTCGGTACCTTCATCTAAAAACTGAAGTATTAGACTAAATGATATCTAATATTTTTACCTCTAAAATTCTATGGTTCTGCATTTGTAGCTCTACTTGATTTGAACTCCACAGAACACGATGAATTTTCCAGGTTGACTTTATCAACTATTATCTCATCACCATGCTGCTAAGCCAAGCTTTGACTGAAATGACCTTCCTCAGACTCTTCACTCTGATTAAATGGCTGGAAAGTGGAATTCCAAACTCCTAATGATGCTTTCTCTTACTGAGAGCACAAAGTGCACTTAAGGGCTCACTCCACTCTGCATCCACTACTAAATCTGGTTTCAACTCATTGGAAAAAGTTGCCCTTCGCAGGCTAATTTCATCACCTTAGTCTCCACTTCCCCATCCTAACACCCTGGAGCACTTAGTACAGTGCCTGTATATAGTAAGCACTTAATGAATGTTTTTGGATTACATTTAAATGAATGAATGAATTTTGAAATATGTATTTATTAACTACTTACTGAGTCCTAGGTATTGTACTAGTACGGAGAACATAAATACAAAAGGTGGGCCAGCCTTTGCTCTTTGGAAGCTTAATTCTAATGGTAGGATATAGCACACATAAGTGAGTGCTGGGCAGTGGAGTTTTGGTCCTCAGAAGGGCAGAAATAACAAGCTGATCTATAGGGCAGGTAATTAACCCATCCTTAAAGAGGCAATGGGAGCATTTATTTGACCACTGCATCCAAAGAAAGAAGAAAACAGAAGGAAGAGGGTAGGTTTGAGGAGAGGATGGCTCTAGTGTCAGAGAAGATTGCAAGGTACCCTGAGGAGGCAACTAAATGGAATACAAAACTTGTCTGCTCTGGGGAATTATTATATGCAGTAGGATAGAGAACCAATCAGTAATCAATCAAGAAACCTTAGACTCAGGATGAATTTTCTGAAATTGAATAAAGCAACTCACTGGGTGAATGAGAGCATAGTTTCTGATGGTCCTGCCCAGAATGAACTGTTTCACATAGGGGAAACAGGATCAAGGAAGATGGCAAGTTAACAGGCTCAATGAATTATTGTATATAGGAACTGGGAGCCACAAGCCAGTCTTTCATTAACTTTATGGTAATTATAAATTTTTTATTATTACTATTAAAATACCTTGGTTATGGGTGTTAGAAGAGAAAATCTTTCTTGCCAACTTTATTGGGAAAGCAGGATAGAATTTTTTGATGGTTCCTCTGTCTATAGAGTTTTGTTGGCTGAAAGGGCCTTTTGAGCCTTAGGAATGCAAGGTTAATGGTTCACCAAATGACCATTATGGCATTTAGAATTGGGCCTCAGCCCTTAGTATACAGAATGATTCATTGGAGGTCTTCAAATAGAAATTGGTGATCCCTTGTTTGCCTTATTGCACATTATAGACTATTTGGGCATATAAATTGAACTAAGTGGACTTCTTACGTGCCTTCCAACTGTACAAATTCTATGATTCTTTGTGATTCTAAATATACTACAATGTTTCTTTTACAAGCAGATATTGCATATTGTGGGAAGGGTAGGGAAACAAGGAGGAAATGAGGCCAAGTTAGTCAAAAACCTTGTCTTTTCCAAAACAGCAAAATGGCACTCTGTTTCACTCTTGACTGAGGAGGAAGGAAAAAAAGGAAGAAAACAAGAATTCATTAAATGCCTACTGTATACCAGGCAGTTTGTTGACTCAACAAGTGCTGTCTCATTTTGTCGTAACAACAAGGATGGTGCTTTTGTCTTCATTTTACAGCTGAGGCTCCAGACACGAAAACACTTCTCCAGGATCACACTGCTGATTAAGCATCTGCGGCTAGATTTTAGTTCAGGTCTCTTCATTCTAGACCCAACGCTCTGTGCATTGTACTACCTGACTGTTTTTTGAGGGACACAAGGAAAACCCTGGACCCAGTTAAGTTCTGCCTTTAGGCAGTATAAGTCAGTCTCTGTGCTCACTCTCCCAAAGTTCAGGCTGTTTCCCCAAAGGACTGCTACTACTTTTACCTCTCAGGATCATAGAGGTAACCCTGATGGTATGAGATTATCTATTGCTGTCACTAATGATTTCCCATCTGATGCACTCCCTCAATGCCAATCAAAGTTAATATTTAATATGTTCAATTATTATAATATATAAGATTATATTATATAACATATTTTTATATAATCCTATTATATATTATATAATTTTGTTATATAATATATAATATAGCATGACTATAAATTGATTAACATCAATAAGATTTTACAAAAGAATATTTACTGAGAAGAAATATCAAGGACTGAAGTACAACATCTCCCATAGACTGAGTTGTGTTCTACCCTCTACAAACCTACTTAGTCACAGAAGAGAATAAACTCCAATTTAAACTGATTGTTAAAATTTCCTGTTCTCCTCCCTCCCAGTTTAGGGAAAGAGGCATAATTCTTGGCCCAGCAAATCCATTTCTCCCTACAGTGAGTTTCTGTCAAGGTCACTTCTTGGCATACCATAGCTGATGGATAAGTCAATTCTGTCCTTGTAGACAGGGTTTCTCACTGCCGAGTTCACTTGCTGCCACACAACGTCAAATAGTTTGCTCCTCAAGGATAGTTTCTCATTGAACTTGCCTACCAGTTCCATGTGCCCTGGATGAGTTTTGTGACCTTTTGAAGTTCAAAGTGTCATAATCTAAGCTGTTATATTTCTGATACTTATTCACCTATAATTAGGAATGATTAACACAGAAAGACAAAAGACAGAGCAATGCTATGGCTTTTTCAACTATAGTCAGTTTGTGATGTAAGAGAGCTATTGACAGGCAAAAGTTTGTTAGTATTATTGCCACTGCCCTTCACCACAAGGCTCACATCATTTCTTTTTCCTTACTAGAAAGCTTCCAGGGAAAGAAAAAGAATTTTTCACTTTGAGTCTTTTGTATACAAAATTCCAATTCAGGAGACAATTAAAAGGCTTTTTCTCAATTCACAATAAACCAACAGGAAAGAGTCATAACTGCTCTAAAGCATAGAGGCAAAGGATCCCTCAAGTACCCAATTTTGGAAACAGACTCCCCCTGCCTGTAAAATGAACGTCAGCAGGAATAAAATATTGTCCATGCTCTAAAGACTGGGCTCTTGCTGACTGGTCCTCCCATCAAAGAATTTAGTCAAAATGAATAAATTAAAACCGCAAAATTGGCTCTCATTTTACTTCTGTCTCAAGCCAATAGAAAGCCTGGTACCTTTGAATCTTGACTTGAAGCCTGATCCATTCTAAATCTATGTATACTCAATTCAAACACTATTCCTCCCTCTTGTATGCCTGGTTCATAATTAAGGACACACACAAATAAAAAAAGAATTTCAAATTAGTCCTATCTTTCCTATAAGTTTAGCTATAGTGGGATAGACTTATAAAATATTGGGTCAATGGGAAATAACTTTAAGAAAAGAAAAAGTCATCTCAGACAGAAAAGGAAGGGGAAAGAAAAAAGTGGTTTCACCAGTTGTCTGTATTCTCTGGTAGGGAAAAGTTCATCAATGATTGGATGATCTCCATGCTCCGGTCATGTACAGCGATCTGTTCTGCTGAACCAAGGTACCATCTCTTGCTTCTCTTCTCTCCCTGTCACCTCCTGTTTCCACATTGAGGGTAGTTGCTGTGCTCTAACCATTCTATAGCTAGCATCCATCACTCTTGGGAAAACATATCCATACATCATGTTGTGAAAGAAAATTAGATGACCAAAAACATCTCAAGAAAAATAGACAGTAAAAAAGTATACTTCAAACTGTATTCAAACACCATCAGTTCTTTCTCTTGGATTGGATGGCATTTTTCATTATAGGTCCTTCAGAGTTGACTTGGATGCTTGTATTAATACAGTAATTTTTGCTGTTGTTGTTCATTTACTTCTGTTGTGACTGACCGTTCATAACACAAGTTGGAGTTTTCTTGGCAAAGATACTGGACTGGTTTGACATTTCCTTCTCAACATCATTTTATACATAAGGAACCTGGGGTAAACAGAATGAAGAGGCTGTACCAGGCTCACTCAGCTTACTCAGTCAGATTTGAATTTAGGTCTTCCTGAATCCAATCCCAACACTCTAACAAGTAGGTCACCTAGATGCCTTAATATAATTGTGAATTAATGTTTTTGGATTCGTGGCAAATATTACATGTTTTCTCCAAAAGTCAATATATGTGAAAACGGTCTATTCTCTTAGCTTGTGGTTGCTGTAAAAAGCCTCTCATGGACCTTCTACCCTTACTATCCATCTTCCCACTTCCTCTCAAAGACATAAAGTGAGGAGCTTGATTTATTTTTTAATTAAGTTGTGCTTCACATAGCCTCTGCTCAAGAAATTAATCACAGCAATGTCAAATATAATTTACTTTTTTGTTAATATTTTAATGCCAATGAGGCCCCTCACGGAACCAGGATATAGGCTGCTCAAATAGAATAAGTTCTAATATCTGTGAGATCTAAAGTGATACAATTAAAGTAAGTACATGATTTTTTTAGTATGACAATCACAGTCAAGCAAAAATTCCTAATTGATGGTTGAGATAGAGAAATAATAGGTTTTCTTCCCTTTAAGGATGATAGCTGTCTATCTATAACCTTGGCCAGAAATTTACTAGCATGGTTGGAAAATGAACAGTAGCAAAATTTATTAAAATAATCTGTGTAATTTAAAGGCAAATCAAGAGACAAGGAAGGAATTTCCATTGACATACTCAGATGTTTTTTCATATAAATCATCATTAGTTATTAAAAGTTCAAAGGGAAATTTTCAGAGGCTAAAAATAAAAGGAGTGTCAAATACAAAACTTATTTATCCAAGTGAAATTTGTTGAAGGACATGACACAACTGAGTAGATATTAGGATAATAGAGAAGGCAGCTGCCTCTGATGTCTCTGGTAGTGTTCAGTTTGCACTGATTTCTCATAAGACACTCAACTGCAGAAGCCAAGCAGTCATGATCTTCTGTGAGGATTCTCTTTGTAGCAACGCTTCATCGGTATGGTCCATTCTGAAGGGAAGTGCTGTTATTAGGCCATGCTTCTGAAAGCAAATATTGTCCTTCACTCTAGAGCTGAAGCCTTGGGACACAATACAATTGACCTCATGAATAAATTCACAAATGGTCTTTTGAGAAGCTCACTCTTTACATATATTCAACAGTGCACTTACTGGGTATGTGACTGTTATATCCACAGAAAATCTATACTAGGCAGCTTGAAATTAGTAATGTAGCTTAGTCCACACAAACTGCCCACTTCAAGTGCTAGACTTACCTGGAAGATTATAAAATAAATTATTGTTATCTTAGATTGGAGGTGGGCACAAAGTCTATATGGTAAGTGTTCTAAGTTATTTCATTTATTTATTGGCTTAACAAACCCAGATGTTAGAAATCATTAGACAAAGATCAGTACTAGTGACAAAGAAAGTGCTTAATTCAACATGCAAGTAGAAAGAGTTAAAGCACACTACACTGAAAATAAACCTCTAATTTAGTGAGGAAAAAAACTGAAAATCCAAACCAAACCCAGAGTAAATATTTTGAAAACCCAGGAGAGTAGCAGCAGGCAGCATATGGGACAGGCACTAACCAGCATAATACCCACAGCTAATACTGCACCTTCAGACTTTAGAGAGAGTTCGGAAGATTACACACTTGGAAGAAAATTGAGTAAAAGCAATTTCTGATAAATCCATTTTGGTCCCATTCACATTTAGATATTCAATAACTATTTCTTTAATACAACATTGGCCAAAGAAGTAAGCCAAATCCCAGAGACTTTTAGTCATTTGTTCAAGGTAATAGAGTAACTTGTGAGTACAGAAGTCAAATCCTTATATTCTGACATAAAGATCAAAGATTTTTATACTAAATCAAGAAAATATTAACAAAAAATTTCAAAGGCTCTCAAGAAGAGGAAATTAATTTGGAAGGACAGGGGAGAGAGGGAGATGCCTGTTTTCCACATAGTAACCTGAATAAAATGAGCTTATAATAAATAAAAGTGGAGTGATTTTAAGTATTCTACTTCTGAAAATTAGTGAAAGCATGATTGGAACATAACATTTTCCTCAAAGCTGCTGTGACATCTTTATTCCTGACACTATAGACAAGAGGGTTTAGAACAGGTGTCAGGATAGTGTAGAAGACAGACAGCATCATATCCTTTTCAGCAGTATGGTAAGAAGGAGGGAGCATGTAGTTATAGACAGCAGCTCCATAAAAGAGAATAAGAAGAGTTATATGGGAGGAACATGTGACAAATGCTTTCCTATGACCCGTAGCTGAATTCATCTTATAGATTGTGAGGAGTATAAGGGAGTAAGAGCTTAAAATAACCATGACAGGGATGAGGAGCATAAGGACACAGCACAGGTACATGACAAACTCATAGAGTGATGTGTCTGAGCAGGAGAGTTTCAACAAGGCAAAGACCTCACAGTAGAAATGTTGGATCTCTCGAGATTTACAAAATGGAAAGTTCATAGTGACAGGGGTGAGTGTGAAACGATCAAGAGATCCCAAGAACCAACATAGAATTACAAGGAGTATGCAAACTCTGTGGTTCATGAGGGTGGGGTAGCGGAGAGGGTGACAAATGGCCATATACCTGTCATAGGCCATGGCTGCCAAAAGGAAGAACTCTGCTCCCCCTAGTGTTAGACAGAGGAACATCTGGATTCCACAGCTTGGGGCTGAGATATTATGAATCCCAGTCACCTGATCCAGCAGCATCTTGGGCACAGTAACAGAGATGTACATCATGTCCATGAGGGAAAGCTGACTGATGAAGAAGTACATGGGAGTGTGGAGGTGGGGATCACTTCGAATCAAAAGAACCAAAGTTGCATTCCCAGTTAGCGCTACTACCAAAACAATGAATATCAGGGAGTTGAAGAAAGGAGAATATTTGCTTTGGCTAAAGAGCCCCAACAGAATGAAATCAATCCCAAAAGTTTGATTCTCCAAGGACATTATTTCATGTCATCTCACCCACGGAAGATTAAAAAAAATAACCAAAGTAACAAAGAGCTTTATATTCTGTCCTTTATGTATAAATGATAGTGAAGGAAAGAGATACTCTAGAGATTATTTTAACTGGAGCAGAGATGTGTTTTTGCTAACAGGAGAGATTCTCATCAATCTATGGTACAGATGGTCTAACTAGAACCTAAAGATAGATCTATTTGGATTGAAAATTATCTCCAGTCATGTCCAGACCCTGAGTTTTGGCCAAATTATTCTTGTGTAGCTTGAGATAAACATCATAGAAACCATTGCAGAAACACCCACATTCTTTTTATTTTTGTCACATGACAAAATTCCCAAATTCAATATCCCTAAAATGGATCTCATTGTATTTCCCTCTTCAAACTTCCCCATTAGTGTCAAGGTCATTACCATGTGTTCAGTCACATAGTCTCACAACTCCAGTGTTATCCTGAACTCTTCACTGTTGTATCTACCATATTTATAGCACAATGTCAAATCTTGTAGCTTCTACTTTCTGAACATCTCTTACACAGGACCCATTCTGTGTATCGCCCAACATCCTAGCTGAAGCCATTATCATTTCCTTTTCCAGCTGTTTACCTGAGCTACTTCAGTAACCTCAAATTTGTCCTCCTGCCATAAGTCTTTCCCTACTCTCATCCTCCACTCAACTGACAAAGTGCTTCTCCTAATCCTTAGGACAGACCAAGTAATCCCCTATTCTGTAACCCTTCCTATTTGTGCCATGACAAAATAAAATCATGAAGTTCTCCTTTCAGTATTTAAAGCTCTTCATAAGCTTGCATTTTTCTACACATCAGTTAAATTGCCCTAGATGATATTCTTCACACACACTGTTTCATGTCCATTCTCCATGTCTTTACACTGACTTTCCCCCATGCCTGGAAGAGTCTCCTAACTTCCTATCTATCAATTTCTCCAACTTCCTCAAGACTCAGCCTTCCCCAGTTCACCCCAGTTGCTATTGCCTTCCCTTCTGAGAGTCTACTACCTTTTTCTGCTGCTACATCTACTGCTGTATGGGCCTACTTATTTGGATGTTATCTCCCATATTACAATATGAGCTTCTTGAGGACAAGGGTTATTTTTGTCTTTCTTTGTATCCCCAGCTTAGCACAGTGAATAAATAAATACTAAAAGCTTGTTGATTGACTAGCTAAAATCTTAAAAGTCAATCTCCTGGTGGGTAGATATGTACTGTAAACATGAGTTCCTAGGATCCTCCAGGAACAGGATCTGTTCATGTTGGCAAAAATTCATTACCTATCTGTGAGGTACAAATCAAAATTTGGGAGGTAAAACAACTCTGTAACACTAAAGGAAGATCTGCAGAAGAAAGTAAATAAGCATTTATTAAACACCTACTATTTGTCAAGTGTTATGCTAACCACTTTATAAAATTATTTGTGACATAAATATTTCATTTGGTCATCACCACTTTACTTAGTAGTTGCTATTAATATTTAGTTGAGGCAAAGAGTAGTTAAGGGACTTACCCAGGGATACATTTCTAGTAAGTGCCTGAGGTTATATTTGAGCATAGGTCTTCCTGACTCCAGGTCAAACACTGTATTACTATACCACCTATGATGTAGATGCTTCTATTTCTTTCAACCCAGTTCACCAAATTCTTCTTCCTTCTCTGTTTTTAGCTTTTTCTATGAATGTGCATTTGTTTGTGATAGACCAAGTGACAAGAAAGTACCTTTCCACATATGATAGAGTATTTAGTGCCAGAAGGGATCTTAAAAATCATCCAGCTTAACCACCTTATTTTTAAAATTATGAAATATTTGAAGAGAATTTTATTAATTTGCCCACAGTTACACAGGCAATAAAACAAAGCTATAATTCAAAAACAGATTCTCTGATTCATTATTTTTTCCCTTTGCACCATAGTTGTTGCCTGTGAAAATCATCTGATTCCTCTGAACTCTAGCCACAGCTCAAAATATTCTTTTCATTTTTCCCTAATACCACTAATTGAAGGGGATCTTTTTCTTTCCAGGGTACTATTACATCTTTGGACCATATATATTTATCACATTTTGCTGTGTATCATATTTATTTCTGTCCTATCTTCTCTATTTGAATTTAAAATTCTTGGACCTGTTTCCTCTTTCTGAGCATCAGCACTTAGGGAAACACTTTGAATTATAGACATGTTTTAACTGAATAGAATTGGAATGGATCAGATTGAATAAAACCATGTTTGTCTCGCACTGAACTGCTGTAAACTGAATGACATTATAACTTTAAGGGTCCTAACTTTAAAGAAAAAAGTGAACATACCTTGCCTGCTTGGTTTGACTAATCTTCTGAGAATTGTGAAATAGAATAAATAGAGCAGAAAAAAAATGGGTTTAGTTTCAAATGATCTCCATGGGCAGAAGGGGAGGTACAGTGGATAGACTACTGTTCCTGGAGTCATGAGAACCTCAATTCAAATCTGGCCTCACTTACTACCTATCTGACCATGTGGCATCTGATTGCCTCTCAAAAAAAAAATAAGCAAATTAAAAAAAACACTCTAAATTCTCTTAATTTCAAAAGGAGGAATTTGTATGTTGAAATTATCTCACAGAAATTTATAGTTTGCTGCTTCAGAATATCCTATATACATAAAAATGATGCTTTAATTCAAGCTGATGAATATATAATTAAAAAATACTTTCAAGTTAGAACTTGTGTCCACAAAAATATTCATCGGTTCACAGAAATTCATGTTTGTATCTTTGAATAAATCTATAAAAAATATAATCATTTATGATATTTTTACCCATGAGCTTGTATACTTCTCATCTGGTCTTTACTTCATCTAGGAATTTCTTCATCTGTAAAAATGAAACTTGACATATCCACTTTCAGAACCCTTTTAGTGCTAAAGCTTCCACAATTCCATGTCTCTGTTGTTAAATTTCCTTAGAACATGAAAAAGTAGTGCCAATGATGGGTGCTTTTTTCACAATATTTTCCCCAACTTGAATAAGCACCTGTCTTCCCCTTTGCAAATCCTAGCCTAGATATATTTTTTTAAAATAATTTATGGAATTTGGATCATTTCCACATTCAGATGCATGAGACAGTTAAGGTCTCTGCTACTTACCTCCAATTTTTTCAATGAAAAAAAAGTAGCCAGAGGTTGATTTTCTGTAATGAAAACTTTAGATTCTCACAACTATTTCCAAAGGTCAAACCAGTGATACTCCTCTCTACTCCAAATGCAGAGAAAACTTGTAACAAACTCTCAGGAAAATGATCAAACTGGTCTGTGAAAACTAAGAACATATTTGGGAAGTGTGCTATGTTCCTTATCAATGTCAAAACTAGGATTAGAGAAAATCAAAATAATTTTTTAAGAGAAATTTAGACTGTTACTCCAAGAATCAATAAGATAATAGCTGGACATCTATTTTCTATAGAATTAGAGAAAAATTTGAAAGGTCAGTGTAAAAACCAAGTACCAGAGCTATTGTTGAGAAGTAGCATGTATTATTGAAGTCATTACATGATGCTCTCCTATCCCAGCTCCATTGAATGTCTAAATAAATACCAAGAACCTGGGCTTGAGTGAAAGGGAGGGAAGAAGACAAGTGTTATGTGAATTAAAAGAGTGATGTTGGAATATTACATAACCCACTTTTTCACATTAATTACAGAAAACTTCTGGAACCCAGGTTGAATTAAAGGAACACTGTCTTGGGAACAAGACTTTTGAGGAAGCAGGGGTAGTCATAACTCTGAGCCTAGCTGACTGTGTGGTCTGGATAAAGGTACTTCTTGGAAACTTGGTCTCTTTATCACAAAAATGAAAGACTGAACTAGATATCCCATCACATTGAAGAATTTTTTGTTTTCTGTATCAGTAGGAAATTTCTGATAACTGGAAAATAATACTTTTGAAGCAATATAGGCAATTAAGTTACTTTCTTTAAAATGTTTCATTGTTTCATTTTTCTTTGAAAAAAACAAACCTTTGCACAAACATGAAATTAACAAAACACTTGACAAAATATTTTCCCTGAATATAACAAAAATTCCGCCTCTACTTTCCTTGAAAATTTTTAATAAGGGGACAATCTTTTACTTTCATCTAATTCCATCTGTGCTTAGCTCTTATTTTAAAGAAACTTGTTATATCAAGTTTGAATTTACTTCACTGAAATTTCCACCTAGACCAAACTTAATAATTCTAGTTCCTTTTCAGTGTTACAGTCATTCAAATACTGGAAGGCAGTTAAAATTTGTTTCTTCCATCACTATCTCCCTTCTCTTCTCAAGACTAAATAGTCCCAGTTCTCCAACAAATCTTGAAATGACATAAACTTGTAACTATTTATCATTCTGGTTATTTTCTCTGGTTGCTTTCCAATTTATTTAAAAGTGATACTCAAAACTAAAGATATCTTTCCAAATGAGTTCTTACCAAAGCAGAATAACAGAGAAATATCACATCCTTGTTCACAGACACTATTTATCTTTTAAGTAGCCTAAATGGCATTAACTTTTGGGGTTGTCATATCACTTGTTTAACTCATGTAAAACATATAAAAATACTCAGCTCTTTTACAAAACAATGACTATTTTGTGCTCACATTTTTTTTCTAAGAACAAGTTTGGTTTTTTTTCTTAAGCACCAATGATATGTTCTGCATTATTCTACACATAAGTTACATTCTCTGTACTCCAGGGTTTTGTAATATTGGGGAAACAAAATAAACATACATGGATCAAAAAGGAAATTATACAATCCCCTAACTAAAAGAATACAGCCTTACAGACTGGAAACTAGGTAACAGTTAAGAGAGGTGGGAGATCCCTGTGGATTTGTATCAGTAAGCACCCCAACATACACACAGGGCCCTATTACAACAGGTTCTTAGATCTGTGTTCATAAAAGGACAACAACTGTTAAAGGGTTAACAATCACTTTAGTCAAGCACAGGTGTCAAGAGAAAATAAAAATAAAAATTTCAGAGAAATCAAAAATAAATCGATAGCGCTTCCAAGCTACCTGACAATTACATACATACACGTATCTGACAATTACATATATACACAGTTACCATAGAGGGAAGCATCAACTTGTGGGTTTTGGGGGGCATGGGGGTGGGAGGGAGGTTTCCTTAGCAGCTTCCCAGAGTCTCTCTGGCCAAAGAAACACTTTCAATCAGTAAGCTACAGAGTGAAACCTTACCCTCAGACTAGTTATACACTTTTAGAGCCAGAGGGCAAAACCATCCAATCCAGTGCCTCAGTAGAAAAATAAAAATGTACTCGGGACCCTCCTACCAAACAATTCCGCTACAAGTTTCCCACAATGGGCAGGCCCATCCATGAGTGGGAAAGATCCTCCCCAATCACGTTAATCAATCAGAGATACTTTTAGTAAAACAAATATAGCAAAAGATCCTAATTTTATTGCCATTACACCCCACCCTCCTTGGCCTTAAGGGGCCTCGGATCCTAGAACAAAGAGGAATTATACTTTGCAATCTCCAATCCAGGTGATTTAAGGAGAATGTATGGGCATTTTGTATCTGAATTAACATTTCTTCAGGAAATACAACATAATTCACATTTAAAAAATACATAACATAGCAATTTATTACCAGGGTGATCAAATGGCTTCAAACAAACATAAATGTATAGGTGTAACATAATATCATTTTTTGAGGAGAGAGCAACCAGCTCCTCCATCCTCAATCCCAGATAGAAAGGTCCAAGCAAAATCCACTTGGGGGCGTGTCCTCTGCACCCTTCAGTGTGCAGAGAAAGGGAGGGGTCCCGATGAGCCTCTCTTCCAAGTCCTGAGGGTAACAAGACAACAAAGTCATTCAGGTGGGGTTCCGGAAGGTAGGAGACACTTATCCCCATCCACCATAGGAAACTCTACCTCCCGGGGTGCCAAACTGTCCCAGGACAACACTGCTAAACAGTGCACTCAGTGCCTTGTGGTGCTGTCCCAATCTTGCCTGGGATGAGCTACCGGCTCCTGGGTTCCTCCTTCTCCAGCAAGAGCCAGCTGTTCCCAATTCTTACCTGGGTCTGTGTGGAAAATAGCTCTGTGCTTCCACTCCAATTCCTCTCACCTCACCAAGGTCAGCATGGTGGCCCTTCTTGGCTTCTACTGGATGGTACACCATGCAGCACTCCAGTGAGGTTCCAAGACTCCATTTCAAATTCTAGCTGCTCTGGTCTGGTTTCTGAATACAATACACTTTCAAGACCTTCACTCCTCCAGCACAGTCTGGAGCCAGACTAATCCACTCCAGGCCTTGCTCTGGCCACCCCCACATCTTGGGGCACCACAGAATCATAGCCACCAAAACTGGGACAAACAGACAATTACCCCAGTACCCTTATTTTCCCTTCAATTTGTGCAGATCCCATAATGTAACAGCAAGCACCCCAACATACACAGGGGGAGCCTGATGTCCCAGATTCTTAGATCTGCGTTCATAAAAGGAAAGAAACTTTCGAGGGATTAACAGTCACTTTAATCAAGCACATGTATCAATCCTTTAGTCAAGCACATATATCATTCACCTAGTTTAGGGGAGTCAACAACCTGAACCCCAAAGTACTAAAGAGATATGGATTCCTCTATCTGACCATAATTCAATAGACAGGTACAGCTGTGTGACCATAATTACCACAGAGGGAAGGACAACATCTAGGTTCTCAAAGCAAGGGAGGCTCCTTTAGCCACTTCCCAGAGTTCTCATCTGGCATTCATAACCAAAAACCAAGGACCCCACAAAATCTATTTTTGAGCACATGTAAAAATTTGCATTTATTCTTACTAAACTTCAATTTTTCTTTTATTTGGCCCAGAATTTGACCATCATGATATTTCTGAATTTTGACTACTATTCATTTCTTTCCTTTCCAGATTTCTGTCAGAAAATTTAATGTCTGCCATCTCTTCCTTTATCTAAATCATTGAGTTAAAAAAATACTTTACAGCATAGATCCTTATGACTTTACAATGGAAGGTAATAAAAAAGATGAAATTAAATGACTTATGATAATTCTTTAGATCCAGGGATTTGGTCAGTTTGGAATCCATACAATTGTACTATAATTAATCTCATTTTTCTGCCTATTTTCCTGACAAATGCAAATCTAGGAAACTCCAGTTGGAAGGCTTCCATTATTTCTTCATGGCAAATACTTCAAACTTTTCATTCCTGATCATCTATGTTAAATGAGAATTCCTTTGTATAAGCATTGGACCAAATGATTGTTAAGGTTTCTTACAAATCTACTAAAAATTCTGCGATTCTATTACTTTTTAATCATATTATGTTTATAATCACGTCATTATATATGGTTCTCCTTTGCTTTATTATGTTATTCCTGTAAATGTTTATTGTCCTATATGTAAGTATTTTATGAAATAATCTGAGGATTTTTATCATCCCCAGTGCCTCAGCTCTGCAACCAATCATACTGATTTCACCATTCATGATGTCAAGTTCTTTTTTCCAACCACAATTGTTACCCACCTACAAAGCCCTGTTCTTTGTTCTGTACTCCCCAAAACTACTAAAGAGAGCCACATCCGTCATTTCAGGGTCTTTGCTTGGGCAAACTTATTTGAAAACTTGTTTCTTGGTAAATTCATACTTTAGTAATAAATGGATCATGTTTGGAACTGTGTGTCTCACTTGAAACATGAGATACAGCATTAGTATCTACTGATTAAATCAATAATAAGTTTGTGTGTGTATGTGTACAAACATATACTTTTAGTTGCTAATATTGAATCATTATTGTGTGCCTTCAATATCAGGTTGGTCATAGTATTTAGGAGTTTTTATTTTGGTTTGATTTGGTTTTGCCACAGCTTTTTCCTAGGACTATGTGAAAAATTTTTAATCAATGGTCTTTAATGATATTTTGGCCTTTTGCTATATATATATCTTTTCTCATATCTTTTCCTCCTTTGACCAGTTCATGTGAGACTTTCCCCAGGTGTCACCCACAACCATGCACTTTCCCTTTCTTGTTCTATAGACTTGTACTTGAGCACTCCATTTCTGTGAGGTAATTTTCCCTATTGTTCCTCTCCTGCCCACCAGGTCTACTAGTGTGTTACTCTTCCCCACCCTTTCCATTCTTCTTTTGAGATTACCAAAACATAATACACTCCCTCTGTCTAATTAAATTTCCTCTATGACCTCTGGTGATGATAGAGTTCTGTGAGGCTATACAAGTCATCTCTTCGTACAACAATAAAGAAAGTTTTACTTCTTAAAGTTCCTTTGATTGTTTGCTCATATTTACATTTTATGCTTCTCTTAATTTTATGTTTGTATGTCTTATGGGTTAAATGAGCAAATGTTTGTAAAGCATTTAGCAAAATGCCTGACACATAGTAAATATCTGTTCTCTCTCCCCTTTTTAAGGTTTTTATTTAACATGACAAATAAAAAGGTCAGTCCCTTTTATAATTGACTAGACTAAGTCTTTTACAAAATCTCTTTAGTCACACAGTTGCTAGTGATCATTAACTAGCTCTGTAACAATAGATGAGTTATTTCACCTAGAGATCATCTTTGGCTGCACCATAAGATTTATCTTCTAAGCCACAGGAGGGTTGCAAATTGCTTTGGTGTAGGAGATTGCTACACTTTCAAAGTAAAATTTATTTAATATATGACTGTTATATTTTTAATATTCTCATTTTTATTTATATTCCTGATCCAAGATCAAAATGGTAATACTGAATAATTTTTAATGTATTACTATACATTCTACAAATATTTCAGTCAGTATTTTAACAAAATTAAACATTCCTTAAATTAATCAATTGTTTTCTTTCTCCACTTTGTCTCCCAGGTTTGTATGTCCTAATAATATGTCAAGAAATAGTTTGTAATTACTTTACTTTTCTATTTTTGTAAATGGTTTTTGTAGCATGAAAACTAATGGTACTCTGAAAGTTTGATAAAATTAAGTTGCAAATAAGTCTAATCCATCTACACCTGAGATTTCTGTGCATGTCAGTGTGTGTGTGTTGTAGGTGTGTATGTGTTTGCTTTGAGAGTTTTTCAGCTTTAATGAGACAGTTTTTAATAGCTGTTATCTGCCAGTATTCAAGATACTCTGCTTCCTTCTTCAGCTTTTTCAGTGTTTTTCTTACAGTCTTTCTCTCCTCCACAAGAACTACTTTTGTAATAAGGGACTTCAACAAGCATATTTATGGCCCCTCAAACACCAGCATATCTTTACACTTAGTAATTAACCATGGTTTATTCCTCCATGCCATCTCAACTATGTATAGAGTAATTATACCCTTGACCTTGCCATCACCAGAAGTGCTTCACTCACATGTTTATAAACTCTGAAATTCCTTTATCTCATAATACTTTGTTATCATTGCACCTATCCCTCTGCTTATGACCCCTAACTCTATTCTCCCCATGGCATACCAATCCCTATAGCCATCCATTCTTTCCCAGTCCATCACCTACATGTTGATTTTACTCTCCTCCCTATCTCATCTTTACTCCCTGATGAACCAGTTCAATTCTATACTATCCTCTAACATGCCTTTGCCTCTCATCCTACCAACAATATTGCCCTCCCAGTACTCGCCCTTGGATTACACCCACCCCAAGTAACCATTGTTTTCACCATTATTCCTGTAACTATTGGACATAGCTGGAGAAAATAATGAAATTGTGATGACTGAATACACTCTAAATGTATGTTACATAACATCAGTTATGCCCTTATTGCTATGAGACAATCTTTTTACATGCCTCTGAAAAAATATATTATCCTACCCATTCCAGCAATTTTTTCAACCTTTTCATCCTTTTCCAAACCTCCCATGGCCCCCATATGCATATCCTCTCAGTCAAAGGCTGCTTCACATTTTGCTGAAAAACATGAGTGCATAAGACTACCTTCCTTCTCTTCTCACAGCACTCAGATGCCTTCAATCTCCTTCAAACCTCCCTCACACAAAGACATGGCCTTCTTCCTTGCCAGGGTAAACCTTTCTACATACATGTGGTCCTATTCTTTCCAGGCTTCTCCAGCAGATTATCCACTCTGTCATTCACACATCTTCAATGCCTTTCTGTCTACTAGATGATTCCCTAGTACCTACACACATTTTCATGACTCTAATCATTTTTAAAAAGAAAAGAAAAAACCTTCCCTTTATCCATCCCCAGTATCTATTGCTTATATCTCTTCTCTTTTTGGCTAACCACTTTCACAAGGTTGTCTAAGTGCATCCTCCACTTATTTTCCTCTCATTCTCTTCTTAATTCTCTATGACCTGGCTAGTACAACAATGAGATAAACAAAAGACCTCTGTAGACCTTCTGCTGACCTCATTGCTGTATGCCTGTGAAACCTCTACAGTGTACCAGTGCCATGCCAGGAAGCTGAATCACTTCCATTGGAATTGTCTTAGGAAGATTGTGAAGATCACCTGGCAGGATAAGGTAATTGACACTGAAGTCTTTCTCAAGCTAAGCTGTCAAATATACAAACTCTACTGCAGGGAGTGCAATTCCAATGGGCTGGACATAGAGTTTCTTTGCAGAGCATGCCCTTTCCTAAAAGACTATTTTACAGAGAATTTCTGCAAGGAGGACACTCACATGGTGGTCAGAAGAAGCAATACAAGCACACTCTGAAGGTCACTCTGAAGAACATTGGAATTGATTTTGTGGCCTGAGAGACACTGGCAAAGGACCATCCCACATGATGAGTCCACATGAAAGAAGGTGTTGTGCTCTATGAGCAAAGTAGAATAGCAGGAGCTGAAAAGAAATATGAGAAAAAATATTTAGTGAATGCACCCCAAATGTTCACATTGGCTATTTATGCCTGACTGTGGTGGAGCGTTCTGCACTCATATTGGTCTGATCAGCCACTTTAACACACTGTAACTTGACCCTAACATAGTGATATCATTGTGGTCCTCTTTAAGAATAAAGAACAGCAACCAGACCAACCAGTAATCTGGCTATTGACTTCATTATTCAACTGAACTTTCTCCAAAGTTATAATGATCTCTTAATTACCAGACCTAATTACTTCATTCTCCTTTTATTGCACTTACAAATTTTCTGTAAACTAAACTACACACAGAGCAATTATATTCTTGACCTCACGAGAGCCTTAAAACTTTATAATCAGCTCTTCCCCTTGATATTGTCCTCTCTGTAGGTTTTAATGACACTGTTCTCTTCTGGTTCTTCCATTTGTCTAAAAACCAATCATTAGTATTTTTTTCCTGGACATTTATCCACATATCCTTCTAAATATGGGTGTCCTTCGTGGCTCTATTGTGGGCCTTTTTCTCTTTCCCCCCATATGTTACTTTACTTGATGATCTCAACATGTTTGTTGGATTCATTTATGATTTCTGTGCAGAAAATTTTCAGATCCTTTCCCTTCTCACAATTAGGTAAATCTAACTCCCCACAAATGAAGAATGAAGTTAAGTAGATGAATAGAATTTCGAAATAGTTAGATAGCATAGACTTCTGGAGAAAGCTGAATGAGGATAGAAAAGAATAGACCCTTTTTCTAGCAGATCACGGCACCTACAAGAAAAATGATCATAAATATCTCACAACCAAATGCAGAAAAGGAAAAATATAAATTCATTCTTTTCAGATTACAATGCACAAAGCCATGGAAACAAATTAAAAATTAATTGAAAAAGGAATAATTCAATGCAAAAGAATGAATGGCTCAACAAACTAATCACAGAAATAGTCAATAATTTCATCAAATAGAATAACAATGAGAAGACAACTAAATTTATGGGATGGTGTCAAAGCAGTAAGTATGGGAAATTTTATATCTCTAAATGCTTACATCAATAAAATACAGAAAGAATGAATCAAGAATTGGGAGTACAACTAAAAGAAATAGAAAAAAAGTAAAAATCCCCAACTAAACATTAAGGTGGTAAATATTCTACCGATCTACCCCTCTGTTTCTTAGACAGTACCAAGGGATTTTGTCAATTGATGCTATATAATACAATTTGAGATGTAGCAGGGCTAGGTCAACTTCCTTAGCATATTTGTCATTAGGTCTCTTGATATTCTGTACCATTTGTTCTTCCAGATGTATGTTAATATTATTTTTTCTGGCTGTAAAATATAATTATCTGGTATTTTGATTGGTATAGCACTGAATAAGTATAATACTGTAGGTAGAATTGTCATTTTTATTATATTAACTTGTCCTACTCAATAGCAAATGATACTTTTCCAATTACTGATTTTATTTATGCGAAAAGTGTTTCTTAATTGTGGTGATATAGTCCTTGGGTTTGTTTTGGCAGGTAGACTGCCAGAAACTATAGTTTCTACTATAGCTTTCAATGGGATTTCTCTTTCTAGCTCTTGCTGTTGGGCTTTGTTAGTAATATACAGAAATCCAGATGATTTATCTGCTTTTATTTTGTAACCTGCAACTTTACCAAAGTTGTTTATTATTTCAAGCAGCTTTTTACTTGATTCTCTGGGATTCTCTAAGTATGTCATCACATCAGCTACAAAGAGTGATAATTTAGTTTCTTCTTTGCCTATTCTAATTCCTTCAATTTCTTTTTCTTCTCTTCTTGTTATAGCTAGCATTTCTAATACTATATTGAATAACAGTGGTGATAATGGACATCCTTGTTTCACCCCTGATCTTATTGGAAATGCATCTGTCTTGTCCCCATTGCATATAATGTTTGCTGATGATTTTAGGTAGATATTGCTTATTTTTATGGAAAGTTCCATTTATTCCTATGCTTCCCAGTGCTTTTAATAAGAATGGATATTGTATTTTGTCAAAAACTTTTTCTACATCTGTTGAGATAATCATGTGGTTTCTGTTAGTTTTTTTGTTGATATGATCAATAATGCTAATAGTTTTTCTAATAATGAACCAGCTCTGCATTGCTGCTACAACTCCTACCTGATCATAATGTGTTATTCTCATGATAAGTTGCTGTATTATTTTTGCTAATATCTTATTTAAAGTTTTTCCACCTATATTCTTCAGAGAAATTGGTCTATAATTTTGTTTCTCTATTTTGGCTCTTTCTAGTTTAGGCATCAGAACCGTATTAGTATCATAAAAAGAATTTGATAGGACTTCTTTGGCAATTTCCCCAAACAGTCTATGTAGTATTGGAATGAACTATTCTTTAAAGGTTTGATAGTATTCACTTGCAAATCCATCTAGCCCTGGAGATTTTCTCCTAGGGAGTTCATTGATGACTTGTTCAATTTTCTTTTCTCTGATGGGATTATTTAGGAACTCAACTTTCTCTTCTGTTAATCTGGGGAATTTATATTTTTAAAATAATCATTCATCTCATTTAGATTGTTGAATTTATGGACATACAGTTGGACTAAGTAACTTCTAATTATGGTTTGAATTTCCTACTCATTGGAGATGAGTTCACCTTTTTCATTTTTGATATTGTTCATTTGGTTTTCCTCATTTTTTTAAATCAAATTGACCAATAGTTTATCAGTTTTATTGGTTTTTTTCATAAAACCAACTCTTAGTTTTATTAATTAGTTCAATAGTTTTCTTAATTTTAATTTTATTAATCTCTCCTTTGGCTTTCAGTATTTCTAATTTGTTATTTTGACTTTCAATTTGTTCTTTTTCTAGCTTTTTTAGCTGCATGTCCATTTCATTGATCTCCTCTTTCTCTATTTTATTCATGTAGGCATTCAAAGATATAAAACTTCCCCTAAGAACTGCTTTTGTTGTATCCCACAAGTTTTGGTAGGTTATCTCATTATTATCATTATCTTGAATGAAGTTGATTGTTTCTGTAGTTTGTTGTTTAACCCACTCATTCTTTAGAATTAGATTGCTTAGTTTCTAATTAGTTTTTGGTTTATATTTCCAAAGCATTTGATTACATATAATTTTTATTGAATTATGATCTGAGAAAGATACATTGACTATCTGTGCCTTTCTGCACTGGATTGTGAGGTTTTTATGGCCTAGTACATGTTCAATTTTTGCATATGTGCCATGTATCACTGAAAAAAACATGTATTCTTTTCAATCCCCATTCACTTTTCTCCAGAGATCTATCATATTACATTATACAGTGTTTTATTCATCTCCTTCACTTCTTTCTTGTTTCTTTTGAGGTTAGATTTATTTCTTTCTTGTTTCTTTTGAGGTTAGATTTATTTCTTTCTTGTTTCTTTTGAGGTTAGATTTATGAAGTTCAGAGAGGGGGAGATTGAGTTTCCCCACTAGTATAGTTTTGCTGTCTATTTCTTACTATAACTCCCTTAACTTGTTCTCTAAGAATATGGATATTATGCCACTTGGAGCATAAAAATTTAATAATGAAATTTCTTCATGGTCTCTGGTGCCTCTTAGCAGGATATACTTTCCTTCCGTATCCCTTTTGATTACATCTATTTCTGCTTTTCTTTGTGTGAGATTAAGATTGCTACCCTTACTTTTTTCACATCATCTGAAGCACAAAATATTCTGCTCCAATCTTTTACCTTTTTACCCTGTGTGTATGCCCCAATTTCAAATGTGTTTCTTCTAAACAATATATTTTTAGGATTATTGTTTTTAATCCATTCTGCCATCCATTGCTGTTTTATGGGAGAGTTCATCCCATTCACATTCTCAGTTATGATTACTATCTGTGTCTTCCCTCCTTCCCCTTTCCCTTTGTTTATGCTTTTAGTTCTCCCTTCTCTCTTCCCTTCCAAAATGGAGTTAAATTTTTGTCTATAGCCTCCCTAGGTCTTCCCTCCCTTCTTTCAGCCACCCTCCTTTTTAATACCCCTTTTCCTTTACTACTTCTTCCTTTCCGTTTAGCCTCCCCTGCCTTTTCTTTCCCCCTTTCCCTCCTACTGCCTATTAGAGATAGTTGTATTTCTATATGTAACTGAGTTGGTTGTACCCTCTTTGAATCCAATCAGATGAGAGTACCTCTCAAACAATACTCATCTCCCTCCCCTCTTTCTCTCTACTGTTATACATTTTGTGCCTCTTCCTGCAATGGAATTTATTTTTTTCTGCCTCCTCCATTTCACATCTCCCATTCCAATCCTTTTGCACCCTTAAATCACATTTGTTACCATCACATCTTTTAATTTTTACTCATTCCATCTCTCTATGTATGTCCCTTTTATATTTCATAATAAATATACAATTCTCAAGATTTAAAAAGTATCTTCTTCCCTTATGGATGTAAACAGTTTGCCCATATTGAGAAACAAGTTTGTTTTTTTTCCCCTTGTTTACCTTTTTATGCCTCTCTTGAGATCTGGTTTGAAGATTGAATTTTCCATTGAGTTCTGGTCTTTCCAGCGGGAAGGTCTGCAAATCCCTTATTTCATTGAATGTCCATCTCCTAGCCTGAAATATTATGCTCAACTTTGCTGGGTAATTAATCTTTGGTTGTAGTCCCAGCTCCTATATCTTCTGAGATATCATATTCCAATTCCTTCTATCTTTTTATGTAGAAGCTGCAAGTTCTTGTGTGACAATGACTGTAGCTCTTCCATATTTGAATGGGTTCTTTCTAGCTGCCTGCAGTATTTTCTCCTTCACTTGATAGTTCTGGAATTTGGCGACAATATTCCTTGGTGTTTTTAGTTTGAGGTCCCTTTCAGGAAGTGAATGGTGGATTCTTTCAATGACTATTTTGCCCTCTGAATCTAGGACTTCCTCATTGGAAAAACAACTGACCTGCAAAATAGATCCAGGAAAAACAATTTAAAAATTATGGGACTACCAGAAAATCATCATCAAAAAAGAGCCTACACCACATTTTTCCTGAAGTTATCAAGGAAAACTTCCCTGATATTCTAGAACCAGAGAGCAAAATTGATATCAAAAGAATCCAATACACAAATAACCTTCTGAAAGAGATCTGAAAAGAGAAACTCCTAGGAATATTGTAGGCAAATTCCAGAGTTCCTAAGTCAAGGAGAAAATACTGCAAGCAAATACAAAGAAACAATTTGAGTATTATGGAAATACAATCAAGATAACACAAAATCTAGCAGGTTCTGCATTAAGGGATCAAAAGTCTTGGAATATGACATTCTAGACGTCAAAAGAACTGAGATTAAAATGGAGAATTACCTACTCAGCAAAACTGAGTATAATACTTCAGGGGGAAAAAATGGTCATCCAATGAAATAGAGGACTTTCAAGCATTCTTGATGAAAATACCAGAGCTGAACAGAAAATTTGACTTTCAAACAGAAGAACGAAGAGAAGCATGAAAAGGTAAACAGGAAAGAGAAATCATAAGGGACTTACTAAAGTTGAACTGTTTACATTCCTATATGGAAAGATAATATTTGTAACTTGAGAATTTTCTCAGAATTTGGGTAGTTGGAGGCATTACACACACACACACACACACACACACACACACACAGAGCACAACACAGCACAGGCTGAGTTGAAAAAGAAGGGATGCTATCTAAAAAAATAAAATTAAGGAGTGTTAGAGGACTATACTGGGAGGAGAAAGAGAGAAATGATCCTCTTCAGCCACAGCAAGAGGGACCCTCCTTAGTGATCTTCCTAGCCTCACATTCTAAGAGACTGTTTATCCCTTCTGCTGCTCCCACTGTTCCAGGGTTTTTCCCAAGGAGATATTCTCTGGGCTCATCAAGGTCAAAAGGGGGAAGGAAATAGCAGTTATGGATCACTCCACCATGTAGGCTCCCAGAACCAGAAACTGATGTGGAATTTTTTTAAGCCTACAAAGTCATCAGATTAAAACTCCCACTTAAATGCCAATTGAAAAATAATTTAAATAAAAAAAGAGATAAAAAAAATTTTAAGTGATCTAATAAATAAAATTAAAAAGGTTTTAAAAATAAAATAGATGCACCACTACATAATTCAATTTCAAAAAGAAAGAAGATAGATAAATTGAAGGTATTAAAAATGGAAAATGTGAATTCACTACTAATGAGGAAGACAGTAAATTACTTATTGGGAGTTTATTCCCACCATCCTTTATGTCAATAAAACCAACAATCCAAATTAAAAAGATGAGTATTTACAAAGTTTTATATTCTATAGATTTACATAATAGAAAATAGAACTAGAATAGTTCTACCTTAGAAAAATGAATAAAATAAGCTATAATTGAACTCACAATGGGAAGAAAATACAAAACAAGATGAATTCACTAGTACATTATACAAAATATTTAAAGAAAAATGAATTCCAATGCTACATAAATGTTTTCAAAAATAAGTAAATGAATCAGATATTTTTTCCATGACTCAAATATGACCTTTTAAAAATTCATTTTGGAGTGAAGGAAAAGTAAAGATGGCAAAGCGTGTCTTTCAAACACCACCAAATACCAGTAAGAAATGTTTCCGTATAAACTCTGGAGTAGCACAACCCACAAAAGAAGAATGAAACACGCTCCTAGTAGTATACAACCCAGAAGGTTAATGGGAAAGCTCTATTGTATCATACTGGGAGAGGGTTCCTTCCAGAACAAAACAGGTCTGCACAGGCTTGTTCCCAGCAAAGCTAGAGCTAGCCCCAGAGGACTGAATCATTGACAGTTGTGACAGTTTTCAGACTTCTCAATCCACAAGCACCAAAGACAACTTAGAAGGTTAATAGGAAAGGTGTGTCAGGCCTGGGTGGGAAAGGAGCCTAGTCCATCTCTAGACTGGAAAGGAAGCAGTGTTGGCAGCATCTGCTGCTTCCAGAGTTCTCAACATATACATATTGGGGATACTGAGCAGCTGATCAGAAGAGGATTGTAAGGACCTCTTTGCTGTTGTTTAGGCAGGATTCTCTTGTTTTGCTGGTACTTAGATCTCAGTCACAGTCCTGGGTGGCAGTTCTGGGGTTAAGAAGAGAGCTGGCATGGTGGAATTTGTGGCAGCAGTGGAAAGAGGATCCTGCTCACAGTACTAAAAATGGAAGCAGTGCTTATAGTAACTCACAGACCAGATCACACACCACAAGATCTCCTTTGATATACAACTTTGAAAGAAGTAAAAGTTTACAGATTCCTAGAAATATCTCTGAAAATAGCTACATAAAATCCCTGGAGCTTGGGACAATGTACTCTCCACCCTGGAAGCAGAGCCCTACCTTAACAAGAGTTAAAAAGTCAAATAATTTGTTGAGAATATGTAAAAGCAATAGAGGGGGAGAAATCAGAATATAGAATCTTGTTTTGGTGACAAAGAAAATCAAAACATACAACCAGAAGAAGAAAGCAAAGTCAAAGCAACTACATCCAAAACTTCCAAGAAGAATATGTATTGTTCTCAGGTCATGAAGGAGCTTAAAAAGGATTTTAAATATCAAGTAAAAAGTAGAGGAAAAGTTGGGAAAAGAAAGAAGAGTGATGCAACAAAATCATGAAAAACAAGTCAACAGTTTGCTGAAGGACACCCCAAAAATACTGAAGAAAATACTACCTTAAAAACTAGACTAACCCAAATGGTAAAAGAGTCCAAAAGCCAATGAAGAGAAGAATTCTTTAAAAAGTAGAACTGGCCAAATAGAAAAGGAGGTCCAAAAGCTCACTGAAGAAAATGATTCCTTAAAAATTAAAATGGAGCAAATGGATGCTAATGACTCTATGAGAAAACAAGAAATTATACAATAAAATCAAAAGAATAAAAAAATAGAAGACAATGTGAAATATCTCACTGGAAGAAGAAACTGACCTAGAAAATAAATTCAGGGGAGATAATTTAAAATTTTTGGACTACCTGAAAACCATGACAAAAAGGGCCTAGACATTATCTTTCAAGACATTACCAAGGAAAACTACCCTAATATTTTGGAAACTCTGTAAAATAGAAATTGAAAGAACCTACCAATCACCTCCTGAAAGAGATCCCAAAAGGTAAAATCTGAGGAATATTATAACCAAATTCAAGAGTTCTCTGATCAAGGGGACAATATAGTATGCAGCAGTCACAAAGAAAAAAATATTGCTATAGTGGAAAGATGAATAGGATAACGCAAGATTTAGCAGCTTCTACATTAATGGATTGGAGAGATTGAAGTATGATATTCTGGAGGTCAAAGAGCTAGGATTAAAAACAAAAATCACCTACTCAGCAAAACTGAGCATAATCCTTCGAGGGGAGAAATGGACATTCAATGACATAGAGGAATTTAATACATTCTTCAGAAGCCAGAGTTAAAAAGAAAAACTGACTTTCATATACAAGACTCCAGAGAAGCATGAAAAGGGAAACAGGAAAGTGAAATCATAAGAGACTTATTAAAGTTCAAGTGCTTCCATTCATATGTAGAAATACAATATTTGTAACTCATGAGACATTTCTCAGTATTGTATAAAATACAAACACAAACATATATATGTACGTATATATACATATATAAATATATAGACAGAAGGCAGCACAGGGTGAGGTGTTATCTAAAAAATAAATTCAAGGAGTAAGACAGCAATCTACTAGTAGAAGAAGAATGGAAGAGGCAGAATGTGATAAATTATCTCACATAAAGTGGGCAAGCAAAAGTTTTTACAGTGGAGGAGAAGAGAGGGAAGGTAAGTGAGTGAGTGAAACTTACTCTCCTTGGAACTGAATTAAGGAGGAAATAGCATATGCAGGCAGTTGAGTATGGAAATTTATCTTACCCTATAGGAAAGTAGGCAGGAATGGGAGAAGGGAGGGTGGATGATGTTTGAAAGGAGGACAGACTCGGGGAAGGGGTAATCAGAAGCAAACATTTTCCAGGAGGAATAGGGTCAAAGGGGGAATAGAATAAATGGTGGTTGGGAGATGAAGGAAGGAAATATAGCCTTTCACAATATGAATTTTATGGAAGTGTTTTGCTTGGTGACATGTGTAACCCACGTCAAATAGATTGCCTTCTCAGTGAAGGAGGGTGGAAAGGGAAGCAGGAAGAGAATTTAGAACTCAAAGCTTTAAAAACCAATGCTAAAAATTACTTTTTCCATGTAACTGGGAAATAAGATATACAAGCAATGGGGTATAGAAATCTATCTTGCCCTACAGAAAAATAGAAGGGAAAGAGAATAAAGAAAAGGAGGGAGGTGATCAAGGGAGGAGAGAGTGGCAGAATAGGTATCAAAAAGCATGCCACCTTGGCATAGGGGGAAGGCTGAGGTGGGGACAGAATTTGGAACTCCAGTTCTTGTGGAAGTGAATGCTGAAAAATAAAATTAAATAAATCAATTTTAAAAATATTTTATAATTTTGAATTCCAAATATTAAATTCCAAAACCAAATTCATTTTTTTTCTTTCTAGTCCCATATTCAGAAAAAAAGCTGAAAATACAATACCCATTAACATGTGAGGTTATGCCAACCATTTCAGTATTAGCCATATTGAAAAAAAGCCAAGAAAATGAAGAAAGTGAAAATTAATTGTCTTTATTCTGCAATCAGTTAATCAGTGTGACAATTAATTCATTTGGTCCTCTACTTTATTGAAATCTGCATTAATCAGTTTGGTGTGATTCCACAGAGGTAGTGATTTATAAATGATTTATATGAGACCCCAGAGCTGTGATCTATAAATTCACTTGCTTAATCACAGGAACCTAACTTTAGTTAGGATCTCCACCCTTGTGTTCCTTCTTATGATGACCAAACCCAGCATGGTGAATATTACTCAATTTTGTGAGATGTTCCCCTACTTATTTTTGTACTTCCTAGTTTATCGATATTATATAAAATTTGTGTTCTTATTTTGTATAGATTTTACTTGTCACTTTCAGAAAAACTTTACAAAAACCCCACTATATGCATAGGGGCAATTAGGTGGTGTAGTGGAGAGAGCACCAGTGCAGAAGTCAGGAGGACCTGAGTTCAAATCTCACCTCAGACACTTGACACTCACTAGCTGTGTGACCTTGGGCAAGTTACTTAACCCCAGTTTCCTCATCCTGGGTCATCTCCAGTCATCTTGATGAATATAGTCACTGGATTCAGATGACTCTGGAGGAGAAATGAGGCTGGTGACTACACAGCCTTCCCTCACTCAAAACAAAGTCAAATGCAAGTCATGTCACCATTTCTCTGATGGTATGGTCTTCTTTGGTAATGAAGGATGAACACACACACACACACATCCATATTCCAGAGAGTTCATAAAAAAAGAAAAGGACCCACTTGTAAAAAAATAATCATAGCACCTCTTTTTGTGGGGGCAAAGAATTGGAAAATGAGAATATTTCCATCAATTGAGGAATATCTGAACAATTTGTAGTACATGAATGTAGAGGGACACCATTGTAGTATAAATAATGAGGAGTTAGTTTTCAGAAAAACCTGGAAAGAGTTACATGAACTGATGCTGAGTGAATTGAGCAGAGCCAGGAGAACATCTTACACAGTGACAACCACATTATGCAGTGATCAAATATAATAGAGTTAGCTCTTCTCAGAAATACGATGCTCTAAGTCATTTCCAAAAGACTCATGATGGAAAATGCTGTCCACATCCAGAGAAAGTACTATGGAGTCAAAGTCCAGACTGAAGCATACTATTTTAAATCTTCTGGATTTTTTCTTTCTGGTTGTTCTACCATTTTGTTCTGATAGTTCTTTCACAACATGACTGATGTGGAAATGTGTTTATTTTATGCATGACTGTGCATTCATTATCTATATCAGATTGCTCACTGTCTTGGACAGGTAGGAAAGGAGGAAAGGAAAAAAAATTTGGAGGTGAAAATCTTACAAAAATGAATGTTGAAAGCTATTTTTATAGCCAATTGAAAAAACAATAAAATACCATTAAATGAAAAAAGAAAAGGTTCATTTATGCCTATGCTTTCAAGTGTTTTTAAAAAGGAATGGGTATTGTATTTGTCAAAAGCTTTCCTATATCTATTGATATAATCATATGATTTTTGTTGTTTTTGCTACTGATATGGTCAGTTATACTGGTAGCTGCTTTTTTTTTAATTGTTTTTGTTTTTAATAGTGAGCCAGATCTGCCTTCTGACATAATCCCTATGCAATCATGGTACATAAGCTTTGTGCTATATAACATTAGTCTCTTGGCTACTATTTTATTTAAGATTTTTATGTCATTCATTAGGAAAATTGGTCTATATTTTCTTCTCTGTTTTTGCTTTCAGGGGCTTAGATATCAAAAGTGTATGTCTGCCATAGAAATATTTGGGGTAGAATTCATTTTTCCCTTTTCTTCTTTTTTCTTTTTTTTTTTTGAAATAAAAATTTATTTATTTAACTTTTTACATTCATTTTCACAAAATTTTGGGTTCCAAATTTTCTCCCCTTTTCTCCCCCCCCCACCCCAATACACCGAGCAATCTAATTTTCCCTATCACCAATATTCCCTCTCTTCTATCATCCCTCCCTTCTTTGTCCCCATCTTCTCTTTTCTCCTGTAGGGCCAGATGACTTTCTATTCCCCATTAACTATATTTCTTATTTCCTAATAGCAAGAAAAATACTCAACAGTTGTTCCTAAAACTTTGAGTTCCAAATTCTCCCCATCCCTCCCTCCCCACCCATTCCCTTTGGAAAGGCAGGCAATTCAACATAGGCCCTATCTGTGTAGTTTTGCAAATGATAACAGTCGTGTTGTATAAGACTAACTGTATTTCCCTCCATCCTATTCTGCCCCCCATTGTTTCTATTTTGTCTTTTGATCCTGTCCCTCCCCAAGAGTGTTGACCTCAAATTGCTCCCTTCTTCCGTAGCCCTCCCTTCCATTATCCCTCCCTCCCTGCTTATCTCCTTTTTCCCCATTTTTCTGTACTATAAGATAGATTTTCATACCAAAATGAGTGTGTATTTTATTCCTTCCTTTAGTCGAATGTGATGAGGGTAAACTTCATGTTTTTTTTCTCAGCTCTCCTCTTTTTCTCTCCACTAAAAAGTTTTCTGCTTGCCTCTTGATTGAGATATAATTAACCCCATTCCATTTCACCCTCTCTCCTCCCACTACATTTCTCTCTCACCATTTACCTTAATTTCTTTTTAAGATATGGTCCCATCTTATTCAATTCACTCTGTGCTCTTTGTCTCTGTGTGTGCGTGCTTGTGTGTATGTGTGTGTGCGTGCACGCATGTACGTGTGTGTTTGTGTGCATCTGTGTGTCTGTGTGTCTGTGTGTGGTCCCACCAACTACCCAGACACTGAAAAATTTTAAGAGTTACAAATATTGTCTTTCCATGTAGGAATGTAAACAGTTCACCTTTCGTAAGTCCCTTATGAATTCTCTTTGCTGTTTCCTTTTTCATGCTTCTCATTCTTGTGTTTGAAAGTCAAATTTTCTTTTCAGCTCTGGTCTTTTCATCAAGAATACTTCAAAGTCCTCTCTTTCATTGAAAGACCATATTTTCCCCTGAAGTATTATACTCAATTTTGCTGGGTAGGTGATTCTTGGTTTTAGCCCTAGTTCCTTTGACTTCTGGAATATCCTATTCCACACTCTTCTATCCCTTAATGTAGAAGCTGCTAGATCTTGAGTTATCCTGATTTTATTTCCACAATACTGGAATTGTTTCTTTCTAGCTGCTTGCAATATTTTCTCCTTATCCTGGGAACTCAGGAATTTGGCCACAATGTTCCTAGGAGTTTCTCTTTTTGGATCTCTTTCAGGCAGTGATCTATGGATTCCTTCAATACTTATTTTGCCCTCTGGTTCTAGAATATCAGGGAAGTTTTCCTTGATAATTTCATGAAAGATGTTGTCTAGTCTCTTTTTTTGATCATGGCTTTCAGGTAGTCCCATAATTTTTAAATTGTCTCTCCTGGATCTATTTTCCAGGTCAGTTGTTTTTCCAATGAGATATTTTATATTCTTTTCCATTTTTTCATTCTTTTGGTTTTGTTTTATGATTTCTTGGTTTCTCAGAAAGTCATTAGACTCCATCTGTTCCATTCTAATCTTGAGAAAACTATTTTCTTCAGTGAGCTTTTGAACCTCTTTTTCCATTTGGCTAATTTTGCTTATGAAAGCATTCTTCTCCTCATTGGCTTTTTGAACCTCTTTTGCCAATTGAGTGAGCCTATTTTTCAAGGTGTTATTTTCTTCAGCATTTTTTTGGATCTCCTTTACCAAGGTATTGACCCGTTTTTCATACTTTTCTTGCATCTCTGTCATTTCTCTTCCCAGTGTTTCCTCCACCTGTCTAACTTGATTTTCAAAATCCTTTCTGAGCTCTTCCAAGGCCTGAGCCCACCGGACATCCACCTCAGATGTCTGGGATAGAGAGGCCCTGACTTCCACGTCTTTCTCTGATGGCAAGCATTGTACTTTGTCATCAGAAATGAAAGGAGGAAGGAACATCTCTTCCCCAATAAAGTAGCTCTCTATGGTCTTATTTTGCTTCCTTTTTCTGGGCATTTTCCCAGCCAGTTACTTGACTTCTGAAATTCCTCTCTACCCCTGCCTAGATCTGCCCAGCTAGTGTTTGGGGTCTGAGATTCAAATGCTACTTCCCAGTCTCAGGGCTTTCCGTGGCAGGCACAGCTGCTATTCAATGTTAGCTTAAGTTCTGGTGCTTGGGTGGGGGCAGGGTCACCTCCCAGGCTCAGTTCCCTCAGGGGCTTTATGCAGAGACCTTCATTAATGGGATAGGTGGGGGCAGGGCCACCTCCCAGGCTCAGTTCCCTCAGGGGGTTTATGCAGAGACCTTTGGTAATGGCCCTGAACTTCTGCCTGCTGGTCTAGGAATCCTGGGGGCCACTGCCAGTGCCTATGCCGCTTCCTCCACTGCTTCCTCCCTCAGGGCTCGAGCCACGGAGACACCCCGCTCCCCTCTCGGCCAGCCCAGATGTCTCTCTCACTGACCTGTAGCGTCTGTGGGCGGAGGGACCTTCGGGGCCCCCGGAGATTCGGTCCCTGAAGCCTGCTCGGATCTGTTCCTCTGGGGCCGTGGCCAGGGCAGCTCAGGGGTGGACTCCACTTTCTGCAGGGTGATGGACCCCTGGGAACCGCTCTCCAGGGCTCTCTGGAATGGAAATCTCTTCCACTGTGTTTCTGTGCGCCTTGCAGTGATCCAGAATTTGTGGGGAGTTCTTCTTACAGGAAATTTATGGGCTGTGGATTCGGAGCTAGCATACGTGAGTCTTTCTACTCAGCCATCTTGGCTCCTCCCCCTAATTTCTTTTTCTAAGATAGTGTTATTTAAGTATTCTATTTCCTCTTCTTCCAATCTGGAAAAGCTATGGTTTTGTATATATTCATCTATTTCACTTAGATTATCAATTTTATTGGCATATAAATGGGCCAAATAGCTCCTAATAATTTCCTTCATTTCATCTTCATTGGTGGTGCATTCACCCTTTTCATCTTTTATGCTGACAATTTTGATTCACTCTTTATTTTTTAAATCAAATTACACAATACTTTATTTTATCACTGCTTTTCAAAAAATAAGCACCTATTTTATTAGTTCAATTTGTTTATTTTCTATTTTATTCATCTCTCCTTTGACTTTCAGAATTTCTATTTTGGTGTTTAATTGGGCAGTTTTAATTTCCTCTGTTTTTTTAAACTTGTACATTTAACTAATTGGTCCAGTCTTTCTCTCTTTCAGTGATATTAGCACTTAGAGATATAAAATTTTCCCTCAGTATGAATTTAGTTGCATCCCATCACTTTTGATATGTTGACTCATTTGTATCATAAACTTTAATGAAATTATGGGTTGACACTATAATTTTGTTCTATGATGCACCAATCATGGTTTTTAAATAGTATTTTATTTTTTTCCCCAGTTATATGTCAAGTACAATTTTAGCATTCATTTCTACAAGATTTTGAGTTCCAACCTCACACCAATCAGATTGCCTAAAGGAAAATGATGAATGTTCGAAAGTATGTGGGAAAATTGAGACACTAATGCACTATTGGTGGAGTTGTGTGCCAATCCAACCACTCTGGAGAGCAATTTGGAACTATGCCCAAAGGGCAACCAAACTGTGCATATCCTTTGATTCAGCAATGCCACTACTAGGTGAATATGTCAAAGAGATTATTAAAAAGGGAAAATATGTAAAAATATTTATGCCATCCCTTTCCATGGTTGCAAAATATTGGAAACTAGGGAGAAACTACTCCATCCATTGGGAAATGCCTGAACACCCTGAGGAATATGAATGTAATAGAACATCATTGTGCAGTAAGAAATGATGAAAAGACAGATTCCAGAAAACCCTGGAAAGACCTGTACGAACTGATGTATAGTGAAATTAACAGAACCAGGATACAGTGTCAACACAATGTGTGATGACCAACTATGAATGACTTCTGTCTTTCTAGCAAATACAATGATCCAAGACAACTACCAAAGACTCATGAAGGAAAATGCTATCCATATCCAAATAAAGAACTGATAGAGTTCAGGTCTAAACATATTTTTCCCACCTACTTTATTGTTTCTTTTTGTTTTACTTCCTTTTTATCTATTTCTTTTTCCATAACTGTGGATTATGGAGTAGTTTTTTTTTGCCCCCAAATTTTGATTTTGACTTCACAGATATTGCTGTCAACATAAACAGATTCTTATAAGACTCTTAGGTAAGCACCCTTCTCCCTGCCTAGCAGAAGACTGATGTTAATACATTTTAATTAGTAAATCAATAAACATTCTTTATTTATTTACTAAGTGTTACTCACTGCACTAAGCTGGAGTTATAAAGAAAGACAAAAATAGCCCTTGCCCTCAAGAAGCTCATATTGTTATGTGGGAGATAACATGTAAATTGCAAGGCATATACAGCAGTAGATGTAGTAGTGGAAAATAGTAGGCTCTCAGAAAGGAAGGCAATAGCAACTGGGGGAGGGTTGGCTAGGAAAGGTTGAATATTATAATGAGGCATAGGGTTAGTCTAATGAGGAGGAGGAGCCTCAAGTGGCGGGGGGTGGGATTTAGATTTTGATCATACCCTTGCTCATAGTCAAAGAGATTCATCTCCACCCAGACCACTAATGGAATTGAACAATTGGCCAGAATTCACCTAAATTAGATTCTCTTTCCCCTTTAATCAGAAATAAACTTCCACTTGAATGGGGTGCCATCCAAGATTGAAGAGAATGTTAATCCAATCTCCTCATTAACCTTATCATTCAGGGAATGCTTTGGCTTATTCTTTAAATGAGGAAATAGAAAAGGTAGTGAGAAACTTGGATTTCCCATCCCATATTAATAATTGTTTTATTAATAATCATTTCTTTCAATAGTAAGCTCTTGAACCAGTAGCTGGGACTCTTGGATTTGTCAAACACCAAGTTATTTTGTCCATTTCCTTATTTGTTCTGTAAAACTTGGACTCGCTCAGAAGGACTAGAATACCACATGTGGCCTCCAGACTACAGGTTCCCCATCGCTAATCTAGCCTGTTACATTGATCAACTACTTTACATCTTATGATGTATCAAATTATTTTGCTTACAGATTTATTTTTTTCTAGTCTGGAACTGCTGGGAAATGTTCCTTATTGTTTCATTGATTCTCTTGATATTCTTGATTTTCAGATGAACTTTAATTTCTCTACCTCTATAAAGTAATTCTTTGGTAGTTTCACTGGTACAGCACTGAACATGTAAATTAGATACAATTGGCATTTTTATTGTTTTGACTTGACCTATGCATGAGCAATTTAATTTATTCACTTATTTATGTCTCTCTTTAATTGTGCGAAGAGTGTTTTGTAATCATGTTCAGAAAGTTCCTATGTGTCTCTTGCCAGGTAATCTCCCAAATACTAAACTGTCTGTAGTTATTTTAAATGCAATTCCTCTTTCTATTTCACCCTATCACTTTTTTTTCTTTTGGTAGCATATGGAAATGCTGATGATTTGAACAGCTACATGTAATGTCCTGAAATTTTCCCAAGAATGTCTATTGTTTTGCTCAGTTTTAGTGTTTTCTTAGCAAATCATCATCTCATCTGCAGAAAGTGATAGTTTGCTTTGCTTTGTCTATATTTCTGCTTTTATTTTTTTCTTCTTTTATCGCTATAGCTAGCACTTCTAGAACAATATTGAATAACAATTATGATGAAAGACATCCTTGTTTCACTTCTAATATTATTGGAAAGTATATTCCCATTACAGATCATACTTGCTCTTGATATTAGGTTGATATTATTACTATTATTTTAAAGAAAGCTCCACTTAATTTTCAATTAAAAAAAAGAACTGCTATTGTATATTGTTTAGTGTTTTTCCATATTTGTTTATGTAACCATGTAATTTTGTTATTAATATGGTCAATTATACTTATAGTTAACTAGTTCTGCATTACTAGCATAAATTCAGCTTAGTAATAGTGAATGATCTTTGTGGTACTTTGATGCAAGTTTTGCACTAGTATATTATTTTAAAATTTTGCTTCAATATTTATCATTTAAATTGATTGTAGTTTCCTTCTCTCTTTTGATTCTCCCCAGTTTATGTATCAGATCGTATTTGTGTTGAGGTGGAGCCAAGATGGAAGGATAGAAGAGAATTTACCCCAAACTCTCTCAATATTAAACCTCAAATTTTAAATAAGATATCAAAATGAAGCCTAGTGTGATGTGCTTTTCTAACCCAAGACAAAATAGGAGGTTGGAAGGAGAGGTCTCTGACACTAGGGTACAAGCTGCCCAGGAGCACAGTGGGTAGTAATAGTAGCTGGCAGCAAGGAGGAGGCAGCAAGAGTAACAGGAGGAGTTTTGTGAGCTCTGACTATGCAATCCAGAACTACATAGATTTAGACACAAAATAAACTGGAAAGAAGTTGAGGTGAATAGAATTTTAGAGATTTAAATATTAGTGTGCTAGAGAAAACTGAATGGAAACAGAAAAGAATATACCTTTCCATAGCTGTACATGGCACCTTCACAATATTTGACCAAATATTATGGTGTGTTAATAAATGGTCATTTTCAGAGGAAAAAGCCCAAGTCATCAATGGCCATTAAAAAGAAATGCTTTCAAACTGGAGAAGTACAAATTAAAAATGTGAGATATGATTTCACACCTATTAAATTGGCAAAAATGGCTAAAAAAGGAAAATGACAAATGCTGGGGGGGTTGTGCTAAAGCAGATACATTAATGCCATGTTGATGGATCTGTATATTTTCCCATTTCATCTAGAAAGAAATTTGGGATGATCAAAAAAGCCAATAGTGAGTTCAATGAAGAGAAATTAGAAATGAATGAAGAGAAAATTAGAACAAAAATTAGAAATCATTTTGACCAATGGTATGCCCATAAACTTGACAATCTTAGTTAAATGGATGAATATTTACAAAATATAAATTATTCATATCAACAGAAGAGGAAGCAAAATATTTAAATAATCCCATGTCAGAAAAAGAATTTGAACAAGCCATCAATGAACTCTGTAGGAGAAGTCTCCAGGGCCAGATTCATTTATAAGCACATTCTATCAAACATTTAAGAACAATTAATTCCAATGCCATATACATTATTTGGAAAAATTGGTGAAGAAAGAGTCCTTCCAAATTCTTTTTATGATTCAGATATGGTCCTGATACCTAAACCTAGAAGAGTCAAAATAGAAAAAGAAAATTATTGACCAATATCCCTAGTGAATATGGATGCAAAAGTTTTAAATAAAATATTGGCAAAAAAATTACAGCAAATTATCATGAGAATATACACCATGATCAGGTGGGATTGATGCTAAAAAAGCAGGGCTGCTTCAATGTTAGGAAATCTATCAACATAATTGATCATATCAACAATAAAACTAACAGAAACCATATGATTATCTCAACAGAAGTGGAAAAATCTTTTGCAAAAATACAACACCCATTCCTTTTAAAATCACTACAGAGCCTAGGAATAAATGGATCCTTCCTTAAAATGATAAGTAGCATCTATCTAAAAGCATCAGCAAGCATTATATGTAATGGGAATAAGCTAGAAACATTTCCAATGACATCGAAGGTGAAACAAGGATGTCCATTATCACCACTGTTATTCAATATGGTACTAGAAATGATACCTTTAGGAATAAGAAAAAGAAATTGAAGGAGTTAGAATAGGCAAAGAAGAAGCTAAGCCATCACTCTTTGCAGATGATATGATGATATACTTTGAGAATACTTGAGAATCAAGAAAAAAATTACTTGAAAAAATAAACGTCTTTAAGAGAGTTGCAGAATATAAAATAAATCCACATAAGTCATAGGCATTTCTATATATTACTATTGCTAGGGGAGTTGTCCTAGCTATAGCAGATCTTAAATTGTAGCATAAAACAGCAATCATCAAAACTCCTTGGTCCAGCCTGAGAAAGAAAGTGGTGGATCAGTGGGATAGGAGAGGAAAACAAGACACAGTAATCAATTACTATGGAAATCTACTATTTGAGAAACCAAAGACCCCAGCTTCTTAGATAAGAATTCACCATTTTACAAAAACTACTGGGAAAACTGGAAAACAGCAAAAGATAAATTGTGAATACACCAATGTCTGATACCATATAACAAAATGAAGTGAAAATGGGTAATGGAAAATGATCTAGATATAAAGGCTTATACTTTAAGCAAACTGGGAGAGCAAGAAATAGTTGAGCTGTCAGATTTATGGAAAATGGAAGAATTTATGATCAAACAAGTGATAGAAAAAATTATGGAATGCTAAATGGATAATTTTGATTCCACTAAATCGAAAAGTTTTTGTACAAAGTCAATTCAACCAAGATTAGAAGGGAAGCAGAAAATTGGGAGAGGATTTTCACAACCAGTATCTGTGATAAAGGTCTCATTTCAAAAATATATATAGAAATGACTAAAATTTATAAATACAAGTCATTCTCCAATTGTTAAAGAGTCAAATGATAGGAACAGACAGTTTTCAGATGAAGTAATTAAAGCTACATATAATCATATGACAAAATGCTCTAAATCACTATTGATCTGAGAAATACAAATCAAAACAACTTTGATGAACCACATCACACCTATCAGATTGGCTAACATGATAAAATAGGAAAATCATAAATGCTGGAGAAGTTGTGGGAAAATTAGAAGACTAAGGTATTGTTGGTGGAGTTGTGAACTGATCTAACCATTCTGAAAACATTTGGGAACTATGCCAGAAGGGTTTCATAAATGTACATAGTCTTTGACCCAGTGATGCCATTTCTAGGGTTGCATCCCAAAGAGACGACAAAAATGAGAAAAGAATCCACCTTCACAAAAATTATTTATGACAGGTTTTTTTTTTGTGGTAGCCAAGAATTGAAAACTGAGGGTATCAGTTGGGAATAGTTAAACAAGTTGTGGTATATGAATATAATTGCATACTATTGAGCTATAAGAAATGATGAGCAGGCAGACTTCAAAAATTAGAAGAATTATATGAACTGATGCCGAGAGAAATGGGCAGAAACAAGAGAACATCGTACACACTAATGACCACATTAGATGATGATTAATGTTGATAAATTTCTCTCTTTTCAGCAATGAAAGGATCTTGGAAAACTCAAAAAACTCTTGGAAAATGCTATCCACATCCAGAGAAAGAACTTTGGAGTCTGATTGCAAATTAAAACATACTATTTATTCTCTGTTTGTTTGTTTTATTTTTCTCCTGGTTGCTTTCATTCTTTGTAATTCTTCAATACAATATGACTAATGTGAAAATATATTTAATAAGAATGTATGTAGAGCCTTTGTCAGATTGTATTCTGTCTAAGAGAGTGGAGGGAGGTGGAGAAAATTTAAGATTCAAAAGTTTATGGAAGTGAATGCTGAAACCTAAGACTAAATAAATTTTTTTAAAAAAGAATTAATTTTAAAAAAATATTTGGCAGAGTACACTTATAAATGGGAGAGGTCTTGAGGAAGGGTCGGGAGTGGTTCTTTGGAAGTTTATTTATGGTTTGTACAATTTCTTTTTCTAAGTTGGAGTTATTTAAAGACTCCATTTCCTGTTTTTTTAATCTGGGCAAGTTATATTTTTATAAATATCCATCTATCACATTGACATTGTTAATTTTATTGGCACATGTTTAGGCAAAATGACT
Source organism: Bettongia penicillata ogilbyi (assembly GCA_023548195.1). NCBI lineage: Eukaryota > Metazoa > Chordata > Mammalia > Diprotodontia > Potoroidae > Bettongia > Bettongia penicillata. Next base: position 376,127 of record JAJHZJ010000134.1, read on the forward strand.
CCTAATAATGAGGTTCGGTGTTTCAGAGGTTGCTGCAACCATACAATTTCATGTACAAAGAGTACCGATTCTCTGTCAACTCGCCATGTTTCTCAAACCTTCCAAGTATAGAAACCATTTGAATGTATTTGTAAGTCAAATACATTCTTATACACCCTTGTTAGTTGCACCCTATGTCTCATCAGGAGCTACTGATTCCTAAATTTTTGAGGGGTAACTAAGAAATTCAAATCCCACCTTCAGATACTGTCTTTTTTTTTATATCAGATCTTTATTTTAAGGGAACTTTAATGGAAAGCAATTCTGAAAACATCATTTGTGCTTCTAAGTCCTTTAGTTTCTTGTCCAAGAACTCATTTTTTTACAATAGATCTCTATTTGATATTTTTTATAGGTATTATTCATATATTCTAACAAATCGTAAGTGGTTTATTACATTGTTTTTCAACAAATGGCACCAGAAGATGGCAATCATTCTTCTTAGGTCAATATATATTTGTCTCAAGAAGTCATCAACCACCTACGCTCATCTTTTCCCAATGACCTTACTGGATCTCAACTGCCAAGATATGAGTTTAAAATGTGAGTATTTATATAGTAATTCCTTTTAGGACAATTACCTGCTCACCTCTCAACTTCTTCCTCTGGAGCTTCCATAACCTGATATGAACAAAAGAAATCCTATAGTGATCTTGTGAAACCTAGAGACAAGAGCAGACAGATCATATCTAAGTGTGATCAGAGGATGGACAACTAACAGCTGCCAAGGACCCAATCCATTAACTTGGGGGAGTAGGTTACTTAATTGTAGTAAGAACACCCTTTTAATGATCAGAGAGGGGAATTGAAGGTATTGAGAAAAACTGGAATACACACTGACTTCATCAGTGAATTGATGACTACATGATATATCACACTCTTTAAGGCTGATGAATTGATTAGTTACATGATATCCTGCTGTCCTCTATATATTATAGAAAGCAAGGGTAAAGGCAGTTGTGGGTGAAGATAGCTCTGCCACAGAGATAAAAAAATAGAGATATTTCCACCCTGATTTAATGTATGCAATTTCTGTTATTCATGGTGCTGGGAAACATATTTAAATGTCAATATGGGAGAGACATTATTTTCTTTTCTTCAATTTTTGAGAAATTTGATGCCACCTCTGGAGTCCCTTGATTATCCTTTTCTTGCATTCTGTCTCAGAAAATGTTATCATTCTTTTTGACTCAATTTCCCTATTCATGTCCTAATTAAAAATTTTCTGAAGCTATTTGTGATGAAATTGTACCTTTCATCAAGTAACTATTTCATGAATGAGATATGAAAAGTTAAGTATTGAGAGTTTAACTCATCTTTGTTATAATGTGCAAGGTGAACTGATTAATATCGTGGTTAATTGCTACCTGGGGAAATTACTCCTGTAGGAATCAGACTATGATGACAGCTCTCCAATATTAGACAAAAACATTGGGTTGAACATTGACCCACATTCCGATTGTATTATTTAAACCATTTCCCCCCTCTTTTTAGTTTTGTACAGTTGGGGCTTAGACTCTACTGCTGTATGATAGGGACCTAGATTATGTTTAGATCCAGATAGTATAATATCCAAATAGAGGTATGTCTTTTCTAAGATTCATTCGTTAATCTTGAGTGTATCAGAAAGAGGAGATTCTCATTCATCTACTGCTGATTTAGACTGCAGGTTAACTATGCTTCCTTCTGGACTAGATAGATAGATAGATAGATAGATAGATAGATAGATAGATAGATAGATCCAAATGAAGATAGATAGATATAAATACTTATAGATAAATCTCTCTACACAGATCTATCATCAATCATCTATCCACTTACCTATTTTGTCCAGAAGAAAGAAGAGTCAATCCAGGTAAGTCATGTATATAACTATGTCTATATACATATCTACATCTCTGTTTATAGATATATAAATCTATACATCTATTTCTTTGAAAAAAATAATGGGCAGATGTTTTGTCCAGACTAGATAGTTTGGTGAGAATCCTTCTCATTTCTCACTTGGAAAATTTCCCTTATTCTTATTATAAAGGAAAATATAAGGAATTCAAAGAAGTGAGAGTTTAGTGTGGGTTGGAGTAACTGAAAACTTGTTAAAGGAAATAGAATTTTGATTTGGCCTTGAATAACCAGTATCCTCACAACCAGTGCTGTCCATTAGCACTTCTTACTACCCTAATAATATTCTTTAGTAGGAGTGTCAAGATCATGGAATTAAAGTTGGAGGGGACTCTAGGGACCATTCCATTCCACATAGTTAATTTCCAGCTGAAGAAATTGAACTCCAGAAAAATTAAGAGACTTGCTCAAGGGCACACAGGAAACAAGTGGCTAAACTGGGATTTGAATCCAAGTCGACTGAGTTCTAATCCAGTCCTCTTTCCATTGTACCCTACTGTTTCTCCAGAAAGTAGCCTACCAGCTAACCAAAAAGTAATGTATATGTATGCAAAGCTACACCTAAATCATTCATTTACAATGGTACCTTGAGTCAGATCTCTCTCTCTCTGTTTCTCTGTCTCTGTCTCTCTGTCTCTCTCTGTCTCTCTGTCTCTCTCTGTCTCTCTGTCTCTCTCTCTCTGTCTCTCTCTGTCTCTCTCTCTCTCTCTCTCTCTGTCTCTCTCTCTCTCTCTTTCTCTCTCTTTCTCTTTTTTCCCTCTCTCCCCTCAGTGTGTGTGTGTATGTATATGTTTGTGTATATGTGTGTGCATGAATGTATGTGTGTACATGCATGTGTAAAATCCCATTTGATTCTTATAATAATAACAAGCATGCAAGGGAGATGATACAAGTCCTATTATTTCAGCCTTGCCTATGAGTATACTGAGGTTCAGAGAGAAAGTACGACTTATAAAGTCACACAGCATTGTAAGTGCTGGAGTCAGAAACCTAACCCAAGTGTCCTTTGTGCAGGGTTCTTTCTATCATGCCGCACTGACTCTCAAAAGCTAGCTCTTTTCTGTGGGTTCAATACCACACTATCTACTGATGCAGCAGGATGGCCTAATGTAGAGTGTTTGATTTAAAGAAACTAAACTCCAGTTTCAAATTCTATCCTGGCCACCAACTAACTGTATGACCTTGGACATCTGCTTCCTGATCTGTAATATGAGATGCTTGGACTAAATCAGAGGTATTAAATACATGACCCAGTGCAGCCCACAACACTTTTGAATATAACCTATACTACATTAAAACACAATTGGGAAAGGGATAGTATCACATTTAAAACTAAGTCAATATTTGTAAGGATCCTTATGTATGGTTTAGTGACCGTCATTTCTATTTGAGCTTGACACCACTACACTAGTTGACCTTTAAAGTTCCTTTCAATTGTAAACCTATTAGCTTATGCTGCCACTTGGATGTCCCCCTGATCTACATGTTAAAGATGGTCTAAAAGACACTTACCATTTTAACCTAAACCAGTTTGTTATCCTGTTTTCCATCTTTCTTGCTTCTTAAATCCAATCACTTAAGAAATCTTTTTCATTAATTCCACCTCTGTTTTATCTCTTTCCCTACTTTTCCATTCTCATGGTCACTATCACATTTTCTTAACTGCTATAGTAGATTTCTGTTTGTATGCCTTCTGTTCTCTCTACTCCAACAATAATATGTATAATGAAAATATCTGACATTTATCACATTTTCATGATTTAAAATTAAATGCTTACAATTACCTCATTTATCTCAACTTCACCACAGTCATGTTAAGTAGCTACTTTAAGCACAATCCCAATTTTGCAAGTGGAAAATTTGGGGCTCAATAAGTGGTTTGCCCATTATCACACAACTAATGTTGAAGGTCAGATTTGGCCTCAGGTCTTCTTGACTCTAAGTTTATAGTCTATTCATTATTCCAGCTGCTCTCATACACTTTAACTGAATCTCTACATCTCCATCAGATTATACCAAAAATAACTTTTAACACATCTCTCCTCACAATCCTTCAATGCTTGCATTCAATGCTTTCTGCAATCTGGCCTCAATCTATACTTTTATACTTCTATCTATCTTTTTTCTTATGATTTTATTTTAATTCTATCCAAGGTAGTTTCTCATTTTCTCCCACATATGCACATGGTGCATATGTTTTCTGAGCTAAAAATAAAGAAACATACATTGTCTGTCAAACAATATTTGTTTTCAAATTCTGATTAGCCTATCAAGAACTTTTTAGCGTTTTACTGTCATTTAGGATACTAGGAATCCCTCCTGGTTTTTTATACTCTGCAAACTTAACAATGATGTCAACTATACCTTCTTCCAAGTGACTGCATGAAAAACTTTAAACAGTAGAGGACTAATCACAGATCTCTAAGAACCCTTCTTCCAAGTTAATGTCAATCCATTAACTCTGAGTCTACCCACTAACCATCTAATTGGATTACCATGTAGTTCAAATGTCACCACATTTTGACAAGAATATATTGAAATACCTAATCAAATGTGTCTCTAAAATATTAAAAATCTATAATTATAGCACCTGCCCGATTTATGAAAATAATAACCCTGTCTGAAAAAGAAATGAGGTTAATCTGGTATGACCTTGTTGAAGTCATGATGCTTTGTCATCACCATTTTCTTTTCAAGATGGTAAGTAACCATTCTAGGATTTCACTAAGAATAAAAGTCAAACTCACTGGCCTATAGTTTACAGCTGAAATTCTCTTTCTTATTTTGAAAATGAGAACATGTATCTTTTTTTTTTGTTGTTCTTGTAGTGCTTCTCCTGGTCTCCATAGTCTTCCAATATCACTTTTAGTGACTCAGTCATAATATTAGAAAGGTATTTCAGTTAACACAAACTAAAGTCTGTTTTGGAGCAAGTGATGTTGCTTTCTCACTATCTTTGTACTGATCTTGTGGATTAACCACTTTTACTCTGTCTTTTTTAAGTCAAAAGGTCTCTTTGTCAGAGGAAAGAAGCAAAGTAAAAATTAGATTTTATACCTTCATTTTGGCATCTGTTATCATATTCCCATGAATGTTGACCATCCTTCTTCTCTGATGTTCCTTTTTTTCAATCCAACTTTCAAAAATTATTCTGAAGCCCTTAACTTTCCTCCCTAGCCTCAGGTTATTTTGAACTTAAGTATTCCTGACACATTACTCCTACAAAATTCTGCCATATATTTGTGTCCATTCTCTGTTTCCTGTATTGGATACAATACACTACACTTACCTTTTTAGAATCTAAGTTGGTTTATGAGTTTTCTGTGCATTAACATCACTCTCCTAAGTTCAGTATGATTTTAACTCCTCATGGGAATTCTTTTTGCATATTCAATATTGCATTCTTCAAAGATCCACATCCCCCTTGGCCTGATTTATGCTGTAGAGTTTTAGGAAATGAGATACTACTTATCTTTTCCACAAATCATTTGAAATCTACACTTCCTAAATTGAGGTTGCTTCTCAGAATAAATCTAGATTTCCTTGCTCTCTATGGTTATTATTCATGGTCAGTATTTGTCTCTGAACTATCGGTTTATTTCTTATTTTGTTCCATGTGGTCTGTAGTATATTTCCACAATATTTTTTTTAATTTCTCAATTTCTTAATCTTTATCCAAATTATCTTATGCCATATATGACCCTTCTACTTCCTGAATTTCCTCACCTAAGTATATCTTAAGAAAGATTACTATTCTTCCTTTTACTCCTTTACCTAAAGTTTTATATTCCCTTTAAAAAGCTAAGTATTTAAAGAGCTATATTCTGATTATGTATCTTATTAATGACTGCCATGAGGTAAAATTTGCCTCCATGCTTTTGCATAGGTATTCATTTTACATATTACTCATATTCTGTACATTTATGTGTATCCATAGTTTTTTTAATTAATAGTTCCTTTCTTGAATTCTAGGTTGTTCAAATTACTGGGCATATCTGATATTATTGTATTCCTATATTAGAATTCATTCTGTGATAAACAACTTGATGAGGTGGGAAAATTTTTTCCTACTGATTCACTTCCAATTTGTTTGCGTATATGAAAGTCCTCTTAATCAAGATTTTCTGTACTTTAGAAAAATATTTTTTCAAGTTGTTTAAAGATGTATATTTCAAATCTAAAATTCAACCACTCAAAAGTTTGTAACTGAAAATCTATGTTTAAGCTATGAATAAAAATTTGTGTTTAAACTATTAAAACTACTAAGACTTTTTTTGGACATTTTACATACATAACCATGTATGTACATATATAAATACATATGTTCATATTGTATGTGTGAGTGTTGTTCATGATAACAAATGCAAAGCTTGCAATTTGAATTCCAAAAGTCTATTGTTCAAAGAACCCAGCTATATTTTTGATGATGACAGGACATGACTTTTTAGAGTAGAATTCATCCCAAATTATCCAAAGGAAACTCAAATATATTTCATCTGCATGTGTATGTTTATGTATATATCCATAGACTTCTTGTAAGGAATAATTATAGGGCAAATTTTAGGGCAATCCATATTCATAAAGTTATATAGGAAACAATGCATTCTAATTCTTTAGTATTTCATCTTCTCTAGATTCTCAGTAATGTCCTCACAAGATGTGTTCTATGAATGCTTGGTAAATAAATAACCAAATTTGCCTCCTTACAGCTCTAGGTAATTTGGAAAAGGAATGGAAACACTATATCAGAATTCCACTGACTTTATCTTTTTGGGACTCTTCACCAATCCTGTGTTCCCTGGCTTGATCTTCACTATCATTTTATCTATCTTTGTGGTGGCTGTAATGGCCAATGTCATCATGATTCTGCTTATCCACATGGACTCCAGGCTTCATACTCCCATGTACTTTTTACTTAGTCAACTCTCTATCATGGACACTGTCTACATCTGCATCACAGTTCCTAAGATGTTGGCAGATGTTCTGTCCAGGGAAAAGAACATTTCCTTTTTGGGCTGTGCAGTTCAGATCTTTCTTTACCTGACTTTGTTTGGGAGTGAGTCCTTTTTCTTGGGTCTCATGGCTTATGATCGCTATGTAGCTGTTTGTAACCCCCTCCATTATCCTCTCTTAATGAACCATAGGGTCTGCTTGCTTATGGTAGTGGGGTCCTGGATTGGTGGTTCCCTTGATGGCTTTATGTTGACCCCTGTCACTATGAGTTTTCCTTATTGTGGCTCACGAAAAATCAACCACTTTTTCTGTGAGATTCCTGCTGTGCTAAAATTGTCATGTGCAGACACATCCCTGTATGAGACCCTTATGTATGCCTGTTGTGTCCTCATGCTCATAGTTCCCATATCCCTTATCTCTTTTTCTTATATCCAGATCTGGGTTACTGTCACTCACATGAATTCTTCTGAAGGTAGACACAAAGCCTTAGCCACCTGTTCATCCCACATAATAGTAGTCAGTATTTTCTATGGGGCTGCTTTCTATTCCAATGTCTTGCCCCGTTCCTTTCACACACCAGAAAAAGACAAAATAGTTTCAGCTTTTTACACCATTCTTACCCCTATGCTCAACCCTGTGATATACAGTTTAAGAAATAAAGATGTGTCAGCAGCTCTAAAAAAAACATTAAGAAAATGTGCTTCTTCCCAGAAAAGTCAAATAAAAGATTGATAGGAAGTAATATATGAGATGGTGAATACCTAACTCAGCTATTATCTCTATCACATCTTCACATGTTAAACATTGTCTCAATAAAATGTTTATTTAGAAAACATCGCATTTAATGACATCTAGGTTGCACAAGGATTTTATCACTAAAAAGTTATTGTCATCTTTCATTTACCTTCAATTTCTCCTTGTCTACTGGCCCCTTCCCTACTACCTACTAACAAGCCTGTGTCTCACCCATGCTCAAAAAATCCTCACTTGATCCATCCATCCCCAATACCTATCTATCATCTTCTATCTTGTCTGCCTTTAAGGTTAAATTCCCTGAGAATGTATTCTAATAGATTTCCTCCACTTCCTCTCCTTTAATTCTCTTCTTAATTCCCTGTAATATAACTTTTGATTTTGTTATTTCACCAAAACTGCTCTCTCCAAAGTTATCAATGATTTTGTAACTGCCAAATCCAATGACCTTCCTCAATTCTCCTTCTGCTTGACCTCTCTTTAGCCTTTAACACTGTCTATCACCACCTTCTCCTTGATACTCTGTTCTTTCTAGATTTCAGGGACACCATTCTCTCCTGGTTCTCATCCAACATATTTGATTGCACCTTATCTATCTCCTTTGATGAATCCTCATTCAGATCACACCCTCTAACCAGTGTCTCCCAGAATTTTGTTCAAGATTCTCTTCTCTGTGTCTTCACTTGGTGATCTCATTAGTTCCCATGGATTTAATTTCCTCTGTATTTGATGATGCTTAAATCTACTGATCTAGTCCTAAACTCTCTTCTAATCTCCAGTGTTGCACCTCTAACTATCCTTCAGATATGTCAACCTAGATATCCAATAAGCATTTTAAATTCATGTCTCAAACTAAGCTTGTTATCTTTCTCAAATATTCCTCTCCACATGCAAAATTCCCTAATTCTTCTGAGAGTAGTAATCCTTGCCATCTTCCAGGCTTGTAACCTAGGTGTCATCCTCAACACCACTGTATCTTACCCTACCCACCATATCAAACATATTGCCAAGCCCTGAAGATTTCACCTTTGTAGCATCTTTCAATTATGTCCCCTTCTTTTTTCTAATATTCCCATCACCCTCGTACAAAACCCCATCATCTCACACTTACACTATTGCCATAGCCTGCTGATTGAACTTTCAGCCAGAAGTATTTCCCCACTATAATCCCTGTTCCAGTCAAAGGCCAAAGTGATTTTACTTAAGTGCCAGTCTGACTATGTCATCCCCATACTCAATAAAATCCACTGACTCTCTGTCACCTCCAGAATCAAATAAAATTTTCTCTCCTTTGGCATTCAAAGCATATATAAACTCCTACATACTTTCAGTTTTTTATGTCTTATATTCCTTCCCCACCATGTACTCTTTGATAGTGACATGAACCTTTCTTGCTATTCTGTGAAAAAGACACTCCATCTCTCAGTTCTGACATTTGGAAGTTATGTGGATAATGAATTGAAAAAGAGAGACACTGGAGGGAGTCAAAGAAAATGACTATCACCTAATCTAGACCAAAGGAAAGAATGGTCAAATATAGTGTCTCCACAAGTTAAAATTGACCTGATTGAGAAAGTGGCAGAAACCTAGGCTATGGGAGTGGAAAAAAGGGGATGCAAGTAAAATCAATAAAAATGGGCAACTGAATGATTATTTTTAATGGAGAGTTGGTAACTCTGAGGTTTTGAACCTGGGAGAGTAGTGGTATCCTCAAAAGACAACATGTAAGTTTGGAAGAATGATAAGTTTCGGAGGGAAGATAAGAAGTTCTCTTCTTGATATAGTTAAGGGAGATATATCAATAAGGCAGTTTATGATGGAAGACTGGCACTTGGGGTGGGTGAGGAATTATGACTGAAAATAAATATATAGATTTGAGAGTCAGATCACCAAAGGAATAGGTTAGAGAAGAAAGATGGGTCTCAAGATAGAGATTTGGGAAAAAAACTCACGTTAAAGGGATATGACTATACATCAGTAGATGTATAAATGTCGAGCAAAATAGACTTGGGAGCGAGTGGGACAAAGATACAGGTATAGTGCTGTAAAATGAGGGATTTGGGCTAAATATTTGGACTCTATACTCCCTTTCAGCTCTAACTCTACTTCAGTCACAACTCTTTACTGAAGACTGAAGAAAGGAAGAATAAAATGGTAAATAAGGTAGTTATATTTTGAGATGTAAAATAAGTGAGGAAAGGGTGCTCATGTGGCATCTATTTCCTCAGTAAAGTAGAAAATAAAAGCCACTACTGGAATTAAAGGGGAAAATTAGGGTAGAAAGAAGTTGAAGTAAGAGGGAAAGATTTTGGAAGATCAAAATCAAGGGAAAGAATTCAGGTTACGTATTTGCAGAGATTTTTCTTTCTTGGAGTACAGGTGTGCTCATTTTAATTCTCCTCAGAATTTAAGACAAAGTCTTTTGTGTTTCAAGTTTTGAAAATTCAAAAAATCCGTGAGATTCTTCCTGCCAACATTTCCAAGGGACAAATCAATTTTGAATCAAAGGGTAACTGTCACTTTCTCAATCAGGTCAATTTAAACTGATAGGGAGAATTTGCTATTGAGACATAGTGTATTAGATAGTTGAATAAAGGAGAGGCAGGTAATTCCGCCTTGCTAGAAGATAAATTAGCATGAGACAGATAATTCAAAATATTGCTTTACATGTCTGACTTGGTATATAGACAGCTAAAAAAATTTTTAAAAACTAAACCTGTGATTTCACTGGTGTTGGGAGTTCTTGGTGATGAGCTTCCTCCACCAAAGTAGATTGACACTTTCTTTAAGTAACATACAGAATTTGAGAGTTGTCTAGAAGACAACTGCCTCTGTCTCTGTCTCTCTCCCATTCACTCTCTCTCACTGTGTGTCTGTCTCTCTTTCCTTCCCTCCCTTCTTCATCTCCTTCTCCCTCTCTTCCCTTGAAGGGAAGGGAAACCAACCCTACCAGTCTTAGTGACTTTTGAATAATGTGCTGCCTAAGAGACCTTGACCTTGAACTTCTGGGCTCTGACTGCCTTTTCTGCTATGTTTCTTTCCCTACATAGGTAATCAAAATAGACTTCTCTAGGTTCATTGACACAGGATGACTGACATTCAGAAAAAAGAGCCCTGTAGCTATTGCTTTAATGATCGGTAGGAAAAAGAGCCAAACTCTTTCCCTGACCAGTAAATGTAATGTGCCCTTAGGGACAGTTAACAAGCAAGGTGAAGGTGAAAGACTGACTGATTCAACAGTATAACAAATTGTCAAATACTTTGGGTTTTTTTTTTAATCAAACTCCCAGGAAGTTATAATGAGAATTATAAGTTATTGCTTCATATCAATGTGCACTTGTGAGTCTTTTTGTTATAATAATATCTTTTATGTGGAGAAAATAAATAGTTATTCTGTACCTAATATGTTCCCTTTTGGGAAGACCCTAGACATGAGCCAAATTTTAAGCTTTAAGTGGTTTTCTCTAGGGTTTTGGAGATGTGAGCATATAAAACTCCAAGATTTCAAATAAAAATGTTTCATTCTTTCCCTTCAGAGGCAGGCTCTCCTAGGGCTCTGAACCTTCCCCAAGTGCATGGGTCCAGAGCCATGGGGATTCTTTAAAAGGGAGAGAATGGGTGGCCCAGCTCTGCTGACCCCAGTAGCAGGTCTGTATTGTTAAAGGTGTTTTTCATTGTCAAGAACTAGGAATGTTTAGTAGTGAGATTACTGGAAGAGTATACGAAAAAAATTAATAACATTTCTTTCATAATTAAAAATTGTTTTTAAGTATTTGGATCAATTCACGATATTATCATCTTTCAACTGGTATGCCTGTATTTCTATTGGTTTTCTAACAATGAATTTTCCTCTTTCCTGATTTAATGAACACCATGATCTTAAATTCTTTGAATCTGCAATTGTCAGGCTATTCACAATTTTGAATGTTTTAGATGCTTGCTGGTAGTTTGTATTTATCCTTTTGAAATGTTGTTCATATTGTATGATTATATATTTATAAATCACAATTTAGCACATATCTTGATTCCTGGTAAAAATTCAAAGTTTAACTTTTATCAAAGATACTTTTTTTTAATTTGTAGAATAAAACAAGCATTACTATAATATAGTATAATAAAAAAAAGATGATTGCATGCAAAACTGGTCTATTACATAACCTTTGCTATTCCTCTAGATATATAATAAAACAATCACGTAAATTTCCTCCTTTTTTCTCCCCCACCCCAGCCTTAGATTTGGTTAACATTAGACACAAATATGTACATACACACATATGTACGCATACACACAAATACATATATAATAAAAATAATTCCATACGTATTTCTAATCATCAGTTCTTTCTCCAGATGCAGATAGAATCTTCCTTCTATGTCATTTATTGTTAATTTACATATTTATAATGGTGAAAATGACTAATTTGTTCAGTCATTCTTAAAACAATATAACCGCTACCATATACAACATTCTCTTGTTACTGCTCATTTTACTATTCATTGTTTAGTGCAACTCTTTTCATGTTCTTCTAAGATTATTGAATTCATTAGATCTTATAGCACAGTAGTATTCCATGAAAACCATATACCACAAATTATTCAGCCATTACCTGACAGACATCTCCACAATTTCCAGTTCTTTGCCACCAAAAAGAGGTGTTATGAACATTTCAGAACATATAGGTTCTTTTGCTTTTTCCCTAATCATCTAGGGAAACAGACCTAGGGGTGTATTGCTGGGTCAAAAAATATAGGCCTTTTAATAATTCTTGGGGCACAATTCCAGATTCATCTACAAAATAGTTGGGTCAGTTCACAGTTCCACCAACAATGAATTAGTAGCCCAATTTTTCCACATCCCTTCCAACATTTATCACTTTCCTCATAAATCATTTTAGCCCATTGATAGGTATAAAATGATATTTTAATATCATAATTTGTATTCTCTAATCAATAATGATTTAGAGCATTTTTTTATATGGCTCTGTATAGATCTGATGACTTCATTGGAAAACTGCCTGTTTACATCTTTGACCATTTATCAACTGGGGAATGATTCATGTTCTTACAGTTTTGACAAGTTCTTTATATATTGGAGAAATGAGACCTTTATCTGAAAAACTGATTATAATTTTTTTTCAATTTTCTGCTTTCCATCTCAGTTTGGCTACATTTGTTTTATATGTAGAAAACATTTAAAATTTAATATAATTTAAATTATGCTTTTTCATCTCATTCTGTTCTCTGTCTTTTGTTTTTTTAATAAATTGTTCACATATTCATAAGTCCAATAAATAATATGTTCCATTTTCTTCAAATTGTCTTGCAATATATCTGTTTATAACTTGATCATTTATCTATTTGGACCTTTTCTTAGTAAACATTGTGAAATTTTGGTCTATGCTCAATTTCTGCCACTTTACTTTCCGGTTTTCCCAACAATGTTGGTCAAATGATGAATTCTTATCCCCAAATCTTTTAAATAATTTTAAATGAGGAAACTCTTACTATCTCTTGCATGATTTTATCTGTGATATATGATAATGCTGAAAATGTGTATGGATTTAATCTATACTCTGCTTTTTTGCTCAAATGATTAATTATTTCAACTAACGTTTTAGTAGAGCCTTTGGAATTTTTCAAATACATCATTATATCATTTTCAAAAGGAGATGATTCATTTAGTAATCTAATCCATTGTTATTGTACTCAGGTAAGTCCAAGATATTCAAATGTAAGCTATTATTAAAGAATATTTTGGGGTTCGGTTTTCTTAAAACAAACTTCTGAAAGTATTAGTAACTTTATAGTTAGCAAAGTGACCTGATACTTTATTTGTTTTATTTCTGTACATTTTTGTTATTTCTTTTTAAAATGACACTCCGCCAAAACAATATTGTGCATATAGTTGAATAATTTGTCCGTAAATTAATATGCTACTGATTTTCTGTCCACTAGATGGCACCAAAGGGAATAAAATTACCTCAAGTTGAATTTAATGATAATTTTCTTTAGAATTTTTTATGAAGCTACTGATTCTGTACTGTTATTTCTTTGAGTGTCTTTTTGATTTTGCAATGTTTGTTTCTTGCAATATATGTGTACAAAACGTTTCAGCAGTTATTGCTAATTATATGTCAAGATTGTGTGCAGATGTTATTAATAGTTTTAGAATAAAAATAGTTTCTTAATAATTTCTATTAAAAAAAGAGAGATGATTTCCTACCCCATTCCCTGTTATTCCTTCTATTTCTTTTTCTTCTCTTATTGATATGATTTAGATTTCCAGTGCAGTATTGAACAATGTTGGACTAAGTAGACATCCTTGTTTTACACCTGATTTTACCGAGAAAGCTAGAAGCCTATCCCATTACAAACAGTGATTGATGGTTATTTGAAATAAATGCTTTTTTTAAATTTCAGAAAGAAATGCACTATATCTATACTTTCAAGGGTTTTTAATAGAAATGAGTATTGTAATTTACCAAAAGCTTTTTCTGCATATATTATACATATGATTTTTAATAATATGATCATATGATTTTTAAAATTTTTCTTATTGATACAATCAGTTGTGTTCTTAGTCTTTCTTATATTAACCATTCCAGAATTCCTGATATAAATCCCACTTGGTCATAATTATCGAAATGATATTTTTCCTTTATCTATACTTTATTTTTCCTTTTATACCAAGGAAGTCATGTGATGCAGCAGAAAGAATACTGAACTAGCATCACTGAATATAGAGTCATGTGAGAAACCTGTACCCATGACTGAGGCACCACTTACTCTCTGAACATTTAACCTCTCTAGTTTTTAGATTTCTCATCTGCAAAATGAAGATATTGAACTACAAGACTTTGAGGCCTTTCTAGCACTAAAGCTATGGTTCTATTTGAACTATTTCATTTGCATACATCTTTAAAAATTCTATGTGATGAAGTATTTATGTAATCTTTTATAATATTCTCTGTGGTATGGTAGGCTACGAATTTTCATGCTATGATAGATTTAGAAGTCAAGGGATCTCGGAAGTCATCTAGTCCAATGATATAATTTTATAAATGAAGAAACTAGGGCTGAAAAATGTTAATCAATTTGCCCAGAATAAGACCACCAGTACTGGAAGCTCTTCTGACTCCAAATGCAGCTCTCTGTCAAATGTACCACTATCTTTCTTACCAATTATATTACATTTTAGAACATATAACCTTCTATTCTCATCTAATATTTTAATGGTATGAATTTTTTGTAAAATTTTTAGATGCTATGTTTTAACTTAAGGTATGAGATGGTGCTCTAAAACTTATTTTCTGTCAAACAATTTTCTAGCTTTCCTAACATTTCTTATCAAAGAGTCCTTTTCCCAAAAGTTTGTGCTTTTGTATTTATCAAATAAATCTACCAGCTGCCATACAAATGCATTTTTATATCTTACTTAATCAAGGTTTTGATGACATTGTTTTGTGTTCACCTACCTCTGAAAATGGAATAAATAATGAATTCATTAATCACCTTGATTTGCTTGAGTACTCTTATTATCCAGGAAAGGTCAAAATAGTCTGAGAATCAAAATAACCCAGTCCCGCTAGAAAGTCTAAGGACAGAGTTTAATTCAGAGTTCACTGACTCCAATTCCAGAGCTCTATCCATAGCACCATCTTAATACCAGTACTGAAAGAATATGCAAATGTTATTGGAAACTCTAGTGGTATTTGAAAGATTGTGGAAAATGGAAGATATGTCACAGTCCTGTGAAAGGGAAAAATTCATTGTCATTTTTAAGAAGGAAGAGGAAAAAGTGTATTTAGTACAGGTCAGAGAGCTTTGATTTCTGTCAAAATTCTAGTATGCATTACTAAAAGAAGCATCAAGGAACAGTTAAAAAAGCAAAATGACCCAAAAAAGCCAGTACAACTCCATCAAGAATAAGTCATGGTCAAGACAGGAATTTTAAATCTTGGATAAGATGTGGGAAAATTGGAATATTATTGGAGTTGTGAACTTATCCAGCCATTCTGGAGAGCAGTTTGGAACTATGTCCAAAGGTCTATTAAAATGTGCATATCCTTTGACCCAGCAACACCACTTCTAGTGTTTTATCACAAAGAGATCATACAAGTGGAAAAAGGACCCATGTGTACAAACATATTTATAACAGTTCTTTTTGTGATGGCAAAGAACTGAAAATTGAGGGGATGCCCATCAGTTGGGGAGTGGCTGAGCAAGCTGTGGTATATGAGTACAATGGAACACTCCTGTGCTATTAGAGATGATGAACATTCAAAATTCAGAAAAATCTTGTAAGACTTATACAAACTGATGCTGAATGGGAGGAGCAGAATCAGGAGAACATTGTACACAGTTACAGTCACATTGTGTGATGACTAACTTTGATAGTAATGGTCTCAGCAATGAAAGGTTCTATGAGAACGCTAAAGGACTCATGATGGAAAATATTATCCACATCTAGGAAAAGAGTTATAAAGTCTGAATGTAGATTGAAGCATAATATTTACTCTCCCTCTTTTGTGTTTTATTCCTTCTTTCTCATAGTTCATTTCATTGGTTCTAATTCTTCTTTGCAATATCACCAATGTGAAAATATATTTAATGTGAATGTATATGTAGAGCCTATATCAGACTGCATGCCATATTGGGGAGGAGAAAAAAGGAAGGAGAGGGAGGGGGAGGAAAATTGTTACTCTAAATCTTGTGGAACTGAATCTTGTAAACTAAAAATAAATAAATAATTTTTTGAAACAGTAAATAAAAGAGTAGCTCATTTTGGCCCTGGGAGAGGGACAAGGTGTGGCAGAAATTGACTCCCCATGTCATGGGATGCTGGAGTCTCCTGGTCAAATGACCACCAGACTGTGTGATCCTGACGGTACCATTGATGGATTACACTACAGTCTAATTGGGAAAAACACCTATTGTGCCAGTTCCCCATGTCAGTATGAACTCTGAAGAAAACTGTTTCAATTATATGCTTAAGAAAATAGGGCCCAAATAAGTAAACTGTGTCCTTTTAAAAATAAACTATGACTCATTCTTCCTTGGGAGCCAGGTTCCTCAAAAACTGGTCCTGTTGTAGTGAAATTAGGCATAGTATCCTTGTGGACCAAGGAAGGCAAAAAAAAAAAAAAAAAAACTGTCACTAGTACAAAACTGTCATCATATCCTCCAAGTCTGTCATATTCCAAGGGAAGAGTGTAGGGGAATTGAGAAATTCTTGATCATGGAAGGAAAAAATGTACCACATTTCTACAAATCTGAATTACTAATGAAAATGTACAGAGAAGTTAGAGTGCCATCGAAAGAGAAGCTCCTATTTCTTGTGACTAACAATGCCATAGCTAAAACAGGTATGCCTCTGTATGGTGTTCCTTTTGGTCCTGGACAGTATGTGGTTGTTACAACCAAAACTCTTGTCAAAGATTTTCAAAGAGTCATGAAAAGATGCAGATTTAAACTTCAACCTACCAATCAAAGTCAGACCAAAACTCACAGATCTGAAGCAATAGCAACTAGTGATATTACCAGTCTGGTCTGAAAAGAAAAAAAAATGCCTGGTAAAATGGGTTACAGATGTCAAAAAGAATTAAGATTAAATTGTGAAGGATTCACACAAAACACATAAATGGTTGCATGCAGAGCCCTATGAATTCCTTGGTAAAGACATGGGGTTCTATCTTGCTTCCTTATAAAGACTTTTCAAGAAATTTACCATTTTCCTGTGTATTTTCCTGATGATGATAATGGGAAAAAACTGCCAGAAGATTTATATGCTGAAAATATTTATCAGCCCAGTGATCCTTCTATTGTAGGTACATACACAGTATTAACTGTATTCATTGTAGCTATTCACTGCACCTAGTTACCTAGGTGGCACAGTGATCTAGAGTACCGGACCTGGAGTCAGGAAGAATCATTCATCTTCCTGAGTTCAAACCTGACCTCAGACTCTTACTAGCTGTGTGACCCAGAGCAAATCACTCACCCAGAAAATTCTTATTTCTTCACTTATAAAATGAGCTGAAGAGGGAAATGATAAACCTCTCCAGCATGTTTGTCAAGAAAATCCCAAGTGAACAGAAGAAGAAGATGAAGAAGAAGGAATCAGACATAACTAACACAACTGAAAAACAAAAATTCACCACACACAGTGCAAAGTCTCCTTTCACATGAATGTTATAGAACTAGAACAAGAAAGAACCCACAACTGCCTTTTTCACTATCTTAGTTATACCATATTGGGCCCTTTTTGTCAAGTGCATATATGACCTGTCCTCAACTCAACCTCAACTTTTAAATCATGGCATTAAACAGGATTGATTAATTGTTGGATTTCAAGCTGGACAGCAATTTTACATATTAAAAATCACTTTTTATAGTCAAAATAATAGAAGAATGAGTCATATCTCGATAATAATTTTCTTTTTTGAACAAGTCTTTGGGCTAGTCAGAGGCAACATGTCATAATTAGATAAATAGCTACTCTCAGGGAGCAGACTCAACATGATGGAGCAAAAGTAGGGATGTACTTGAACTCTCCCCTCAAATCCCCAAATACCTGTAAAAAAAAATAACTCTAAACAAATTCTGTTGCTGCATAAACCATAGAATAACAGTATGAAGCAAATTTCCATCCCAAGACCACCTTGGAGGTCACCAAGAAGCAGCTATCATGCCCATCTGGGATCAGAGTGGAGTACAGCATGGGCTGTGCTGGTATAGATGCATCTTGAGCAGGCCTCAGGGAGAGACTGAATCACTGGCAGCTGTGGCAGTTTTCAGACTTCCCAAGTCCAAAATGCAGAGTACAACTTGGAAGGTTAGTGGAAAAAACTTCTTGGACTTGTGTGAGAGAGTAACATGATCCAGCCCCAACCCCCTAGCCCTAGGACAATGAAAGGGGAAAAGGACCCAGCAGAAGCCACAGAAGCATCAGTATCTCTTTCTAGAATGCTAGGCCCACAGATTGTGGAGAGATCTATCAGCTGACAATACACCACCCAACCTCACTGGGAGCACAGCCTAAAAGCTCCAAAGTCAAGTAATTGGCTGAGAAAAAGAGCAAAATCCAGAAAAAAAATCAGACTATAGAATCTCACTTTGGTAACAAAGAGGATCAAAACGTACAGTCAGAAAAAAGATAACAAAGTCAAAGCTCCTACTTTCAAAGTTTCCAAGAAAAATTTGAATTTGTCTCAGGCCAAGGAAGAGCTCAAAAAGGATTTTCAATATCAAGTAACAGAAGTAGAGGACAAAGTTGAGAGGCATGAGAATGATGCAAGAAAATAACGGATAACAAATCAATTGATTGCTAAAGGGGACTCCAAAAAATACTGAAGAAAATAAAACATTAAAAACTACACTAATCCAAAAGCCAAAAGAGATTGAAAAAGTCAATGAGGAGAAAAAAGGCCCTATAAAGCAGAACTGGCTAAATGGAAAAGGAAGTCCAAAAGCTCACTAAAGAAAATAATTCCTTTCAAATTGAAATGGAGCATGTGGAGGTTAAGGACTTTATGAGAAATCAAGATATAAAGCAAAACCAAAAGAATGTAAAAATTGAAAATAGTGTAAAATATATCATTGGAAGAGCCACTGACCTGGAAAATGAATCCAGGAGAAATCATTTAAAAATTATTGAACTAAGATGGTGTGGTAGAAAGACAGTCCTGTAGAAGCTCCCTTTCCATAGCACATAAAATATCTGTAAAAATTGCTGTAAACAAATTCTGGAGCAGCACAAGTCACCAAATGACAGAATGAGAAAGATTTCCAGCCCAAAACAGCCTGGAAGGCAGAGAGGAAAGGTCCATTGCACCAAGTATGGAGTGAAGTGCAGCTCAGCCTTGGCTATATGCCAGGGATAGGACCCAGAACAGGCTTCAGGGTGTCACCAGCAGGAGCAGTACCCAGATTGCTCAAACCACAAATGCCAAAGACAGCTTCAAAGGTCAGTGAGAAAGCTCTTTCATCTGAGTGAGAAGGGAATGCGGTCTGGACCCAATAGCAGCAGACACTGCAATGCCTGCATCCATTTTTGGAGCTGTCTGTTTAAAGATCTTGGAAGAAGTGAGTGGCGAATCTGGATCTCCACCCTGAGTGGCTCTCCTGGGTTGTGGAGGAGTGCTGACAGTAGAGCTGAGGGTGGCTCTGGAGAGGGAACCCTGCTGACAGATCTTGGGAAGAACAGAGTGCTTCTGCTTCCAGACCAGAGCACAGGCCAGGAGTTTACTTTACCCCTTGATTGTGCCACCTTGGAGGAACTGAGAACTTACAGGTTCTCAGAGTATGCCCTCCTCTTGACAAAGGACTCAAAAATCAAATAACTGGATGGGAAAATGCCCAAAATAGGGAAAAAATAAGACTATAGAAGGCTACTTTCTTGGTGAACAGGTATTTTCTTCCATATTTTTGGATGAGGAAGAACAAGGCATACTATCAGAGGAAGACCTGAAAGTGAAGGCTTCTGTATCCAAAACCTGCAAAATAAATATGCAATGGTCTCAGGCTATGGAAAAGCTCAAAAAGGATTTTGAAAAACAAGTGAGAGAGGTGGAGGAAAAAATGGGAAGAGAAATGAGAGTGATGCAAGAAAATCATGAAAAGTAATTCGACAGCTTGCTACAAGAGACCTCAAAAAATGTTGAAGAAAATAACATCTTCAAACACAAGTTAATTCAACTGACAAAAGAGTTTCAAAAGGTCAATGAGGACAGGAATGCTTGAAAAAGCAGAATGAGCAAAATGGAAAAGAAGGTTCAAAATTTCACTGAGGAAAAAAAATCTTTAAAAATTAGAATGGAGCAGATGAAAGCTAACAACTTTATGACAAACCAAGAAATTACAACACAAAACTAAAATAATGAAAAAATGGAAGATAATGTGAATATCTCATTGGAAAAACAGCTGACCTGGAAAATAAATCCAGGAGAAACAAATTAAAAATTATGGGACTACCTGAAAGTCATCAACAAAAACAGAGCCTAGACATCATCTTTCATGAGATTATCAAGGAAAATTGACTTGATATTCTAGAACCAGAGGGCAAAATAAATATTGAAAGAATCCACAGATCATCTCCTGAAAGAGAGCTGAAGACAGAAACTCCTAGGAATATTATGGCCGGATTTCAGAGTTCTCAGGTCAAGGAGAAAATATTGCAAGCAGCTAGCAAGAAACAATTTGAGTATTGTGGAAATACAATCAAGATAGCACAAAATCTAGCAGCTTCTACATTAGGGGATGAAAGGGCTTGGAATATGATATTGCAGAAGTCAAAGGAACTAGGATTAAAACCAAAAATCACCTACCCAGCAAAGTTGAGTGTAATACTTCAGGGGAAAAAATGGTCATTCAATGAAACACAGGACTTTCAAGCATTCTTGATGAAAAGACCAGAACTGAATGGAAAATTTGACTTTCAAACACAAGAATCAAGAGAAGTGTGAAAAGGTAAACAGAAAAGAGAAATCATAAGGGACTTTCTAAAATTGGACTGTTTACATTCCTATATGGAAAGATAATATTTGTAACTCTTGAAACTTTGCTCATTATTTAGGTAGTTGGAGAGATTATACACACACACACACACACACACACACAGCACAGGGTGAGTTTAATAAGAAGAGATGATATCTAAATAATAAAATTAAAGGATGAGAGAGGACTATATTGGGAGGAGAAAGGGTGAAATGCAATGGTGCAAGTTATCTCCCATAAAAGAGGAAAGAAAAAGCTTTTTTAATGGAGGGGCAAAAGGAGGGATGAGAGGGAAAAAGTGAAGCTTACTCTCATCACATTTGACTTAAGGAGAGAATAACATGCTCACTCATTTTGTTATGAAAATCTATCTTACACTATAGGAAAGTAGGGGAGAAGGGGATAAGTGGGTTAGGGCAAGGATGATAGAAGAGAGGGCAAATAGGAGGGAGTAATTAGAAGTAAACACTTTTGGAGAGAGACAAGGTCAAAAGAGATAATAGAACAAATGGGTAGCAGGATAGAATGGAGGGAAATATAGTTAGTCTTACACAGCATGACTATTATGGAAGTCTTTTGTATAACTACACATATATAAGCTATATTGAATTGTTTGCCTTCTCAGTGGGGACGAGTGGGGAGTGAGGAAGAGAGAGAAGTTGGAACTCAGTGTTAGGAACAAATGTAGAGAATTGTTTCTGCATGCAACTGGAAAATAAGAAATACAGGTAATGGGGTATAGGAATCTATCTTGCCCTTTAAGAAAAGAGAGAAGATGGGGATGAGGGAAAATAGGGGTGTGATAGAAGGGAGGGCATATTGAGGGAAGGGGTAATCAGAATGCATGGCATTTTGGGGTGGGGGAGGAGAGAGATGGGGAGAAAATTTGGAACTCAAAATTTTGTGAAATGAATGTTGAAAACTAAAAATAAATAAATAAATAAAAAATTTTAATACATTGTTTGACTACCTGAAAGCCACGATCAAAAAATCACCTTGACATCAGCTTTCAAGAAATAATCAAGGTAACCTGTCCTGATATTCGAAAACAAGAGGATAAAATAGATATTGAAAGAATTCACTGATCCCCTCTTGAAAGAGATTCCAGAAGGAAAACTCCTCAGAATACTATGGACAAATTCCAGTACTCCCAAGTCAAAGAGGAAATATTGCAAGGAGCCAGAAAGAAAATATTTTGGTACTGTGAAAACACAATTAGGATAACATAATATCTAGCAACTTCTACATTAAAGGATCCAAGGGATTGGAATGTGATATTCCAAAGGTCAAAGGAGTTAGGATTAAGACCAAGAGTCACCTACCCAGGAAAACTGAGTAAAATTCTTTTGGAGGGCAGGGTGAGAGGAGGGCAGAGTAATGAAAGCTTTCAAGCACTCTTGATGAAAAAAACAGAATTGAGTAGAAAATTGGACTTTCAAATACAAGATTCAAGAAAAGTATGAAAATGTAAACAAGAAATAGAAATCATAAGGGACTTATTAAAGTTGAACTGTTTGCATTCCTACATAGAAAGATGATATTTGTAACTCATGAGACCATTCTCAGTATTAGGTGGAAATATATATGTATATGTATATGTATATGTATATGTATATGTATATGTATATGTATATGTATATGTATATGTATATGTATATGTATATGTATATGTGTATGTGTATGTATATGTATATGTATATGTATATGTGTATGTGTATGTGTATGTGTAGGTATATATATGTATGTATATACATATATACACACATATATACATATGTGTGTATATATATACACACATATATACATATATGTGTGTATATATATGTGTGTGTGTGTGTATGTGTGTCTATATATATGATGGAGTTGATCAATGGAAACCCCTGATGAGTTGAATATGAAGGGATGACCTCTAGCAAATAAAAAAAAGAAGTGACAGAGCAACATACTGGGAAAATTAGATTGGGGTAAATTACATCACAAAAAAGCGGCAAGAAAAAACTTTTACAATGGAGGGGTAGAGGGGGAAGGAGAGAGGGAATGAGTGAATTCTACTCCCAATGGAATTGGTTTAAGGAGGGATTAACATAAGTACACAATTG
This sequence comes from Bettongia penicillata ogilbyi, assembly GCA_023548195.1. Taxonomy (NCBI): domain Eukaryota; kingdom Metazoa; phylum Chordata; class Mammalia; order Diprotodontia; family Potoroidae; genus Bettongia; species Bettongia penicillata. Next base: position 399,367 of record JAJHZJ010000134.1, read on the forward strand.
GGCATGGAAATCTAGCTTACCCTAAGGGAGAGGGAGAAGGAGATAAGATAGGGAGATGATAGAAGGGAAGGCAGATTGGAGGAGGGGTAATCAGAAGCAAATGCTTTTGAGGAGGGTAAGGGTCAAAGGAGAGAATAGAATAAAATGAGGGATGGGATGAAAGCAAATAAAGTGAGTCTTTCACAAGATGACTATAATGGAAGTGTTTTGCATTACTACACAAGTATAATCTATATCAAATTGCTTGCCCTCTCAATGAAGGTGGGTATGGAGGAAGAAAGGGAGAAAATTTGAAATGCAAACTTTTAAAAATCAAGGTTCAAAACCTTTCTACATTCAACTGCAAATAAGATTCACAGACAATGATGTATAGAAATATATCTTACCCTACAGGAAATTAGAAAGGGAAGGGAATTAAAGAAGGTGTGGGGGTGATAGAAGGGTGGGTGGATTGGGGGAAGAGATAATCAGAAAGGATGCCATCTTGAAGTGCTGGGAGGAGAGAGATGTGGATAAATTTGTAACTCAAAATCTTATGGAAGTGAACACTGAAAATTAAAATTTAATTAATTAATGTAAAAAGACAGAGAAACAAAAACTTTGCATTCCAAATTCTCTCCCTCCCTCCTGACAACCTACCTCACTCCCTCCACCTTCAAAAGGGCAACAATTCAATTAAAGCGATATATGTTTAGTCATAAAACATATCCATAAGCCATGTTCTGAAAGAAAACCTAGACAAAAAAAAATCAAGGAAAATAAAGACAATGAAAAAGAATTCTTCACCCTATATTCAGATACTATCAGTACTTTCACTGGGACTGAATAACATTTTTCATCATAAATCTTTCAGAGTTGTCCTGGATTGTTCCACCATTTTTACTCATGTTATGGTTGACTCATTTCAGTGGTGAATGACCCTTCATAATCCCATTTGGAGTTTTCCTGGCAAAGATGCTGGAGTGGTTTGCCATTTCCTTCTCCAGACCATTTTACAGACAAAGAAACTGAGGCAAAGAGAATGAAGTGATTTCCCCAGTGTCATACAGCAAGTATGTGTCTGAGGTCACATTGGAATTTAGGTGTTCCTGAATTCAAGTGTAGCCATCTAGCTGCCTTAATACAATAGTTAGCTAACCTTTTTGGATTCATGCCAAATATCACAATTTTTCTTCAGAAGTCAGTACATGAGAAGATGGGTTATTGTCTTAGTTTGTGGTTTCTCCCACCAGCTCCTCTTCACCTTCCACATTTACTATCCATTTTCTTGCTTCCTCTCACAGCCCCAAAGGGAGGAGCATGAATTTTTTTGTAAATCATGTTTCACACAGACTTTGATAAGGCAAATAAATCACAATACTGTCAAATATAATTTACTTTTTAGTTTCCTAATCTAATATTGTGCATTTGGTATTTATCAGTCATGCTTGTCCTCAGCATTGTTTTATTTAAATAAATATTAAATTTTTTTTTCCAGGATCTCGGAGCACCAATCTAGGTATTCAAAGTGTCCATAAGTGCCTTGCCCTAGAATATTCTTTTCTTTTTAAGGACCTAAGATAACCTAACCTGACCTTTAAGAGAACCTGCACATGTATGATATGGAATTTTCCTACATTTGATTTAACGCAATCAGTAGTCCTTTGTCCATTTGATCCTCAATAGTTGAAATCCTACCAGGACCTTCAGGGAGTCAGGGTATCCGTTTTGATAAGATTATTGAAATAAAAGAAGTTTAATATCGGTGATATAAAAAAGGATATAATTAAAGTAAGTACAACATTCTTTTTAGTCTGACAGTCCTACTTATATAAAAATTCCTAATTAGTGATTTATATAGAGAATTAATAGGTTTTCTTCCCTTTAAGGATGATAAATGTCCAATAACCTTGACCTGAGATCTACTAGCACAGCTGAAAAATGAACAAACCTATTACAATAATCTGTGCAATTTAAAGGTAAATCAAAACTCAGGGAAGGGATTTCCATTGTCAAATTCAGATTGCTTTTCCCTCACATAATCATCACTAATTGCTAAGGGTTCAAAGGGAAGTTTTCAGAGATGAAAAATAAAAACAGAACCAAACACATAACCTGTTTTCCAAGTGAAATTTATTGAAGGACATGAGACAACTGACTAGATATGAGGATAATAGAGAAGTCTGATGTCTCTCCTCGTCTTTAATGCACACTGATTTCTCATAAGATGTTCAAATGCAGAAACCAGGCAGCCATGATCTGTAAGAATCCTCTTTGTAGATATACATCTTCAGTATGGTGCTTTCTGAAGGGAATTTATCTTCTTTAGAAGAAGACCAGGTGTCTGACAGCAAATACTCTTTTTCACTCTAGAGCTGAAGATTTGGGACATGTTATAACTTACCTCATGAATATATTGACGACTGTTCCTTTCAGAGACTCAACCTTGACATATACTCCACAGTGCACTTATCGGGTGGGTGACTATTATGCCCACAGGAAACTTATTCTAGGAATCTTTAAATTATTACTATATCTCAGCCTACACAAGCTGCCATTTCAAATGCTAGATTTATCTTGAGAATATTTATGAAATAAATTATATCTTAGTTTGGATGAGGGCACGAAGTCTATATGGTAACAGTTCTAACAAGTTATTTAATTTATATATTGGTTTAACAAACCAAGAAATTATAAGTTATTAGTTAATAATCAGTACTAGTGAACAAAGGAAGTAATTAATTTGACATGCAAGTAGAAAGAGTTAAAGCACATTACAGTTAAAACTAATATAAATTTAGTAAGAAAAAAAACAGAAAACCAAAACAAAAGCAAGGACTTTGGAAGCCCTGGCGAGCAACAGCAGACAAGACGTGGCATATGTGTTAAGAAGCACATACCCACAGGTAATACTCTTCCTTGAGATATAAAAGAGAGCCCTGAAGATCGTACACTCTCAGGTGAGTTGATAAATCCATACTGTTCCCATTCACCTTTTGGGTATTTAATAACTATTTCTATACAACATTGAACAAAAAAGCAGACCAAGTCTCAGAGAATTTGAGGCATTTGTTCATGTTAAGCTAGCTAGGAAGTTCTAGGTAGAGAACGCAAATCCTTTTACTCTGATTTAAATATCAAAGGTTTTTATACTAAACTGGGAAAATATTAATATAAAAGTTTTCAAAAGGTCTCAAGGAGAGGAAATGAATTTGGAAGGACAACAGAGGGAGGGAGTTGCCTGTTTACCACAGAGCAACATGAATAAAATGAACCAAAAATAGCTAAATGAATGTAGAGTGTTTTTAAGTGTTCTGCTTCTGAAATTTAGCTGATAGCAGCTTTTACCATACCATTTTCTTCAAAGCTACAGTGGCTCTATAGAGAAGAGGGATGGTAACAGGTTTTAGGATAGTATAGAAGACAGACAACATCATATCCTTCTCAGCAGTATGATAAGAAGGAGGGAGCATGTAGTTATAGACAACAGCTACATAAAAGAGAAAAACAACAGTTATGTGGGAGGAACATGTGACAAATGCTTTCCTATAACCCATAGCTGAATTTATCCTGTACACTGTAAGGAGAATATGGGAATAAGAGCTTGAAATAACTATGACAGGGATGAGGACCATTAGTACACAGTACAGGACAGTCTCATAAAGTGACGTGTCTGAGCAGCAGAGTTTCAATAAGTCCAGGACCTTACAGACGTGTTGGATCTCTCATGATTTACAAAACGGGAAGTTCATGGTGATAGAGGTGAGGGCGAAACCATCAAGAGAGCCTAAGAACCAACGTACAAGTTCAAGGAGTGTGCAAACTCTGTGGTTCATGAGGATGGGGTGGCGGAGAGGGTGACAAATGGCCATATGCCTGTCATAGGACATGGCTGCTGAAAGGAACAACTCTGCTCCCATAATTGCTACATAGAGGAACATTTGGAGTCCACAACTTGGAGCTGAAATAGTATGAATTCCATTCACCTGATCCAACAGCATCTTGGGCACAGTAACAGAGATATATACATGATGTCTATGAGGGAAAGTGGATTGACAAAGAAGTAAATGAGAGTGTGGAGGTGAGGATCAGTTTGAATAAAAAAAACCCAAAGTCTCTTTCTCAGTCAGAGCTACTACAAAAAAATGAATACCAATGAGGAGAAGAAAGCTGACTATTTGCTTTGGCCAGAGAGTCCCAACAGGATGAAATCAGTCCTGAAACTGTGATTCTCCAATGATCTTTGCTTCATGTCATCTCACCTAAGGAAGATTAAAAACAACCAAATCAGTAAAGAATTTTGTATTCTGTCCTTTATACAGACATGATAGATCATCTTTTAATAAAGAAAAGAGATATGCTATAGATTGTTCTAACAGGAGCAGAGAAGTATCTTGGCTAACTGGAGAGATCATCAAACTATGATACAGATGTTCTAACAAACCTAAAGATACATGTATTTGGATAGAATATTATCTTCAGTCATTTTCAAACCCTGACATTCTACCACATTGTGTGTGTGTGTGTGTGTGTGTGTGTGTGTTCATCCTTCGTTACTGAAGATAACCATGCCATCAGAGAAATGATGACCATGACTTTCACTTGACTTTGTTTTGTTTGAGGGAGGGCTGTGCAAGTCATCAGCCTCACTTCTCCTCCAGAGCCATCTGAATCCAGTGACCAGATATTCATCAGGATGACTGGAAATGACCCAGGATGAGGCAGTTGGGATAAGTGACTTGCCCAAGGTCACACAGCTAGTGAGTGTCAAGTGTCTGAGGTGAGATTTGAACTCAGGTCCTCCTGACTCCTGCACTGGTGCTCTATCCACTATACCACCTAGCTGCTCGTTTATATAAAGTACAGTTTAAGATGAACTCTGCAGTTTGAGATAAATATCATAGAAAACATTATAGAAATACTCATTATCTTTTTATTTTTGTCACATGAGCTTCTCAAATTCAGTATTGCTAAAATGGAACCCATTAGACTTCCCTTTTCAAAAACTTCCCTATTAGTGCCAAGAACATTATCATACTTTCAGGCACTGAGTCTCACAACCTTGTAGTTGTCTTGAATGCTTCATTCTCACTTCTCCCACATTTGTAGCACAATGCCAAATCTTATAGTTTTTCATTTCAGAACATCTCTTATACAGGATCCATTCTCTCTATCACCCAACATCCTAGTTGAAGCCATTATCATTTCCTTTTCCAGATGTTCACCTGAACTACTGTTGCACATTCATATTGGTCCTCCTGCCAAAAGTCTTTCCCTACTCTAATCCTCCACTCAGCTGACATCATGATTTTCCTAATGCTTCGGGCTGACCAAGAAAACTCCTACTCTGTAAAATTTAGTGTCTTCCTATTTCCTCCATGACAAAATAAAAACAAAAAAATCCTCTCTTTTGTATTTAAAGCTCTTCATAACCTAGTACTTTTCTATGCTTCAACTAAATTGTTCTACTTGCTATTCTTCACATACAGTATTCCATCTATCTTCTCCATGTCTTTATATTGACTATCCCCCATGCCTGGAATAGCCTCTCTCCTAACTTCCTCCCTATCAGTTTCTCTGGTTGCCTTCAAGACAGTCTTCCCCAGTTCCTCCCAGTTGGTACTGTCTTCCCTTCTGAGAGACTAGACTCTTTTCTACTGCCACATCTACTGCTGGACATGCCTAATTATTTGAATGTTATCTCTCACATTGTAATATGAGCATCTTGAGGATAAGAGTTATTCTTGCCTTTCTTTGTATTCCCAGCTCATCACAGTGAGTGAAAGAGAGTAAATAAATAATAAACTCTTGTTGACTGACTAACTAAAATATGTTAAAAATCAGTCCCATAGTGGGTCATAGTGAATCAGAGAGAGGGTTTTTATAAGGATCTGTTCATGTTGACAGCAATTCTTTACATATCTCTGAAGTCAAAACTAAACTTTGGGAAAGGGGGAATCAATTCCATCATCCTAGGGAAAGATCTGCAAAAGAAAGTAAATAATCATTTATTAAACACTTACTACGTATCAGCCACTATGCTAACCACTTTATAAAATGATATGATGTACAAATATTTTGTTTGATCATCACACCAACCTTAGGATGTAAGTGCTATTGTTATCCCTAATTTATAGCTGAGGAAACTGAGGTAGACTCTGGTGGTTAAGGAAATTGCTCAAGGACACATTTCTAGTAAATGTCTGAGGTAACATTTGAACTTAGGTCTTCCTGTTTCCAACTCAATCCCTCTATTACTACTCCACCTAAGATATAGATAATTCTATTTTTCTCAACGCAATTCATGGGACTCTTCTTCACTCTCTAGGCATTTTTAGCTTTTTCCATGAATGTACCAAGAAAGTACCTTTCCCTATAGGATATAGTACTTCATGCCAGAAGGAACATTATATTTTTTCATTTCAGAACATCTCTTATACAGTATCCATTCTCTCTATCACTCAACATCCTAGTTGAAGCCATTATCATTTCCTTTTCCAGATGTTCACCCAAACTACTGCTACACATTCATATTGGTCCTCCTGCCAATTTTTCAAATTATGAAATAGTTTAAAAGAATGTTATTAATTCACCCATAGTTACATAGGCAAGAAAGCAAAGATATAATTCAAACAGATTATCTGATTCATTATTTTTCACCCACTGAACCGTAGTTTCTGCTTATGAAAATCATTTGGTTCCTATGAACTTTAGCTACAGTTTAAAATATTCTCTTCATCTTTCCCTGATCCTACTAATTGAACGGGATCTTTTTCTTTCCAGGTTACTATTACTTCCTTGGATCTGATGTGTTCATTACATTTTGCTGTGTATCATAGTTATTACTGTCCTATTGTCTCCATTTGTATTTAAGATTCTTGGGCCAATTTCCTCTTTCTGAGCATCAGCACTTAGGGAAGGATTTGCATAACAGATATGTTCAAATTGAATAGAATCGGATTGCATCAGATTGAATTAAAACCATTTTTGTCTCATAATGAACTGCTTTCAACTGATTGACATTAGAATTTTAAAGGTTCTCATAGGAAAAAGTGAACATAATGAAACCTCTGAGAATTGTGAAATAGAATAAATAGTGCAGACAAACGGGGTTTGTTTCAAGTGATCGCTACGGTCAGGTAAAGGATACAGTGGATAGAGCAGCAGCCCTGGAGTCACAAGGACCTCAGTTCAAATCTGGCCTCGCTCACTAGCCAAATGATAGTAGGCAAGTCACTTAGCTCTGATTGCCTCTCAAAAATAAATCAACAAATAAAATCAGCTCTCTAAATTCCCTTAATTTCAAAGTGAGGCAATTTGGATGTGGAAATTATTTCACGGAAATTTCCAGTTTCCTGCTTTAGAATATAATCCAATAGCTATAAAAATGATGTTTTAATTCAGTCTGATTAATATAGACATAATGAAATACCTTTAAGGTAGAAAAAGGAATTGCATCCATAAAAGTATTCACATATTCACAGAAATTCATGTATCTTTGAATGAATCTATACATTTTTACCCATGAGTCTGTGCTTTTCATCTGGTCTTTACTACATCTATGAATGCCTTCATTTGTAAAATGAAAGTTGACTTATATCAACTTTCAGAACCCCTTTTATTGCTAACATTTCTACAATTCTATGTCTCTACTGTCAAATTTCCTCAGAACTTGGAAAAATGTTGCTAATCCTGCAGGATTACTTCATTTCATTTCCCCCACCTTGAGTGAGTATCTTTCTTCCCATTTGCCTACTCAAATTCTAAGCTAGACATTATTATTTAAGATAGTTCATTGCGTTAGACTATGTCTACATTCGGATGCATGAGACAATTAAGCTTTGTGCTGCTTACCTCCAATTTCTTCATTGGAAAAAATAGCCAGAGGTTCATTTCCTGTAATGAAAACTGGAGATGTGCAAAGCTATTCCCAAAGGTCAACCCAGTGATATTCTTCTCCGCTCCAAATGCAGAGAAAACTTGTAACAAACTCTCAGGAAAATGACCAATGAGGTCTATGGAAACTAAGAATAGATTTAAAACATGTTCTGTTATCCTTATTAATGTGAAAACTAGGATTACACAAAACCAACATAATTTTTAAGAGAAATTAAGAGTGATACTAGAAATATCAATAAGATAATAGCTGGACGTGTTTTCCCTTTAGTTAGAGAAAAATCTGAGAAATTGGTGCAAAAAACAAGTACCAGAGCTGCTGTTGAGAAGAGGCATGTATTATTGAAATCATTAGAAGGACCTCTCCCATCAAAGTGTCTAGATAAATCTTACTGTAAGGGTAATGCATCAAGAAACTGGCCCTGGGTGAAGGGGAGGAAAGAGTAGATGTGAGTGTGATGTGAATACAAAGAATGAGGTCAGATAATTGCATTATCACCTTTTTCATATTAATTGCAGAAGAATTCTGGAATCCAGATTGAATTAAAAGAACAATATCTTGGGAACAAGTGGTTTGGAAAGGGGGGTGGCAGTCATGTCTCTGAGACTACCTACCTGTATGGGCTAGAGAAAAATATTTGTTGTCTTAGAACCTCCATCTTGTTATCTTGAAAATGAAAGACTGAACCAGATGTTTCTTCCTGCTCTAAAATTTTATGTTTTTTCTATCCACTGAGAAATTTCTGAGAAATTGAAAGGAATGCATTTGAAGCAATACAGGTAATAAAGTTTAAAATGTTTAATAATGTTAAAAAGTTTAATAATCTTTAAAATGTTTTTATTGGTTCATTTTTCTTTTGAAAAAAGAAAATTTTTAACAAATATTGTTAGCAAAATACTTGACAAAGTATATTACCCCGAAACAACAAAAAGTTCCATCTTTACTGTATTTAAAAATGTTTAATAAGGAGACAATCACTACTTCCTAAGGCTTTTAATTCTCTCTCTGCATAGCTCTAATTTTTAGGACACAAGTAGTCCACAAGTAGACAGCATTGAGCTGTCTCTAGAGTTGTGCATCACAAATTTTCTTTGAGCAATGAGATGTTACTTTGCTCTCAGAGAGCACAGTACCTTCTTTGATTTGGTCACACCATATTGGGCAGTCCAGCGATGGAGTCTCCAGTGTCTCACAACCAATAGTAAAGTTCTTGAGAGTGTCCTTGTACTGGTTCCTCTTACCCCCAGGTGAGCATTGCCCTGTTCAAGTTCTCCATAAAATATTCTTTTAGATTAACTCACATTGGACATTCCAGCTATGTCATCATCATATTTGAGTTGTGTTCTCTGCAATAGAGTTTGCATGCTTAGAAGTACAGCTAAAAAGAGAACATCAGTGCCTGGTCCCACCAGGTAATCTTCAGAATCTTTCTAAGATAATTCAGATGGAAGCAGTCAGAGTTCTTGACATGGTGCTAGTATCTTGGCAATGAAGTTAGCACAATGGTTCTGTAGACTTTCAGTTTGGTATGTAGTCCGGTACTCTTCCCATACTTTCTTTCATCAGACATCTTCAGTGAGAATGAAAAGTGCATCAAGTTCAGCCCTTTCACTGATGATAAATTATTTACCCTGAAAAGGCCAAGATGAAAGGAGAATTTTTGTATGACCTTTGTTCCCGCATGATTGCACACTCAATGCAGCCTCCAAGACTGAGATACAACCAAATCTGAATCAGTTCTCTGTTGCTTGTGCTCATTTTTACTTGACAATTAACACCAAAGAATACAGAGGTTCTTCACCAGCCAATACCACATCATCTATATGTTAACAACAACTGAAGAATTTTTTAATCCTGCGGAGAAGTTCACTTACCTTGGAAGTTCACTTTCCAGGAATGTCTACATAGAGAGTGAGGTTGATGCATGCATTGCTAGAGTTAGCTCAGGGAGTTTTGCTAATAATGTACAGAAAAGTTGATGATTCATGGAGGTTTCTTTCATATAGCACTACTTTGCTGAAATCATTATTTCAATTCATTTTAGTTGAAACTCAAGAGTGATCTAAGAAGACCATTATTACCAGAAAAATCATTAATTTGTGTTCACCTTAAACTATTGTAATTCATTTATTTTTCTTCTGTTATTTCCATTCCTAGAAATTCTAGTACTGTACGAAATAGTAATGATGATCATTGACACTCTTGATTTACTCCAGATATTGTTGGAAAAAAGTCACTAGTATTTGTCCATGGCATATTGTACTGAATCTTGGTTTTAAGTAGACATTATTTAATACATTAAAGAAATACTCATTGATTCTTATATTTTTTAATGTTTTCCACTAAAATTAGCATTATATTTTATCAATACCTTTCTTCCATATATTGATCATGAAATTTTGATTGTTTTGTTATTACTATGGTTTATAGTTTTCCTAATATTGAAAAGACTCTAGATTTCTGGAATAAATTCAAGCTCTATTGCTATTATTATTTTTATATTATTTTATATTTATATATTATTTTAATATGTTCTTTCAGCTTCTTTGTGAATATTCCATCTGGTATATTCTACTGATTTCCATCAGATAAGTTGTTCTATCATTTTCCTTTTTCCTACTTTATCCTTCCCTAGTTTCAATATCAACAACATATTTAAGTCATAAAAGGAGTTTGATGTGACCCTTTATTTATTGTGGTAAATATTCTATGTAATATCGGAATTCAGTAATCTTTAAATACTTGACAGAGTTCACTTGGGAATATATTTTAGATCATTTACATCATGTTCCATTGTTTTCTAAAATTTGCCTATTAAAAATCTCTTTTTGCTGTTGATCTGGGTGTGTAATGGTGATTCCACACACACACACACACACACACACACACATATGTATATATGTATGCATGTGTATATATATATATATATTTGTATACAAACAAACATATATTCATTCATTTCATTCATTTTCACTTTTATGGGTGCATAGCTGGGAAAAGTAGTTTTGAGCAATTCCTTTTATTTTTTGCTTCACTTATTGTGGATTCTCCTTTTTCATTTTTTAGATTATTAACTTGATTCTCTTCTCTTTTTTAATGTGAATGGTTAATGACTTCTTTAATTTTTTTGCATGGTATTTTTGCCTATAAACTCAGTGAAGATTTCTTGCTAACAATTTTTGTTTCTTTTTTCATTTTCGAAATTTTACAGGGGTTTATTTGTTGACTCTCTAGTTATTTTTAGTTGCATGCCCCACTCGTTGATCCCTCCCTCCCCACCCCTCACTCTTTCTTCAACAGTTAAAAGATAAAGATTTTTCCCTCACAACAGCTTTGGCCTCATCCAAGAAATTTTGATGTTATCTCACTGCTAAAAATTTTTTTTGAAATTATATATTGTTTGTATGCTTTAGTCTTTCACTCCTTCAGGATTACATTACTTGGAATGCAATTAATTAATTTTTTCAGAAAAAAAAGATTTCTTTAAAAGTCATTTCTTGAATATGATTTCATTCTATTTTGGTAAGTAAATGATGACACTAATCCTATTTTTCTGTGTATATTTGTGAAGTCCTTTCTGTGTTAACACATGATCATTTTTTTAACTGAGTTACAGCAATATATTTTTAAAATTTAATTAATTTGTTTTCAGTTTTTAACAATCACTTCCATAAGTTTTAAATTTTCTAACCCCCCTCCCTTCCCTCTCCCACCCCTAGATAGTATGCAATCTTGTATGGGTTCCACATTTACATTACTACTAAACACATTTTCACATTAGTCATGTTGCAATGAAGAACAAATGGGAGAAACTATGAGGAAAACCAAAATAAAACAACACACAACACAGAAGAAAATCATCTGCTTCATTCTGTGTTCTGATATAATAGTTATTTCTCTGGATGCGGATGGCATTTTGCCTTAGACCTTTGGGGACTTTTTAGCTTCTTGCCTGGCTGTGAAGGGCTAAGTCTATCAGAAACAGTCCTCACACACTGTGACTGTTACTGTGTATAATGGTCTCCTGGTTCTGCTCATTTCACTCAGCATCAGTTCACATAATTTTTTCCAGATTTTCCTCAAGTTTGACTATTCATCATTTCTTATAGCATAGTGGTGTTCCATTACATTCATATACCACAATTTGTTCAGCCATTCCCCAATTGATGGGCATTTCCTCGATTTTGAGTTCTTGGCCACCGCAAAAAGAGCTGCTACAAATTTTTGTATATGTGGGACCTTTTCCCATTTTTATGGTGTCTTTGGAATACAGCCCTAATACATGGTCATTTCTTGTAAAGGAGGCAAGTACAGTAGAGAAATTCTCAAAGATTTTATTTTTCAATTTTCTAAATTCTAGAATTGTGTTGCTCATAATTTTGTTAGATTCCTCTGGCATTGAAGTTGGTAGATTGAAATACCCAACTATAGTCTTACTGCCAATTTCTCCCTGTAATTTGATTAAAATGTTTAAGTCCTTAGTTACTTTGCCACTGAATGAATACATAGTAAATACTCATGTCATGTCATCATGGCCTTATCATTCAGCTAAAAACTGCTCACTCCAAAATTTTCAGTGATGTCTTAATTGGCAGTTCAAGTGGCTTCCAGTGAATTCTCATCCTTCATGAACTTTCTGCAGCCCCTGACACTATTGATCCCCCCCTTTCCCTTTGTCATTCAGTTCTCTCTGAAGTTTTTAAGTGCCTTCTTGTCTACTTTTTCTCAGTCAAGATAATATCCACCAATTGTAGGGGTCCCCAGGGAACCTCTCTGGAGTACTCTTCTCATATCCTTCTGTATTATTTCACTTAGTTATCTGGATTTATCATGTCTATACTGATAATTCTTAGATCCACTTACTGAATGCTAACTTTTCTCCTGACAGGAAGTTTTGCACCTCCAACTGTCCATGGGACATCTCAAACCAGATCTTTCCTAAACATCTTAAATTCAACACTTCCAAGCAGAAGTCATTATCTTTTCCCCATTCTCTTGACTCTTCCTCACTTCCCTACCAATATTGAGGGTACTATCATTTACCCAGTTACCCATGAAGACAGCCTAAGTGTCATCTTCAACTTCTCAGTCTTTCTTACTTCCCATATCTAATCAATTTCCAAGTGCTGTTGATTTTTTCTTTTTCAAAACTTCACATATTTACCTCCCTTCTCTTTTCCGACAGCTGACACTACATTGTTACAAGTGTTCATCACCATACACGTGAACTATTTCAATAGCCTTCTGGTTAACTTCCTGCCTCAATTTCCTTCCAGTGTGGTTCATAATCCACTCAGCTATCAAAGTGATCTTCATTCAGTACAGATCTGACTACATTACCTCACCTGCAATAGATTTCTTATTACCTCCAGGACTGAATACAAAATCCTCTTTTTATCTCTTAAAGTCCTTCATAATCTAATTCTTTCCTACCTTTATAGTCTTCTTAAACATCCTTTCCATCCATAAACTCTATTAGGGATTCTGGACCAAGAAGTACCTCTCTTGCCCTGAACTGGGAGTGAAGGGCACAGAAATTCTTGACAATCAGTTTAAATTGGAGTTCATTTTCTTCTGTGCCTAAGTAGATTTGTAGAGGGGAGAATACAACTCAATCCATGGGGGATGTTGTACTTCAGCCCTGGATATTCCTTCTCAGTAAATATTCTTTTGTAAAATCTAATTGATATTAATCAATTTATGTTGGTGTTATATTATTAAATTATATAATAAGACAAAGAATGAATCTCTTTGAGACTTTTGTATACAAAATTTCCAATTCAGGAGACAATTAAAACACTTTTTTTCACCTCACAATAAACCAACAGGAAACAGTCATAACTGCTCTAAAGCATAGAGGCAAAGGACCCCTCCAGCACTCAATTTTGGAAGCAGGCCCCCCACCTGTAAAATGAATGTCAGTAGGATGAAAATATTGTGGATGCTCTAAAGACTGGGCCCTTATTTGTTGGTTCTCCTATTATAGAATTTAGTCAAAATGAATAGACCAAAACTGCAAAATAAGCTCTCATTTTGCTTGTATCTCAGGCCAATAGAAAGCCTTTGTTCTTTGGACCATGATTTGAAGCCTGATCCATTCTGAATCTCTGTATAATAAAATCAAACTCTATTTCTCCCTCTTGTACCTTTGGTTCATAGCTAAGGACATATACAATTTTAAAAAAACTGTTACAATTAGTCCTATCTTCCATATAAACATTGTGTTAATAGGATACAACTTCAAAAAGAAATGAAAATTGTCATCTCATATAGAAAAGGAAAGGAAAAGAAAATGCAGTTTCATCAGTTGTCTGTATTCTCTGCTAGGGGAAAGCTCACCAATGATTGAAAGATCCCCATGCTCTAGTCACGTAAAGCTATCTGTCTGTCTGTCCTGGTGGACCAAGGCACCATCTTTTGCTTCTCTTCTCTCCCTGCCAGTTTCGGCCTCCACACTGATGGCAGTTGCTGTACTATAATCACTTCTATAGCTAGCATCTATCAGTCTTGGAAAAAGTCTAAAATCTCTTCCCTGTCAGAAAGAAGACAATTTACCTTCTTCAAACTATGCCACATAGGAACCCACTTAAAACAATCTCATTTATTAATTTTTACACAAGGTGATCTTAGAGAGGAGTGTGACCTGAAAGCTGTGATGCCCAAATTAGGACTCTTGCAGAAAATGTACTACTTGAGGTGAGTCCAAGTTGCAAGATCTCCAAATTATTCAGTTCCCACTTTAGCAATCCATAGTGACTACACTCAGAAAATTTTATATTGAGGAAGACACAAAAGTTAGTGTTGACATCAAAATCTATTTCTCATTACAATTTTTAAGAATTTTCTCATATTCACATTGAAAACATCATTCTTGAGTCCTTAAAATCCCTTCTTAAGAAGAAAATCTCAATCTATTTTTTAAAATGTTGGTCATTTCTTAAAGCATTAAATTTTAGGAATATATAAATATATTTCATTGATTACCATGTCAAGTTATTTTCTAATACCTTAATGCAATCTTGAACAAATTGCCGAATTTATCATTGAAATGCTTCCCTTTTCTGTAAGGTGTCATTTTCTCTTTTGACTGAAGGGTTATTGACATTTATAAATAGACAGCAAAACAGAAATTTAGGTAAAAACTCACTCAGACACATACAAATAGAAAACTTTTTTTTTGATATTTGTTTAGTATCTTATTTTTAACCAGTTAAAAGAATTTTTAACACTTATTTTTAAAACCTTGAATTCCAAAAGCCAACGAGGAGAAGAATTGTTTAAAAAGTAGAATTGGACAAATGGAAAAGTAGTTCCAAAAATTCATTGAAGAAACTAGTTTCTTAAAAATTATAATGGAACAAATGTAAACTAATGAGAAAAGAAGAAATTATAAATCAAAACCAAAGAATGAGAAAATAGAAGACAATGTGAAGAAACTCATTAGAAAAACAACTGACCTACAAAAAGATACAAGAGAGATAATTTAAAAATTATTGGGCTTCCTGACAGCCATGATCAAAACGAGAGCCTAGACATTATCATTCCAGAAATTATCAAGAAAAATAGCCCTGATATTCTAGAACCAGAGGGAAAAATAAAAATGGAAAGAAAAGAGATCCAAAAAGGAAAACCCAAGGAATATTCTAGCCAAATTCCAGAGATCTCAGGTCAAGGAGAAAATATTACAAGCAGCCAGAAAGAAATAATTTGAGTATTGTAGAAATACAGTCAGGATAACACAAAAACTAGCAGTTTCTAGATTAAGGGATTGGAGGACATGGAATATAATATTCCAGAGGTCAAAGGAGCTAGAATATATATATGTAAATTATCTCACATAAAAGAGCTTGTCACAGTGGAGGGGAAGAGGGGGGAGATGAGAGGGGAAAATTGAATCTTTCATTGGAATTGGCTTAAGGAGGGAATAATATACACACCCAATTGGGTATGGAAACCCACCTTACTCTACAGGAAAGTAGGAGGAAAGGGGATAAATGAGAAGGGGTGACAGAAGGAAGGACAGACTAGGGGAATTGGTAATCAATCAGAAGCAGACACTTTTGAGGAGGCATAGGGTGAAAGGAGAGAATAAAATAGGGGTAGAGAAGATGGAGGGAAATATTCTTAGTCTTTTACAACATGACCCTTCTGGAAGTGCTTTGCATGACTACACATAGATAACCTATATCAAATTGCTTGCTATCTAACTAAGGGTGAGTGGGGATGGAGGATGGGAGAGAATTTTAACTCAAAGTTTTCAAAACTCATGTTAATAACCACTTTTACATGCAACTGGAAATAAGAAATGCAGGTAATGGAGTATAGAAATCTATCTTGCTCTACATGAAAATAGAAGGGGAAGGGAATAAAAGAAGGGGGTGGGTATGACAGAAGGGAGGGCAGATTGGGGGAAGAGGCAATCAGAAATCCTGCCATCTTGGGATGGGGGAAGAGATGTGGGAAAATTTGGAGCTCAAAATCTTGTGGAAGTGAATGTCCAAAATGAAGAATTAATTAATTATAAGACCCTTTAAAAAAAAAATTGTGAGTTTCAAATTCTATCCCTTACCTCCTTCCTGACATTCCATCCCACACCACTCATACCACCATAGAGAAGGCAATAAATTTGATACAGACTGTGCATGTGTAATCACGCAAAATATATCCACAAGTCATGTTGTGAAAGAAAATTTAAATGATCAAAAAATCTCAAGAAAAATAATGACAATAAAAAGTATACTTCAACCATCATTTCTTTCTCTGAGATTGGATAGCTGTTTACATCGTAAGTCCTTCAGAGCTGTCTTGGATCTTTGTATTAATACAATAGTGTTTCCTATTGTTAATGTTCATTCATTTCATTTGTGACTGACCTTTCATAACATGAGTTGGAGTTTTCTTGGCAAAGATGCTGGTTTGCCATTTCTTTCTCCAGATCATTTTGTAATTAAGAAACCTGAGGCAAATAGAAGGAAGAGACTGTCCCAGGCTCACACAGCTTACTGAATCAGATTTAAATTTAGGCCTTCCTGAATTCAAGCTTAGCACTCTAACAACTTTCCCACCTAGCTGCCTTAAAACAGTAGTGAGCTAAACTTTTTGGATCCTTGGCACTTGTACTACAAGTTTTCTCCAGAAATCAGTATATGTGAAAATGGTATATTCTCTTAGCTTGTGGGTTCTCTAAACAGTTTTCCTTGGACCTCCCACCCTTCCTATCCATATTCCCACATCCTCTTACAGACGCAAAGTGAGCAACTTGATTATTTTAACTTAAGTTGTGTTTCACACAACCTCTGATCAACAGAATTAGTCACAACACTGCCAAATACAATTTACTTTTGAGTTCACTAATCTAATATTGTGCATTTGCTATTTATCATTGCTGCTTGTCCACAAGGTTATTGTATTTAAATAAGTAGTAGATTGCTTTCTGCCAAGGACTGGCAGTATTCATCCTAGGTATTCAAAGTATCCATAAGGGCCTTGCCCAAGAATATTCTTTTTTTTGAAGTCCCTAAGGTTACCTAACCTGGCCATTAAAAGAATCTGCACATGCCTGATAGGGTATTTCTCTAAATTAGTTTTAAGGCAATCAGCAGTCCTCTGTCCATTTGATTGTTAATAGTTAAAACCTACCATGATCCTGAAGGAGCCAGGGTATCCATTTTGATAAGACTGCTCAAATAAAAGAAACTTTAATATGTGTGATATCGAAAAGGACATAATTAAAGTAACTGCAGGATTCTTCTTAGTATGACAGACTCAGTTATGCAAAAATTCCAAATTGATGTTTAGATAGAAAATTAATAGGGTTTTTTTGGGTTTTTTGCTTTTTTTTTTTTTTTTGCTTTAAGGAAGATAAATGTCTATTAACCATGGCCTGAGATCTACAAGCATGGATGAAAAATTAACAAACAACAAAACATTAAAATAATCTGTGTAATTTAAAGGCAAATCAAGAGATAAGGAAGGCATTCACATTGCCAAACTCAGATTTTTTTTCAGGTACATAAATCATCATCCATTATTAAGAATTCAAAGGGAAATTTTCAAAAGCTAAAAATAAAAGCAGGGTCAAACACATGACTTGTTCATCTAAGTGAAATTTCTTGAAGGACGACACAACAGATTAGATTTTAGGATAACAGAGAAGGCCCCTGCCTCTGATGTCTTTCCTAGTTTTCAATATGCACTGATTTTCTCATAAAACACTCATCTGCAGAAGCCAGGCAGCCATGATCTTCTGTGAGAATTCACTTTGTAGCAATACACTTCAGTATGGTGGATTCTGATGGGATTACTCTTATTAGGCCATGCTTCTGAAAGCAAATATTTTCCTTTACTCTAGCACTGAAGAACTGGGACACAGTATAACTGATCTCATGAATAAATTAACAACTGGTCTTTTGACAAGCTCAGTCTTGGCATATATTTAACAGTGCTCTATTGGATGTGTGAATTATATCCACAGAAAACCTATACTAGGCAACATAAAATTATCCATGTGTCTCGGCCTACACAAACTATACTCTTCAAATGCTAGACATATCTAGAGAATGATTATGAAATAAATTAATATTATCTTAGACTGGGGGAGGGACAAAGCCTAAATAGTAAGAATTCTAACAAGTTATTTTATTTATCTATTGGTTTAACAAGGCAAGAGTTTACAAGTCATTAGATAACAACGAGTATTAGTGAAAAAGAATGTGATTAATTAAACATGCAAGTAGAAAGAATTAAAGCACACTACATTCGAAACAAATCTCTATTTTACTAAGGAAAAAAACTGGAAAACAAAACCAAACACAGAGAGAGGACTTTGAAAGCCCAGACACTTGCAGCAGACAGCAAGTGGGACAGGAGCTAACCAGCATCATACACACAGCTAAGTACCTTCAGACTTCAGAGAGAGTCCTAAAGACTGCACACTCTGAGGACAGTTGAGTAAAAGCAATTTTTGATAAATCCATGTTGCTCCCATTCACCTTTCAGGTATTTAATAACTATTTCTTTAATACAACATTGGACAGAAAAGTAAGCCATCATGTCTCAGAGACTTCCAGTAATTTTTCAAGGTAACCTAGTTAGTAAGTTGTGGGTAGAGAAGCCAAATCTTTATATTCTGACTTAATGTCAAGAATTTTTATACTAAGGCAGGAAAATATTAACTCAAAAATATTCAAAAGCTCTCAAAGAGAGGAAATTAATTTGGAAGGACAGGGGAGGAAGGCAGATTGTTTATCACAAGAATACAATGAGCTTATAGCAAATAAAGTGGAGTAGTTTAAAGTATTCTATTTCTGAAAGTTACCTAAAATCAGCTTTGAACATAACACTCTCTTCAAAGCTGCTGTGACATCTTTATTTCTGACACTATAGATCACAGGGTTTATAACAGGTGTTAGGATATTGTAGAAGACAGACACCATCATATCCTTCTCAGCAGTATGGTAAGAAGGAGGGAGCATGTAGTTATAGACAGCCGCTCCATAAAACAGAATAACAAGAGTTATATGGGAGGAACATGTGACAAATGCTTTCCTATGACCCGTAGCTGAATTCATTCTATAGACTGTGAGAAGAATAAGGGAGTAAGAGCTTAAAATAACTATGACAGGGATGAGGAGCATAAGGACACAGCACAGGTACATGACAGTCTCATAGAGTGATGTGTCTGAGCAGGAGAGTTTCAACAAGGCAAGGACCTCACAGAAGAAGTGTTGGATCTCTCTGGAATTACAAAATGGGAAGTTCATGGTGATAGGGGTGAGCATGAAACCATCAACGGAGCCCAAGAACCAGCAGACAATTGCAAGGAGCATGCAAACTCTGTGATTCATGAGGATGGGATAGCGGAGAGGGTGACAAATGGCCATATACCTGTCATAGGCCATGGCTGCCAAAAGGAAGAACTCTGCTCCCACAAGTGTTAGATAGAGGAACATCTGAAGTCCACAACTCGGAGCTGAGATATTATGAATCCCAATCACCTGATCCAACAGCATCTTGGGTACTGTAATAGAGATATATATCATGTCCATGAGGGAAAGCTGACCGATGAAAAAATACATGGGAGTGTGGAGGTGGGGATCACTGTGAATCAAAAGAACTAAAGTGGCATTGCCAGTCAGCGCTACTATGAAAATAATGAATATCAGTGAGTAGAAGAAAGGAGAATATTTGCTTTGGCTGAAGAGTCCCAGCAGGATGAAATCAGTTCCAAAAGTTTGATTCTCCAACCTCATTCTTTGCTTCATGTCATCTCACCTAGGGAAGATTAAAAACAAATCAAGAAAGAATTTTATATTTTGTCACTTACACAGATATGATAGATCATCTATTAGTGAAGGGAAGAGATGTGCTATCGATTGGTCTAACAGGAGCAAAGATGTATTTTTGCTAACAGGAGAGATTTATGATATGATACAGATGGTCTAACTTGAAACTAAAGATAGATTTATTTGGATAGAAAATTATCTTCAGTCATTTTCAAATCCTGGAATTCTGCCAAATTATTCTTATATAACATTGTGCTCAAGATGAGCTCTATAGCTTGAGATACACATCATAGAAAACATGATAGAAACAGCCATTTTCCTTTTGCTTTTGTCACATGAGCATCTGAAATTCATTATACGTAAAATGGAGCTCATTTTGCTTCCCTTTTCAAAACTTCCCTATTAATGTCAAAGACAATGCCATACTCTCAGTCACTCAGTCTCAAAACCTCAGTGTTGTCTTGAATTCTTCACTCACTATTCCCCCATATTTATAGCATAAAGTCAAATCTTCTAGTTTCTATTTTCGTAACATCTCTCATGTAGGACCAGTTCCCTCCATCACTCAACATCCTAGTTGAAACTATTATCATTTCCATTTCCAAACGTTCACTTGAACTACTGCAGTAGGCTCAAATGGGTCCTTCTACCATAATCCTTTCTCTCCTCTAATTTGTCTTCCACTCAGCTGATACAGTGATTTTCCTAATGCTTAGGTTTGACCAAGTAACCCCCTACTCTGTAAAGTCCAGTATCTTTCTATTTCTTCCATGACAAAATAAAAACAAAAAATCCGCTCTTCATAACGTTACACATTTCTACACTTTAACTCCCTCGATTCTGCTAAATTATCCTAGATGCTGTTCTTTACACCCAATATTCCATCTCCCTTCTCCATGTCTTTACGTTAACTATCCTCCGTGCCTGGAATAGTCTCTTTCCTAATTTCCTGCCTCTTTTTTCTCTGGCTTCCTTCTAGACTCAGCCTTCCTCAGTTTCCACAGTTACTACTGCCTTCTCTTCTGAGAGTATACTGCTCCTTTCTACTACCACATCTACTGCGGCACATGCCTATTTATGTGCATGTTTATCTCCCACAATACAATATGAGCATCTTGAGGACAAGAAGGATTTTTACCTTTCTTTGTATCCCCAGCTTAGCTCAATGAGTGACACATAGTAAATAAATAATAAATGCTTACTGATTGATTAATTAAAATGTGTTAAAAATCAGTCCCTTATTAATATTTGGGAGTGGGGAGAAAATCAACTCCATAATCCTATGGGGAGATCTACAGAAGAAAGTAAATAAGCATTTATTAAGCACTTACTATGTGTCAGGCACTATGCTAACAACTTTATAAAATGATATGAGATGCAAATATTTTGTTTGATTATCATAACAACCTTAGAATGCAGGTGTTACTATTATCCCTGTGTTATAGCTGAGGAAACTGAGGCAGATAGTGGTTAAGGGACTTGCTCAGGGACACATATCTAGTAAGTGTCTGAGATTTCATTTGAACATAGGTCTTCCTGACTCTGAGTCAAGAACTCTATTACTTCTCCAGCTAGAATATAGGTAGTTCTAGTTCTCTCAACAGAATTCATAGAACTTTTCTTTGCTCTCTAAGCATTTTTAGCTTTTTCCATGAAGGTGCCAGGAATGTGCCCTTTACTAAAAGACATAGAACTTAGTTCCAGAAGGGACTCAAATTATAAAATGATCCAAAAGAATATTATCAATTCACTGGTAGTTACATAGGCAACAGGGCAAAGCTAAAATTCAAACATAGATTCTCTAATTCATTATTTTCCCCCCATTGCACCATGCTCCTGCCTATGAAAATCATTTGGTTCCCCTGAACTCTAGCTACAGTTTAAAATATTCTATTCATCTTTCCCTCATCCTACTAATTGAAGGGGATCTTTTTCTTTCCAGGGTACTGCTAATTCTTTGGATCTGATGTCTTTGCCATATTTTGCTGGGTATCATAATTATTTCTGTTCTGTCTTCTCTACTTGAATTTAAGATTTTGGGGCCTATTTCCTCTTTCTGAGTATCAGCGTGTAGGGAAGGGCCTTGCATAACAGATATGCTTTAATTGAATAGAATTGGACTCTAACAGATTGAATTAAAACCATTTTTGTCTCACACTGATCTAACTTACAGTTTTCAAAGTTCTCCCTGGAAAAAGTGAACATAGCTCTCTACTTGTTTTGACTAACACTCTGAGAATTGTGAATTAGAGTAAATAGTGCAGAAAAAAATAGGTATGGTTTCAAATGATCTCTAGGGGCAGTTAGGGGTACAGTGGATAGAGCACTGGCCCTGGAGTCACAACGACCTCAGTTCAAATCTGGCCTCACTGACTAGCCATCTGACCACAGACAAGTCATTTAACCCTTATTGCCTCTCAAAAATAAGTAAGGAAATAAAATAAACTCTTTAATTTCACAGTCAGTCAATTTGTATGATGAAATAATCTATTTCACAGAAATTTCTAATTTGCTGCTTTAGAATATAATCCTATAGGCATAAAAATGATGCTCTGATTCCGGTTGATGAATATGAATGAAATATGAATAATTATGAAATACCTTCATACCTTAGGAGGTGTGTCCACAAAAACATTTGTATATTCACAGAAATTCATGTATCTTTGAATGAATGAATCCATTAAAAATATATTCACATGATATTTTTACCCATGTGTCCGTGTGCTTCTCACCTAATCTTTACTGCATCTATGAATTTCTCCTTCTATAAAAGTGAAGCTTGACTTATATCAACTTTCAGAAAACCCTTTTATTGCTAGCATTCTACAATTCTATATCTCTTCTGTCAAACTTCCTCAGAACATGGAAAAACATTGCCTAATGGATAATTTCTTAATATCTTTTCCCCCTCCTTAAAGGAGCATCCATTTTCCCCTTTGCCCACTCAGATCCTAACATGGATATTTTGATTCAAAATAGGTCCTGGAATTTCCTCATTTTTACATTCAAATGCATGAGACAATTAACCTTTGTGCTACTTACCTCCAATTACATCAATGGAAAAATATAGCCAGAAGTTGATTTTATGTAATGAAAACTGGAGATGTTCATAGCTATTCCCAATGCCCAAGCCAGTGATATCCTTTTCCACACCGAATGCAGAGAAAACTTGTAACAAACTATCATAAAAATAACCAAAGTGGTCTGTGGAAACTATGAATACATATGGAAAGTGTGCAATGTCCCTTATTAATGTGGAAACTAGGATTACACAAAATTAAAATAATTTTAAAGAGAAATTAAGACAGACATCAGAAGTATCAGTAAGATAATAGCTGGACATGTTTTACATCTTATTAGAGCAAAATCTGAGAGGTTAGTGTAAATGTCCAGTACCAGAGCTGCTCTTGAGAAGCAACACGTGTTATTGAAGTCATTAGATGGACCTCTCCCATCCCTGCTCTGTGTCTAGATAAATATTACTGTAACGGTAATGTATCAAGAAGTTGTCCCTGTGTGAAGGGGAGGAAAGAGTAGATGTGAGTGTAATGTGAATCCAAAGAATGAGGTCAGAATCTTGCATCATCCCCTTTTTCACATTAATTACAGAAGAATCCTGGAACCCAGATTGAATTAAAAAAAAAATACTGTATTGGGAATAAGAGGTTTGGAAATGGGAGGGGGGGGGGGGGGTCATACCTCTGAGTCTCCCTGCCTGTGTGATCTGCAGAAAGGCATTTGTTTTCTTGGAAGTTTGGTCTCTTTATCTCGAAAATAAAAGACTGAACTAAATGTCCCTTCCCTCTCTAAATTTTTATGTTTTCTGTATCTGCTAGCACATTTCTGTGAATTTGAAAGTAATGCATTTGAAGCAATACAAGTAATAAAGTTACTTTCTTTATAATGCTTTTATTGATTCATTTTCCTTTGGAGAAAACAAATTTTTCAACAAATATTAAATTAACAAAACATTTGACAAAGTATGTTATCCCCCAAAACAACAAAAATATTTCCATCTTTACGCGTTACTTGAAAAATTTTAATAAGGGGACAATCACTTCTTCCTAAGGCATATAATTCTACCTGTGCATAACTCTAATTTTTAGGAAATTGGTTATTAATGTCAAATTTTAATTTAGTTCTTTGATATTTTACCTAGATCTAAATTAAATAATTCCAATCCCTTTTCAATGTGATAGTACTTGAAATGCTTGAAGATAGTTAAAATGTGCTTCTTCCAACCCCATCTCCCTTCTCTTTCCATGACTAAATAGTCCCAGTTATTCAACGAATATTGAAATGACATAAACTAAAATCTATTTAATATTCTGCTTATCTTCTCTGGATGTTCTCCAGCTTACTTTAAAGTGATACTCAAAGCCAAAGACAGCCTTACAGGCGGGTTCTTACCAAAGCACACTAACAGAGAAATATAACTTCCTTATTCACAGACATTTTTTAATCTCTTCTGTAGCCTAAATGGAATTAACTTTTGGGCCTGTCATATCACTTGCTTAACTTATGTAAAACATGCAAAACACTCAGATTTTTTAGAAACCATTAGCTAGTCATGTGTTACTTGCTTTGCACTCAAAAAAGTTTCAACTGAATTCCACTTTTGTTTGTATTTGACTGAGAATGCTCCCCCCTCTCAGGATGTTCTTTTTTCATTTTAGTGTTTCATTTTGCTAGATTTCCTTCCCAGATTTCTATCTGCAAATTTCATAAGCCTATTATTTATTCCCAAATCATCAAGTTCTAATATTGTAGAGCATAGATCCTTATGACTTTACATTGTAAAGTTATGAACAAGATGAAATTGAATTACTAATGATTATTCTTTAGAATCCATCAGTGAGGGGGAGCAGAGCCAAGATGGCAGAGTGGAAAAATGCAAACACTCTAGCTCTTCCCCCACAGCCCATAAAATACCTGTAAAAAATGACTCTCAACAAATTTTAGAGCAGCACAAACTACGGAACGATGGAGTGAAGGAGATTTCCAGTCTAGGGTGACCTGGAAGACCAACAAAAAGGGTATGTTGCACTGGACAAGGAGCAGAGCACAGCTCAGCCTTGGCCATGTAACACCAGGAGGAGCAGGACCAGAGCATGATTCAGGGGCAGAACCCCAGCAGCAGAGAAAGTTCACAGATCCCTCAACCCACAGGCACCAAAGGTCAGGGAGAGGGCTTTTTCAGCTGGCTGAGAAGTGAGCAGGGTCCCCCCATAGTTCTGGCCCCAGGCTGCTGTAGCATGTGGCAGATGCAGTAGCCACAGTAGGTAGCAGCGAGGGTCCATTGTTGGAGTACTCAGGTTGAAGTCCCTGGGAGAACTGAGCAGCTGATCTGAATCTCAGACCTGAGTAGCAGCCCTGCTGCCACCTAGAGTTCCTGGGGGAACTGAGGAGCTGATCTGAATCTCAGCCATGAACCTGGCCAGGGAGTAAACTCCTCTTCCTTGCCATTCTGTGCCATCTTAGGGGAACTGAGATCTTACAGATCCCCAGAGTATATCCTACTCTTGAGAAAAAACCCAAAAGTCAAGTACCCAGTTGGAAAAATGCCCAAAAAAGGGGGAAAAAAATACGACTACAGAAGGTTACTTTTTTGGTGAACAGGTATTCTCTCACATCCTTCCATTTGAGGAAGAATAATGTTTACCATGAGGGGGAGACATAAAAGTCAAGACATCTGTTTCCCAAACATCCAAAATTAATATTCAATGATCTCAGGCCATGGGAGATCTCTAAAAGAATTTTGAAAATCAAGTAAGAGTGATAGAGGAAAAATTGGGAAGAGAAATGAGAGAGATACAAGAAAATCATGAAAAGCCAATCAACAACTTGCTGGAGGAGACCCCAAAAAATGTTGAAGAAAATAACACCTTGAAAAATGGGCTAACTCAATTGGAAAAAGAAGTTCAAAAAGCCAATGAGGAGGAGAATGCATTAAAAAACAGAATTAGTGAAATGGAAAAGGAGGTTCAACAGCTCACTGAAGAAAATAGTTCTTTAAAAAGGAACAGATGGAGGCTAATGACTTTATGAGAAACCAAGAAATTACAAAACAAAACCAAAAGAATGAAAAAATGAAAGATAATGTGAAATATCTCATTGGAAAAACAACTGACCTGGAAAATAGATCCAGGAGAGACAATTTAAAAATTATGGGACTACCTGAAAGCCATGACCAAAAAAAGAGCCTAGACATCATCTTTCATGAAATTATCAAGGAAAACTGCCCTGATATTCTACAACCAGAGGGTAAAATAAATATTGAAAGAATCCACCAATCACCCCCTAAAAGAGAACCAAAAAGAGAAACTCTTAGGAACATTGTAGCCAAATTCCAGAGTTCCCAGGTCAAGGAGAAAGTCTTGCAAGCAGCTAGAAAGAAACAATTTGAGTATTGTGGAAATACAATCAGGATAACACAAGATCTAGCAACTTCTAATTAAGGGATCAAAGGACCTGGAATATGATATTCCAGAAGTCAAAGGAACTGGTATTAAAACCAAGAATCACCTACCCAGCAAAACTGAATATAATACTTCAGGGGAAAAAATCATCTTTCAATGAAATAGAGGACTTTCAAGTATTCTTGATGAAAAAACCAGAGCTGAAAAGAAAATATGACTTTCAAACACAAGAACGAAGAGAAGCATGAAAAGATAAACAGGAAAGAGAACTGATAAGGGACTTACTAAAGTTGAATTGTTTACATTCCTACATGGAAAGATAATATTTGTAACTCTTGAAACTTTTCTCAGTATTTGGGTAGTTGGAGGGATTACACACACACACACACACACACACACACACACACACACATGCACACACCTATACACACACACACACAGATGGAGAGAGAGAGAGAGAGAGAGAGAGAGAGAGAGAGAGAGAGAGAGAGAGAGAGCACAGCACAGGGTAAGTTGAATAGGAAGAGATCATATCTAAAAAAATAAAATTAAGGGGTTAGAGAGGAATATATTGGGAAGAGAAAGGGAGAAATGGAATGCGGCAAATTATTTCTCATAAAAGAGGCAAGAAAAAGCTTCTTCAAAAGAGAGGAGGTGAGAGGGAAAACGTGAAGCTTACTCTCATCACATTTGGCTCAAGGAAGGAATAACATGCACACTCAAATTGGTATGAAAATCTCTTACACTACAGGAAAAGTAGGGGAGAAGGGGATAAGCAGGGTGAGTGGGATGATGGAAGGGAGCGTAAATGGGAGGAGGGAGCAATTAGAAGTAAACATTGTTGGGGAGGGACAAGGTCAAAAGAGAGAATAGAAGAAATGGGGCACAGGGCAGGATGGAGGGAAATATAGTCAGTTCAGTCTTACACATCATGACTATTCTGGAAGTCATTTGCAAAACTACACATATATAGGGTATATTGAATTGCTTGCCTTCTCAGTGGGGATGAGTGGGGAGTTGCAACTCAAAAACTTTTGGAGCAAATTTGAGAATTGTTTTTGTGTACAATTGGGAAATCAGAAATACAGGTAATGGGGTATAGAAATTTATCTTGCCCTACAGGACAAAAGAGAAGATGGGGATAAGGGAAGGGAGGGGTGTTAGAAGGGAGGGCAGATTGGTGGAAGGGGCAATCAGAATACTCAGCCTTTTGGGGTGATGAGAGGGAAGCAATTGGGAGAAAATTTGGAAGGCAAAATTTTGTGGAAATGCATGTTGAAAACTTAAATGAATGAATGAATGAATGAATGAATGAATGAATGAATGAATGAATGAATGAATGAAAGAATCCATCTCTTTGCATTATAATTGATCTCCTTTTTACTTCATATTTTCCAGACAAATGAAAATGTAGCAAACTCCAGTTGGAAGGTTTCCGATATTTCTTCATTGCAAATAATTCTGACTTTTCATTCTTGATCATCTTCCCAGTGTGTTAGGTGGGAATTCCTTTTGTGTAGGCTTTGGACCAAATGATTGCTAAAATCCCTAACACCTCTACTAAAAATTCTTTGATTCTCTTATTTTTTAATCGTATTATTTTATAACCATATTTAATTATAATTCTATGCTTTGTTAGATTATTCATGTAAAAGTTTATTGTCGTATACGTAAGTTCTTTTCTGTGAAATAATCAGATTGATTTTATAACATCTTTAAATTGATCCGATTTACAATTAATTTATTTTGCCCTGTAACTGCGCACATCATGGTTCTTTGTGTCACAGTTTAGCTCTGTAATTCAGCTGGTTTATAATAAGTCAAATTGGGCTCGCTCCCCTCCCCCTCCGCGCTCGCTCCCCTCTCCCCCCTCCCCACGCCCTGCGCCCCGCTGCCCTGCGCGGACATTCCGAGCCGTTGGCCGCCCGCTAGGAGCTGCAGGCCTCCAGCCTCTGTGCTTGGGCTGCGCCGCCCCTCCCCCGGCCCGGCTCGTGCCCCACCCCTCAGCCCCCGCCCCAGCCCCGATCGCCCCGCGCGGAGCAGGGAGGCGGGCGCAGCGGCACCGGCGGCGGCGGCAGGGGCGGCGAAGCTGGCAGCCCAGCTCTGACACCGGGCCGCTCCGGCCCGGCTGCGCAGTCCCACCCGGCGCCTGAGGCCGGCCGTCACCGGCAGGGCCTCCACCGCCGGCGGGAGGGGCTGCCCAGCCCCAGCCCAGCCTGGCCCGGCCCCCCGCGCCTGTATCAGCTCCACGTGATTGGAAGGACGAAAGGAGCGAGCCTCCCCACGTTCCTGCGCTGCCAATGGCTTCTGTCCTGCGCTGTGACCTCACGGCTTAAGTGGGAATGAAGATGAGCATAAGCGGTGATGAGGTCAGCTCCTCGGTACCCAGATATTTGCGAGAGTCAGGATGCTACGTTGTTTGATGGACGGCTTTGTCACTGATCGATGCCATGATGCCTGACGTGGTACAAAGCAGGCAGCCGGCGTGTGGAGATAAATCTGCCCAACAACAGACTGCCGCAGCTGCCGCCGGTGCTGCCGCCGCCCCAACCAATCAGCAGGGTTCTACGAGAAACGGAGAAAATACTGCGAATGGAGAAGAAAACGGAGCCCGCAGTCTAGGAGATAACCTTCCAGATACGATGGAGGAGGACGGAGAGGTGGAAATCCCCCCAGACAAAGCTGTGGTATTACGGGGTCACGTGTCAGAAGTATTCATCTGCGCCTGGAATCCTGTTAGTGACTTTCTAGCCTCAGGATCGGGGGACTCAACGGCAAGAATATGGAATCTGAGTGAGAACAGCACAGGCGTCTCGAACCAGTTAGTTCTCCACCATTCCGTAAGGGAAGGAGGGCAGGATGTGCCCAGCAACAAAGATGTGACGTCCCTGGATTGGAATAGCGAAGGCACGCTTCTGGCCACTGGCTCGTATGATGGATTTGCCAGAATCTGGACGAAAGATGGTAATCTCGCTAGTACCTTGGGGCAACATAAAGGTCCCATTTTTGCATTAAAATGGAACAAGAAAGGAAATTTCATTCTGACTGCAGGAGTGGACAAGACCACAATTATCTGGGATGCGCATACTGGTGAAGCCAAGCAACAGTTTTCTTTTCATTCAGCGCCGGCACTGGACGTGGATTGGCAGAGCAACAGTACCTTTGCCTCTTGCAGCACCGACATATGCATTCTTGTCTGTAAATTAGGACAAGACCGGCCTATTAAAACATTCCAGGGACACACAAATGAAGTAAATGCCATCAAATGGGACCCAACTGGTAACCTTCTGGCCTCCTGCTCTGATGACATGACTTTAAAGATATGGAGTATGAAACAAGAGAGTTGTGTCCATGATTTGCAAGCACATAATAAAGAAATTTATACTATCAAATGGAGTCCGACAGGCCCAGGAACAAACAATCCAAATGCCAACCTCATGCTAGCCAGTGCATCCTTTGATTCTACTGTTCGCTTATGGGATATAGACCGGGGTATCTGCATCCACACTTTGACAAAACACCAAGAGCCTGTGTACAGTGTGGCTTTCAGTCCTAATGGCAGGTATCTGGCCAGCGGCTCCTTCGACAAGTGTGTGCACATCTGGAATACTCAGACGGGTTCCCTAGTTCGTAGTTACAGCGGAACAGGTAGAATATTTGAGGTTTGCTGGAATGCAACAGGAGACAAAGTTGGAGCCAGTGCATCAGATGGTTCAGTTTGTGTACTAGACCTACGGAAATAGTGCTACTGGTTGGAAGCCATGGATGGACTATGAATGTGTACATAGTGAAAATGACTGTCCTTGACCCATGTCCCACCAGAACCATGACCAGTCCACTACAGCCAAATCGAAAAGAAATTTCCACTTACACTGTATAGAAACAAAGGAAAATTACACCCTGAAGAGGATGACAGTCTTGTCACAGCTTCGAAGCCTGTTCACCAAGTGCTGGCATCTTATCTGCTGCGCCCCCAAATAGCATTTAGAAGCTTGGGATATGAAAAGCAGAAGAGGAAAGGAACAAGACTATACAAAAGCAGACCATACATGCACCAGATCGGAATACAAATGGCAGCCTTCTCTCCCCCTCTTCCCCCCCCACCCCCCTGTCCTCCCCTTCTAATCAATATGATGTATCATATTCTTTGTTTTCTTTAATTTCTTTCAATAGCTGAGCAGTTTATATGTACAGAGAAAATGGACGTATGTAAACATGTAGCCATGGGTTGTTTCTTGCTTTTCAAACATTCTTTTTGTTTGTGTTTGTTTGTTTTTATGGATACAGGAAGTAAGGAAGTAAATCTGTTTCTGGTTTTTATTTCTTCACCTTTTAAACATAAAAAAAAGTCTTTTAAAGATACTTCACTGTATTCTTTTGAAGAGGCCAAGTGACATTTGGTCCATTCTGTGGCTCTCAGCACAGTTTCTATTGGTTGTGCGTTGGGGTGAGGAGTGAGTTTAGAAAAGTATATTTAAAATGTGATATTGGTCATGTTAATCAAGAAAGGACAATTATTTGTAAAGGGTATTCTGCTCTGGTTTTTCTGATGTTGTGACTGAAATGCAGGATTTCTTATGTGGGACATATTTCTGCCAAACTTAAGAATCAAAGGGCACAAAAATTTTTCTTTTAAAATTTACAAATACAAGAGCTGCATTAAAAAAAAAATTCTTGTTGCTTCAAGATCATAGCTAATTATAGTTTAGTTGTGCACTATTGTGAAAAGGAGCAAAGTAGCATTCTGGGGTTTTTTTGATTGTTTGTTTTGTTTTTATGAGATAAAAATCTTTTTGGACAAGGGTCTATTAGCTTCTACCATAAGTATCCATCATATCCTTCAGTAGAAGCTCTGATATATAATATAACCAAATTCCAGTATTAAAAAAAGTCTCTCATCAATTTTCTTTATAGAAATCAAAATACCTTTGGCATATACTTGATAACACTGATGTTATGTGGTAAAATGTGTACTACCTTAGTCTCAAAAGAAATCTTTAGAACAGAAGACTTGCTTTAAGGTGTGTTTAAATAGCAGTGATTCAGCTTGTTAAAAAATAGTAATATTTGCACTAATGTCTCTGCTGCTCTGATTCTGCAGTTTATTATAACTTATGTATATATTTTTTCAAGTATAAGTAGGTGTAAGCTGCTATTTTTTATTAATCACTACTATATTGTCCTTTAGTCTGTTTACAATATGAAGTATTTTTCTCAACAGATAGCACACTTTTGTTATGCTCATGTGACTAGGGTATACCGAAATTTCTTTAGTAAATTCAGCCCATCTTGTTTATGTGTTCTGTTGAAAGGGATCACTTCATATTTTGTGCCAGATTCCAAGGTTATAAATTTCAAAGAATATAATTGTTAAATTTATGCCACAGATGTTTTAATTAAGAAATGCCTTCTATCACAGAGCTTTGCAAAGTTAACCATTTTATAACACTATTTCAATCTAATAATTTTGTGACTATTATTGCTTTAAAAAAAGTTAATCTACTTTGTTCTTAGTTTAGGCATAATTGATTTAACCCAAATAATGCAGCTTTTTTGCCATCGACTTTCTGCTATTTTTACAAACTAATATGATTTGAAGCAAGTCTTCATTTTGCTAGGGTAGGATAACATTGGCCTTTGGTAAATAGAATACACTTAATTCCACATTCATGTTCTATGTACCCCAATTATTACTGGGGAATCTATTCTAAATCACAGAATTTTTTTTAACTCATATCCAGAAAGGCAGTCATTCATGATGGTTCTGTGCCAGCTCTTTTCAGGGTTTTGGAACATATGACAGATGTCTAGAACAATTGCCTTATGAGTTATGTAGGAAACCTCATAGACTGAGTATCTGGCACTTGGACATCTTGCTTTTATTGGTGGAGGTCTGTGTCTGTGGCTGACCTCTGTTGTTGTTTAAAAAAGAAGTATAAAATAAAAAAATCTGTGCAATAATTTTTAAATGTGCTCCCAGGAATGGACACAAATGTTCTGAACATGTTTAAGCTGCGTTTTCCTTTAGCGATGCATTTGTCAATTGCACTGAATTTAAATCTGAAAATCAGAGGTGATTATTGATACCACTTTTGTATTTGGATATGGACAATTTATTCATTTTCATACAGTTATTGCCTGGTTTTTTCAGCCAATTATAAAAGATAGTCAAGGAATTCTGCAATGTGGCTGTCAGAATGGACAGCTACATTTTCATGCTATTGTTCTTTTTCTTTTTTGATCTTTGGCGATTTTCCTTACAAAAAAAAAACATCCATAATAGGAACCCTACACAGTTATAAATACAGAGCTTTATTGCCCTGAAGTCTCATCTTACTGAGAAGTATCCATAGAGTAGGCCTGGGCTCGTTAATGAACATTGGATTACTTATTTATTTTTTTGCTGCTGTTCTCGATATCATCATTGCATGCTGATGTGCCACAATGCTGCTCCTAAGCCTTTAAAAAAAAAAGAAGTCTAGAGCATAAATGTGCTGGCCAGAGACTAAGTTTCACAGCCTTGTGAAGTTCCTGATGTGTTTGTTCGTTCTCTCTCCCACTCCCCTTATATTTTCCCCAAGGGCTGATAATTGAAATGTTAATAGTTCTTCTAGGAGGACATGATCATTCTGTGATCTAAGTAGGATTTACACTGGTCATTTTAGTCTAAGCTGCGCTGATGAATTTGTTACCTTGGGGAAGGAGCTGAAAAATTGGGAGATTAATTGGTTAAAGGAGAAAGTAAAATAAAAGAGGAGCTGCCATATTTCTCATTCATTCCTAAAACTTCTGCAGGAATCTCATTGTTCATATCCATCTAGGGGAGCAAGCCACATTTCCGCGCATTTGTCCCCTTTTCTATTAATGTGGATCAGGCCCCATCACTGATTTTCTGATGTATTTTAGGCCATGATAAATTTTAAGTAGGTCTTAGGTTATTATTGAAAATCCAGTTGTGATGAGCAGTTCTCTAGTGTTAGATGTGATTTGGGATGAAACATCTTTTACAAATACTAAAAGTGCCTCCCTTTGTGGTTTAACAACAAATTATGGTGCAAAATGCAGGAATCACCAGATAGAAGAAGTTTAGGATAGGAAGGTTTCTTGCTTTTTCACATGTACCAATGTCAAGAGAAAGGCCAAAGATTTGTGCTGATTTACCTTCACTTTTAAAGCACTCCTTTTTTCCTTTCCCTTCTTTATGTCAAAATAGATTATTTAATGAGAGATGACTATTTTTAAGGAGTTAGCTTTGTTTAGGTAGGAGTGGTTTGGTTGAGGGTATAATTATAGTTGTGGCATTGGCAGACAGGCTTGAAGGGCTCTGCAGAGGGTTCTGTGTGATGTGGGCAGAGGGGAATTGGGGTTTCACTAGATGAGCAGAAACGACGTCTCAAATGTTGCTCAGTGCCATTTTCTCAATTAGGAGCAATGCTTGTTTGTCTCGCTCAGGTCATGTCGTGTTTCTCTACAAATCCTGTGTTCTCCTCTAGTGTGACAAAGACAGTACTTAGGTCACAGATATATGCATTTTACTAATAGGTCACATCTGAAAGTTCCCAGGAAACCCTCCTTTTTGCGGACCAACATTGTGGCATGGAAGTAAATGCTCATATTTAGGGAACAGCAGCAAATTAACAAGAGACCCTGAAAGTTTTTTTCTTGGGTCAAAGGGGGTGGAAGATAGGAGAAATTACGAATGACCTTCTCTTCCAGTGATAGTTCTAAAGTATGACAATTCAGTATGAAGAGTTTTTTCTTAAACATAAATCTGGTTAAAGGTAGAGAAGAGAATTTTTCAAGTTATGTTGAGTTCTATTTTCCATACACTGATTTAGAGATAGAGCATGTTAGACCAGTACTCTGAGGAGGTATCGATTCTATTTCCACCTCTAAGTTTACAACATTGATGCAGGATGATGAGTTAGGTCATACCTTTTTTCCTAGTAAGGTATTTCATAATGTTTTTTGGGAGTTTGTGGATAAGTTCAGGAAAATATTCCGCATGTTGTAACTAGTCCAGTGTACTACTTACACATTTCTTTCTTTTTCCTTTTTTGTAAGGCTGCATTCTGTGACTCTATAATCCTTGAATACAGAAGTATTTTTTTTCCTCTGCTGACTTTGACATTGTAGTTGTAATGGTTTAATTTTGATTTTACAAATACTTTGGGTCTAATTCTGTGAGTTTACCTATAGCACTGGATGTGAACGTCTGCATCATTTCTTTAGTTATCCAGTTAACTTACGACTGTTGTCAAAGTGTAAACCAGTCCATGACAGTTTTTTGTATTTGTTGAAGTACTTTTATTCAGATTTCATGATTATTGTCTAAGGAAGACTGACAGAGAAGTTCTAGGCTGTCCTGATCTATGCGAATTACACTTTGGATGTATTTGGGTTCTCCATTACAATGGCTTACCCCCTATACCCCAATCCCTCAGAGGCACATGTCCCTGTTGCAGTTTCCATTTGCATTGTATTGCTCTGACAACTATAATTTGAATCAGATCTGAAAGAGGTCCAGAATAAAATATATTTTGATATTAAAAAAAATAAGACAAGTTTAGAAATCCAATTCTCCTGCTAATCACTGTCCTATTTTTGTCGCAAGGAAATCTGTCATTCTTGAGAGATGTTAGCAGGGAGTCTGGTCCAGTATGGACACACTGCTGAGTTATTCTTTAAGAATATCTGGTTTGTTATCCAAAGAATCTGGTCCACTATCTCTAACCTTGCAGGGGGACTCAAACAAGGGAATATTTCTTTGTCACAGTTGGGAAGGAAGGAGCTCTAATTCCCAATTTCTGAGGAATCATATATTCCCCAATGCCTCAGCATGATGTTGAGCTCTTTTTACTCATCACAATTCATTCCCCACCTACATGGTCCTATTCTTTGTTTGGTACTCTGCCAAACTACAAAAAGGAGCAGCCTCCTCCCTCATTTCAGGGTCTTCGCTTAGGAAGCTGAAAACTTATTTATTGATAAATTCATACTTTAGTAATAAATTGATCATGCTTGGAACTGTGTGCCTCAGTTGTAACATCAGATGTTAACATCTGCTTCTACTAATGAAATGAATAATAATTCTTATTGTTTTATATATATTTAATTCTAATTTCTAATATTGAATCATTCTTGCATGCCTTCAATTAATTCAAATAGGTCTTAGTATCTAGGGGTTTTTGCTTTGCTTTGTTCTGTTTTTGCTGCAGTCTTTTCCTGAGACTATGTTTAAAAGTATTAATCAGTATTCATTAGTGATATTTTGCCCTTTTCCTTTAATACCTTTTCCTCTTCTTTCCCTGTTGGAAAAGAAATATTTCTGAACCCAAATGTGTGTGTGTGTACATATATATATATATATATATATATATATATATATATATATATATATATATATATATGTATATATATATATATATACATATATATATTCTTTCCTCCTTTGATGAGTTTAAATGAAATTGTTACTCAAGTGTTACCCACAACCTCCCACTTTCCCCTTCTAGTTGTGTGGAGTTGTACTTAGGCACTCCATCTATATGAGATAATTTTCCCTATTGTTCCTCTCCTGCCCACCTGGTCTGGTAGTGTGTTTCTGTTCCCCACCCTTTCCATTCTTCTTTTGAGATTGCCAAAATATAATAGACTCCCTCTGTCTAATTAAGCTTCCTCTCTGACCCCTGATGATGATAGAGTTCTATGAGTCTATACAAATTGTCTCTTCAATATAACAATAAAAATAGTTTAACCTCTTTTAGTCCCTTGTGATTGCTTGAGCATATATATGTTTTTATGCTCCTCTTGACTTTTGTGTTTGTATAGACTTGGCATATGTATTAAATGAGAAAATATTTGTGAAGTGTTTAGCAAAATGCCTGGCATATAGTAAATATCTGTTCCTTCTATCCTTTCTAAAGTTTTTTTCTATAACATACTGAATCAAAAGGTCTAATGCTTTAATAATCGACTAGGCTAGCTAAGACTTTCACAAAATCATCTTAGTTACACAGATTTTGATAGCCACTAACTAGCTCTGTTACTTTAGGACTATTACTTTACCTAGGGTTCACTTTAGGATATACCCCAGGATTCATCTTCTAAGTTACAGTAGGGTTGCAAATAGCTTTGGTGGAAGAGTTTGCTAGACTTTCAAAATAAAAGCTATTTCATATATAACTATTATATTTTGAATTTTCTGATTTTTATTTATGTTCCTGGTACAAGACCAAAATGTTCATAGTGAGTAATTTTTAATGGATTGCTCTACATTCTGCGAATATTTTAGTCAATATTGTAGTAAAAATAAACATTACTTAAAATAATCTATAGTTTTCTTTCTCTACTTCATCTGCCAGGTTTGTATATTAGGATAATATATGTCAAGGAAAAATTTGTAATTATTCTATTTTTCCATTTTAGTAGATGGTTTGTGTAGCATGAAAAGTAAATGTTCTCTGAAAGCTTCATTGAATTAACCTGTAAGTCAATCCACTCCATCTACACCTGAGTTTTCTGTGTATGTAAGTGTGTGTATGTGTGTGTGTGTGTCTGTGTCTGTGTGCATGTGTTTGATTTGAGAGTATTCTAGTTTTTCTTTCTGAGACTGAGTTTTTAGTGGTTGTAATCTACCAACATTCAAGGATGCTCTCCTTCCTTCTTCAACGTATTCAGTGCCTGGCTTACAGTCTTTCTCTTCTCCACATGACCCACTTTCATATTAAGGGACATCAACATGCATATTTATACAACCTCATATACAACCTCAAATACCAATATTTCCTTGAACGTACTAATTGACCATGATTTATTCCTCCATGGCACCTCAGCTATACATAGAGTAATTATACCCTTGACCTTGCCATCACTGAAAAGTGTTCCATTTCCATGTTTATAAACTCTGAAATTCCTTTATCTAGTCATAATTTGTTTTCACTTCACCTATCCCTCTGCTTATAACCTCTAACATTATTCTACATTCTTACCATGATATGTACCAATCCCTTCAATGATAGGTTCTTTCCCAGTTCATCAGTCATATGGTGATTTTACTGTCATCCCTATCTCATCTTGACTCCTTGGTGAACCAATTCAATTCTATACTTTCCTCTAAAATTTCTTTTCCCCCTATACTACCAGCAATTTTACCCTGCCAAGTTTCATACTTTGAATAGAGCCACCCAAACAACCATGGTTTTCACCTCTGTTCATGTAACTACTGAACATAACTGGAGAAAATGATGAAGTTGTGATGACTGGATCCACTACACATGTATATTACATAATATCAATTATGCCCTCATTGTTTCAAGGAAATGTTTTACATGTCCCTTAAAAAGTTCTTGGCACAGCCAAGATACTTGAGTAGAAAGACACAGTTACTCTAGTGTTTCCTCTGCAGCCCACAAAATATGTGTAAAAAATGACTCAACAAATTCTGGAGCAGCAGAAGCCTCAGAACAACAGAGTAAAAGAGATTTCCAGGTAAAGGTAACCTGAAAGGCCAACAGGAAAGTTCTATCTCATGGGACACTGAGTGGAGAAGGGCCCAGCCCTGGTCTTGTAGCACAGGAGGAACAGGACCAGAACAGCCCTCTGGGGCAAAATCCTCAGCATGGAGGGTTCCAGATCCCTCAACCAACAAGTGACATAAAAAACTTCAAAGGTCAGTGTGGGAGGGCTTTCCCAGCTTGGCAAGAGGGGAGCAGAGTCCCCCACCATTCGCCCCAGGTGACAGCAGAAGCAGTGGCAGCAGCAGCAACAGGCAGTGGGAGGCTACTGTGGGGGTGGAAGCAGCCTGGGTCCATTGTCCAAGCACCTCAGCTAAAAGCCTCTAGGGGAATCAAGCAGCTGATCTGAACCTCAGCCCTGAGTGGCAGCCCTGCCCCCACCCAAAGCCCCTGGGGAAATTGAGCAGCTGATCTGAATCTCAGCCATGGGGGGTAGGATGAGCACTAGGACCCTCCTCTTGACAAAGGATACAAAAGTCAAGTAACTGACTGGCAAAATGCCCAAAAAAGGAAAAAAATTAGTCCATAGAAGGTTACTTCCTTGGTGAACAGGTATTTCCTTCCATCCTTTCAGATGAGGAAGAACAATGGATACTGTCAGAGAAAGTCAAGGTGTCTGCTTCTAGTACCTCCAAAATGAATATGAAATAGGCTCAGGGAATAGAAGAGCTTGAAAAGTGAATCAGCAGCTTGCTAAAGGAGAAGGGAAAAAATGCTGAGGAAAATAACACCTTTAAAAATAGACTAACTCATTTGGAAAAAGAGGTCCAAAAAGCTAATGAGAAGAAGAAGACTTTAAAAAGAAAAATTAGCCAAATGGAAAAGGAGGTTCAAAAGTTCACTGAACAAAATAGGTCTTTAAAAATGAGAGTGGAGTTCAGAGAAGCTAATGACTAAAAGATAAACCAAGAAGTTACAAAACAAAACCAAAAGACTGAAAAAATTGAAGATAATGTGAAATGTCTCATTGGAAAACCAACTGACCTGGAAAATAGATCCAAGAAAGACAATTTAAAAATTATGGGACTATCTGAAAGTCATGATCAAAAAAGAACCAGCCTAGACATTATCTTTCATGAAATTATCAAGGAAAACTGCCCTGATATTCTAGAACCAGAGGACAAAATAAATATTGAAAGAATCCACTGATCACCTGCTGAAAGAGATCCGAAAAGAGAAACTCCTAGGAATATAGTGGCCAGATTTCAGAAAATGCCACAAGCAGCTAGAAACAAATAATTAGAGTACTGTGGAAATACAATCAAGATAACACAGGACCTGGCAGCTTCTACATTAAAGGATTGAAGGACTTGGAGTAGGATATTCCAGAAG
This sequence comes from Bettongia penicillata ogilbyi, assembly GCA_023548195.1. Taxonomy (NCBI): domain Eukaryota; kingdom Metazoa; phylum Chordata; class Mammalia; order Diprotodontia; family Potoroidae; genus Bettongia; species Bettongia penicillata. Next base: position 438,794 of record JAJHZJ010000134.1, read on the forward strand.
TCAAAGAAACTGAGATTAAAACTCAGCAAAACTGAGTATAATACTTCAAGGGAAAAAATGATCATTCAATGAATTTTATAGAGGACTTTCATGATGAAAAGACCGGAACTGAATAGAAAATTTGACTTTCAAACACAAGAATCAATAGAAGCATGAAAACATAAACAAGAAAGAGATATCATAAAGGACTTTCTAAAGTGAACTGCTTACATTCCTACATGGAAAAATGATATTTGTAACTCTTGATACTTTTCTCAGTATTTGGGAAGGAGGAGGGATTACACACACACACACACACAAACACACACACACACAGAGTACATCTTGGCCTGAATCAGAGATGATATCCATAAACAAATAAAATACAATTAAGGGGTGAGAGAAGAAAATATTGGGAGGAGAAAGGAAAAAATGGAATGGGGCAGACTATCACTCATAAAAGAGATAAGAAAAACATTTTTCAATGGAGGAGAAAAGGGAGGAGGTGAGGGGGAAAGTGCAGCTTATTCTCTTCACATGTGGCTTAAGGAGGGAATAACATTTTCACTAAATTTGGTATGAAAATCTGTCTTACACTACAGGGAAGTAGAGGAGAAGTGGGGTGAGGGGGATGACAGAAGGGAGGGCAAAGGGAAGAAGGGAGTAATTAGAAGTAAACACTTTTGGGAAGGGACAAGGTCAAATGAGAGATTAAAAAAAGGGGGAACAGGGTAGGATGAAGGACAATATAGTTAGTTATATACAACATGACTATTATGGAAGTCTTTTGCAAAGCGACAGATATATAGCCTGTATTGAATTGCTTTCCTTCTCTGTGGGGATGTGTGGGGAGGGAGGGAGAGAGAGAAGTTGGAATCAAAGTGTTAGAAACGAAAGTTGAGAATTGTTATTGCATATAGCTTTGAAATAAGAAATACAGGTAATGGGTTATAGAAATTTTTCTTACCCTAAAAGAAAAGAGAGAACATGGGGAAAATGTAAGGGAGGGGTGTGATAGAAGGGAGGGCACATTGAGGGAAGGGGAAATAAGAATGCAAGGTGTTATAGGCTGGGGGTGGGGAGAAATGGGGAGAAAAATTGGAACTCAAAATTTTGTGGAAATGAATGTCACAATCTAAAAATAAATAAATAAAACTATTAAAAAATTCTTTATTCCACCCTTCATAGCAATTTTTGTAACCTTTTCATCCTTCTACAAACCTCTCACAGCTCCTATATGCATATCCTCTCAGTCAGATAGTTTGCTTCATATTTTGCTGAAAATGTGAGGATATTCACTTTTCTACTCTCCTCTACATCTCACATCATTCAGATACCTTTAATCTCCTTCTTCAACCCTGTCTCACACAAAGACATAGTCCTTCACCTTGCTATGGAAAACCTTTTTACATACACATGATCCTCATATTCCTCACTGTCTTATCCAGCAGATTTTTCATTCTGTCTTCCACACTCTCTCAATTATTTTCAGTCCCTCTTGGTCCACTGGATGCTTTTCCAATACCTATAAACATTGCCATGTCTCCCTCATTTTCCAAAAAAGAAAAGAAGAAACCCTCACGTGATCCATATTCAGTAGCTACTGTTCTTTATCTCTTCAATTTCTTGACTAAACCCTTTCAGAAGTTAGTGTGTAAGTGCATCCTCTGCTTACTTTCATCTCATTCTCTTCATAACTCTCTATGACTTGGCATATACAACAATGTGGTCAGCAAAAGAGTTCTGTAGACCTACTGAGCTCATTGCTGTATACCTGTGAAAACTTGACAGTATACCAGTGCCATGCTAGGAAGCTGAATCACTCCCATTGGAATTGTCTTAGGAAGATTATGAAGATCACCTGGCAAGATAAGGTAATGGACACTGAAGTCTTTTCTCAAGTTAAACTGCCAAACCTTCAAACTCTACTGCAGGGAGTGAAACTCCAATGAGATGGGCATATTGTTTGATTGCCAAACATACCCTTGCCTAAAAGACTGCTCTACAGAGAATCTGTGCAAGGAAGACACTCACATGGTGGTCAGAAGAAAAAATACAAGCACACTCTAAAGGTCACTCTGAAGAACTTTGGAAGTGATTGTGTGACCTGGGAGATGCTGGCAAAGGACTACCCAGCCTCACATGCACACATGCAAGCAGGCATTCTGCTCTATGAGCAAAGTCTAATAGCAGTAGATAAAAAGAAAAGTGAGTTGTAAAAATTTAGAGAATTCATCCCAAATATTCTCATGGACTATTTATGCCTGACCTGCAGTGGAGCATTCTAAGCTCACATTGGTCTGATCAGCCAGTAGCACACACTGTAACTTGATGCTAACATAGTGATGTCATTTTGACCTTCTTTAAGAATGAAGTACAGTGGTGCAGCTAAGTGGCACGGTGAGTAGAACACTGGTGCCAGAGTCCACAGGACCTAAGTTTAGCTCAGACACTTGACACATGATCCTAGCTGTGTGACCTTGGACAAGTGACTTAACCCCAATTGCTTTACCTTCCCTCCTCTAGAAAAAACAAAAGAATAAAGGACAGCAACCAGACCAACCAGTAATCTGGCTATTGACCATATTATTCAACTGAAAGTTCCCTCTCTCAAATTATAATGATCTCTTAATCACCAGATCCAATTACTTAATTCTCACTTCAGTTTACTTACTTATTTCCAATGATTTATTCTTCTCTCCTATCTGAAGTATACACAGAACAATCATACCCTTGACCTCACAAGAGCCTTAAAATGTTTAATGACTTCTTGCCCCTGATATTCTCTTCTCTGTGGGTTTTAATGACACAGTTTCTTTGTGGTTCTTCTATTTCTCTCATCTATTTGTTGATTCTCAGTCATTATTCTTTGCTTGGTATTTATCCAGGTTGAGACTGCTAAATGTGGGTGTACTCCCTGACTATCTGTGGGCCTTTTTCTCTTTTCTCTTTTTCTTTCTCTTTTTTTTTTTTGTGACTTTACTTAATGATCTCAATAGTTTTCATGGATTTATTGATGATTACTTTGCAGAAAATTCTCAGATCCTTCCCCATCTCAGAATTAGATGATTAAATGAGAATGAAAGAAGTTAAAGGAGATGAATAGAATTTTGGAAGAGTTAAATAGGATAGGGCTCAGGAGAAAATTGAATGGGAATACAAAGGAATATACCTTTTTTTCTATAGAGGTAATGGTTCCTAAACAAAAATAGTTCACAAAACCTCAAACAAATGCAGAAAAGGAAAAGTATTAACGCATTCTTTTCAGATCATAATGCCAGGAAAACAACATTCAGTACAATGCCATGACTATATGGATAATGAATTAATTTGAAACTAAATGATTAAATGCTAAAGAATAAATGTATCAAAGAACAAAGAGCAACAGTCAATTTCATGAAAGAGAATGACAACAATGAGACAACATAGCTGAATTGATGGGATGTAGCCAAAGCTGGACTTAGGGGAAACTGTATATCTCTAAATGTTTACATCAATATAATACAGAAAGAACAGATCATTGAATTGGACAGGTAACTCAAAAAAAAAAAAAATACTAGAAAAAAACCAATTAAGAATACGCAACTATCCTTGCTGCGGTACCCCAAGAGCCGAGTCCGGGGATCCTCCGGGGGTCTACCCCGCCCCTTCCTCTCCCCCTCCCCCTCGTTCCTCCCCCTCCCTGCCGTTGCGGCCTCCCAGCCCTGGCACAGCACTTCCCTCCGTCCCTCTTCCTCCCCAATCCCCTTCCCTGGGCCCCCTGCCCCGTCGCCGCTGCCTGCTGCCGCCGGCTCCTCTCCTCCGGGTCGGTGCTGCTCCCCGCCTTCCCTAACACCCCCAACCCCTTCCCTCCTCTCCCTCCCACGGCAAGAAATCGCCACAGCCTAGCTCCCTCCACCTTTCCCTCCTCCCCTCCCCGTCCCTCTCCTCCATCTCCATCCTCTCCCCGCGATCCTCTGCCACCCGCCTCACACAATGACTCTGAAGAGAATCCACATGACCTGGCACGTGACCCCCCAGCTCACTGTTCCCCAGGTCCTGCTGGAGATGACATGTTCTGTTGGCAAGCTCCAATAATGGGGCCAGATGATGGTCCCTATCAGGGTAGAGTATTTTTCTTAACAATTCATTTCCCAGTAGATTATCCCTTCAAACCACCTAAGGTTGCATTTACAAGAATTTACCATCCAAATATTAACAGTAAGGGCAGCATTTGTCTTGATATTCTAAGGTCACAGTGGTCACCAGCACTAGCGATTTCAAAAGTGCTCTTGTCCCTCCGTTCTCTGTTGTGTGATCCCAATCCAGAGGATCCTTTAGTGCCTGAGATTGCACGGATCTACAAAACAGATAGAGAGAAGTACAACAGAGTAGCCCGGAAATGGACTCAGAAGTATTCGATGTAATTAAAGAAATTATTGGATAACCTCTACTAATAAAGATAGGGAAACTCTGAAAGAGAAAGGCCTTTTGATTTCCATTTGACTGCTTTCTAGGAGCCCCTGTCTCATCTTCCCCTGTGCACATGTTTACCTGATTCAGCAGTGTTGCGGGTTGTACATACTTGGAACAACAAAATAGAAATACTCTGTTTCCAGTGCCAACACTGACTGCTAGCAAAGAAGTTTGTGTGTGAAAGCCAGTTCTTCAGTCATAACCTAGTTGTGAGACTAAAAGCTTTCCTTATTGACTTAATTGGATAAACAATGCAAGGGCAGGGGTGGGTGTTGTGTGGTTTGGAGTGGGGGAGGACAGTTACACCGACCTGTGGGAATTGTTTAGAAATTGGAATCCTTTTAAACTCAGAACAGTTATGAAAAGCAAGGTGAAGAAAGTCAAGGTGTTTCTGTATTCATTTTGTTCTGATGAACCTGCATCTTAGGTAAATGTTTCAACCAACAAGGCTAAACTATAGCCACATCCTGTATTTTAAGGTCTAAGTTTAACTGGTCAACATTTAAAAGTATCGGCGATATTAGTACATAAAGTGGTGGGTGCTTTTTTTTTCTTACCTCTTCTCGATCATACCCTTCCCCCAACATTTTTTTTTTGGTTTGTATATGCTTTCTCAGTGCAAACATAGCTAAGAGCTCTTAATTTTTCTTATTTTTTTTAACTACTTAGATCTATCTGGATGTAAGGGTAAAAATTCATTTGACAGACATACTTGTGTATATTAAAAGACTCAATTGCTCCTCTGGAGCTTGTACATTCAAGAATGATTAATCTGTGTAATAAACTGACTGCTACAGTCATTACAAAAAAAAGAATACACAGCTAAAAATTAAGTTTAAAATCTGAAAAATCAAAGTAAAGATTAATAAAATTGAAAATAAGACCATTTAAGTAGTAAATAAAACCAGGAACTTTTAAGGGTAAAATAAAATATATAAACCAATGGTGGTGGTTGTGGTGGTGATTTTTAAGTCATTTCTCTTTAAGTGGACTGGCCACACCATGTTCCAAACTATATTATAAAATGGTAACCATCAAAACTCTTTCGTATTGGCTAAGAAATGCAGTGGTATTTCAATGAAATGGCATGAATAATTTTGATTATAATAAATGAAAAATGTTTTACATGCATACACACATACATACATACACATATATCTATCCATACTCATACACATATATAGACATAGATGTATGAGTGTATATATATATTCATATATATTACATGTATGGAGACAGAGAGGGCACAGGGTGAGTTGAGTATGAAGGGATGATATCTTCAAAATATAATTAAGGGGTGAGAAAAGAATGGAATAGAAAAAGGAGAACAAGAGAGGTAGAGTGGGGTAAATTATGTCAAATAAAAGAGGCAAGAAAAAGCTTTTACAGTGGAGGGGAAGATGGGTGAGGTGAGAGGGAATGTGTGAATATTGTTCTCAAGGAATTTAGCTTAATGAGGGAATAACATACACACTAAGATGGGTATGGAAATCTATTTTACCCTACAGGAAAATAGGGGAAGGGGATAAAAGGGGGGTGATGATGGAAGGGAGGGAAGAGTGGGGGAGGAGGTAATCAGAAGCAAAAAATTTTGAGTAGAAACAGAGTCAAAGGCAAGAACAGAATAAAAGGGGAATGGGATAGAAGAGACTTTCACAATATGACTGTTGTGAAAGTGTTTTGCTAGAGTACATATGTGCAATATGGAGTTGTTTGCCTTCTCAGTGGGGATGGGTCAGGAGGGAGGAAGGGAGAGAATTTGGAACTCAAAGTTATAAAAATGAATATTCACAATTGCTTTTACCTGAAACTGAGAAATAAGGTATACAGGCAATGGACTGAAGTAATCTATCTTGCCTTATAAAAGATAAAAGGGGAAGGGGATAAGAAAAAAGGGGATGGATGACAGAAGGGAGGACAGAGGTAATCAGAATGTAGGCCATCTTGGGGTTGAATAGGGGAGAGATGGGGATAAAATTTTGAATTCAAAATCTTTTGGACATGAAGGTTGTAAAGTAAAAATAAATTAATTTTAAAAATTCAATTTTAAAATTTAGAATTCCAAATTTTAAATTCCAAATCCCAGTTACAAAATTTTCTTTTGAGTTCTAGATCTTCCTCCATTCAGTGAGAAGGGAAGGAATATGATGCCTGTTAACATTTGAAGTTAGATGAAACATTTTAATATTAGCCATATGAAAAGAAAAGCAAGGAAAAATGAAGAAAATAAAAAATAATTTGCTTTATTCTGCACTCAGAGTTAATCAGTGTGAGAAATGACTCATTTGGATCCCTACACTGTTCCAATCAGTATTAATTAGTTTGACATGATTCTGCGGAGGTAGTGATTGTAAGTTCTGTGTATTAGGCCTCAGAGATGTAATCTACAGATTGTAAATTCACTTGCTACAGAAAGCTAACTTGAGGATCTCCAACCTTGTGTTCCTTCTCATGGTGATCAAAGTCAGCATGGTGGAAGTGACTCAATTACATAAGAATTTCTCCAGTTTATTTTTCTTCTTCGTAATTTATCCAAATTGTATGTCATCTTTGTTCTTTGATAGATTTTAGCTGTCATTTTAAGAAAAGCCTCACAATAACACCACAAGATCAGTGTCCCAAAGAGATCATGAAAAAGAAAACAAGAAACATGCGTAAAAAATATTTAGAGCACCTCTACTGTGGTGGAAATGAATTAGAAAATGAGAGTGTGTCCATTAATTGGAGAATAAGAGAACAACTTGGGGTACATGAATGTAATGCAAGACTATGGAGTTATAAAAAAATGATGACCAGGTGGATTGTAGAAAAATGCTAGACATATCTTGAGAATGACATAAATTACTATTATCTTAGACTGGAGAAGGGCACAAGGCTTATTTGGTAAGAGTTGTAACATATTATTTTATTTATTTATTGTTTTAACAAGGCAAGAGATTACAAGTCATTAGATAATGATCAGCACTAGTGAAAAAGAGATTACTTCAGCTTGCAGGTAGAAAGAGTTAAAGCATACTACACATAAAACAAATCTGTAATTTACTAAGGAAAAAAACTGAAAAACCAAACCAAACCCAGAGAGAGGACTTTGGAAGCCCAGAAAAGCAGCAGAATGCAGCAAGTGGGAGAGATGCCAACCAGCATCATGCCCAGAGCTAATATTGTACCTTCAGACTTCAAAGAAAGTCCTGAAGAGTGTACACTCTGAAGAGAGTTGAGTAAAAGCAATTTCTGATAAATCCATGATATTCTCATTCACCTTTTAGGTATATAATGACTATTTATTTAATACAATGTCAGACAGAAAAGTAAGCCATTTCACAGAAACTTTCAATATTTTTTCAAGATAAGCTAGCTAGCAAGTTGTGGATAGAAAAGACAAATCCTTACATTCTGAAATAAATATAAAGGAATTTTATACTAAACCATGCATATATTAACCAAAAAATATTCAAAAGCTCTTAAGGAGTGGAAATCAATTTGAAAGAACAGAGGAGGGAGGGAAGTAACTGCTTACCACAGAGCAACATAAATAAAATGAGCCTCTAATAAATAAAGTGGAGTGATTTTAAGTATTCTACTTCTGAAAATTAGCTAAAACCAGCTTTGAACATAATATTTTATTCAAAGCTGCTGTTACATCTTTATTCCTGACACTGTAGATGAGAGAGTTTATAACAGGTGTTAGGATATTGAAGAAGACAGACACCATCATATCCTTCTCAACAGTATGGTAAGAAGGAGGGAGCATGTAGTTATAGACAGCAGCTCCATAAAAGAGAATAAGAAGAGTTATGTGGGAGGAACATGTGACAAATGCTTTTCTATGACCCACAGCTGCATTCATCCTACAGACTGTGAGGAGAATAAGGGATTAAGAGCTTAAAAGAACAGTGACAGGGATTAGGAGCATAAGGACACAGCACAGGTACATGACAGTCTCATAGAGTGATGTGTCTGAGCAGGAGAGTTTCAACAAGGCAAGGACCTCACAGAAGAAGTGTTGGATCTCTCTGGAATTACAAAATGGGAAGTTCATGGTGATAGGGGTGAGCATGAAACCATCAACGGAGCCCAAGAACCAGCAGACAATGGCAAGGAGCATGCAAACTCTGTGATTCATGAGAATGGGGAAGTGGGGAGGGTGACAAATGGCCATATACCTGTCATAGGACATGGCTGCCAATAGGAAGCACTCTGCTCCCCCTAGTGTTAGATACAGGAACATCTGGAGTCCACAGCTTTGAGATGAAATATTATGACTCCCAATCACCTGATCCAACCGTATCTTGGGCACAGTAACAGAGATATACATCATGTCCATGAGGGAAAGCTGACTGATGAAAAAGTATATGGGAGTATGGAAGGGGGGATCACTGTGAATCAAAAGAACTAACGTGGCATTGCCAGTCAGAGCTACTATGAAAATAATGAATATCAGTGAATAGAAGAAAGGAGAACATTTGCTTTGGCTAAAGAGCCCCAACAGGATGAAATCAGTTTCAAAAGTTTGATTCTCCAACCTCTTTCTGTGCTTCATATCATCTCACCGAGGGGAGATTAAAAACAATCACATCAATAAAGAATTTTGTATTTTGTTCTTTATACAGACATGATAGGTCATCTATTAGTGAAAGGAAGAGATATGTTATCGATTGGTCTAATAGTAGCACAGATGTAATTTTGCTAATCTGTATCAAACTATGATACAGGTGGTCTAACTTGAAACTAAAGATACATCTATTCGGATAGAAAATTATCTTCAGTCATTTCCAAATCCTGACATTCTACCAGATTATTCTTATATAAATAAGTGTTCAAGACAAGCTCTGTAGCTTGAAATAAACATAGTACAAAACATTATAAGACCAACCATTTACCTTTGTTTTGAAATTCATTATGCCTAAAATGGAGCTCATTATGCTTCCTTTTCAAAACTTCCCTACTAATATCAGAGACAATGCCATATTCTCAGTCACTCACTCTGAAAACCTCAGTGTTATCCAAAACTTTTCATTCACTATTCTCCCAAACTTATAACATAAAGTCAAATCTTGTAGTTTCTACTTTCATAACATCTCTCATACTTGTCCCATTCTTTCCATAACATCCTAGTTGAAGCTGTTATCAATTCCATTTGCAAACATTCACCTGAACTACTGCAATAGATTCAAGTTGTTCCTTCTACCATAATCTTTTCCCTCCTCTAATTTATCTGCCGTTCAGCTGATGCAATGATTTTGCTAATGCTTAGGTTTGACCAAGTAACCCCTTACTCTGTAAAGTCCAGTATCTTTCTATCTTTTCCATGACAATATATAAAAAAAAAATCCTCTCAGTAATTAAAGTTCTTCATAATCTTACACATTTCCACACTTTAACTCCCTCGATTCAGCTAAATTATGCTAGATGCTATTCATTACATGCAATACTCCATCTCGCTTCTCCATGTCTTTACATTACCTCTCCTCCATCCCTTGAATAAATAGTCTCTTTCTTAACTTCCTACCTCTTAGTTTCTCTGGCTTTCTTCTATACTCAGCCTTTCTCAATTCCCCACAGTTGCTACTGCCTTCCCTTCTGAGAGTTTACTACTCTTTTCTACTATTGCATCTACTGCTGTATATGCCTATTTATTTACACGTTTATCTCCCACATTATAATATAAGGATCTTGAGGATCTTTGCCTTTCTTTGTCTCCCCAGTTTAGCTGTGAGTGACACATAGTAAATAAATAATAAAAGCTTGCTGATTGATTAATCAAAATGCATTAAAAATCAGTCCCTTTGTGGGTAGTAGTATTCTAGGGAGAGAGTTTTAAGAAAGATCTGTTCATGTTGACAGCAAGTTTTTACATATCTGTGAAGTCAAAATCAAAATTTGGGGGTGGGGGAAATCAGCCACATAATTCTATGGGGAGATATACAAAAGAAAGTAAATAAGCATTTATTAAGCACTTACTATGTCTCATGCACTATGCAAACAACTTTATAAAATGATATGAGATTCAAATAGTTTGTTTGATCATCACAATAACCTTAGAATGTAGGTGTTACTATTATCCCAATACTATAGCGGAGGAAACTGAAGCAGACAGTGGTTAAGGGACTTGCCCAGGGACACATATCTAGTAAGTGTCTGAGGTTGTATTTGAACATTTGTCTTCCTGATGCTGAGTCAAGAACTCTATTACTTCTCCACCTAGGATATAGATATTTCTAGTGCTCTCAACACAATTCGTAGCACTGTTCTTTATTCTCTAAGCATTTTTATCTTTTTCCATGAATGTGAGAGGAATGTACCCTTTCCTATAGGACATAGTACTTAGTTCCAGAAAAGATTCAAATTATAAAATGAGCCAAAAGAGTATTATTTATTCACCAACAGTTACGTAGACAACAAAGTAAAGCTATTATTCAAACATAGATTCTCTGATTAATTATTTTTCCCCCACTGCACCATGCTCCAGTCTGTGAAAGTCATTTGGTTCCTCTGAACTCTAGCTACAGTTCAAAATAGTCTAATCGTCTTTTCCTCATCCCACTAATTGAAGGGGATCTTTTCTCTTTCCAGGGAACTGCTCCTTCTTTGGATCTGATGGGTTTATCAAATTTTGCTGTGTATCTTTGTTATTCCTGTTCTATCTTCTTTATTTGAATTTAAGATTCTTGGATCTATTTTCTCTTTCTGAGCATCATCATTGAGGGAAGTGCCTTGCATAACCCAGATATTTTAAGTGAATAGTATTGGATTCGATCAGATGGAATTAAAACCATTTTTGACTCACACTAATCTACATTATAGCTTTTGAGGTTCTCCCAGGAAAAAGTGAACATAGTTGCCTGATTTTGTGAGAATTGTGAAATAGAAAAATGGTGCAGAAAAAATGGGTTTGATTTCAAATTATCTCTATTGGTAGTTAGGGGGTACAGTGGATAGAGCACTAGCCCTAGAGTCACAATGACCTCAGTTCAAAGCTGTCTGACCTTGGCCAGTCACTTAACCCTTTCTGCTCCCCAAAAATATATAAACAAATAAAATGAACTCTCTCTACTCCCTTAATTTCACAGTGAGAAAATTTGTATGATGAAATAATTTATTTCACAGAAATTTCTAATTTGCTACTTTTGAATATAATCCTATAGGCATAAAAATGATGCTTTAATTCAGGTTGATGGATACATTAATAAAGAAATACTTTCAATATACAAGAAGGACTTATGTCCACAAAATTTGCCTATTCATAGTAATTTATGTACCGTTGAAGGAATGAATCTACTAAAAATATATTCACTTATGATATTTTTACCCATGAGTCTGTGTACTTCTCATCTGGTCTTTACTGCACCTCTGAATTTCTCCTTCTGTAAAAATAAAGGTTGACTTACATCAACTTTCAGGACCCATTTATTGCTAGCATTTTACAATTTTATATCTCTCCTATCAAATTTCCTCAGAACTCCAAAAAACATTGCCTATCATGGGTGATTTATTAATATGTTTCCCCTCACTTTGTATGACCATGTGTCTTCCCCTTCGCCTACTCAAATTGTAACCTAGATTTTTTTTATTTAAAGTATTTCCTGGGATTTGCTCATGTCTACATTCAAATACATGAGACAATTGAGCTTTGTGCTCCTTACCTTCAGTTTCATCAATGAAAAAAATAGACAAAGGTTGATCTTCTGTAATGAAAACTGGAGATATTCACAGCTATTCCCAAAGGCCAAGCCAATGATATTCTTGTCCACTCTGAACTCAGAGAAAACTTCTAACAAACTATTATAAAAATGATCAAAGTAGTCTGTGGAAACTAAGAATACATATAGGAAGTGTGTGATGCTTTATATTAATATGAAAAGTAGAGTTACACAAAATCAAAGTAATTTTTAAGAGAAAGTAAACTGACACTAGAAGTATCAATAAGATAATAACTGGACATGTTTGACGTCTTGTTAGAGCAAAATCTGAGACGTTAGTGTAAAAGCCCGGTACCAGAGCTGCTGCTAAGAAGCACCATGTGTTATCAAAGTCATTAGATGGACCTCTCCCATCCTTGCTGTATCTGCGTCTAGATAAATGTTACTGTAAGGGTTTTGCGTCAAGAAGCTGGTGCTCTGTGAACAGGAGGAAGGGAAAAATATGAGGGTGATGTGAATCCAAGGAGCGAGATCAGAATCTTTCATCATCCCATTTTTTATATTAATTACAGAAGAATTCTGGAACCCAGATTGAATTAAAAGAATACTGTCTTGGGAAAAAGAAGCTTAAAAAGGAGAGGAGGAATATATCTCTGAATCTACCTCTCTGTGTGATCTGGAGAAAGGCGTTTGTTTTCTTGGAACCTCGGTCTCTTTATCACTAAAATAAAAGACTGAACTAGATGTTTTTCCTACTCTAAAATTTTATGTTTTCTGTATCTACTAGCAAATTTCTGAGAAATTGAAAGTAATGGGCTTGAAGTAATACAAGACATAAAGTTACTTTCTTTCAAATGTTTTTATTGATTCATTTTCCTTTCGATAAAACAACCTTTTCAACAAATACTAAATTAACAAAATACTTGACAAAGTATATTCCCACAAAAACAAAAAAATTCCATCTCTACACATTACTTGAAAAATTTTAATAAGGGTACAATCACTTCTTCCAAAGGCATCTAATTCTATAAGTGTATAACTCTAAGTTTTAGGAAAACTGTTATTTATGTCAAATTTAAATTTACTTCTTTGAAATTTCACCTAGTTCTAAATTAAATTATTCCAATCCCTTTTCAGTGTGACAGTACTTTAAATGTTTTAAGATAGTTAAAATATGCTTCTTCCAACCTCATTTCCCTTTTCTTCTCAAGACTAAATATTCCCAATTCTTCAACCAATATTACAATCACATAAACTTAAATCTATTTAGCATTCTGCTTATCTTCTCTGGATGTACTCCAGCTTGCTTTAAAGGGGTACTCAAAACCAAAGACTACTTTACAGGTGAGTTCTTACCAAAGCAGGATACAAGAGAAAAATCACTTCCTTGTACACAGATACTTTTTATCTCTTCTGTAGCCTAAACAGCTTTTACCTTTGGGCATGTCATGTCACTTTTTTAACTTATGTAAAACATGCAAAACACTCAGATTTGTTACAAACCACTGGCTAGTCATGCATACTTATTTTGCACTCAAAAAATTTATTTTTGAACACATGTAAAACTAAAAGTGCATTTATCCTTATTGAATTCCAATTTTCTTTGCATTTGACCAAGAATGCTCCACTCTCAGTACATACGTTTTAAAAATTTTAGTGTCATTCATTTTGCTACATTTCCTTCCCAGACTTCTATCTGCAAATTTCATAAGTCTATCATTTATTCACACATTATCTAGTTAAAAAAATGCTTTGGAGCCAAAATCCCTATGACTTTACACTGGGAAGTTATGAACAAGCTGAAATTGAATTAGTAATGATTATTCTTTAGATCCAGTCATTTCATCAATTAAGAATCCACCTCTTTGTGCTATAATTGATCTCATTTTTCTTCATATTTTCCAGAAAAATGAAAATGTAACACACTCCAGTTGGAAGGTTTCCAGTATTTCTTCATTGTAAATAATTCTAACTTATCATTCTTGATCATCTCCCCAGTGTATTAAATGGGAAATCCTATAGTGTAGTCTTTAGACCAAATGATTGCTAAGATGCCTAACACTTCTACTAAATCTCTTTGATTCTCATAATTTTTAATCATATTATTTTTAATCATGTTTAGTTATAGTTCTATGTTTTGTTAGATTATTCATGTAAAAATTTATTGTCCTCTATATAAGTCCTTTTCTATGAAATAATCAGATTTATTCTATAACATCTTTAAATTGATCCCATTTAGAGTTAATTGATTTTGTCCTGTAATTGCCCACGTTATGGTTCTTTGTCTCACAACTTATTTCAGTAATTCAACTTGTTTATAACAATTCAACTTTAGAAATCCAGTTCTCCTGCTCATCACTATTCTATTTTTATCTCAAGGAAATCTGTCATCCTTGAGAGATGTGGGTTGTTAGCAGGGACTCTGGGACACACTGCTGAGTTATTCTTCAAGAATGTCTGGTTTGTTATCCAAAGAATCTGGTCCACTATTTCTCACCTTCCAGGTGGACTCAAACAAGGGAATATTTCTTAGTCACAATAGGTAAGGAAGGAGCCCTAATTCCCAATTTCTGAAGAAACATATATTCTCCAATGCTTCAGCATGATGTTGAGCTCTTTTTACCAATCATAATTCATTCCCTACCTACACAGTCTTATTCTTTGTCTTGTACTCCCCCAAACTACAAAAGAGTGACTCCACCCTCCTTTCAGGGTCTTTGCTTGGGAAGCTGAAAACATATTTATTGCTAAATTCATACTTCAGTAACAAATTGATCACACTTGGAACTGTGTGCCTCAGTTGTAACATCAGATGTTACATCTGCTTGTACTGATAAAATAAAAAATAATTGTTATTGTTTTATATGTATTTAATACTTCTTTTAACTTTCTTAAAATTTTTTATTATTTTTTTATTTTTTCATTTTTAATACAATTCATATCACATAAAATAATTCCAACTTTTGCTCTGGTGATACTTTTCTAAAGCACAATATAGAACACAAATGAATTTTTTTTAGCATTAACCACCTGAGACACAAATAAAAACTATGTATGCTAACTTCACAAGCCCTTGACCTAATTGTTTCCAAGCTATTACTAAGAATTAAAGCACCTTAACTTATTGTTGTTGGTATAAAGTCCTAAGCCCAAAATTAATTTTAGACTTGATCTCAGATGTTCACCTTCCAACATTCTATAATTTAATAGATCTGGTACTAAGCTTACAAACATTTTGACTATAGGAAATTGCCTCTAAGAATAGAGATGTAGCAGGGAAGCAATATCTCCCCAACTTCATGTCAGTTCCAGGCAAGAGTAGATTGTCAACTGGTGTTGAGTCTGATTTAAAGTCTGCCAGGTGTCAGTGGGGAAATTGAGTCAGGAGAATCCTACTTCAGCCCAGGCTGAACAGCTTCTTTCACACCCTTTCCATGAGATCACATTTTTCAGTTGATAACAGCATCTCACAGGCTTACTGGCATCATGGATTGGAAGATCGTGCCATCTTTCTTGCCATTCATACCTGGAGTCAAACTCAGAAGAACAGTCAGTTTATAGTCCCATAGAACCTTAAAAGAGCAAGTTCCAATAACCAGGTTTCAGATTTGACTATAATTTCAAATTGGCTAAAGACCATCTTTTGAGTCAAGTCTTAAGTGACTTACATGCCTTTTTATATATGTTCTAGTTCCTGATTAAATAACAATCATCAAATCAAATTTACCATTAAACCTTAACTTTTCCATCAATGCCAAATTTTACCTGAGTTTACCTGCCTCTAGGAAAGTTAGACTAAAATTGTTTTCCCCAGACTAAAGATGCCTCTGATTTAGATTCAGTAATTAATTCAGTCAATTGTTTTAAGACTAATTGCATTTACATCACTTTGTAACATGTTCAATTTTTCTCCCCATCTCTCCCTTTCCTGCACCCCCAAATGCATTCTGATTACCTCTTCCCTCAATGTACTGACCCTGCTACCACACCCCACCTTTCCCTTATCCCCATCTTCTCTCTTTTCTTGTAGGGCAAGATAAATCTCTATACCCCATTACCTGTGTTTCTTATTTCCCAGTTATATGCAATAATAATTCTCAACACTTTAAATTCCAACTTCTCTCCCTCCCTCCCTACCCATCCCCACTAAGAAGGTAAGTAATTTAATATAGACTAAATATGTGTTGGTTTGCAAAAGACTTCCATAGTAATCATGTTGTGTAATACTAACTATATTGCCTTCTATCCAACCCTTTCCCCCCTTATTTTTAATTCCTTCATTTTTTCTTGTCCCCTCCCAAAAGTGTTTCTTTCTAGTTACTCCCTTCTCCCATTTACTCTCCTTCTATCATTCCCCTCACCCCACTTCTTGCCTCCTCCCCTACTTTCCTGTAGTATAAGATATATTTTCATACCAAATTTAATAAGCATGTTATTCCCTCCTTAAGCCATATGTGAAGAGAGTAAGCTTCACTTTTCTCCTCTCCCCTTCTCCACTTTTTCTGCCATTGAACAAGATGTTTTTTGTCTCTTTTATGAGATAAAGCCTGCCCCATTCCCTTTCAACTTTCCTCCTCCAAATATTTTTCTCCCTCACCCTTTAATATTTTTTTTTATGGATAACATCTCTTCTGATTCAACTCAACCTGTACTCTGTGTGTGTGTGTGTGTATACAATCCCTCCAAATACTCAAATTCTGAGAAAAGTTTCTAGAGTTACAAATGTTATCTTTCCATGCAGGAATGTAAACAGTTTATCTTTAGAAAATCTTCCACAATTTCTCTTTCCTGTTTACTTTTTCATGCTTCTCTTGATTCTTGTGTTTGAACATCAGTTTTTCTTTTCAGTTCTGGTCTTTTCATCCTGAATGCTTGAAAGTCCTCTATATCATTAAATGACCTTTTATTCCCTTGAACTATTACACTCAGTTTTGCTGGGTAGGTGATTCTTGATTTTAATCTCAATTCCTTTGACTTCTGGAAAATCCTATTGTAAGCCCTTTCATCCCTTAACGTGGAAGCTGCCAGATCTAGTGTTATCCTGATTGTATTTCCACAATACTTGAATTGCTTATTTCTAGTTGCTTGCAATATTTTCGCCATGACCTGGGAACTCTGAAATTTTGCCACAATAATCCTAGCAGTTTCTCCTTTTAGATCTCTTTCAGGATGTGATTGGTGGATACTTTCAATACGAATTTTGTTCTCTGGTTCTAGAATATCAGGACATTAGTCCTTGATAATTTCATGGAAGATAATGTCTAGGCTCTTCTTTTGATCATGGCTTTCAGGTAGTCCCATAATTTAAAATTCTCTCTCCTGGATCTATTCTTCATATCAGTTGTTTTTCCAATGAGATTTTTTACATTGTCTTCTACTTTTTCAAACTTCTGATTTTGTTTTTTTAATTACTTGGTTTATGTCACAGTCATTAACTTCCTTGAACTCAATTCTCTCTTTCCAAGAACTGTTTTGTTTAGTGGGGTTTAGAAGCTTCTCCTCCATTTAGCTAATTCTGCTTTTTAAAGCCATCTGCTCCTCATTGGCTTTTTGGACCTCTTTTTCCAATTGAGTTAGCTTCTTTTTAAAGCTGCTACTTTCCTCAACATTTTTTTGGTTCTCCTTTAGCAAGCTGCTAACTCACTTTTCAAGCTCTTCTATTGCCTGAACCAATATTACATTCAGTATAGAGGCCCCGAAGGCAGGAGCCTTGACTTTTTGAGACAGTGTGCCTTGTTCTTCCTCCTTGGAAAAGATGGGAGGAGAAACATGTTCACCATGAAAGTAACCTTCTATGATCTTATTTTCTTCCGTTCTTTTGGGCATTTTCCCAGTCAGTTACTTGACTTCTGAATCCTTTGTCATTGTCCCTCCTCTCCCCAGTCCCGTGTTCAAGACTGAGATTGGATTCAGCTGTTCGAATCCTTGGGGGTGGGAGTGGGGCATTACTAAGGGCTGATGTTTAAATCAGCTTCTTCCTACCACCACAGGCTTTAAGATGAGCTGCCTGGACAATGGATCCAAGTTGCTTCCTGGCCACAGTAGCTGCCTGCATCCTGTTGTTGCTGCTGCTGCCACCACTTGGGACTATTACTAGAGGAACCCAGTTCCCCTCTTGAGGAAAGCCCTCCCACAGTGACCTTTGGAAATTTCTTTGTCACTTGTGGGTTGAGGGATCTGGACCCTCCCTGCTGGGAACTCTGCCTTGGAGGTCTGTTTTGGTCCTGTTCCTGCCAGTGCCATGCAGTCAGGACTGGGCTCTGCTCTGCTCAGTGTCCCTTGTAATAGAACTTTCCTCTTGGTCTTCCAGGTTACCTTTGGCTGGAAACCTATTTCACTGTATTGTTCTATGGTTTCTTCTGCTCTAGAATTTTTTGAGTCATTTTTTACAGATATTTTGTGGTCTGTGAGGGAAGTGCTAGAGTATATATGTCTTTCTACTCTGCTATCTTGGCTTCACCCTATATATTTAATTCTAATTCCTCACTTTGTATCATTCTTGTGTGGGTTCCATTATTCAACTGGGTTTTTTGCTTTGTCTTGTTTTGTTTTTGTGCAGTCTTTTCCTAGGAGTATGTTTAAAAATGTAAAAAAATGTTCCTTAGCTATATTTTGCCCTTTTTTTTCCTTGTTGGAAAAGAAATATTTCTAAACCCAAATGTGTGTTGATGTGTACTCTTTCCTCCTCTGAAATGAGACTGTTACTCATGTCACCCACAACCTCTTACTTTCCCCTTCTTGTTGTGTGGAGTTGTGCTTATGCACTCCACATACTTCCTATTGTTCCTCTCCTGCCCACCTGGTATAATAATGTGTTTCTCTTCCCCACCCTTTCCATTCCTCTTTTGAGATTATCACAATATGATAGACTCCCTCTGTCTAATTAAGCTTCCTCTATGATGATGACAGAGTTCTGTGAGTCTATAAAAATCATCTCTTCAATATAGAATTCAAAATATTCTAATCTCTTTTAGTCCCTTTTGATTGCTTGATCATATGTATGTTTTGTGCTTCTCTTAACTTTTGTGTTTGTATAGGTTTGGCACATGTATTAAATGAGAAAATATCTCTAAAGTGTTTAACAAGACTAAATATTGCACAGACTAAATATCTGTTCCCTCTCCCCTTTAGAAAGTTTCTCTTTAATATGATAAAACAAAAGGTTCAATGCTTTTATAATTGACTAGACTAGCTAAGGCTTTCACAAAATCCTCTTAGTCACACAGTTTTGAATAACCACCGAGTAGCTCTGTGACTTTAGACCTGTTACTTTACCTAAGGATCAGTTTAGGCTACATCCCAGGATTTATCTTCCAAGTTACAGTAGGGTTGCAAATAATTTTCGTAGAGGAGGTTGCTAGACTTTCAAATAAAAGCTATTTAATGTATGACTACTATATTTTTAATTTTCTAATTTTCATTTATATTCCTGGTACACGACCAAAATGTTCATAGTGAATAATTTTTAAACTGCTCTACATTTTGCAAATATTTTAGTCAATGTTGTAACAAAAATAAACTTTACTTAAAATGTTCAGTACTTTTCTTTCTCTATATTGTCTCCCAGGTTTGTATATTAGGATAATACGTGTCAAGAAAAAGTTTGCAATTGCTTTATTTTTCCATTTTAATAAATGTTTTATATAGCATGAAAAGTAACTGTTCTCTGAAAGTTTCATTGAATAAACTTGTAAATCAATTCATTCCATGTATACCTGAGCTTTCTGTGTATGTATGTTTGCATGTGTTTGATTTGAGAGTATCCCAGGTTTCTTTCTGAGACTGAGCTTTTAGTAGTTGATATCTACCAACAATTATGCCCTCATTGTTGCAACAAATGTTCTTCATGTCCTCTAAAAAATTCTTTAGCCCACTCATCAAAACAACTTCTCCAACCACTTCATTGTTTTCCAAAGTTACCACAGCTCACATAGGCCCATCTTCTCAGCTAAAGAGCTTAACTTATATTTTGCTGAAAAACATGAGGATATTCACGTTTCTACTGTCCTCTTCATCTCACATCATTCAGACACCTTTAGTCTCCTTCTTCTACCCTATCTCACACAAAGACACAGTCCTTCACCTTGCTATGGAAAACCTTTCTACATACAAATGATCTTATGCCTTACTGTCTTATCCAGCAGATTTTCCATTCTGTCTTCCACACTCTCTCAATTATTTTCAGTCCCTCTTGGTCTACTGGATGCTTTTCCAATACCTATAAACATTTTCATGTATCCCCCATTTTAAAAAGAAAAAATATCCTTCACTTGATCCATATCCAAGGGCTACTTTGTTTTATCTCGTCTTTTTCTTGGCTAAACACTTTTGGAAGTTTGTGTGTAACTGTTTCCTCTGCTTACTTTCTTCTCATTCTCTTCCTAAATCTCTATGGTCTGGCTTATACAACAATGAGGTCAGCAAAAGTGCTCTGTAGACCTTCTGCTGAGCTTATTGCTGTATACCTGTGAAAACTGGACAGTATAACAGTGCCATGGCAGGAAGCTGAATCACTTCCATTGGAATTGTCTTGGAGAGATTCTGAAGATCACCTGGCAAGATAAGGTAATGGACACTGAAGTCCTTTCTCAAGTTTAAACTGCCAAACCTTCAAACTTTACTGCAGGGAATGCAACTCCAATGGGCTGGACATATTGTTTGGTTGCCAAACATACCCTTGCCTAAAAGACTGCTCTAAAGAGAATCTATGCAAAGAAGACACTCACGTGGTGGTCAGAAGAAGAAATACAAGCACACTCTAAAGGTCACTCTGAGGAACTTTGGAAGTGATTGTGTGACCTGGGAGATGCTGGCAAAGGACTACCCAGCCTCACATGCACACATGCAAGCAGGAATTCTGCTCTATGAGCAAAGTCTAATAGCAGTAGATAAAAAGAAATGTAAGTTGTAAAAATTTAGAGAATTCACCCCAAATATTCACATGGACTACTTATACCTTGCCTGCACTTCTTGCCCCTGATTATTCTCTTCTCTGTGGGTCTCAATGACACAGTATCCTTGTGGTTCTTCTAATTGTCTCACCTTTTTGTTGAGACAAAGTGACTGTTTCTCAGTCAGTATTCTTTGCTTGTTATTTGTCCAGGTTCAGCCTGCGAAATGTGGGTGTACTTTCTGTGGGACTTTTTCTCTTTTCCCTCGAAGTGACTTTACTTAATGATCTCAATAGTTTTGATGGATTTACTTATGATTACTTTGCAGAAAATCTCAGAGCCTTCCCCATCTCAGAATTAGATAAATCTAACCAAAATGAGAATGAAAGGAGTAAGGAGATGAATAGAATTTTAGAAGAGCTAAATAGCTGAGGAGACCAATGGGAATACAAAGGAATATACCTTTTTTTCTATGGAGGTCATGGTTCCTAAGCAAAAACTGTTCACAAAAGCTCTCAAACAAATGCAGATAATGCATTCTTTTCAGATCCTAATGCAAGGAAAACAACGTTCAGTACACTGCCACGACTATATGGAAATGAATTAATTTGAAACTAAGTGATTAAATGCTAAAGAATAAATGTATCAAAGAACAAAAAGCAACAGTCAATTTCATGAAGGAGAATGACAACAATGAGACAACATAGCTGAATTGATGGGATGTAGCCAAAGCTGGACTTAGGGGAAACTGTATATCTCTAAATGTTTACATCAATATAATAGAGAAAGAACAGATCATTGAATTGGACAGGTAACTCAAAAAAAAAAAAAATACTAGAAAAAAACCAATTAAGAATACGCAACTACCCTTGCTGCGGTACCCCAAGAGCCGAGTCCGGGGATCCTCCGGGGGTCTACCCCGCCCCTTCCTCTCCCCCTCCCCCTCGTTCCTCCCCCTCCCTGGCGTTGCGGCCTCCCAGCCCTGGCACAGCACTTCCCTCCGTCCCTCTTCCTCCCCAATCCCCTTCCCTGGGCCCCCTGCCCCGTCGCCGCTGCCTGCTGCCGCCGGCTCCTCTCCTCCGGGCCGGTGCTGCTCCCCGCCTTCCCTAACACCCCCAACCCCTTCCCTCCTCTCCCTCCCACGGCAAGAAATCGTCACAGCCTAGCTCCCTCCACCTTTCCCTCCTCCCCTCCCCGTCCCTCTCCTCCATCCCCATCCTCTCCCCGCGGTCCGCTGCCACCCGCCTCACACAATGACTCTGAAGAGAATCCACATGACCTGGCACGTGATCCCCCAGCTCACTGTTCAGCAGGTCCTGTTGCAGATGACATGTTCTGTTGCCAAGCTCCAATAATGGGGCCAGATGATGGTCCCTATCAGGGTAGAGTATTTTTCTTAACAATTCATTTCCCAGTAGATTATCCCTTCAAACCACCTAAGGTTGCATTTACAAGAATTTACCATCCAAATATTAACAGTAAGAGCAGCATTTGTCTTGATATTCTAAGGTCACAGTGGTCACCAGCACTAACGATTTCAAAAGTGCTCTTGTCCCTCCGTTCTCTGTTGTGTGATCCCAATCCAGAGGATCCTTTAGTGCCTGAGATTGCACGGATCTACAAAACAGATAGAGAGAAGTACAACAGAGTAGCCCGGAAATGGACTCAGAAGTATGCCATGTAATTAAAGAAATTATTGGATAACCTCTACTAATAAAGAAAGGGGAACTCTGAAAAAGAAAGGCCTTTTGATTTCCATTTGACTGCTTTCTAGGATCCCCTGTCTCATCTTCCCCTGTGCACATGTTTACCTGATTCAGCAGTGTTGCGGGTTGTACATACTTGGAACAACAAAATAGAAATACTCTGTTTCCAGTGCCAACACTGACTGCTAGCAAAGAAGTTTGTGTGTGAAAGCCAGTTCTTTAGTCATAACCTAGTTGTGAGACTAAAAGCTTTCCTTATTGACTTAATTGGATAAACAATGCAAGGGCAGGGGTGCATGTTGTGTGGTTTGGACTGGGGGAGGACAGTTACACCGACCTGTGGGAATTGTTTAGAAACTGGAATCCTTTTAAACTCAGAATAGTTATGAAAAGCAAGGTGAAGAAAGTCAAGCTGTTTCTGTATTCATTTTGTTCTGATGAACCTGCATCTAAGGTAAATGTTTCGACCAACAAGATTAAACTGTAGCCACATCCTGTATTTTAAGGTCTAAGTTTAACTGGTCAACATTTAAAAGGATTGGCGATATTAGTACCTAAAGTGGTGCTTTTCTTTCTCAACTCTTCTCCATCATCTCCTTCCCCCCAATTTTTTTTTTGCTTTGTATGTGTTTTCTCAGTACAAACATAGCTAAGAGCTCTTAATTTTTCTTATTTTTTTTAACTACTTAGATCTCTCTGGATGTAAAGGTAAAAATTCATTTGACAGACATATGTGGGTATCTTTAAAGACCCAATTGTTCTTCTGAAGGTTGTACGTTCAAGAATGATTAATCTGTGTAATAAACTGACTACTACAGTCATTACAAAAAAAAAAGAATACACAACTAAAAATTAAGTTTAAAATCTGAAAAATCAAAGTAAAGATTAATAAAATTGAAAATAAGACCATTTAACTAATAAATAAAACCAGGAACTACTTTTACGGGTAAAATAAAATATATAAACCAATGGTGGTGGTGGTGGTCATTGTTGTCATTTTTCTTGAGACGGACTGGACATACCATGTTCCAAACTATATTATAAATGGGTAATTATCAAAACTATTTTTTATTGGTTAAGAAATGCAGTGGTAGATCAGTGAAATGGAATGAACAATTTTGATTATAATAAATGAAAAAAGTTTTACATGCATGCATACACACATACACATACATCTATCCATACTCATACACATATATAGACATGTATGTATGAGTGTATATATATGTATGTGTGTATACATACATGTATAGAGACAGAGAGGGAAAAGGTGAGTTGAGTATGAAAGGATGACATCTTCAAAATATAATTAAAGGGTGAGAAAAGAATGGAATGGGAAAGGAGAACAAGAGGGGTAGAGTGGGGTAAATTATCTCAAATAAAAGAGGCAAGAAAAAGCTTTTTACAGTGGAGGGGAAGATGGGTGAGGTGAGAGGGAATGTATGAATATTGTTCTCCAGGAATTTAGCTTAATGAGGGAATAACATACACACTCAGTTGGGTATGGAAATCTATTTTATCCAACAGGAAAATAGGGGAAGGGGATAAAAGTGGGGTGATGATGGAAGGGAGAAAAGACTGGGGGAGGAGGTAATCAGAAGTAAAAAATTTTGAGGAGAAAGAGTCAAAGGAAAGAATAGAATAAAAGGGGAATGGGACAGAAGAGACTTTCACAATATGACTGTTGTGAAAGTGTTTTGCTAGAGTATACATGTGCAATATGGAATTACTTGCCTTCCCAATGGGGATGGGTCAGGAGGGAAGAAGGGACAGAATTTAGAACTCAAAGTTTTAAAAATGAATATTCACAATTGTTTTTACCTGAAACTTAGAAATAAAGTATACAGAAAATGGATTAAAGTAATCTGTCTTGCCTTACAAAAGATAGAAGGGGAAGGGGATAAGAAAAAAGGGGATGGGTGACAGAAGGAAGGGCAGAGGTAATCAGAATGCAGGCCATCTTGGAGTTGGATAGGGTAGAGATGGGGAGAAAATTTGGAAAGCAAACTCTTGTGAACATGAGAGCTTAAAATGAAAAATAAATTAATTTTAAAAATTCAATTTTAAAATTTAGATTCAGAAATTTTCAATTCTGAATCAAAATTAGAAAATATTCTTTTGAGTTCTAGACCCTTTTCCATTCAGTGAGAAGGGAAGGAATATGATGCCTATTAATATTTGAAGTTATATAAAACATTTTAATATTAGCCATATTAAAAGAAATGCAAGGAAAAATGAAGAAAATGCAAAATAATTTCCTTTATTTTGCACTCAGAGTTAATCAGTGTGAGAAAGGATTCATTTCGACCCCTACGCTGTTCCAATCAGTATTAATTAGTTTGACATGATACTGCAGAGATAGTGATTATAAGTTCTGTGTATTAGGCCTCAGAGATGTGATCTACAGATGTAAATTTACTTGCTTAATCACAGAAAGCTAACTTGAGGATCTCCAACCTTGTGTCCCTTTTTACGGTGACCAAAGTCAGCATGGTGGAAGTAATACATAGGAATTTGCCCAATCAATTTAGAAGAACAGAGGAGGTAGTTAGGTAACGGCTTACCACAGAACAACATGAATAAAATGAGATTATAATAAATAAAGTGGAGTGATTTTAAGTATTCTACTTCTGAAAAATAGCTAAAACCAGGTTTGAACATAACATTTTCTTCAAAGCTGCTGTGACATCCTTATTCCTGACACTATAGATGAGAGGGTTTATAACAGGTGTTAGGATATTGTAGAAGACAGACACCATCATATCCTTCTCAACAGTATGGTAAGAAGGAGGGAGCTTGTAGTTATAGACAGCAGCTCCATAAAAGAGAATAACAAGAGTTATATGGGAGGAACATGTGACAAATGCTTTTCTATGACACACAGCTGCATTCATCCTACAGACTGTGAGGAGAATAACGGATTAAGAGCTTAAAAGAACAGTGACAGGGATGAGGAGCATAAGGACACAGCACAGGTACATGACAGTCTCATAGAGTGATGTGTCTGAGCAGGAGAGTTTCAACAAGGCAAGGACCTCACAGTAGAAGTGTTGGATCTCTCTGGAATTACAAAATGGGAAGGTCATGGTGATAGGGGTGAGCATGAAACCATCAACGGAGCCCAAGAACCAGCAGACAATTGCAAGGAGCATGCAAACTCTGTGATTCATGAGGATGGGGAAGTGGGGAGGGTGACAAATGGCCATATACCTGTCATAGGACATGGCTGCCAATAGGAAGCACTCTGCTCCCCCTAGTGTTAGATACAGGAACATCTGGAGTCCACAGCTTAGAACTGAGATGTTATGATTCCCAATCACCTGATCCAACAGTATCTTGGGCACAGTAACAGAGATATACATCATGTCCATGAGGGAAAGCTGACTGATGAAAAAGTACATGGGAGTGTGGAGGTGGGGATCACTGTGAATCAAAAGAACTAAAGTGGCATTGCCAGTCAGAGCTACTATGAAAATAATGAATATCAGTGAATAGAAGAAAGAAGAACATTTGCTTTGGCTAAAGAGCCCCAACAGGATGAAATCAGTTTCAAAAGTTTGATTCTCCAACCTCTTTCTGTGCTTCATATCATCTCACCTAGGGGAGATTAAAGACAATCACATCAATAAAGAATTTTGTATTTTGTTCTTTATACAGACATGATAGGTCATCTATTAGTGAAAGGAAGAGATATGTTATCGATTGGTCTAATAGTAGCACAGATGTAATTTTGCTAATCTGCATCAAACTATGATTCAGATGGTCTAACTTGAAACTAAAGATTCATCTATTTGGATAGAAAATTATCTGTAGTCATTTTCAAATATTGACATTCAACCAGATTGTTCTTATACGGAAAAGTGTTCAAGATGAGTTCTGTAGCTTGAGATAAACATCATAGGAAATATTGTAAGACCAACCATTTACCTTTGTTATGAAATACATTATGCCTAAAATGGAGCTCATTATGCTTCCTTTTAAAACTTCCCTACTAATATCAGAGACAATGCCATATTCTCAGTCACTCACTGTGAAAACCTCAGTGTTATCCAAAACTTTTCATTCACTATTCTCCCAAACTTATAACATAAAGTCAAATCTTGTAGTTTCTACTTTCATAACATCTCTCATACTTGTCCCATTCTTTCCATAACATCCTAGTTGAACCTGTTATCAGTTTCATTTGCAAACATTCACCTGAACTACTGCAATAGATTCAAGTTGTTCCTTCTACCATAATCTTTTCCCTCCTCTAATTTATCTGCCATTCAGCTGATGCAATGATTTTGCTAATGCTTAGGTTTGACCAAGTAACCCCCTACTCTGTAAAGTTCAGTATCTTTCTATTTCTTCCATGACAAAATATATACATAAAAAAAATCCTCTCCTTAGTAATTAAAGTTCTTCATAACCTTACACATTTCCACACTTTAACTCCCTCAATTCAGCCAAATTATTCTAGATGCTATCAATTACACACAGTATTCCATCTCCCTTCTCCATGTCTTTACATTAACTATCCTCCATCCCTGGAATAAATAGTCTTTTCCCTAACTTCCTACTTCTTGGTTTCTCTGACTTCCTTCTAAACTCAGCCCTCGCCAGTTACCCCCAGCTGCTACTGCCTTCCCTTCTGAGATTTTACAACTCTTTTCTACTACCACATCTACTGTAGTATATGCCTATTTATTTACATGTTTATCTCCCACATTATACTATAAGGATCTTGAGGATCTTTACCTTTCTTTGTCTCCCCAGTTTAGCTGTGAGTGACACATAGTAAATAAATAATAAAATCTTGCTGATTGATTAATCAAAATGCATTAAAAATCAGTCCCTTTGTGGGTAGTAGTATTCTAGGGAGAGAGTTTTAATAAAGATCTGTTCATCTTGATGCAATTTTTTACATATCTGGGAAGTCAAAACTAAAATTTGGGGGTAGGGGAAAATCAATTCCATAATTCTATGGGGAGATATACAGAAGAAAGTAAATAAGTATTTCTTAAGCCCTTACTATGTGTCAGGCATTATGCTATCAACTTCATAAAATGATATGAGATTCAAATATTTTGTTTGATCATTATAACAACCTTAGAATGCAGGTGTTACTATTATCCCTGTGTTATAGCTGATGAAATTGAGGCAGACAGTGGTTAAGGGACTTGCCCAGGGACACTTATCTAGTAAGTGTCTGAGGTTGTATTTGAACGTTTGTCTTCCTGACTCTGAGTCAAGAACTCTATTATTTCTCCACCTAGGATACAGGTAGTTCTAGTTCTCTCAACAGAATTTATAATACTGTTCTTTGCCCTCTAAGCATTTTTATCTTTTTCCATGAAAGTAAGAGGAATGTACCTTTTCCTATAGGACATAGTACTTAGTTCCAGAAGGGACTCAAATTATAAAATCAGCCAAAAGAATGTTATTAATTCACCAACAGTTACCTCGGCAACAAAGTAAAGCTATAATTCAAACATAGATTCTCTGATTCATCATTTTCTCCCCACTGCACCATGCTCCTGCGTGTGAAAATCATTTGGTTCCTCTGAACTCTAGCTACAGTTTAAAATATTCTATTCATCTTTCCCTCATCCCACTAATTGAAAGGGATATTTTTTCTTTCCAGGGCACTGCTACTTCTTTGGATCTGATCATTATATTGTACTGTGTATCTTTGTTATTCCTGTTCTATCGTCTTTATTTGAATTTAAGATTTTTGGGTCTATTTCCTCTTTCTGAGCATCATCACTGAGGGAAGTGTGTTGCATCACCCATGTATTTTAAGTAAATTGTACTGGGTTTGATCAGATGGAATTAAAATCATTTTTGCCTCATACTAATCTACATTATAGGTTTCGACGTTCTCCCAGGAAAAAGTGAACATAGCTCCCTGATTTTTTTTGACTAACCCTCTGAGAATTGTGAAATAGAAAAATAGTGCAGAAAAAAACGGAATGTTTCAAATGATCGCTCATGGTAGTTAAGGGGTACAAGTGGATATACACTGGCTCTGGTGTCACAATGACCTCAATTCAAATCTGACATCACTGACTAGCCATCTGGCCATGGGCAAGTCACTTAACCTTTATTGCCTCCCAAAAATAAATAAACAAATAAAATAAACTCTCTACACTCCCTTAATTTCAGAGTCATTTAATTTGTATGATGAAATCATTTATTTCACACAAATTTCTAGTTTGCTACTTTAGAATATAATCCTATCGGCATAAAAGTGATGCTTTAATTCAGGTTGATGGATACATAAATAATGAAATATTTTCAATATACAAGAAGGACTTGTGTCCACAAAAAAATTATATATTCACAGTAATTTATGTATCATCTTTGAAGGAATTAATCTAATAAAAATATATACACTTATGATATTTTTACCCATGAGTCTGTGTACTTCTCATCTGGTCTTTACTGCATCTCTGAATTTCTCTTTCTGTAAAAATGAAGCTTGATTTACATCATCTTTCAGGACCCATTTATTGCTAGCATTTTATAATTCTATATCTCTTCTATCAAATTTCCTCAGAATTTCGAAAAACATTGTCGATCATGGGTTATTTATTAATCTCTTTTTCCTCACCTTATATGACCAGGTATCCTCCCCTTTGCCTACTCAAATTCTAATCTAGATTTTTTTATTCAAAATATTTCCTGGGATTTGCTCATTTCTACTTTCAAATGCATGAGACAATTAAACTTTGTCCTTCTTACTTCTTGCTACATCAATGGAAAAAATAGAGAGAAGGTGATTTTCTGTAATGAAAACTGGAGACGTTCACAGCTATTCCCAAAGGCCAAGCCAATGATATTCTTGTCCACACTGAATGCAGCGAAAACTTCTAACAAACTACTATAAAAATGATCAAAGTAGTCCATGGAAACTAAGAATACATATGGAAAGTGTGCAGTGCTTCTTATCATATTGAAAATGAGAATTAAACAAAATCAAAGAAATTTCTAAGAGAAATTACGACTGAAACTAGAAGTACCAATAAGATAATAACTGGACATGTTTGACATCTTGTCAGAGGAAAATCTGAGAAGTTAGTGTAAAAGCCCAGTACTAGAGCTGCAGCTAAGAAGTAGCATATATTATTGAAGCCAATAGATGGACCTCTCCCATCCTTGCTGTATCTGTGTCTAGATAAATGTTACTGTAAGGGTTCTGCATCAAGAAACTGGCCATGTGAGCAGGAGGAAAGGAGAGATACGAGTGTGATGTGTATCCAAGGAGTGAGGTCAGAATCTTTCATCATCCCCTTTTTCATATTAATTACAGAAGAATTCTGGAACCCAGATTGAATTAAAAGATTACTGTCTTGGGAACAAGAAGTTTAAAAAGAGGAGGAGGGACATATCTCTGAGTCTACCTCTTTCTGTGATTTGGAGAAAGGTATTTGTTTTCTTGGAACCTCGGTCTCTTTATCTCTAAAATGAAAGACTGAACTAGAAGTCTTTTCCTACTCTAAAATTTTATGTTTTCTGTATCTACTAGCAAATTTCTGAGAAATTGAAAGTAAAAGGCTTGAAGCAATACAAGTAATAAAGTTACTTTCTTTCAAATGTTTTTATTGGTTCATTTTCCTTTCGATAAAACAAACTTTTCAACAAACACTAAATTAACAGAGCATATGACAAAGTACATTCCCACAAAACCAAAAAATTTCCATCTCTGCACATTACTTGAAAAATTTTAATAAGAGTACAATCACTTCTTCCAAAGGCATATAATTCTATGAGTGTATAACTCTAAGTTTTAAGAAAACTGTTATTTATGTCAAATTTAAATTTACTTCTTTGAAATTTCACTGAGTTCTAAATTAACTCATTCCAATCCCTTTTCAAGGCAACAGTACTTTAAATGATTGAAGATAGATGGAATGTGCTTCTTCCAACCTCACTTCCCTTCCATTCTCAAGACTAAATATTCCCAATTCTTCAAACAATATTACAATGAAATAAACTTATATCTATTAGCATTCTGATTATCTTCTCTGGATGTACTCCAGCTTACTTTAAAGTGGTACTCAAAACCAAAAACAGCTTTATAGGTGAGTTCTTAACAAAGCAGAATACAAGAGAAAAATCACTTCCTGATACACAGATACTTTTTATCTCTTCTGTAGCCTAAATGGCTTTAACCTTTGGGCATGGGACGTCACTTGTTTAACTTCTGTAAAACATGAAAACATTCAGATCTTTTACAAACCACTGGCTAGTCATGCATACTTATTTTGCACTCAAAAAATTTATTTTTGAACACATGTAAAAATAAATGTACATTTATCCTTATTGAATTCCAATTTTTTTTTGCATTTGGCCAAGAATGCTCCCCTCTAAGGATGTACTTTTATAAAAATTTTAGTGTCATTCATTTTGCTACATTTTTTCCCAGTCTTCTATCTGCAAATTTCGTAAATGTATCACTTATTCACAAATCATCAAGTTAAAAAAATGCTTTAGAGCCAAGATCCCTATGACTTTACATTGGGAAGTTATGAGCAAGAAGAAATTAATTTGTTAATGACTATTCTTTAGATCCAGTCATTTGATCAATTAAGAATCCACCTCTTTGTGCTATACTTGATCTCATGTTTCTTCATATTTTCCACACAAATGAAAATGTAACACACTCCAGTTGGAAGATTTCCAGTATTTCTTCATTATAAATAATTCTAACTTATCATTCTTGATCATCTCCCCAGTGTATTAAATGGGAAATTCTTTAATGTAGACTTTGGACCAAATGATTGCTAACATCCTGAACATCTCCACAAAATTTCTTTGATTCTCCTAATTTTTAATCATATTATTTTTTAATCATGTTTAGTTATAGTTCTATGTTTTGTTAGATTATTCATGTAAAAATTTATTGTCCTCTATATAAGTTCTTTTCTATGAAATAATCAGATTTATTCTATAATATCTTTAAATTGATCCCATTTACAGTTAACTGATTTGGTCCTGTAATTTCCCACATCATGGTTCTTTGTCTCACAGCTTATATCAGTAAATCAACTTGTTTATAACAATTCAACTTTAGAAATCCAGTTCTCCTGCTAATCACTATTCTATTTTTATCTCAAGGAAATCTGTCATCCTTGAGAGATGTGGGTTGTTAGCAGGGACTCTGGGACACACTGCTGAGTTATTCTTCAAGAATGCCTGGTTTGTTATCCAAAGAATCTGGTCCACTATTTCTCACCTTCCAGGTGGACTCAAACAAGGGAATATTTCTTAGTCACAATAGGTAAGGAAGGAGCCTGAGTTCCCAATTTCTGAAGAATCATATATTCTCCAATGCCTCAGCATGATGTTGAGCTCTTTTTACCAATCATAATTCATTCCCTACCTACATAGTCCTATTCTTTGTTCTGTACTCCCCCAAACTACAAAAGAGTGACCCCTCCCTTCTGCCAGGGTCTTTGCTTGGGAAGCTGGAAACATATTTATGACTAAATTCATACTTTACTAACAAATTGATCATACTTGGAACTGTGTGCTTCATTGTAACATCAGATGTAATATCTGCCTCTACTGATAAAATAAAAATAATTGTTATTGATTTATGTGTATTTAATTCTTTTAATTTTCTTTAAAAAATTATTAATTTTTTTATTTTTCATTTTTAACACAATTAATATCACATAAAACAATTCCAACTTTTGCTCTGGTGATATTTCTTTTAAAGCACAATATAGCACAATATAGACTACAAATGAATTTTTTTTTTAACATTAACCACCTGAGACACAAATAAAAACTATGTGTGCTAACTTCACAAGCCCTTGACGTAATTATTTCCAAACAAATACTAACAATTAAAGGACACTAACTTGTTGTTGTTGGTCTAAGATCCTAAGTCCAAAAACATAATTTTATACTTAATCTCAGATGTTCCCCTACAAACACTCTATAATTTAATAGATCTGGTACTAAGCTTACAAACCTTTTGACTATAGGAAATTGCCACTAAGAATAGGGACATAGCAGGGAAACAATATCTTCCCAGCTTCATGTCAGTTCCAGGTAGGAGTAGATTCTCAACTTGCATTCAGTCAGGTTTAAAGTCTGCCAGATGTCAGTGAAGAAATTGAGTTAGGAGAATCCTACCTCAGCCCAGGATGAACAGCTGCTTTCCCACCCTTTCCATGAAATCACCTTTTTCAGTTCATACCAGCATCTCACAGGCTTACTGGCAACATGGATTGGAGGATCATACCACCTTTCTTGCCATTCATACCTGGAATTAGACTCAGAAGAACAGTCAGTTTATAGTCTCATAGAACCTTAAAACAGCAAGTTCCAATAACCAGGTTTCACATATGACTATAATTTCATATTGACTAAGGAACATCTTTTGGGTCAAGTCTTAAGTGGTTTACATGCCTTTCTATACATGTTCTAGTTCCTGATTAAATAACAATCATCGAATTAAATTTACCATTAAACCTTAACTTTTCCATCAATGGCAAATTTTACCTGAGGTTACCTGCCTCTAGGAAAGTTAGGCTAAAATTGTTTTCCCCAGACTAAAGATGTCTCTGATTTAGATTCAGTAATTAATTCAGTCAGTTGTTTCAACACTAATTGCATTTACATCACTTTGTAATATGTCCAGTTTTTCTCCCCATCTCTCCCATTCTTCCACCTTCAATACATTGCATTCTGATTACCTCTTCCCTCAATGTACTGACCCTGCTACCACACCCCACCCTTCCCTTATCCCCATCTTCTCTCTTTTCTTGTACAGCAAAATAAATTTCTGTACCCTATTACCTGTTTCTTATTTCTCAGTTATATGCAATAATAATTATCAACATTCATTTCTAATACTTTGAATTCCACCTTCTCTCCCTCTCTCCCTCCCTCCCCATCCGCACAAAGAAGACAAGCAATTCAATATAGGCTAAATATGTGTCATTTTGCAAAAGACTTCCATAGTAATCATGTTGTGTAATACTAACTATATTGCCCTCTATCCAACCCTTTGCCTCCTTATTTTTTTATTCCCTCATTTGACCTTGTCCCCTCATAAAACTGTTTATTTCTAGTTACTCCCTTCCCCCATTTGTCCTCCCTTCAATCATTGCCCTCACTCCACTTGATGCCTCCTCCCCTATTTTCCTGTAGTGTAAGGTAGATTTTCATACCAAATTTAATAAGCACCTTATTCCCTCCTTAAACCACATGTGAAGAGAGTAAGCTTCGCTTTTCCCCTCTCCCCTTCTCCATTTTCTCTGTTATTGAACAAGATTTTTCTTATCTCTTATGAGATAAAGCCTGCCCCATTCCCTTTCAACCTTTCTCCTCCCAGTATTTTCCTCCCTCACCCCTTAATTTTTTTTTATGGATATTATCTCATCTGATTCAACTCAAATTGTACTCTCTATCTATATATACATATATATATATATATATATATATATATATATATATATATATATATATATATATATATATGTCTGTGTGAGTGTATGTGTGTGTGCACAATCTAGCAAAATACCCAAATTCTGAGAAAAGTTTCTAGTGTTACCAATATTATCTTTCCATGCAGGATTGTAAACAGTTCAGCTTTAAAAAGTCTTCTATGATTTCTCTTTCCTATTTACCTTTTCATGTTTCTCTTGATTCTTGTGTTTGTAAGTCAAATTTTCTATTTAGTTGTGGTCTTTTCATCATGAGTACTTGAAAGTCCTCTATATCATTAAATGACCATATATTCCCGTGCAGTATTACACTCAGTTTTTCTGGGTAGGTGATTCTTGACTTTAATCCCAGTTGCTTTGGCTTCTGGAATATCCTATTGTAAGCCCTTTGATCCCTTAATGTTGAAGCTGCCAGATCTTCTGTTATCCTTATTGTATTTCCACAATACTAAAATTGCTTCTTTCTGGTTGCTTCCAATATTTTCTCCTTGATCTGGAAACTGAAATTTTGCCATAATATTCCTAGCAGTTTCTCTTTTTAGATCTCTTTCAGGATGCTATTGGTGGATCTTTTCAATATGAATTTTGCCCTCTGCTTCTAGTATATCAGGACATTTGTCCTTGATAGTTTCATGGAAGATAATGTCTAGGCTCTTTTTTTGATCATGGCTTTCAAGTAGTCCCATAATCTTAAAATTCTCTCTCCTGGATCTATTCTTCATATCAGTTATTTTTCTAATGAGATGTTTCACATTGTCTTCTATTTTTTCAAGCTTTTGGTTTTGTTTTTTAACTGCTTGGTTTATGTCATAATCACTAACTTCATTGAACTCAGTTCTTTCTATCGAAGAACTATTTTGTTCAGTGAGCTTTAGAACTTCCTCCTTCATTTGGCTAATTCTGCTTTTAAAGCCTTCTTCTCCTCATTGGCTTTTTGGGCCTCTTTTTCCAATTGAGTTAGCCTCTTTTTAAAGGTGTTATTTTCCTCAGCATTTTTTTTGGTTCTCCTTTATCAAGCTGCTAACTCACTTTTCAAGCTCTTCTATTGCCTGAACCCATTTTACTTTCACTTTAGAGGCCCTGAAGGTAGGGGCCTTGACTTCTTGAGACAGTGTGTCTTGCTCTTCCTCATTCGAAAGGATGGGAGAAGAAACCTGTTCACAAAGAAAGTAACCTTCCATGGTCCTATTTTTTCCCCCTTTTGGGGCATTTTTCCAGCCAGTTACTTGACTTCTGAATCCTTTGTCAAGAGGAGGGTCATATTGTCCCTCCTCACTCCAGTTCCATGTTCAAGGCTGAGATTGGACTCAGGTGCTTGATTCCTTGGGGGCAGGAGTGGGGCTGTTACTGAGGGCTGATGTTTAGATCAGCTGCTCCCTACCACCACAGTTTTAAACTGAGCTGCCTGGAAAATGGACCCAGTTTGCTTCCTGGCCACTGTAGATGCCTGTAACCTGATGTTGCTGTTGCTGCTGACACCTAGCACTATTGGTGGAGGAACCTCATTGCCCTCTTGGAAAAAGCCCTTGCACAGTGACCTTTGGAACTTTCTTTCTTTTTTGTGGGTTGAGGGATCTGGGACCCTTTCTGCTGGGAACTCTGCTTTGGAGGTCTGCTTAAGTCCTGTTCCTGCCAGTGCCATGCAGCCAGGGCTGGGCTCTGCTCTGCTCAGTGTCCCTTGAGATAGAACTTTCCTGTTGATCTTCCAGGTTACCTTTGGCTGGAAACCTCTTTCATTGTATTGTTCTGTGGTTTCTGGTGTCCTAGAATTTGTTGAGAGTCATTTTCCACAGATATTTGTGGTCTGCAAGGGAAGCACTAGAGTATATATGTCTTTCTACTCTGCCATCTTGGCATCACCCTATATATTTAATTCTAGTTCCCAATATTGAATCATTCTTGCATGGGTTCAATTAATTCAACTGGGTCTTAGTATTTAGGGATTTTTGCTTTGTTTAGTTTTGTTTTATGCAGTCTTTTCCTAGGACTATGTT
Source organism: Bettongia penicillata ogilbyi (assembly GCA_023548195.1). Taxonomy (NCBI): domain Eukaryota; kingdom Metazoa; phylum Chordata; class Mammalia; order Diprotodontia; family Potoroidae; genus Bettongia; species Bettongia penicillata. Next base: position 474,903 of record JAJHZJ010000134.1, read on the forward strand.
TAAAAATCTAAAACAATATTCTTTAGTCATATTTTGCCCTTTTCCTTTAATATCTTTTCCTCTTCTTTCCTTGTTGGAAAAAAAATATTTCTAAACCCAAATGTGTGTTGATGTGTACTCTTTCCTCCTTTGATCAGTTCAAATGAGACTGTTACTCAAGTGTTACCCACAACCTCCCACTTTCCCCTTCTTGTTGTGTGGTGTTGTATTTATGTACTCCATATATTTCCCTATTGTTCCTCTCCTGCACACCTGGTCTAGTAGTGTGCTTCTGTTCCTCACCCTTTCCATTCTTCTTTTGAGATTATCACAATATGATAGACTCCCTCTGTCTAATTAAGCTTCCTCTGTGGTGATGACAGAGTTCTGTTAAGTCTATAAAAATCATCTCTTCAATATAGCAATCAAAATGTTCTAACCTCTTTTAGTCCCTTTTGATTGCTTGATCATATGTATGTTTTTATGCTTCTCTTAACTTTTGTGTTTTATAACCTTGGGATATGTATTAAATGAGAAAATATCTATGAAGTGTTTAGCCAAATGCCTGTCACACACTAAATATCTGTTCCCTGTCCCCTTTAGAAAGTTTCTCTTTAACATGATAAAAGAAAACATCCAGTGCTTTTATGATTGACTAGACTAGCTAAGACTTTCACAAAATCCTCTTTGTCACACAGTTTTGGAGAACTCCTGACTAACTCTGTAACTTTAGGACTATCAGTTTACCTAGGAATCAGTTTAGGCTACATCCCAGGAATTATCTTCCAAGTTACAATAGGGTTGCAAATACTTTTGGTGGCGGATGTTGCAAGACTTTCAAATAAAAGCTATTTAATGTATGATTACTGCATTTTTAATTTTCTAATTTTCATTTATATTCCTGGTATAAGACCAAAATGTTCATAGTGAATAATTTTTAAACTGCTCTACATTTTGCAAATATTTTAGTCAATGTTGTAACAAAAATAAACTTTACTTAAAATGTTCAGTACTTTTCTTTCTCTATATTGTCTCCCAGGTTTGTATATTAGGATAATATGTGTCAAGAAAAAGTTTGCAATTGCTTTATTTTTCCATTTTAATAAATGTTTTATATAGCATGAAAAGTAACTGTTCTCTGAAAGTTTCATTGAATAAACTTGTAAATCAATTCATTCCATCTATACCTGAGCTTTCTGTGTATGTATGTTTGCATGTGTTTGATTTGAGAGTATCCCAGGTTTCTTTCTGAGACTGAGTTTTTAGTAGTTGTTCTCTACCAACAATTATGCCCTCATTGTTACAAGAAATGTTTTATGTGTCCTCTAAAAAATTCTTTAGCCCATCATCAAAACAACTTCTCCAAACACTTCATCATTCTCCAAACTTACCACAGCTCCCATATGCACATCCTCTCAGCTAAAGAGCTTAACTTATATTTTGCTGACAAACATGAGGATATTCACTTTTCTACTCTTCTCTTCATCTCACATCATTCAGATACCTATAATCTCCTTCTTCTACCCTGTCTCACACAAAGACACAGTCCTTCACCTTGCTATGGCAAATCTTTCTACATACACATGATCCTATTCCTTACTGTTTTCTCCAGCAGATTTTCCATTCTGTTTTCCACACTCTCTCAATTATTTTCAGTCCCTCTTGGTTTACTGGATGCCTTTCCAATACCTATAAACATTTCCATGTATCCCCCATTTTTAAAAGAAAAAAAAATAATCCTTCACTTGATCCATATCCAAGAGCTACTGCATTTTATCTCTTCTTTTTCTTGGGTAAATACTTTCAAAAGTTTCTGTATAACTGCTTGCTCTGCTTACTTTCTTCTTATTCTCTTCCTAAATCTCTATGCTCTGACTTATACAACAATGAGGTCAGTAAATGTGCGCTGCAGACCTTCTGCTGAGCTTATTGCTGTATACCTGTGAAAACTGGACAGTATAACAGTGCCATGCATGGCAGCTGAATCACTTCCGTTGGAATTGTCTTAGAAAGATTCTGAAGATCACCTGGTAAGATAAGGTAATGGACACTGAAGTCTTTTCTCAAGTTACACTGCCAAACTTTCAAAATCTGCTGCAGGGAGTGTAACTCCAATGGGCTGGACATATTGTTTGGTTGCCAAACATACCCTTGCCTAAAAGACTGCTCTACAGAGAATCTATGCAAAGAAGACACTCACATGGTGGTCAGAAGAAGAAATACAAGCACACTCTAAAGGTCACTCTGAAGAACTTTGGAAGTGATTGTGTGACCTGGGAGATGCTGGCAAAGGACTCCCCACCATCACATGCACACATGCAAGAAGGCATTCTGCTCTATGAGCAAAGTCTAATAGCAGTAGATAAAAAGAAATGTGAGTTGTAAAAATTTAGAGAATTCACCCCAAATATTCACATGGACTACTTATACCTTGCCTGCACTTCTTGCCCCTGATATTCTCTTCTCTGTGGGTCTTAATGACACAGTTTCCTTCTGGTTCTTCTATTTGTCTCAACTGTTTATTGAGACAAAGTGACTGTTTCTCAGTCAGTATTCTTTGCTTGTTATTTGTCCAGGTTCAGCCTGCTAAATGTGGGTGTACTCCTAGGCTGCCTGTGGGACTTTTTCTCTTTTCCCTCGATGTGACCTTACCTAATGATCTCAATAGTTTTGATGGATTTATTTATGATTACTTTGCAGAAAATTCTCAGAGCCTTCCCCATCTCAGAATTAGATAAATCTAACCAAAATGAGAATGAAAGAAGTTAAGGAGATGAATAGAATTTTAGAAGAGCTAAAGAGTTCAAGAGAAAATTGAATGGGAATACAAAGGAATATACTTTTTTTTCTATGGAGGTCATGGTTCCTGAGAAAAAACTGTTCACAAAACTCTCAAACAAATGCAGAAAAGGAAAGTATTAATGTATTTTTTTCGCATCATAATGCAAGGAAAACAACATTTAGTAAAGTGCCATGACCACACGGGTAATGAATTAATTTGAAACTAAATGATTAAGTGCTAAAGAATAAATGTATCAAAGAACAAAGAGCAACAGTCAATTTCATGAAAGAGAATGACAACAATGAGACAACATAGCTGAATTGATGGGATGTAGCCAAAGCTGGACTTAGGGGAAATTGTATATCTCTAAATGTTTACATCAATATAATAGAGAAAGAACAGATCATTGAATTGGACAGGTAACTCAAAAAAAAAAAAAAGATACTAGGGAAAAAACCAATTAAGAACACGCAACTATCCTTGCTGCGGTACCCCAAGAGCCGAGTCCGGGAATCCTCCGGGGGTCTACCCCGCCCCCTCCTCTCCCCCTCCCCCTCGTTCCTCCCCCTCCCTGCCGTTGCGGCCTCCCAGCCCTGGCACAGCACTTCCCTCCGTCCCTCTTCCTCCCCAATCCCCTTCCCTGGGCCCCCTGCCCCGTCGCCGCTGCCTGCTGCCGCCGGCTCCTCTCCTCCGGGCCGGTGCTGCTCCCCGCCTTCCCTAACACCCCCAACCCCTTCCCTCCTCTCCCTCCCACGGCAAGAAATCGCCACAGCCTAGCTCCCTCCACCTTTCCCTCCTCCCCTCCCCGTCCCTCTCCTCCATCCCCATCCTCTCCCCGCGGTCCGCTGCCACCCGCCTCACACAGTGACTCTGAAGAGAATCCACATGACCTGGCACGTGACCCCCCAGCTCAGTGTTCAGCAGGTCCTGTTGGAGATGACATCTTCTGTTGCCAAGCTCCAATAATGGGGCCAGATGATGGTCCCTATCTGGGTGGAGTATTTTTCTTAACAATTCATTTCCCAGTAGATTATCCTTTCAAACCACCTAAGGTTGCATTTACAAGAATTTACCATCCAAATATTAACAGTGATGCCAGCATTTGTCTTGATATTCTAAGGTCACAGTGGTCACCAGTACTAACGATTTCAAAAGTGCTCTTGTCCCTCCGTTCTGTGTTGTGTGATCCCAATCCAGAGGATCCTTTAGTGCCTGAGATTGCACGGATCTACAAAACAGAGAGAGAGAAGTACAACAGAGTAGCCCGGAAATGGACTCAGAAGTATGCCATGTAATTAAAGAAATTATTGGATAACCTCTACTAATAAAGAGAGGGGAACTCTGAAAGAGAAAGGCCTTTGGATTTCCATTTGACTGCTTTCTAGGAGCCCCTGTCTCATCTTCCCCTGTGCACATGTTTACCTGATTCAGCAGTGTTGCGGGTTGTACATACTTGGATCAACAAAATAGAAATACTCTGTTTCCAGTGCCAACACTGACTGCTAGCAAAGAAGTTTGTGTGTGAAAGCCAGTTCTTCAGTCATAACCTAGTTGTGAGACTAAAAGCTTTCCTTATTGACTTAATTGGATAAACAATGCAAGGGCAGGGGTGGGTGTTGTGTGGTTTGCTTACACTGACCTGTGGGAGAATTTTTTAGAAATCGGAATCCTTTTAAACTCAGAACAGTTATGAAAAACAAGGTGAAGAACGTCAAGCTGTTTCTGCATTCATTCTACGCTGATGAACCTGCATCTTAGGTAAATGTTTCAACCGACAACGCTAAACTGTACCCACATCCTGTATTTTAAGATCTAAGTTTAACTGGTCAACATTTAAATGGACTGCCGATATTAGTACATAAAGTAATGGGTGCTTATTTTTCTCAACTCTTCTCCATCACCCCCTTACCCCCAATTTTTTTTTTTGCTTTGTATGTGCTTTCTCAGTTAATACATAGCTAATAGCTCTTAATTTTTCTAATGTTTTTTAACTACTTAGACCTATCTGGATGTAAGGGTAAAAATTCATTTGACAGACATACTTGTGTATATTAAAAGACTCAATTGCTCCTCTTGTACATTCAAGAATGATTAATCTGTGTAATAAACTGACTGCTACAGTCATTACAAAAAAAAGAATACACAACTAAAAATTAAGTTTAAAATCTGAAAAATCAAAGTAAAGATTAATAAAATTGAAAATAAGACCATTTAAGTAGTAAATAAAACCAGGAACTTTTAAGGGTAAAATAAAATAGATAAACCAATGGTGGTGGTTGTGGTGGTGATTTTTAAGTCATTTCTCTTTAAGTGGACTGGCCACACCATGTTCCAAACTATATTATAAAATGGTAACCATCAAAACTCTTTCATATTGGCTAAGAAATGCAGTGGTATTTCAATGAAATGGCATGAATAATTTTGATTATAATAAATGAAAAATGTTTTATATGCATACACACATACATACATGTACATCTATACATCCTCATAAACACATATAGACATAGATGTATGAGTGTGTGTGTATATATATACATATATATTCATACATACATACATACATGTGTAGAGACAGAGAGGGCACAGGGTGAGTTAAGTATGAAGGGATGATATCTTCAAAATATAATTAAAGAGTGAGAAAAGAACTGGAATGGGAAAAGAAGAACAAGAGAGGTAGAGTGGGGTAAATTGTCTCAAATAAAAGAGGCAAGAAAAAGCTTTTTACAGTGGAGGGAAAGATGGGTGAGGTGAGAGGAAATGTGTGAATATTGCTCTCATGGAATTTAGCTTAATAAGGGAATAGCATACACACTCAGTTGGGTATGGAAATCTATCTTACCCTGCAGGAAAATAGGGGAAGGGGATAAAAGTGGGGTGATGATGGAAGGGAGAAAAGCCTGGGGGAGGAGGTAATCAGAAGCAAAAAATTTTGAGGAGAAACAGAGTCAAAGGAAAGACTAGAATAAAAGTGGAATGGGATAGAAGAGACTTTCACAATATGACTGTTATGAAAGTGTTTTGCTAGAGTACATATGTGCAATATGGAGTTGTTTGCCTTCTCAATGGGGATGGGTCAGGAGGGAAGAAGGGACAGAATTTAGAACTCAAAGTTGTAAAACTGAATATTCACAATTGTTTTTACCTGAAACTTAGAAATAAGGTATACAGGCAATGGACTGAAGTAATCTATCTTGCCTTACAAAAGATAGAAGGGGAAGGGGATAAGTAAAAAAGGGGATGGGTGACAGAAGGGAGGACAGAGGTAATCAGAATGCAGGCCATGTTGGGGATCGATAAGGTAGAGATGGGGAGAATATTTGGAAAGCAAACTCTTGTGAACATGAAGGTTGGAAACTAAAAATTAATTTTAAAAATTCAATTTTAAAATTCAGAATTCCAAATCCCAATGAAAAAATTTTCTTTTCAGTTCTAGACCCTCCTTCATTCAGTGAGAAGGGAAGGAATATGATGCCTCTTAATATTTGAAGTTATATAAAACATTTTAATATTAGCCATATTAAAAGAAAAGGAAGAAAAAATGAAGAAAATGAAAAATAATTTGCTTTATTCTGCACTCAGAATTAATCAATGTGAGAAATGATTCATTTGGACCCCTACGCTGTTTCAATTAGTATTAATTGGTTTGACACAATTTTGCAGAAGTAGTGATTGTAAGTTCTGTGTATTAGGCCTCAGAGATGTGATCTACAGATTGTAAATTCACTTGCTTAATCACAGAAAGCTAACTAGAGGATTTCCAACCTTGTGTTCCTTTTAATGGTGACCAAAGTCAGCATGGTGAAAGTGACTCAATTACTTAGGAATTTGCCCAATTTATTTTTGTACTTCCTAATTGATCCAAATTATATATCATCTTCATTCTTAGATAGGTTTTACTTGTCTTTTTAAGAAAAGCTTCACAACACCTTTAGATCTGTATTTCAAAGAGATCATAGAAAAGGAAATAGGACACACATGTACAAAAATATTTAGAGCAACTCTACTGTGGTGGAAACGAACTGGAAAATGAGAGTGTGTTTATTAACTAGAGAGTAAGCAAACAATTTGTGGTACATGAATGTAATGCAATATTATGGAGCTATACAAAATGATGACCAGGTGGATTGTAGAAAAATGCTAGACATATCTTGGGAATGATTAGGACATAAATTGCTGTTATCTTGGACTACATTAGGGCACAAAGCTTATATGCTAAGAGTTATAACAAGTTATTTTATTTATTTATTGGTTTAACAAAGCAAGAGGTTACAAGTCATTAGATAATGATCAGTACTAGTGACAAAGAAATTGATTAATTCAGCATGCAGGTGGAAAGAGTTAAAGCATACTACATATAAAACAGATCTGTAATTTAGTAAGGAAAAAAACTGAAAAACAAAACCAAACTCAGAGAGGGACTTTGGAAGCCCAGAAAAGTAGCAGCATGCAGCAAGTGGGACAGATGCCAAACAGCATCATGCCCAGAGCTAATATTGTACCTTCTGATTTCAAAGAGAGTCCTGAAGAGTGCACACTCTGAAATGAGTTGAGTAAAAGCAATTTTTGAAAATCCATGATATTCCCATTCACCTTTTAGGTATTTAATAACTATTTATTTAATGCAATGTCAGACAGAAAAATAAGCCGTGTCCCAGAGATTTTCAATATTTGTTCAAGATAAGCTAGTTAGCAAGTTGTAGATAGACAACACAAATCCTTATATTCTGACTCAAATATCAAAGATTTTTATACCAAACCAAGAATATATTAACCCCCAAAATATGCAAAAGCTCTCAAGGAGAAGAAATCAATTTGGAAGAATAGAGGAGGGAGGTAGGTAACTGCTTACCACAGAGCAACCAGAATAAAATGAGCCTATAATAAATAAAGTGGAGTGATTTTAAGTATTCTACTTCTGAAAATTAGCTAAAACCAGGTTTGAACATAACATTTTCTTCAAAGCTGCTGTGACATCCTTATTCCTGACACTATAGATGAGAGGGTTTATAACAGGTGTTAGGATATTGTAGAATACAGACACCATCATATCCTTCTCAACAGTATGGTAAGAAGGAGGAAACATGTAGTTGTAGAGAGCAGCTCCATAAAAGAGAATAACAAGAGTTATATGGGAGGAACATGTGACAAATGCTTTCCTATGACCCGTAGCCGAATTCATCCTATGGACTGTGAGGAGTATAAGGGAGTAAGAGCTTAAAATAATTGTGACAGGGATGAGGAGCATAAGGACACAGCACAGGTACATGACAGTCTCATAGAGTGATGTGTCTGAGCAGGAGAGTTTCAACAAGGCAAGGACCTCACAGAAGAAGTGTTGGATCTCTCTGGAATTACAAAATGGGAAGTTCATGGTGATAGGGGTGAGCATGAAACCATCAAGAGAGCCCAAGAACCAGCAGACAATTGCAAGGAGCATGCAAACTCTGTGATTCATGAGGATGGGATAGCGGAGAGGGTGACAAATGGCCATATACCTGTCATAGGCCATGGCTGCCAAAAGGAAGAACTCTGCTCCCACAAGTGTTAGATAGAGGAACATCTGGATTCCACAGCTTGGGGCTGAGATATTATGATTCCCAATCACCTGATCCAACAGTATCTTGGGCACAGTAACAGAGATATACATCATGTCCATGAGGGAAAGCTGACTGATGAAAAAGTACATGGGAGTGTGGAGGTGGGGATCACTTTGAATCAAAAGAACTAAAGTTGCATTGCCAGTCAGAGCTACTATGAAAATAATGAATATCAGTGAATAGAAGAAAGGAGAACATTTGCTTTGGCTAAAGAGCCCCAACAGGATGAAATCAGTTTCAAAAGTTTGATTCTCCAACCTCTTTCTGTGCTTCATATCATCTCACCTAGGGGAGATTAAAGACAATCACATCAATAAAGAATTTTGTATTTTGTTCTTTATACAGACATGATAGGTCATCTATTAGTGAAAGGAAGAGATATGTTATCGATTGGTCTAATAGTAGCACAGATGTAATTTTGCTAATCTGTGTCAAACTATGATACAGGTGGTCTAACTTGAAACTAAAGATACATCTATTCGGATAGAAAATTATCTTCAGTCATTTTCAAATACTGACATTCTGCCAGATTGCACTTATAGAAAGAAGTGTTCAAGATGAGTTCTGTAGCTTGAGATAAGCATCATAGAAAATATTGTAAGAACAACCATTTACTTTGTTATGAAATTCATTATGCCTAAAATGGAGCTCATTATGCTTCGTTTTCAAAACTTCCCTACTAATATCAAAGAAGCTCAATCTCAAAACCTGTGTTGTCCTAAAGTTTTCATTCACTATTCTCCCAAATTTATAGCATACAGACAAATCTTGTAGTTTCTACTTTCATAACATCTCTCTCATATAGGTCCCATTCTTTCCATCACTCAACATCCCAGTGGAAGCTATTATCATTTCCTTTTGCAAACGTTCACTTGAACTCCTGCAATAGACTCAAATTGTTCCTTCTACCATAATCCTTTCCCTCCTCTAATTTATCTTACACTCAGCTCATACAATGATTTTTCTGATGCTTCCGTTTGAACCAAGTAACCCCTTACTCTGTAAAGTCAGTATATTTCTATTTCTTCCATGACAAAATAAAAACAAAAAAAATCCTCTCTGTAGTAAGAAAAACTCCTCATACATTACACATTTCTACAGTTTAACTCCCTTGATTCAGCCAATTTATCCTAGATGCTGTTCTTTACATGCAATATTCCATCTCACTTCTCCATGTCTTTACATTAACTATTCCATGCCTGGAATAAAAAGCCTCTTTCCTCACTTCCTACCTCTTAGTTTCTCTGGCTTTCTTCTATACTCAGCCTTCCTCAGTTTCCCACAGTTGTTACTGCCTTCCCTTCTTAGAGCTTACTACTCTTTTCTACTACCACATCTACTGCTGTATATGCCTATTTATTTTCATGTTGATCTCCCACATTACAATATGAGCTTCTTGAGGACAAGAATTATTTTTACTTTTCTTTGTATCCCCAGCTTGGCTCAGTGACACATACTAAATGAAAAACAAAATCTTGTTGAGTGACTAATTAAAATGTGTTAAAAATCAATCCCTTTCTGGGCAGTAATATTCTAGGGAGAGAGTTTTCATAAAGATCTGTTCATGTTGACAGCAAATTTTTACATATCTGGGGAGTCAAAATCAAAATTTAGGAGTGGGGGAAATCAACTCCATAATCCTATGGGAAGATCTACAGAAGAAAGTCAATAAGCATTTATTAAGCACTTACTATGTGTCAGGCACTATGCTAACAACTTTATAAAATGATAAGAGATTCAAATATTTTGTTTGATCATCATAACAACCTTATAATGTAGGTGTTACTATTATCCCTACTTTATAACTGAGAAAACTGAGGCAGACAGTGGTTAAGGGACTTGCGCAGGGACACATATCTAGTAAATGTCTGAGGTTGTATTTGAACACTTGTCTTTCTGACTCTGAGTCAAGAACTCTATTACTTCTCCACCTAGGATATAGGTAATGCTAGTTCTCTCAACAGAATTCTTAGTACTGTTCTTTACTCTCTAAGCATTTTCACCTTTTTTCCATGAATGTGCCAGGAATGTACCCTTTACTAAAGGACATAGAACTTAGTTCCAGAAGGGAATCAAATTATAAAATGATCCAAACGAATGTTATAAATTCACCAACAGTTGCAAAGGCAACAGGGCAAAGCTAAAATTCAAACATAGATTCTCGAATTCATTATTTTCCCCCCATTGCACCATGCTCTTGCCTATGAAAATCACTTGGTTCCTCTGAACTCTAGCTGCACTTTAAAATATTCTATTCATCTTTCCCTCATCTCACTAATTGAAGGGGATCTTTTTTCTTTCCAGGGCACTGCTACTTCTTTGCATCTGATGGGTTTATCAAATTTTGTTGTGTATCATTGTTATTCCTGTTCTATCTTCTTTATTTGAATTTAAGATTCTTGGGTCTATTTCCTCTTTCTGAACATTTTCACTGTTTTAAGTGAATAGTATTGGATCAGATCAGATTGAGTTAAAACCATCGTTGCCTCACACTAATCTACATTATAGCTTTTGAGGTTCTCCTAGGAAAAAGTGAACATAGCTCCCTGATTTTTTTGACTAACCCTCTGAGAATTGTGAAGTAGAAAAGTAGTGCAGAACAAATGCGTTTGGTTTCAAATGATCGCTATTGGTAGTTAGGGGGTGCGGTGGATAGAGCACTGGTCTGGTGTCACAATGACCTCAATTCACATCTGACATCACTGACTAGCCGTCTGACCATGGCCAGTCACTTAAGCCTTATTGCCTCCCATAAATAAATAAACAAATGAAATGACCTCTCTACACTCCCTTATTTTCAGTCAGGAAATTTGTATGATGAAATAATTTATTTCACGCAAATTTCTAGTTTCCTACTTTAGGTATAATCATATAGGCATAAAAATGATGCTTTAATTTAGGTTTATGGATGCGTAAGTAATGAAATACTTTCAATATACAACAAGCACGTGTGTCCACAAAAATATATATATATTCACAGTATTTCATGTATCTTTGAAGGAATGAATCTACTAAAAATATATTCACTTATGGTATTTTTACCCATGAGCCTGTATACTTCTCATCTCATCTTACTGCATCTCTGAATTTCTCCTTCTATAAAAATGAAGCTTGACTTACATCAACTTTCAGGTCCCATTTATTGCTAGCATTTTACAATTCTATATCTCTTCTATCAAATTTCCTCAGAAGTTCAAAAAATGTTGCCTTCATGGGTAATTTATTAATATCTTTTCCCTCATGTTGTATGAGCATGTATCTTCCCCTTTGCCTACTCAAATTCTAACCTAGATTTTTTATTCAAAATATTTCCTGGGATTTGCTTATTTCTTTATTCAAATGCATGAGACAATTAAACTTTGTGCTCCTTACCTCCAGTTCCTTCAATGGAAAAAAATAGACAGAAGTCGATTTTCTGTAATGAGAACTAGAGGTGTTCGCAGTTATGTCCAAAGGCCAAGTCAATGATATTCTTGTCCACTCTGAATGCAGCGGAAATGTCTAAAAAAATATTATAAAAATTATCAAAGTAGTCTGTGAAAACTAAGAATACATATGGAAAGTATGCTATGCTTCTTATTAATAAGAAAACTAAAATGACACAAAATCAAAGTAATGTTTCAGGGAAATTAAGACTTAGAATAGAAGTATCAATAAGATAATAACTGGACATGTTTGACATCTTGGTAGCAAAATCTGAGAAGTTAGTGTAAAAGCCCACTACCAGGGCTGTTACTTCGAAGTAGCATGTATTATTGAAGTCATTAGATGGACCTCTCCCATCCCAGCTCTATCTGTGTCTAGATAAACATTACTGTAAGAGTTCTGCATCAAGAAGCTGGCCCTGTAGGAATGGGAGAAAAGGAAAGATGTGAGTGTGATGCGAATCCAAGGAGTAAGGTCAGAATCTTTCATCATCCCCTTTTTCATATTAATTACAGAAGAATTCTGGAACCCAGATTTAATTAAAAGAATACTGTCTTGGGAACAAGAAGTTTAAAAAGAGGAGGAGGAACATATCTCTGAGTCTACCTCTCTGTGTGATCTGGAGAAACGTATTTTTTTTTTCTTGGAACCTCGGTCTCTTTATCTCTAAAATGAAAGACTGAACTAGAAGTGTTTTCCCACTCTAAAATTTTATGTTTTTTGTATCTACTAGCAAATTTCTGAGAAACTGAAAGTAATGGGCTTGAAGCAATACAAGAACTAAAGTAACTTTCTTTCAAATGTTTTTATTGATTCATTTTCCTTTCGATAAAACAAACTTTCCACAAACACTAAATTAACAAAACATTTGACAAAGTATATTTCGACAAAAACAACAAGTTTCCATCTCTACACATTACTTGAAAAATTTTAATAAGGGTACAATCACTTCTTCCAAAGGCATATAATTCTATGAGTGTATAACTCTAAGTTTTAGGAAAACTGTTATGTCAAAATTAAATTTACTTCTTTGAAATTTCACCAAGTTCTAAATTAACTCATTCCAATCCCTTTTCAAGGCAACAGTACTTTAAATGCTTGAAGGTAGTTAGAATGTGCTTCTTCCAACCTTACTTCCTTCCATTCTCAAGACAAATATTCCCAGTTCTTCAACTAATCTTACAATGACATAAACTTAAACCTATTTAGCATTCTGCTTCTCTGGATGCTTTCCAGCTTACTTTAAAGTGGTACTCAAACCCAAAGACAACTTTACAGGTGAGCTCTTACCAAAGCAGAATAAAAGAGAAATATCACTTGGTTATACAGAGATACTTTTTATTTCTTCTGTAGCCTAAATAGCTTTAAACTTTGGGCATGTGATGTCACTTGTTTAACTTATGTAAAACATGAAAACACTCAGATCTTTTACAAACCATTGGCTAGTCATGCATACACACTTTGTACTCAAAAAATTTACTTTTGAATACATGTAAAAATAAATGAGCATTTATCCTTATTGACTTCCAATTTTCTTTGCATTTGACCAAGAATGCTCCCCTCTCAGTCCATACTTTTTAGAAATTTTAGTGTCATTCATTTTGCTGCATTTCCTTCCCAGACTGCTATCTGCAAATTTCATAAGTCTATCACCTATTCACAAATCATCGAGTTAAAAAAATGCTTTAGAGCCAAGATCCCTATGACTTTATATTAAGAAGTTATGAACAAGATGAAATTGAATTAGTAATGATTATTCTTTTTTAACATAAATTTATTTATTTAACTTTTTACATTCATTTTCACAAAATTTGGGGTTCCAAATTTTCTCCCCATTTATTCCCCCCCCCAGCCCAATACACTGAGCATTCTAATTTTCCCTATCACCAATATGCCCTCTTTTCTGTCATCCCTCCCTTCTCTTGTCCCCATCTTCTCTTTTGTCCTGTAGGGCCAGATGACTTTCTATTCCCCATTAACTGTATTTCTTATTTCCTAGTAGCAACAACAATACTCAACAGTTATTCCTAAAACTTTGAGTTCCAACTTCTCCCCATCCCTCCCTCCCCACCCATTCCCTTTGGGAAGGCAGGCAATTCAATATAGGCCCTATCTGTGTAGTTTTGCAAATGATTTCGATAATAGTCGTGTTGTGTAAGACTAACTATATTTCCCTCCATCTTATCCTGCCCCCATTGTTTCTATTCTGTCTTTTGATCCTGTCCCTCCCTGAGTGTTCACTTCAAATTGCTCCCTCCTCCCATTGCCCTCCCTTCCATCATCCCCCCCACCCTGCTTATCTCCTTCTCCCCCACTTTATTGTAAGATAGGTTTCCATACCAAAATGAGTGTGCATTTTACTCCTTCCTTTAGTCGAATGTGAGGAGGGTAAACTTCATGTTTTTTTCTCAGCTCTCCTCTTTTTCCCTCCACTAAAAAGTCTCCTGCTTGCCTCTTGAATGAGATATAATTTACCCCATTCCATTTCACCCTCTCTCCTCCCACTACATTTCTCTCTCACAGCTTACCTTAATTTATTTTAAGATATGATCCCATCCTATTCAATTCACTCTGTGCTCTCTGTCTCTGTATGTGTGTGCATGCACACGTGTACGTGTGTGTGTGTGTGTATGTGTATGTGTGGTCCCACCAACTACTCAGATACTGAAAAGTTGTAAGAATTACAAATATTGTCTTTCCATGTAGGAATGTAAACAGTTCAACTTTAGGAAGTCCCTTATGACTTCTCTTTGCGGTTTACTTTTTCATGCGTCGTCTCATTTTTGTATTTGAATGTCATATTTTCCTTTCAGCTCTGGTCTTTTCATCAAGAATGTTTGAAAGTCCTCTGTTTCATTGAAAGACCATATTTTTTCCTGAAGTATTATACTCAGTTTTGTTGGCTGGGTAGGTGATTCTTGGTTTGAGTCCTAGTTCCTTTGACTTCTGGAATATCCTATTCCACACCCTTTGGTCCCTTAAGGTAGAAGCTGCTAGATCTTGTGTTATTCTGATTGTATTTCCACAAGACTAGAATTGTATCTTTCTAGCTGCTTGCAATATTTTCTCCTTGACCTGGGAATTCTGCAATTTGGCGACAATGTTCCTAAGAGTTTCTCTTTTTGGATCTCTTTCAGACAGTGATCAATGGATTCCTTCAATACTTATCTTGCCCTGTGTTTCCAGAATCTCAGGGAAGTTTTCCTTGATAATTTCATGGAAGATGATGTTTAGTCTCTTTTTTTGAGCATGGCTTTCAGGTAGCCCCATAATTATTAAATTGTCTCTCCTGGATCTATTTTCCAGGTCAGTTGTTTTTCCAATGAGATATTTCACATTCTCTTCCATTTTTTCATTCTTTTGCTTTTGTTTTGTGATTTCTTGGTTTCTCAGAAAGTCATTAGTCTCCATCTGTTCCATTCTCATTTTGAAAGAACCATTTTCTTTAGTGATCTTTTGAACCTCCTTTTCGTTTGACTAATTCTGCTTTTTAAAGCATTCTTCTCCTCATTGGCTTAAACTCTTTTTGCCAATGGTATTAGTCTATTTTTCAAGGTGTTATTTTCTTCTGCATTTTTTTTGGTCTCCTTTAGCAAGGTATTAACCCATTTTTCATGCTCTTCTTGCATCTCTCTCATTTCTCTTCCCAGTTTTTCCTCTACCTGTCTAACTTGATTTTCAAAATCCTTTTTGAGCTATTCCATGGTCTGAGCCCATTGGATATCTATTTCGGCTGTTTGGGGTACAGAGGCCTTGACTTCTATGTCTTTCCCTGATGGTAAGCATTGTTCTTCCTCATCAGAAAGGAAAGGAGGAAACATCTGTTCACCAAGAAAGTAACCTTCTATGGCCTTATTTTTATTCCCTTTTCTGGGCATTTTCCCAGCCAGTTACTTGACTTCTGAGATTCCTCTCCACCCCCACCTAGAGCTGCCCAGCTAGTGCTTGGGGTCTGAGATTCAAATGCTGCTCCCCAGCCTCAGGGCTTTCAGCAGCGAGCATGGCTGCTATTCAATGTGAGCTTAAGTTTTGGTGCTCAGGTGGGGGCAGGGCCACCTCCCAGGCTCAGTTCCCTCAGAGGGTTTATGCAGAGACCTTCATTAATGGAGCTGAAGTACTTCCTTCTCCCAGAGTCCCGAGTCGCCACTGCCTCTGCTGCTGCCTCCTGAGGCAGCCTGAGTTATGGAGACCCCCTGCTCCCTCTCTGCCAGCCCAGAGGTCTCTCTCACTGACCTGTAGCACCTGTGGGTGTCGGGACCTTTGCGGCCACCAGAGATTCCGTCCCTGAAGCCTGCTTGGATTTGCTCCTCTCGGGGCCTCGTGGCCAGGGCAGGGCTGGGCTCCATTGTCCAGTGTGTGATGGACCTTTGGGGTTGGTTTTTCAGGGCTCTCTGGAATGGAAATCTCCTCCACTGCATTGCTGCATGGCTTCCACTGCTCCAGAATTTGTGGGGAGTTCTTTTTACAGGAAATTTATGGGCTGTGGGTTCGGAGCTAGCATATATGAGTCTTTCCACTCTGCCATCTTGGCTCCTCCCCACTAATGATTATTCTTTAGAACCAGTCATTTGAGCAATTAAGAATCCACCTCTTTGTGCTATACTTGATCTCATGTTTCTTCATATTTTCCACACAAATGAAAATGTAACACACTCCAGTTGGAAGATTTCCAGTATGTCTTCATTGTAAATAATTCTAACGTATCATTCTTGATCATCTCCCCAGTGTATTAAATGGGAAATCCTTTAATGTAGGCTTTGGACCAAATGATTGCTAACATCCTGAACATCTCTACAAAATTTCTTTGATTCTCATAATTTTTAATTTATTTTTTTAATCATGTTTAGTTATATGCTTTGTTAGATTGTTCATGTAAAAATTTATTGTCCTCTATATAAGTCCTTTCCTATGAAATAATCAGATTTATTTTATAATATATTTAAATTGGTCCCATTTACAGTTAATTGATTTTGTCCTGTAATTTCTAACATCATGGTTTTTTGTCTCACAGCTTATTTCAGTAATTCAACCTGTTTATAACAATTCAACTTTAGAAATCCAGTTCTCCTGCTAATCACTATTCTATTTTTATCTCAAGGAAATCTGTCATCCTTGAGAGATGTGGGTTGTTAGCAGGGACTCTGGGACACATTGCTGAGTTATTCTTCAAGAATATCTGGTTTGTTATCCCAAGAATCTGGTCCATTATTTCTCACCTTCCAGGTGGACTCAAACAAGGGAATATTTCTTAATCACAATAGGTAAGGAAGGAGCCTTAATTCCCAATTTCTGAAGAATCATATATTCTCCAGTGCCTCAGAATGATGTTGAGCTCTTTTTACCAATCATAATTCATTCCCTACCTACACAGTCCTATTCTTTGTTCTATAGTCCTGCAAACTACAAA
This sequence comes from Bettongia penicillata ogilbyi, assembly GCA_023548195.1. Classification (NCBI taxonomy): domain Eukaryota; kingdom Metazoa; phylum Chordata; class Mammalia; order Diprotodontia; family Potoroidae; genus Bettongia; species Bettongia penicillata. The sequence goes on from JAJHZJ010000134.1 coordinate 492,097, forward strand.
GGAAGTGACCCCACCCTCCCTTCAGGGTCTTTGCTGGGGAGTTGAAAACTTTTTTATTGCTAAATTCATACTTTAGTAACAAATTGATCATACCTGGAACTGTGTTCCTCAGTTGTAACATCAGATGTAATATCTGCTTGTAGTGATAAATTCAAAAGTAATTGTTATTGTTTTATATGTATTTAATTCTTTTTTAATGTTTTAAAAAAAATTTTCATTTTTCATTTTTTTTAATTTTTCATTTTTAACACAATTCATATCACATAAAAGAGTTCTAACTTTTGGTCTGGTGATACTTCTTTTAAAGCACAATATAGCACAATATAGACCCTAAACGAACTGGTTTTTTTTTTTTTAACATTAATCACCTGAGACACAAATAATAACTATGTATGCTAACTTCAGAAGACCCTGACATAATTATTTCCAAACTATTACTAAGAATTAAAGGACCCTAACTTATTGTTGTTTGTCTAAAGTCCAGAGCCCAATACCTTACTTTTAGACTTAATCTCAGAGGTTCACCTACCAACAGTCTATAATTTAATAGATCTGGTACTAAGTTTACAAACATTTTGAATACAGGAAATTGCCACTAAGTGTAGGCATGCTATAGGGAAACGATATCTCCCCAACTTCGTGTCAATTCCAGGCAGGAGTAGATTGTAACTTGCATTCAGGCAGGTTTAAAGTCTGCCAGATGTCAGTGAAGAAATTGAGTTAGGAGAATCCTACCTGAGCCCAGGCTGAACAGCTGCTCTCCTACCCTTTCCATGAAATCACCTTTTTCACTTCATACCAGCATCTCACAGGCTTACTGGAATCGTGATTGGAGGATCATACCATCTTTCATGTCTTTCATACCTGGAGTTAAACTCAGAAGAACAGTCAGTTAATAGTACCATAAATCTTTAAAACAGCAAGTTCCAATAACCAGGTTTCAGATATGACTATAATTTCAAATTGGCTAAAAACCATCTTTTGAGTCAAGTCTTAAGTGGCTTACATGCCTTTTCATATATGTTGTAGTTCCTGATTAAATAACAGTCATCAAATCAAATTTACCATTAAAAGCTTAACTTTTCCATCAATGCCAAATTTTACCTGAGGTTACCTGCCTCTAGGAAAGTTAGACTAAAATTCCTTTCCCCAGACTAAAGATGTCTCTGATTTAGATTCAGTGATTAATTCAGTCAATTGTTTTAGTACTAATTGCTTTTACATCACTTTGTAACACGTCCACTTTTTCTCCCCATCTCTCCCATTTCCCCACCCCCAATACTTTGCATTCTGATTACCTCTTCCCTCAATGTACTGTCCCTGGTATCACATCCCACCCTTCCCTTATCCCCATCTTCTCTCTTTTCTTGTAAGATGAAGATAAATTTCTGTACCCCATTACCTGTGTTTTTTATTTCCAGGTTATGTGAAATAATAATTCTAAACATTTCTAATTCTTTGAATTCCAACTTCTCTCCCTCCCTACCCATCCCCCATGAGAAGGCAAGGAATTCAATATAGACTAATTATGTGCTGTTTTGCAAAAGACATCCATAATAATCATGTTGTGTAACACTAACTATATTGCAGTCTATCCAACTCTTTCTGCTCTTATTTTTTTATTCCCTCATTTGATCTTGTCCCTTCCCAAAGTGTTTATTTCTAGTTACTCCCTTCTCACATTTGCCCTCCCCTCTCTCTTTCCTCTCACCTCACTTGTTGCCTCCTCCCCTACTTTCCTGTAGTGCAAGATAGATTTTCATACCAAATTTAACGAGTGCGTTATTCCCTCCTTAAGCCATATGTGAAGAGAGTAAGCTTCACGTTTCCCCTCTCCCCTTCTCCATTTTCTCTGCTATTGAACAAGATTTTTCTTATCTCTTTTGTGAGATAAAGCCTATCCCATTCCCTTTCAACCTTTCTCTTCCCAGTGTTTTCTTCACTCACCCCTTAATTTTCTTTTTATGGATATCATCTCTTCTGATTCAAATCAACCTGTACTCTGACTACGGGTGTGTGTGTGTGTGTGTGTGTGTGTGTGTGTGTGTGTATACAATCCTTCAAAATATCCAAATTCTGAGAAAAGTTTCTAGAGTTACAAATATTATCGTTCCATGCAGGAATGTAAACAGTTCAACTTTAGTAAGTCCCTTATGATTTCTCTTTCCTGTTTATCTTTTCATGCTTCTCTTGATTCTTGTGTTTGTAAGTCAAATTTTCTTTGCAGCTCTGGTCTTTTCATCAAGAATTCTTGAAAGTTCTTTATTTCATGGAATGATCATTTTTTTCCCCTGTGTATTATACTCAATTTTGCTGGGCAGGTGATTCTTGATTTTAATTCCAGTTCCTTTGACTTCTGGATTATCCTATTGTAAGTCCTTTGATTCCTTAATGTTGAAGCTGCCAGATCTTGTGTTATCTTGATTGTATTTCCACAATACTCCAATTGTTTCTTTCTAATTGCCTGCATTATTTTCTCCTTGACCTGGGAAATCTGAAATTTTGCCACAATATTCCTAGTAGTTTCTCTTTTTAGATTTCTTTCAGGATGTGATTGGTGGATCCTTTCAATATGAAGTTTGCCCTCTGGTTCTTGAATATTGGAACATTTTTCCTTGATAATTTCATGGGAGATAATGTCTAGGCTCTTCTTTTGATCATGGCTTTCAGGTAGTCCCATAATTTTAAATTTGTCTCTCCTGGATCTATTCTTCAAATCAGTTGCTTCTCCAATGAGATGTTTCACATTGTTTTCTATTTTTTCATACTTTTGCTTTTGTTTTTAAAGTGCTTGGTTTATGTAATAGTCATTAACTTCCTTGAACTCATTTCTCTCTTTCAAAGAACTATTTTGTTCACTGAGCTTCAGAACCTTCTTCTGCATGTGTCTAATTCTGCTTTTTAAAGCCTTCTTCTCCTCATTGGCTTTTTGGACCTCTTTTTCCAATTGAGTTAGCCTCTTTTTAAACCTGTTATTTTCCTCAGCATTTTTTTTGGATCTCTTTTAACAAGCTTCTAACTCACTTTTCAAGCTCTTCTATTGCCTGAACCAATTTTACATTCACTTTAGAGTCCCTGAAGGCAGGGGCCTTGACTTTTTGAGACAGTGTGCCTTCTTCTTCCTCATTGGAAAAGATGGGAGGAGAAACATGTTCACCAAGAAAGTAACCTTCTATGGTCTTATTTTTTTCCATTCCTTTGGGCATTTTCCCAGTCAGTTACTTGACTTCTGAATCCTTTGTCATTGTCCCTCCTCTCCCCAGTCCTGTGTTCAAGACTGAGATTGGACTCAGCTGCTGGATTCCGTGGGGGTGGGAGTGAGTGGATTACTGAGGGCTCATGTTTAGATCAGCTCCTCCCTACCACTACAGGATTTAAGCTGAGCTGCCTGGACAATGGACCCAGGTTGCTTTCTGGCCACTGTACCTACCTGGAGCCTGATGCTGCTGCTGCTGCCACCACTTGGGACTATTGCTAGAGGAACCCAGTTTCCCTCTTCAGGAAAGCCCTCCCACAGTAAACTTTGGAACTGTCTTTGTCACTTGTGGTTTGAGGGATCTGGGACCCTCCCTGCTGGGAACTCTGCCTTGGAGTTCTCTTTTGGTCCTGTTCCTGCCAGTGCCATGCAGCCAGGACTGGGCTCTGCTCTGCTCAGTGTCCCTTGTAATAGAACTTTCCTCTTTGTCTTCCAGGTTACCTTTGGCTGGAAACCTCTTTCACTGTACTCTTCTGTTGTTTCTGCTGCTCTAGAATTTGTTGAGAATCATTTTTTACAGATATTTTGTGGTCTGTGAGGGAAGCGCTAGAGTATATATATCTTTCTACTCTGCTATCTTGGCTTCATCCTATATATTTACTTCTGATTCCTAATATTGAATCATTCTTGTGTGGGTTCAATTAATTCAACTGGGTCTTAGTATTTAGGGATTTTTGCTTTTTTTGTTTTGTTTTGTGCAGTCTTTTCCTAGAACTATGTTTAAAAATGTAAAAAAAATGTTCATTAGCTATATTTTGCCCTTTTCCTTTAATACCTTTTCCTCCTCTTTCCTTGTTGGAAAAAAAATATTTCTAAACCCAAATGTGTGTTGATGTGTACTCTTTCCTCCTTTGATGAGTTCAAATGAGACTGTTACTCAAGTGTTACCCACAACCTCCTACTTTCCCCTTCTTGTTGTGTGGTGTTGTATTTATGTACTCCATATATTTCCCTATTGTTCCTCTCCTGCACACCTGGTCTAGTAGTGTGCTTCTGTTCCTCACCCTTTCCATTCTTCTTTTGAGATTATCACAATATGATAGACTCCCTCTGTCTAATTAAGCTTCCTCTGTGGTGATGACAGAGTTCTGTGAGTCTATACAAATCATCTCTTCATGAGATGAGAATGAAGCAATCAAAATATTCTTTTATTCCCTTTTGATTGTTTGATCATATGTATGTTTTTATGCTTCTCTTAACTGTTGTGTTTGTTTAGACTTGGCATATGTATTAAATGAGAAAATATCTATAAAGTGTTTTGCAAAATGCCTGGCACACACTAAATATCTGTTCCCTCTCCCCTTTAGAAGTTTCTCTATAATATGAGAAAACAAAATGTCCAATACTTTCAAAATTGACTAGACTAGCTAAGGCTTTCACAAAATCCTCTTAGTCACACAGTTTTGAATAACCACTGAGTAGCTCTGTAACTTTAGGCCTATTACTTTACCTAGGAATCAGTCTAATAGAAGTAGAGAATAAGAAATTTGAGTTTAAAAAATTTAGAGAATTCACCCCAAATATTCACATGGACTATTTATGCCTGACCTGCAGTAGAACATTCTAAACTCATATTGGTCTGATCAGCCAGTAGAACACACTATAACTTGACTCTATCATACTGACTATCTTGCTCTTCTTTAAGAATGAAGTACAGTGGTACAGTTAGGTGGCACAGTGAGTAGAACATTGGCTCTGGAGTCCAGAGGACCTGAGTTCAGCTTAGACAACTGACACTAGATGTGTGACCTTGGGCAAGTCACTTAACCTTACCTTCCCTGCTCCACAAAAAGCAAAATAATGAAGGACAGCAACCATGCCAATCAGTAATCTAGCTATTGACCATATTATTCAACTGAAATTTCTCTCTCCAAAATTATAATGATCTCTTAATCACCAGATCCAATTACTTGATTCTCATTTCAGTTTACTTACTTATTTCCAATTATTTATTTCTTTCTCCCATCTGAAGTATGCACAGAACAATCATACCCTTGACCTTATGAAAGCCTTAAAATGTTTAATGACTTCTTCCCCCTCATATTCTCCTCTCTGTAGGTTTTATTTGCACTATTTTCTTCTGGTTCTCCTATTTCTCTGACTATCATTTCTCAGTCAGTATTCTTGCTTGGTATTTATCCAGGTTGAGACTGCTAAATGTGGGTGTACTCCTAGGTTGTCTGTGGGCCTTTTTCCCTTTTCCTTCAGTGTGACTTCACTTAATGATCTCAATAGTTTTGATGGATTAATTTATGTTTACTTTACAGAAAATTCTAAGAGTTGTTCCCATCTCAGAATTGGATAAATCTAACCAAAATGAGAAAGAAGATAGTGACATGAATGGAATTTTGGAAGAGTTAAATAGGGTCAACCTCAGGAGAAAATAGAATAGGAATAGAAAAGAATATTCCTTTTTTTCTATGGAGGTCCTTGTTCCTACACAAAAATTGTTCATAAAAACCTCTCAAGCAAATGCAGAAAAGGAAAAGTATTAATGCATTCTTTTCAGATCATAATGCAATGAAAACAACATTCAGTAAATGACCTTGATAATGTACATAACAAATTAATTTGAAACTAATTGATTAAATGCTGAAGAGTAATTTGGTCAAGGGGTGGAGTCAAGATGGCAGAGTAGAAAGACGCACACACACACTAGCTCTTCTCTCACAGCCCCTAAAATGCCTGTAAAGAAAGAATCTCAACAAACTATAGAGCAGCAGAAGTCACAGAACAACAGAGTGTAGGAGATTTCCAGCCCAAGGTGACCTGAAAGGCTGATGGGAAAGGTCTATCACACTGGATGCAGAGTGAAGCCCAGCCCAGCCTTGCCAGTGCAGCAAGGCTCCTGGAGGAGGACAGGAGTAGGCCTGGGGGGCAGAATCCCCAGTAGCAGTAGCAGCAGTTTGCAGATCCCTCAACCCAGAGGCACCAAAGGTCAGTGAGAGGGTTTTTTCAGCTGCCTGAGCTCTAACCTCAAGCAGCAGTAGACCCCAAAGTAGCCCATATCCATTGTTGGATTGTAAAACCTCTGAGGAAACTGAGCAGTTGAGCCTTACCTCAGCCCTGTGTGTGGTGGCCCTGCTCCCATCTAATGCTCCTGGAGGAATTGAGCATCTGATCTTTATCTCACACTGAATGGAGGCCCTGCCTCCACCAAAAGCCCCTGGGGAAATTGAACATCTTATCTGAATCTCAGCCCCCAGTGCTGGCTTGGTGGAGGCCAGGTGGCTGAGGAGAGGAAACTCTACTACTCACAGATTCAGGGCACAAAAATTTCTGGTTGCTCCCAGACCAGTGTACACACTTGACTGTGCCACCTTGGAAGAACTGAGATCTTACAGATCCCCAGAGTATACCCTACTCTTGACAAAGGACCCAAAAGTGAAGTAACTGGTTGGGAAAATGCCCAAGAAAAGGAAAAAATAAGACTATAGAAGGTTACTTTCTTGGTGAACAGATATTTTCTCCCATCTTTTCAGATGAGGAAGAACAATGTTTACCATAAGGGAGAGACATAAAAGTCAAGGCTTCTGTTTCCCAAACATCCAAAATAATTATTCAATGGTCTCAGGCCATGGGAGAGCTCTAAAACAATTTTGAAAATCAAGTAAGAGTGGTGGAGGAAAAATTGGGAAGAGAAATGAGAGAGATACAAGAAAAGCATGAAAAGTGAGTCAACAACTTAATGAAGGAGACCCAAAATATGCTGCAGAAAATAACACCTTGAAAAATAAGCTGACTCAATTGGGAAAAGAAGTTCAAAAAGCCAATGAGGAGAAGAATACTTAAAAAGCAGAATTAGTCAAATGGAAAAAGAGGTTCAAAAGAGGTTCACTGAAGAAAATAGTTCTAAATTAGAATGGAATAGATGGAGGTTAATGACTTTATGAGAAACCAAGAAATCATATAACAAAGCCAAAAGAATGAAAAAATGGAAGCTAATGAGAAATATCTCATTGGAAAAACAACTGACCTGGAAATAGGTCCCAGAGAGACAATTTAAAAATTATGGGACTACCTGAAAGCCATGACCAAAAGAAGAGCCTAGACTTCATCTTTCATGGAATTATCAAGGAAAACTGCCCTGATATTCTAGAACCAGAGGGCAAAATAAACATTTAAAAAAATCCACCAATCACCTCCTGAAAAAGATCTAAAAAGAGAAACTCCTAGGAACATTGTAACCAAATTCCAGAGTTCCCAGGTCAAGGAGTAAATATTGCAAGCAGTCAGAAAGAAACAATTCACATATTATGGAAATACAATCAGGATAACAAAAGATCTAGCAGCTTCTACATTAAAGGATTGAATGGCCTGGAATAAGATATTCCAGAAGACAAAGGAACTAGGACTAAACTCAAGACTCCCCTACTCAGCAAAACTGAGTATAATATGTCATGGGAGAAAATGGTCATTCAATGAAATAGAGGACTTTCAAGCATTCTTGACGAAAAGCCAGAGATGAAAAGAAAATTTGACTTACAAACACAAGAGTCAACAGATGCATGAAAAGGAAAACAGGAAAGAGAAATCATAAGGGACTTACTAACGTTGAACTGTTTACATTCCTACATGGAAAGATAATATTTGTAACTCTTGAAACTTTTCTCAGTATCTGGGTAATTGGAGGGATTATACACACACACACACATACACACACACATACATGCAGAGAGAGAGAGAGTGTACAGGGTAAGTTGACTAGGAAAAGGTCATATCTAAAAAAATAAAATTAAAAAGTGAGAGAGAGGAATGTATTGGGAGGAGAAAGAGAGAAATGGAATAGGGCAAATCAGCTCTCAGAAAAGAGGCAAGACAAATACTTTTCAGTGGAAGGGAAAAGGGGGGATGTGAGAGGGAAAATGTAAAGCTTAGTCTCATCACATTTACCTGAAGAAAGGAATAAAATGCACACTCATTTTGGTATGAAAGCCTATCTTACCATACAGGAAAGCGGGGGAGGAGGGGATAAGTAGGGTTGAGGGGGATGATGGAAGGAAGGGCAATTGGAGGAGGGAACAATTAGAAGTCAACACTGTTGGGGAGGAACAAGGTCAAAAGAGAGAATAGAAGAAATGGGGGGCAGAATAGGAGGGAGTAAATGATAGTTAGTCTTACACAACAGATTATTATGGAAATCATTTGCAAAACTATACATATATAACCTATATTAAATTCATTGCCTTCTCAATGGGGTTGGGTGGGGAGGGAGGAAGGAAAGGAAGTTGGAACTCAAAGTTTTAGGAACAACTGCTGAGTATTGTTCTTCCATACAACTGGGAAATAAGAAATACAGGTAACAGGGTATAGAAATTTATCTTGCCCTGCAGGACAAAAGAGAAGATGGGGATAAGGGAAGGGAGGGGTGTCAGAAGGGAGGGTATATTGGTGGTAGGGGTAATTGCAATGCTTGGCATTTTGGGTGGTGGGAGGGGAGAGATGGGGAGAAAATTTGGAACTCAAAATTTTGTGGAAATGATCATTGAAAACTTAAAATACGTAGGTTTAAAAAAGAATATAGCAACATATCATGAGAATAATACATTATGATCATGTAGGATATATACAACGAATGCAGGCCTGATTCATTATTAGGAAAAGTACCAGAATTATTGATCAAATCAACAACAAACCTTAAAGAAACTATATGATTATCTCAATAGATGCAGGAAAGCTTTTGAGAAAATACAGCACTCATTCTTTCTGAAAACTCTGGAGAGCATAGGGATAAATGGAACATTCCATGAAATACTAAGCAGTGTCTACTTAAAACCATCAGCAAGAATTATATGCAATGGGCATAAGTTAGTTACATTTCCCATATGATCAGTGGTGAAACATATGTATCCATTTACACTACCGTTATTCCATATTGTACTAGAAGTGTTAGATTTAACAATAAGAGAAAAAAAATAAATTGAGGGAATTAGAATAGGCAAAGATGAAACTAAGCTATCACTCTTCAGAAATTATATGATGATATATGAAGAGAATCCTAGATAATCAAATAAAAAACTACTTGAAATAATTAACAACTTTGGCAAAATTCAAGTTACATAAAAAATCCACATGCATCATCTGTATTTCTATATATTACTAACAAAGTCCAACAGCAAGAGATAGTAATAGAAATCCCATTTAACGCAATGATAGACACCATAAAATATCATAATAGTAATCAAATTTGGATCTTTTGCTGTTTTTGTCTTACTCAAAGTGCTTCTGATTGATTAGTGTTATTGGGGAGGATCTTTCTCACCCAATGATGGGACTGCCCATTGTGGGAGGCTAGATTAGGGGACTTGTTTTGCAGAAGGGTCCTAAGTACCGTTTTTTTCTATTGAGACACTGGGTCAGAGTGTCCTCTGTTTTAAGAAGTTTATAAATACGCAGAGTGTGAGGTTTTACTTTGGGGGCCTAGTTTTTGGAAGAAGGTCTGTGTTGCAGATGAGACTCTGGGAAGTCAGTAAAGAACCCTTCACCCCCTCCACCACCAACCCGCCAGCTTTTTGAAAACCCAGATGTTGGTTCTTCCCTCTCTAGGAAACATGCAGTGATCAGGCAGTTTAGAAGCACTGTCTGTTGATTTTTTTTTATTTTTCTGAAATTTTGGCTTTGATTTTCTCTGATACCTATGCTTGATTAAAGTGATACCTATGCTTGAAAGAAATAATAAAATAAAATAAAATAATGAATAAATGGGTCAAAGAACAAAGAGCAACAGTCAATAATTTCATTAAAGAGAATGACAACAATGAGACAACATGGCTGAATTTATGGAATGTAGCCAAAGCTGTACTTAGTGGAAATTTTATATCTCTAAATGCTTACATCAATGTAATAGAGAAAGAACAGACCATTGAATGGGACACATAACTAAAAAAAACTAGAAAAAAACAATTAAGAATGTGAAACTAAAAATTAAGTTTAAAATCTGGAAAATCAAAGGAAATATTAATAAAATTGAAAATAAGACCATTGAGCTAATAAAGAAAACTGGAGCTACTTTTATGGGTAAAATAAAACAGATAAACCAATGGTGGTGGTGGTGGTGGCTAAGTCATTTTTCTTGAGGTGGACTAGCCACACCATGTTTCAAACTATATTATAAAATGGTAACCATCAAAACTATTTTGTATTGGTTAAGAAATGCAGTAGTAGACCACGGAAATGGAATGAATAATTTTGATTATAATAAATTAAAAAGGTTTTATATGCACACACACATACATACACATAAATCTATACATACACATATATAGACATATATATACATGCATATATACATGTATAGAGACAGAGAAGGCACAGGGTGAGTTGAGTATGAAGGGATGACATCTTCAAAATATAATTAAAGGGTGATAAAAGAATGTAATGGGAAAAGGAGAACAAGAGAGGTAGAGTGGGGTAAATTATCTCAAATAAAAGAAGCAAGAAAAACCTTCTACAGTGGAGGGGAACATGGGTGAGGTGAGAGGGAATGTGTGAATATTGCTCTCATGGAATTTAACTTAATGAGGGAATAACATACACACTCAGTTGGCTATGGAAATCTATTTTACCCTACAGGAAAATAGGGGAAGGGGATAAAAGGGGGGTGATGATGGAAGGGAGAAAAGACTGGGGGAGGAGGTAATCAGAAGCAAATAATTTTGAGGAGAAACAGAGTCAAAGGAAAGACTAGAATAAAAGTGGAATGGGATAAAAGAGACTTTCAAAATATTACTGTTATGAAAGTGTTTTGCTAGAGTACATATCTACAGTATGTACATGAGTTGTTTGCCTTCTTAATGGGGCTCGGTCAGGAGGGAGGAAGGGAGAGAATTTAGAACTCAAAGTTTTAAAAATGAATATTCACAATTGTTTTTACCTGAAACTTAGAAATAAGATAATACAGGCAATGGACTAAAATAATTTATCTTGCCTTACAAAAGATAGAAGGGGAAGGGGATAAGAAAAAAGGGGATGGGTGACAGAAGGGAGGACAGAGGTAATCAGAATGCAGGCCATGTTGGGGATCGATAAGGTAGAGATGGGGAGAATATTTGGAAAGCAAACTCTTGTGAACATGAAGGTTGGAAACTAAAAATAAATTAATTTTAAAAATTCAATTTTAAAATTTAGAATTCCAAATTTTAAATTCCAAATCCCAATTATAAAATTTTCTTTGAGTTCTAGACCCTCCTCCATCCAGTGAGAAGGCAAGGAATATGATATTTATTAATATTTGAAGTTATACAAAACATTTTAATATTAGCCATATTAAAAGAAAAGCAAGAAAAAATGAAGAAAATGAAAAATCATTTGCTTTATTTTGCATTCAGAGTTAATCAGTGTGAGAAAGGATTCATTTGGACCCCTATGCTGTTCCAATCAGTATTAATTAGTTTGACATGATTCTGCAGAGGTAGTGATTATAAATTCTGTGTATTAGGCCTCAGAGATGTGATCTACAGATTGTAAGTTGACTTGCTTAATCACAGAAAGCTAACTTGAGGATCTCCAACCTTGTGTTCCTTTTTTATGGAGATCAAAGTCAGCATGGTGGAAGTGGGTCAATTACATGGGAATTCCCCCAACTTATTTTTGCACTTCCTAATTTATACAAATTATATATCGTCTTTGTTCTTAGATTTTACTTGTCTTTTTAAGAAAAGCTTCACACTAGATCCATATCCCAAAGAGATCATAAAAAATGGAACAGGACTCACATGTACAAAAATATTAAGAGCACCGCTATTGTGGTGGAAATGAGTTGAAAAATGAGAATATGTCCATTAATTGCAGAATAAACGAGCAATTTGTGGTACATGAATGTAATGCAATACCATGGAGCTATAAAAATGATGACCAGGTGGATTGCAGAAAAATGCTAGACATATCTTGGGAATGATTAGGACATAAATTAATATTATCTCAGACTAGAGGAGGGCACAAAGCCTATATGCTAAGAGTTATAACAAGTTATTTTATTTATTTATTGGTTTAACAAGGCAAGAGGTTACAAGTCATTAGATAATGATCTGTACTAGTGACAAAGAAATTGATTAATTCAGCATGCAGGTGGAAAGAGTTAAAGCATACTATAAAACAGATCTGTAATTTAGTAAGGAAAAAAACTGAAAAACAAAACCAAACTCAGAGAGGGACTTTGGAAGCCCAGAAAAGTAGCAGCATGGAGCAAGTGGGACAGATGCCAAACAGCATCATGCCCAGAGCTAATATTGTACCTTCACACATTAGAGAGAGTAATGGAGATTGCACACTGTGAGCTGAGTTGAGTAGAAAGAATTTTTGATAAATCCATATTGTTCCCATTCACCTTTTAGGTATTTAATATTATTTCTTTAATACAATGTGGGACAGAAAATCAATCCATGTCTCAGAGATTTTCAGTATTTATTCAAGGTTATCTAGTTAGTATGTTGTGAGTAGAAAAGTCAAATCCTCATATTCTGACTAAAAGATCAAGGATTTTTATACTAAACTAGGAAAATACTAACTCATAAAATATTCAAAAGCTCTCAAAGAGAGGAAATCAATTTGGAAGAACAGAGGAGGCAGGTAGGTAATTGCTTACCACGGAACAACATGAATAAAATGAGCCTATAATAAAGTGGCGTAGTTTTAAGTATTCCACTTTGGAAAATTAGCTAAAGCCAGTTTTGAATATAACATTTTCTTCAAAGCTGCTGTGACATCTTTATTCCTGACACTATAGATGAGAGGGTTTATAACAGGTGTTAGGATATTGTAGAAGACAGACACCATCATATCCTTCTCAACAGTATGGTAAGAAGGAGGGAGCATGTAGTTGTAGACAGCAGCTCCATAAAACAGAATAACAATAGTAATATGGGAGGAACATGTGACAAATGCTTTCCTATGACCCATAGCTGAATTCATCCTATAGACTGTGCGGAGAATAAGGGAGTAAGAATTTAAAATAATTATGACAGGGACAAGGAGCATAAGGATACAGCACAGGTACATGATAATCTCATAGAGTGATGTGTCTGAGCAGGAGAGTTTCAACATAGCAAGGACCTCACAGAAGAAGTGTTGGATCTCTCTGGAATTACAAAATGGGAAGTTCATGGTGATAGGGGTGAATGTGAAACCATCAATGGAGCCCAAGAACCAGCAGACAATTGCAAGGAGCATGCAAACTCTGTGGTTCATGAGGATGGGATAGCGGAGAGGGTGACAAATGGCCACATACCTGTCATAGGCCATGGCTGCCAAAAGGAAGAACTCTGCTCCCATAATTGTTACATAGAGGAACATTTGGAGTCCACAACTTGGAGCTGAAATAGTATGAATTCCAATCACCTGATCCAACAGAATCTTGGGCACAGTAACAGAGATATACATCATGTCCATGAGGGAAAGCTGACTGATGAAGAAGTACATGGGAGTATGGAGGTGGGGATCACTGTGAATCAAAAGAACTAAAGTGGAATTGACAGTCAGTGCTACAATGAGTATAATGAATATCAATGAGTACAAGAAAGGAGAATATTTGCTTTGGCTAAAGAGCCCCAACAGGATGAAATCAGTTCCAAAAGTTTGATTCTCCAGCCTCATTCTTTGCTTCATGTCATCTCACCTAGGGAAGATTAAAAACAATCAAATCAACGAAAATTTTGTATTTTGTCATTTATACAGACACGATAGATCATCTATTAGTGAAGGGAAGAGATATGCTATCTATTAGTCTTACAGCAGCAGAGATGTATTTTTGCTAACAGGAGGGATTCTCATCAATTATGATACAGATGGTCTAACTTGAAAGTAAAGATACATCTATTAGTGTAGAAAATTATCTTCAGTCATTTTCAAATCCTCACATTCTACCAGATTATTCTAATATAACCCTGTGTTCAAGATGGACTCTATGGTTTGAGATAAACATCATAGAAAACATAATAAAAACAAGTATTTTCCTTTTGCTTTTGTCACATGAGTATCTGAAATTCATTATGTCAAAAATGGAGCTCATTATGCTTCTCTTTTCACAACTTCCCTATTAATGTCAAAGGCAATATCATACTCTCAGTTACTTAGTCTCAAAACCTCAGTGTTGCCTTGAACTCTTCACTCACTATTCCCCCATATTTATAGCATAAAGACAAATCTTGTAGTTTCTACTTTCATAGCATCTTGCTTATAGGACCCATTCTCTCCATCACTCAACATCCTAGTTGAAGCTATTATCATTTCCATTTCCAAACGTTCACCTGAACTACTGCAGTAGGCTCAAATGTGTCCTTCTACCATAATCCTTTCCCTCCTCTAATTTATCTTTCTCTGAGCTGATAACAGTGATTTTCCTAATGCTTAGGTCTGACCAAGGAACCCCCTACTCTTGTAAACTCCAGTATCTTTCTATTTCTTCCATGACAAAATAAAAACAAAAAATCCTCTCTGTAGTAAGAAAAACTCTTCACACATTACACATTTCTACACTTAAACTCCCTTGATTCAGCCAATTTATCCTAGATGTTGTTCTTTACATGCAATATCCCATCTCACTTCTCCATGTCTTTATATTAACTATTCCATGCCTGGAATAAAAAGCCTCTTTCCTCACTTCCTACTTCTTAGTTTCTCTAGCTTTCTTCTATACTCAGCCTTCCTCAGTTTCCCACAGTTGTTACTGCCTTCCCTTCTTAGAGCTTACTATTCTTTTCTACTACCACATCTACTGCTGTATATGCCTATTTATTTTCATGTTGATCTCCCACATTACAATATGAGCTTCTTGAGGACAAGAATTATTTTTACTTTTCTTTGTATCCCCAGCTTGGCTCAGTGACACATTCTAAATAAATAACTAATTCTTGTTGAGTGACTAATTAAAATGTGTTAAAAATCAATCCCTTTTTGGGTAGTATTATTCTAAGGAGAGAGTTTTAATAAAGATCTGTTCATGTTGACAGCAAATTTTTACATATCTGGGGAGTCAAAATCAAAATTTAAGAGTGGGAGGAAGTCAACTCCATAATCCTATGGGAAGATCTACAGAAGAAAGTAAACAAGCATTTATTAAGCACTTACTATGTGTCAGGCACTATGCTAACAACTTTATAAAATGATATGATATTCAAATATTTTGTTTGATCATCATAACAACCTTATAATATAGGTGTTACTATTATCCCTACTTTATAGCTGAGAAAACTGAGGCAGACAGTGGTTATGGGACTTGCCCAGAGCCACATATCTATTAAGTGCCTGAGGTTGTATTTGAACATTTGTCTTCCTGGCTCTGAGTCAAGAACTCTATTACTTCTCCACCTAGGATATAGGTAATTCTAGTTCTCTCAACAGAATTCTTAGTTCTTTACTCTCTAAGCATTTTTAGCTTTTTTCCATGAATGTGCCAGGAATGTACCCTTTACTAAAGGACATAGAACTTCATTCCAGAAGGGAGTCAAAAAAATGATCCAAAAGAATGTTACTAATTCACCAACAGTTGCAAAGGCAACAGGGCAAAGCTAAAATTCAAACACAGATTCTCTAATTCATTATTTTCCCCCCATTGCACCATGTTCTTGCCTATGAAAATCATTTGGTTCCTCTGAACTCTAGCTACACTTTAAAATATTCTATTACTCTTTCCCTCATCCCACTATTTGAAGGGAATCTTTTTTTTTCAGGGTTCTGGTACTTACTTGAATCTGTTGTGTTTTTCATATTTTGCTGTGTATCATAGGTATTCCTATTGTATCTTCTCTATTTGAATTTAAGATTCGTAGGTCTATTTCCTTGTTCTGAGCGTCAGTATGTAGGGAAGCACCTTGCATAACAGATATGCTTTAATTGAATAGAATTGGATTCAATCGGATTTAATTAAAATCACTTTTGCCTCACATTGATCTACATTATAACTTTCGAGGTTCTCCCAGGAAAAAGTGAACATAGCTCCCTGCTTGTTTTGACTAACCCTCTGAGAACTGTGAAATAGAATAAATAGTGCAGAAAAAATGGGTTTGCTTTCAAATGATCTCTATTGGAAGTTCGGAGGTACAGTGGATAGAACACTGGCCACAATGCCACAATGGAGCCACAATGACATCAGTTCAAATCTTGCCTCACTGACTATCCATCTGATGACGGGCAAGTCAATTAATCCTGATTGCCTCCCAAAAATAAAAAAGCAAATAAAATTAACTCTCTACACTCCCTTAATTTTAAAGTCAGAGAATTGGTATAATGAAATAATTTATTTCACAGAAATTTCTAGTTTGCTACTTCAGAATATAATCCCAGAGACATAAAAATGATTCTTTAATTCAGACTGATGAACACATAAATTATGAAACACCTTTAATGTAGAAGAAGGACTTGCATCTGCAAAGTAATTTGCATATTCATAGAAATTCATATATTTTTGAAGGAATGAATCTATTTAAATTGTATTTGTTCATGGTATCTTTACCCAGGAATCTGTATACTTCTCATCTGGTCTTTAGCGCATCTACTATGAATTTCTTCTTTTGCAAAAATGAAGCTTGACTTACAGCAACTTTCAGAACCCTTTCATAGCCAACATTCTACAATTCCATCTCAGCTGTCAAACTTCCTCAGAACTTGGAAAAACATTGCCTATCATGAGTGATTTCTTAATATCTTTTCCCCCACCTTGAAGGAGCTTCTATTTACCCCTTTGCATGCTCAAATGCTAGCCTAGATGTTTTTTATTTAAAAGAACTCCTGGGATTTGGTCATTTCTACATTCAAATGCACAAGACAATTAACCTTTGTCCTACTTACCTCCAATGTCATCAATGGAAAAAAGAGCCAGAATTTGCTTTTCTGTAATGAAAACTGGAGATGCTCACAGCTATTCCCAAAGATCAAGCCAGTGATATTCTTGTCTACTCCGAATGAAGAGAAAACTTGTAACAAACTATCCTAAAAATGACCAAAGTGGTTTGTGGAAACTAAGAATACATATAGAAAGTGTGCAATGTTCCTTATTAATGTGAAAACTAGGATTACACAAAATCAAAATAATTTTTAAGAGAAATTAAGACTGACACCAGAAATATCAAAAAGATAATAGCTGGACATGTTTTTACATCTTATTAGAGCAAAATCTGGGATTAGTGTCTGAGTAAAAGCCCAGTACTAGAGTGGCTGTTGAGAAGCAATACGTATTGTTGAAGTCATTGGATGAACCTCCTCTACCCCAGCTCTGTCTGTCTCTAGATAAATATTACTGTAAGAGTACTGCCTCAAGAAGCTGGCCCTCTGTGAAAGGGAGGAAAGAAGAGATGTGAGTGTGATCTCAATCTAAAGAGTGAGGTCAGAATCTTGCATCATCCCCTTTTTCACATTAATTACAGAAGAATTCTGGAACACAGATTGAATTAAAAGAATACTGTCTTGGGAACAAGAGGTTTGGAAAGGGAAGTGGGGGGTCATATTTCTGAATGTACCTGCCTGTGTGATCTGGAGAAAAGTATTTGATTCCTTGGAATCTCAGTCTCTTTATCTCAAAACTGAAAGACTGAACTAGATGTCCATTCCCACTCTAAAATTTTATGTTTTCTGTATCTACTAGCAAATTTCCGAGAATCTAAAAGTAATGCATTTCAAGCAATACAAGTAATAAAGTTACTTTTTGCTGCAGTCATTTTCTAGGACTATGTTTAAAAATGTTAATCAATGTTCACTAGTGTCGTTTTGCCCTTTTCCTTTAATACCTTTTCCTCTTCTTTCTCTGTTTGAAAAGAAATATTTCTGAACCCAAATGTGTGTATATGTGCATTCTTTCCTCCTTTGATGAGTTCAAATGAGACTGTTACTCAGTTGTCACCAATAACCTCCAACTTTCCCCTTCTTGTTGTGTGGAGGCACTGCAGTTAGGCACTGCATTTATGTCAGATAATTTTCCCTGTTGTTCCTCTCCTGCCCATCTGGTCTAGCAGTGTGTTTCTGTTCCCCACTCTTTCCATTCTTCTTTTGAGATTACCAAAATATAATAGATTCCCTGTGTCTAAGTAAGTTTCCTCTATGACCCCTGATGATGATAAAGTTCTGTGAGTCCATACAATATAACAATTCAATTCAGTATAACAAGGAAAAGAGTTTAACTTCTTTTAGTCCCTTTACACTGCTTGATCATATGTATGTTTTTATGCTTATCTTAACTTTTGTGTTTGTAAAGGCTTGGAGTATGTATTAAATGAGAAAATATTTGTAAAGTGTTTAGCAAAATGCCTGGCTCAGAGTAAATATCTGTCCCCTCTCCTCTTTCTAAGGTTTTTCTTTAACATGATGAATCAAAAGGTCCAATGCTTTTATAATTGACTAGAGTCAATTATAGCTAAGGCTTTCACAAAATCCTTAGTCACACAGTTTTTGATAGCCACCGACTAGCTTTGTAACTTTAGGCCTATTACTTCATCTAGGGATCACTTTAGGCTACACCCTAGGATTTATCTTCTGAGTAACAGTAGGGTTACAAATAACTTTGCTGGAGGAGTTTGCTAGATTTTCAAACTAAAAGGTATTTAGTATATGACTACTATGTTTTTAATTTTTTTGTTTTTATGTTCCTGGTACAAGACCAAAATGTTCATAGTGAATAATTTTTAATAAATTGCTTCTGCCTTCTGCAAATATTTTAGTCAATGTTGTAACAAAAATAAACATTACTTAAAATATTCAACAGTTTTCTTTCTCTACTTTGTTTCCCAGGTTGGTGTATTAGGATAATATGTGTCAAGAAGAAGTTTGTAATTACTTTATTTTTCCACTTTAATAAATGTTTTATGTAGCATGAAAATTAACTGTTTTCTTAAAGCTTCAACGAATTAAATTGTAAATCAATTCACTCCATCTAAACTTGAGCTTTCTGTGTATGTAAGTATATGTGTGTCTGTATATATATATATGTCTGATTTGAGAGCATCCCAGTTTTTCTTTCTGAGACTGAGTTTTTTTATTTTCTTTTTAAAAATTGATTTATTTTTAGCTTTAAACACTCACTTTTATAAGATTTCTGAGTTCTAAATTTTTTTCTCTCTCTCCATCATCCTGTCTCCATGATGGCATGCAATCTGATATAGGCTATACATATACAATCATACTAAATATATGTCTACATTAGTCATGTTGTGAAAGAAGAATCAGAACATAAGGGAAAGACACAAGAAAGAAAACAAAGAAAATAGCATGCTTCAATCTCCATTCAGATGCCATAGTTCTTTCTGTGGATGTGGATTCAGTGCAGTATTTTCAGAACTGTTCCAGTTTTCTGTTTCTTTTTGAGCCATAGTTTTCAAGTCTCTTGTATTCTTTTCATAAAATGTTGCCATAATATCTCTCTCTCCCTCTCTCTCTCTCTCTCTCTCTCTCTCTCTCTCTCTCTCTCTCTCTCTCTCTCTCTCTCTCTCTCTCTCCCTCTCTCTCTCTCTCTCTCTCTCTCTCTCTCTCTCTCTCTCTCTCTCTCTTTCTCTCTCCTTCCTTTCTTTATTCTTTCTTTAATATATGATTGTTTTTCATTTATTTTTTATTTGCATGCATTCATTTATTTTCAATGTTCTACAATCACTAACATATGACTTAGATAATTTTTCCCTCCCTCCCTCTCTTTCCCCCCTCCCTCATCAAGAGGGTATGCAATTTTATATAGGTTCTACACATGCATTTCTATTAAATACATTTTCACCAAAGTCATGTTGCATAGAAGAATTAAAATGAATAGGAGAAATCATAAAACAAACCAAAACTTAATACAAAAGAAAACGATCTGTTACATTCTATGATTGAATATCATAGTTCTTTTTCTATATGTGGAAGGCATTTTGCCTTAAAAGACCACTGGAAACTTTTTACTCCCTTGTACTGCAATGAAGTTCTAAGTCTACCAGAAAAAAAATCCTTGCACACTGTGGTTGTTGCTGTGTACAAAATTCTCCTGGTTCTGCTCCTTTCCCTCAGCATCAGATCATATAAGTTTTTCCAGGCCTCTCAGAAGTCTTCCTGTTCATCATTTCTTATAGCACAATAGTATCCTGTTACATTATATACCACAAATTATCAAGTCATTCCCCATTTGATGGGCATCCCCTTGATTTCCAGTTTTTGGCCCCCACAAAGAGTGCTGCTGTAAATACTTTTGTACATGTGGGGGTGGAGCCAAGATGGCAGAGTAGAAAGATTCACATACACTAGCTCTTCCCCCACAGCCCATAAGATACCTGGAAAGAAAGACTCCCAACAAATTCTAGAGCAGCAGAAATCACAGAACAACGGAGTGGAAGAAATTCCCAGCCCAGGGTGACCTGAAAGGCTGATGGGAAAGGTCTGCCACACCTGGTGGAGCCCAGCCCAGCCTTGGCCTCTCAGCACGGTGCTGGGAGGAGGACCTGAGCAGGCCTAGGGGGCAGAATCCCCAGTGGCAGTAGCGGCAGTTTGTAGATCCCTCAACCCACAGGAACCAAGGGGCAGTAAGAGGTGTTTTTTCAGCTGGCTGAGAAGGGAGCAGGGTCTTCCCATAGCTCCTGCGGCAAGCAGAAGCAGCAGAGGTTAAATTGGCCAGTAGCATTTCCCACAGAAGCCCGCATCTATTACTGGATAGTAAAAGCCCCTGGGTAAACTGAGCAGCTGAGCCTTACCTCTGCCCTGTGTGGCAGCCATGCCCTCACATAATGCTCCTGGAGGAATTTAACAGCTCATCTTTATCTCACACTGAATGGCAGCCCTGTCTTCACTGAAAAGCCCTGAGGCAATTGAGCAGCTCATCTGAATTTCAGCCTACCGCCTACCCCTGAGCTGGCTTGGTGGAAACAGATGGCCACGTGATTGTGGAGAGGAATTTCTACCACTCACAGATTCTGGGCACAAAAGTTTCTGGTTGCTCCCAGACCAGTATACAGACTTTATTGTGCCACCTTGGAGGAACTGTCATCTTACCGATCCCCAGAGTATACCCTACTCTTGACAAAGGACCCAAAAGTCAAGTAACTGGTTGGGAAAATGCCACAAAAAAGGAAAACAATAAGACTGTAGAAGGTTACTTTTTTGGTGAACAGATATCTTCTCCCATCTTTTCAGATGAGGAAAAACAATGTTTACCATAAGGGAGAGACATAAAAGTCAAGGCTTCTGTTTCCCAAACATCCAAAATAATTATTCAATGGTCTCAGGCCATGGGAGAGCTCTAAAATAATTTTGAAAATCAAGTAAGAGTGGTGGAGGAAAAATTGGGAAGAGAAATGAGAGAGATGCAAGAAAAGCATGAAAAGTGAGTCAATACCTTGCTGCAAAAAGTGTTGAAGAAAATAACACCTTTAAAAATAGGCTAATTCAATTGGAAAAAGAGATTCAAAAAGCCAATGAGGAGAAGAATGCATTAAAAAGCAGAATTAATCAAATGAAAAAGGAGATTCAAAAGTTCACTGAAGAAAATAGTTTTTTAAAAATTAGAATGGAATAGAGGGAAACTAATGACTTTATGAGAAACCAAAAAATCACAAAACAAAATCAAAAGAATGAAAAAATAAAAGATAATTTGAAATATCTCATTGGAAAAACAACTGACCTGGAAAATAGATTCAGGAGAGATAATTTAAAAATTATGGAACTACCTAAAAGCTATGACTGAAAAGAGAGCCTAGACATCATCTTTCATGAAATTACCAAGGAAAACTATCCTGAGAGTCTAAAACCAGAGGACAAAATAAATATTGAAAGAATCCACCAATCACCTCCAGAAAGAGATCTGAAAAGAGAAACTCTTATGAGCTGATCTGAATACAATATGAGACCCCTTAGCCAAATTCCAGAAGTCCAAGGTCAAGAAGAAAATATTGCAAGCAGCCAGAAAGAAACAATTTGAGTATTGTGGAAATACAATCAGGATAACACAAGGTGTAGCAACTTCTACATTAAGGGATCAAAGGGCCTGGAATATGATATTCCAAAAGTCAAAGGAACTGGAACTCAAACGAAGAATCACCTACCCAGCAAATCTGAGTATAAATTCTTCAGGGGGAAAATGGACATTCAATAAAATAGAGGACTTTCAAGCATTCTTGATGAAATAATCAGAGATGAAAAGAAAATTTGACTTTCAGACAGAAGAACCAAGAGAAGCATGAAAAGATAAACAGGAAAGAGAAATCATAAAGGACTTACTAAAGTTGAACTGTTTACATTCCTACATGGAAAGACAATATTTACAACTCTTGAAACTTTTTTCAGTTTCTGGGGAGTTGATGGGATTGTACACATGCACACACACACAGGCACACACACACATAGAGAGAGAGACAGACAGACAGACAGACAGAGACAGAGAGCAAAGGGTGAGTTGAATAGGAAGGGATTATATCTAAAACAAATGAAATTAAGTATTGAGAGAGGAATATATTGGGAGGAGACAGGGAGAAATGAAATGGGGCAAATTATCTCCCGTAAAAGAAGCAAGAAATAGACATTTCAATGGAGGGAAAAGGGGGGATGTGAGTGGGAAAATGTGAAGCTTACTCTCATCACATTTGACTCAAGAAAGGAATAAAATGCACACTCATTTTGGTATGAAAACCTACCTTACAATACAGGAAAATGAGGGAGAAGGAGATAAGCAGGATCGGGGTGATGACGGAAGGGAGGGCAATGGGAGGAGGGAGCAATTAGAAGTAAATACTCTTGGGGAGGGACGAGGTCAAAAGAGAATAGAAGAAATGAGGGGCAGAATAGGATGGAGGGAAATATAGTTAGTCTTACACAACATGACTATTATGGAAGTCATTGGCAGAACTATACATATATATAGCCTATATTGAATTGATTGCCTGCCCAATGGGGATGGATGGGGAGGGAGGAGAAGTTGGAACTCAAAAATTTAGAATGCTTGGCACTTTGGGGTGGGGAAGGGGAGAGATGGGAAGTTAATTTGGAACTCAAAATTTGTGGAAATGAAATGTTGAAAACCTGAAATAAATACATTTTTAAAAATGTTTGTACACGTGGGACACATCCATTTTTATGATCTCTTGGGGATACAGGCCTAGAAGTGGTATTGCTGGGTCAAAGGGTATTCATATTTTTGTGGCCCTTTGGGCATACTTCCAAATTGCTCTCCAGAATGGTTGGATCAGATCATAGCTCCACCAACAATGAATTAGTGCTCCAACTCTCCCACATCTTCTCCAATATTTGTCATCTTCCTGTTCTCTCATGTTAGCCAATCTGATACATGTGATGTGGTATCTCAGTGTTGTTTTGATTTGCACCTCTCTAAACAGTAGTGATTTAGAGCATTTTCTCATATGACTATAGATAGCTTTAATTTCTTCCTCTGAAAACTGCCTGTTCATTTCCTTTGACCATTAATGAATTGGGGAATGACTCACTTCTTTATAAATTTTAGAAATGAGGCCTTTATCACAGACACTAGTTGCAAAAATTCTTTCCAGTTTTCTACTTCTCTCCTAATCTTTGTTACATTGGGTTTGGTTGTGCAAAAATTTTTCAGTTTAATGTGGACAAAATTACCCATTTTATACTTCATAATGCTTTCTATCTCTTGTTTAGTCAAAAATTATTCCCTTCTCCTTTTTATTCTCTTATTGCTTCAGCTACCATTTCTACTACCATTTTGAATCATAGTAGTAATAATGGACATCCTTGTTTGACCCCTGATCTTATTGGAAATGCATCTAGCTTATCTCCATTGCATATAATGCTTGCTGAAGGTTTTAGGTAGATATTGCTTACAATTTTATGTAAATTTCCTTTTATTCCTATGCCCTCCAGGGTTTTTAATAGGAATGGGTTTTGCATTTTGTCAAAAAGCTGTTTCTGCGTCTATTGAGATAATCATGTGGTTTCTGCTAGGTTTCTTGTTGATATGATAAGTAATGTCAATAACTTTCCTAATATTTAACCAGCCCTGCATTCTTGATATAAATCCTACCTGATCTTAATATATTATTCTTGTGATAAGTTGCAATATTCTTCTTTGCTAAAATATTATTTAAAATTTTTGCATCTATATTCACTAGAAAAATTGGTCCATAATTTTCTTTCTCTGTTTTGTCTCTTCCTGGTTTAGGTATCAAAACCATATTTGGATCATAGAAAGAATTTGGGAGTATTCCTTCTTCCCCAATTTTCCCAAATAGTCTATATAGTATTGGAATTAACTATTCTTCAAATGTTTGATAGAATTCACTTATAAATTCATCAGGCCCTGGAGACTTTTTCCTAGGGAGTTCACTGATGGCTTATTCAATTTCTTTTTTCTAAGATGGGTTATTTAATTATTCAAATTCTACTTCTGCCACTCTGGGTAATTTGTACTTTTTAAAAAAATCATCCATCCCATTTAGATTGTCGAATTTATGGGCATAAAGTTGGGCAAAGTGATTTCTAATTATTGTTTTAATTTCTTCCTCATTGGAGTTGAGTTCACCTCTTTCATGTTTTATATTGGTAATTTGGTTTTCTTCTTTCTTTTTTTAAATCAAACTGACCAAAGGTTTATCAATTTTATTGTTTTTTTTTTCATAAAACCAACTCTTAGCTTTATTTATTAGTTCAATAGTTCTCTTAATTTCAATTTTATTAATCTCTTCTTTGGTTTTCAGCACTTCTAATGTGATATGTACTTGAGGATTTTCACTTTGTTCTTTTTCTATCTTTTTCAGCTGCATGCCTAATTCATTGATCTCCTTTTTGTCTATTTTATTCATGTAGGCGTTTAAAGATATAATTTTCCCCCTTTTCAGTATTCCATAAGATTTGGTAAGCTGCCTCATTATTGTCATTCTCTTGAATGAAGCTGTTGATTGTTTCTATGATTGGTTGTTTGGCCCACTCATTCTTAAGGATTAGATTATTTAATTACCAATTAATTTTTGGTCTAGCTTTCCATGGCCTTTTATTACATAAAATATTTATTGCATTATGATCTGAGAAGGATGTATTGACTATCTCTGACTTTCTGCACTGGATTGTGAAGTTTTTATGCCCTAGTAGATGGTCAATTTTTGTATATGTACCATGTGCCACTGAGAAAAAGGTATTTTCCTCTCTAACCCCACACAATTTTCTCAAGAGATCTATCATATCTACCTTATCCAGAGTTTTATTCACCACCTTACCTTCTTTCTTCTTTAAGATAAGTTTTATCAAGTTTAGAGAGAGGGCGGCTGAGGTCCCCAATTACGTTATTTTGCTGTCTATTTCTTCCTGTAATTCCCTTAACTTTTGCTCTAAGGATTTGAATGCTATACCACTTTGAGGATATAGGTTTAACAATGATGTTGCTTCATTTTTTATGAAACCTTTTAGCAGGATTTAGTTTCCTTCTTTATCTCTTTTGATTAGATATATTTCTACTTTTGCTTTGTCTGAGATTAGGATCGCAACTCCTGCTTTTTTTACATCAACTGAAGAACAATATATTCTACTCCAACCTATTAGCTTTACCCTGTGTGTATGCCCCATTTCAAGTGTGTTTCTTGTAAGCAACATATTGCTGGATTATGGTTTTTAATCCATTCTGCTATCCATTTTTGTTTTATAAAAGAGTTCATCCCATTCACATTCATAGTTATGATTACTGTCTGTCTTTCCCTTCATCCTCTTTCCCACCATTTGTGTTTTTCGTTTTCCCTTCTCCCTTCCCTTCCACAACAGTTTTAATTTTTGACCACCACTTACCACAGTCTTCCCTTCCTTCTTTCAGCCCCCTCCCTCTTATTCCCCTTTAACGTGATTATTTCTTCCCTCCCTTTTAGCCTCCTCTCCATTTTCTTTCTCCCTTACCCTTCTATTTCCTATAGAGCTAGTTAGATTTATATACTTAAGTTTGTTGTTCCCTCCTTGAACCAAATCAGATTAGAGTGCCTCTCAAACAATGCTCATTTACCTCCCTTCTTTCCCTCTACTCTAATATAACTTTGTGTTTCTTTCTGTGATGTAATTTACCATTTTCTGCTTCTTCCTTTTCACATCTCCTGTTAAAATCCCTTTCATCCTTAAGTCACACTTTTATCATCACCTTTTACTTTGTACCTGCTCCCTCTATCTATGTATATCCCTTTTTTATTTCATAATAGATATACAATTCTCAAGATTAACAAGTATCATCTTCCCTTATAATGAAGTAAACAGTTTGCCTATATTGAGTAACAAGTTTTTCTTTTCCCCTGTTTGCCTCCTTATGTCTCTCTTGAGACCTGTATTTGAAGATAGAATTTTCCATTGAGTACTGACCTTTTTATCAGGAAGATATGGAAATCCTTTATTTCATTAAATGTCCATCATCTTGCCTGAAAAATTATGCTGAATTTTGCTGGATAATTGATCCTTGGTTGTAGTCCCAGTTCCTTTCCCTTATAGAATATGATATTCCAATTCCTTCAGTCTTTTAATTTAGAAGCTGAAAGGTACTCTGTGATAGTAGCTGTAGCTCCATGATATTTGAATGTTTCTTTGTGGCTGCCTGTAGTATTTCCTCCTTCACTTGACAGTTCTGGAATGTAGCAACAATATTTCTTGTTGTTTTTAGTTTAAGATCCATTTCTGGAAGTGTACAGTGGATTCGTTCGATGACTGTTTTGCCCTCAGGATCTAGTACTTCTGGATAGTTTTCCTTGATGATTTCTTGGAAGATGTTGTCCAGGCTCTTTTTTTAATCATGGCTTTCTGATGGGCAAATAATTCTTAAATTTTCTCTCCTGGATCTATTTTCCAGGTCAGTTGTTTTTCCAATTAGATATTTTCTTCTATCTTTTCTTTCTTAGATTTTGTTTGACTGATTCCTGATGTCTCATAGAGTCATTAGCTTCTATTTGTCCAATTCTAATTTTTATCAAATTTTTGCTTCACTGAACTTTTGCATCTCCTTTTCCATCTGTCCAATTATTCCTTTTAAGGAATTATTTTCTCCTATTAGTTTTTGTACTTCCTTTTCCATTTGTCAATTTTCCCACTTACGTTTTGTGCTTCCTTTTCTAATTGTTCAATTTTCCTTTTCAAAGAGCTGTTTTCTTCAGTGAATTCTTTTTTCATACTTTTAAAATTATTGGCCAGTTTTTCTTCTATTGCCTTCTTCAATTCTTCCAAGAGTGTTTTTTGTGCATTCAACCAGTTCATAGTCCCTTCTGAAGTTTCAGACAGAAGTACAGTCTCAGTACTGACCTTTCTGGTATTTGTATTTTAGTCCTTGTCTCCACAGAAAGATTTTATGGTCTTTTCCTTCCTGCTTTGCTTTTTGCTCATGATGATTTTGCTTTGTGTATTATGATCTCTGGTTCTTTCAGCTAGAAGCTAAAGAACCTGGTGCTGAGCTGACTGGTGTGAGAAAGCAGAGGCCAGCTAAATTCTTTTATTTGTGTTTCCCAGGATTAGCCCTAAAGCTAGCTTGTTATTTGGTATTATGGCATTTCTAACCTTGCAGGTGAAATTGAGCAAAGTATTATGTCTTAGTCACAATAGGGAAGGAAGGACCTCTAATTCCCAATTATTTTTTTTTATTTTTAAATGGATTTATTTTTAGTTTTCAACATAAGATTTTGACTTTTAAATTTTCTCCCCCTCTTTCACCTCTCCCCTCCAAGATGGCTGGCAGACTGATAAATTCTCTACTTGTACAATCATACTGAACCTATGTTGTAAAGAAGAATCAGAACCAAAGGGAGGTACCACAAGAAAGAAGAAACAACAACAAAAGACAGCAAAATCTGCTGTGCTCTGCATTCAGACTCCCCAGTTCTTTGCTGGATATGGATGGAGCTTTCCATCCTGAGTCCTTTGGATATGTCTCAGGTCCTTGCATTTCTGAGAAGGGTCATATCACAGTTAGTCATCACACAATGTTGCTGTTTCTGTATTTAATGTTCTCCTGTTTGTGCTCATTTCACTTGCATCAGTTCATTTAAGTCTTTTCAGGCTTTCCCAAAGTCTGCCTGTTCAACATTTCTTTTTTTTATATTACTTTTATTTATTTTTAGTGTTCCACAATCCCTACCATAAAACTTGTGTTTTCCCCCCTACCTACTCCCTACTACCTCCCTCCCTCCCCAAGACAACATACAATTCTATATAGAATCTACACATAGGATCTACACGTTCCTATTGAGCATATTGAACACAGTCCTGTTGGACCTGTGTAGAAAAACTAAAATAAATGGGAGAAATTGTATAACAAACCAAAACATTAAACACATACAAAAGAAATGATCTACTACATTCTGTGATTGAATTCCATAGTTCTTTCTCTGGATGTGGAAGGCATTTTGCCTTAGAAGATCACTGAGAATTTTTTTTAAGTCCTTATATTGCTATGAAGATCCAAGTTTACCAGAAAAAACTCTCATTGCTGTGGTCATTGCTGTACACAAAGTTCTCCTGGTTCTGCTCCATTCACTCAGCATCAGATCATATAAGTGTTTCCAGGCATCTCTGAAATCTCTTTGTTCATCATTCCTTATAGTGCAATAGTATTCTATTACATTCATATACCATAATTTATTCTGCCATTCCCCAATTGATGAGTATCCCCTTGATTTCCAATTCTTGGCCACCACAAAAAAAAGGTGTTATAAATTTTTTTGTATATGAAGGTAGTTCTTTCTTTATATGACCTCTTTGGGATACAGAACTTGAAGTAGTATTGTTGGGTCTTGCTTTATTTTTTAAAAAACAAGACTATTCTTACACGGATTTGAAATCAGTTCCTCCCACTATCTTCTCTGAACTATAACAATTAAAAGAAAAACAAAGCTGGCATCATGGATGTGTGGAGTTCCCTAGAAGTCGATGCCAAAGGCATCCCATCCTGGTGAGAGGGAGGTGCCTGGCATTACCATTGGTACTCTAGAGTGATGCACTGCACTTTTTTCTGTATCTACTCACTCCCCTCTGCATCTGGCTGCAGGGTTTCTGGTTTCTTCTGATTGTGTTCACTTTGTAAGTATTTGTGGTGTAACAATATTACCTACTGTTTACATCCTAACCCATTCCCCAGAGGGAGAGCACATCTTTGTTTCTCACTTTTGTTCACCGTCCTCTCTGTGTTTGTACATAGAGATTCTTTTTCTCTTTTCCTTTGTTAATAGTTCTTTTGGAGTAGAACTGGTCAAGGGGTTGAAAAGTTGAGAATTTTCCTGGCCTAGCTCCCAACTGCTTTCCAGAATGACTGGATCAGCTCTTGGTTCCACTGAGGTATGAGTGGACCTGAGGCAGTTAGGTGGCAAGGTGAAGAGTTGGACCTGGAAGCAGCAAGTCTGCCATCAGGTACAACCCTGGGTAGATTTCATCTGTAAAATGGGGATAACAGTCCCTCCCTTCCAGGGTTGCTCTGAGAATTGAATGATGTCTTTATAAAATGTTTTGCAAACACTTGAACACTTCCTATTATTGCTGTCCCAGTCCTCTGAAATTTCTTATTTTCCCCTCCTCTTATCCGACGGATATGAGGTAGAACCTCAGAGTTGCTTCAATTTGAATTAAGGAAAAAACAAGCTTTCTCTGACAAATGACCTGAGAGGGTATGTCTTCCAGAGGTGTCCTCCAAGGTCTCAAATTGATTCTAACTTCCTTGAGGGGCTCAGTGTAGCACCAGGTTCTAGGGACTATAGATTACTGAATAATGGCTCTACTGATCACCTGGGCCTCAGAGGACAGAAAAGGGCCCACTGGAGGCTGTCTGGGTAGAGAGCTACAGACAAGGAAAATTAGTGCAGTTGCTCAACTTACTTTTCTAAAATCATTCTAGGTTGATAGTATTTTAAGAAAAGCTTCGCAATAACACTACTGGATCTGTATCCCAAGATATCATGAAAAGGGAGAAGAACCGACATGTACAAAAATATTTAGAGGACCTCTTTTTTTGGTGGAAATGAATTGGAAAATGAGAGTATGCTCATTAATTGGAGAATAACTGAACAATTTGTGGTACACGAATGTAACGGAATACTCTGGAACTATAAGACCAGATGGATTTCAGAAAAACCTAGAAAAGCTCACATAAACTGATGCAGGCTGAAGTGAGCATAACCTGGAGAACATTGTGCACGGTGACAGCCACATTATGCAATGATCAACTCTGATACAGTTAGCTCTTCTGAGAAATACAACGATCCAAGGCAATTCCAAAATACTCATAATGAAAATGTCATCCACATCCAGAGAAAAAACTGTGGAGTCTGAATCTCAGCCCTGAGTATAGCCCTCGGGTGAGGGGGAGTGCTGGCATAATGGAACGGAGGCAGTTGTGGAGAGGGAATTCTACTCACAGATTCTGGGCAGAAAAGTTTTTGGTTGATCCCAGACCAATGAGCAGGCCAGGAGAGGAGTAAACTTCTCTCCCTCGATTGTGCCACCTTGGAGGTACTTAGAACTTGCAAATCTCCAGAAGATACCCTTCTCTTTACATACAACTGGGAAATAAGAAATACAGGTAAAGGGATATTAGAAATCTATCTTGCCCTACAAGAAAAGAGAGAAGATAGGGATAAGGGAAGTGAGGCATGTGATAGAAGGGAGGGCATATTGAGGGAAGGGGTAACCAGAATGCAAGGCATTATGGGGTGGGGGGAGGGAAGGGATGGGGAGAAAATTTGGAACTCAAAATTTTGTGGAAATGAATATTGAAAACTAAAAATAAATGAATGAACACTAAAAAAAAAGAAGAAAAAGAAGTTAGTGTTACATTATAACGCAGTTTGACCTCAATATAATCTGTAAAAGTAATTTGCGAAGGGGATTTCTAAACAAAACAAGCTTAGTCAGAAATTTGATCTCCAAAACTTAAAGAAAAGGTACCTTGCTCCATTTGAGCTGACTTTTTACCCTGTGTTGTTTCCTCTTCCCCATTCCCCCTCCAAAGCCTGGTTTATCCTGTATTGTTCCTTCCCCTTCCTGCGGGACATTGGGGGAGGTGGGGAGGTGGGCCACTGGGCTTGGTTTTATTTGGGGATCTCTGCACCATGATTTCAGGTTCTCAGTGCCTTGTGAGCTCCTGAGCCTGGTTTTGTTTGGGGCCCCCAGCAACAAATTTCAGGGTCGCTGGCCCCTGAGTTGTTCCCCTGCGCTGTGGGATGTTGGGGGATATGGGTCAGTGGGTTTCTCTGCACCTGGAAAAACCTCCTAGAAGTAAACCTTCTCTCTCTCCCTATTCATTGCTTCACTCCCCCAGGGATATGCATTTCCTAGTCTGATAAGTCACTAAGGTAAATGACAAAAGGACCTACCTTTCCTCTCCAGTCAAGAGTGGAAGGTATGTAAACCTAATCCTTTCTCTCTCTGCAGTTGACATCACTTTCCAAGCACTTGGAAAGACTTGGAGGTGTCTTCTGGACCTGGACTCTTAGGTCCCATTAGACCAGACAGTTACAAGCCTGTCTCACACTTGTCCTGACACTCCCAGGCTCTGGGTCCAGCAGTTGGAGTAAATGGACCTGGGCACACCTTCCAAAACCCTATCTGGAAGGGTATGTCCAATTCTCTCTTCACTAAGGAATTGGGAAAATGTTGGGTACTCCCTTCCCTCTGTACCCCATACTCCCTGTCCCCATCCAGGTGCCTTCAGGGTCACCTTTCTCTCCTGCCCTGCTAGCCACGAGATCCTTGGGGCTAAATTCAGCAGGACTTCCCTGAAAGTTGCCCCTAGGTGAGCAAAAAAAAATCTCTGAATTTATGAATAATAATCTTTTCTTTTAAAGAGCTAAGAGAATCAGGTGTCAGAAATTAAAATATTACCACTACTGATTATGAATCCAGATTTGATTTGCTCATTCTGTTAAGTTATGGTCACCTGATTGATAATTAATCAGTCCTGCTTCAGGTTTTAAATACATGATATTTGCTTGTGGTACATTATATTTCTGTTATCAGTTATTATTATATCACCTATATACTATTATATCAGTTATATTTTTGAATTTTTTTTACATTTTGTAATTTGCTATTACCTATGTTGTTAGAAAAACAATTTCTCCTATAATCTAGATATCATTAGATTAAGGATTTTACTACCTAATTATGAGGTTGTTAACTAAAACAAGAATTTTGGGAACCATCTAGTCATAAATTCTTGTCAAGCCTGTGTAAAGTCTTCTGTGTGACAGAATTCCTACAGAGTAAATATGAAAGAACTGGTAAATTGTGACTGTTGTCAGGCTAGTTTGATCAGGTATATTCTTGCCTTAGGAAAAAACTGAACTTCTTTCACAAGATATGTATTTTTTGGTACTTAGGAATTTTCAATTATTGAGAATTTTGGTTGTCTTGCACTTTGAGGATTTCTGATAATTAAAAGATATTTCGCATCCATTTGGTTTCCATAAATCTCAGTCTTTAAGGTTTCCAGCTAATACAATATACATAAACTTGATGAAAGTTTAGTCTTTACCCCTGTTAGCATCAGGAAGAATTGTGAGCTTTTTTTGGAAAGGGAAATACTTTTTCCAAAGAAATGTTTTGCAAAATCTTTTTTTAGTGTGATTCTAAAGGTCTACTAAATTTCCAATTGCGATCTAATTTGTCACCATAATTTGATACTCATAACAAATTATATCCAAACCTAACTGTGAGTTTCCTAAGTTTCACTCCTAGGTTTGCTGTGTTCTTGGAAAGTGTCTTTAATAGGTACTTTCAGAGAAACAGAGTCATTTGTTCATACTTCAGGTATTCTAAGAAAGGGCATTAATCTCATGACTGTTGGTGTGAAAGACGTAATACCTCACTCAAAAATTTTAAGGGGTGGACATAGAAGTGAAAAGAAAGAATCTTAGCAGATTCTAGAGGTTTTGTCATTTTTCATTAAGGAGCATTGAAACATCTCCTTACAACCCGGTTCCCTCCTTTTCCTATTTCCTTCCCTTGAGTCAAGAGGTTGACCGGGGATGGGTCAAGATAAAGAAGTCAACCAATTGTCAGCCAAAGAAGTCTGCACTTGGTAAGACAGCCCATCCTTCTGTCAATAGTTTTATATAGTCTGGAAATACAATTGATGTCATCATTATTGTTTGTTTTTATAACTAAAACAATTTGGTTGTCACTTATGTAAATTGTAAAATTGTTGGTTATGTTTTAATGCTAAATAAACTAGTGATTGATTACTTTATGTAAATATATGGAAAGAAACAGTCCTCAGGGAAAGTCAAAATGTACAGCCTTAGCAGCTCCAAGGAGCTTGTTTGACTCAAGGACTTCCTAAAGAAGTAAGTTGGTTTGGTGAGAAGATAAGAATATATAGAAATGATGACTAGTAACTGGTTTTTGCGCAAGAATATATTTAAAATTTGAAATATGAGTCCTGGTAAATTTTTGATTAGTGAAACTTGCCATCTGAGGTAAAAGCTCTTAGGATTGTAAAGAAATATATGTTTTGAGTTATCTGATGGATCATAAAAATTCTATTAAAATTCAATAGTGAATAAACCACCATCTGAGAGAAATGCCACAAGCTACTCGGAGAAAATGTGACTACTACAGGTGGAAATCTTCCTTAAGAAACACTGAGGGGACAATCCTATCCTCTGCCTATGATGCAAGTCTCTTGGCTCAGTTTCCCCATTGCATTCCTTTGAAAAAGAATGTTTTTCACCTGACTATTCCTGAGTCTGGCTATGAGGTGTAATTGATACTATATGTTTGAAAAACTGTGATGTATTTTCTAGTCATGTCCTTACTTTTCCTTTTTATGGCAAGTTTCTGTAATCAAGACAAATGGTCAATCTGAAAGGGTAGTTATTTTACACCCCAGAGGGGTGAATTAGTACTTTGTATAGCCATATGAAAGATTAAATCCCCAGAATAGAGCATTCTTTCTGAATGATACAGAAATAATCAAAGAGAAAAGAAATTTGTGAAACAAACAAACACAATGTTGACTATATTAAAGGATATGTTTAATATATGAGCTATTCAGCCTTTGATCAAATTTCTTTTTATACTTCAAATAACATAGCAAATGAGTGTTTGGCCTAGTAATCTGCTTATTACTAGATAGATATCTGTATGGAATAAGGTCCTCAATTGTCCTAAATGATTTTAGAATAATTGAGTATTAGTGCAATTGAATGAGGGACCTACCTACTATTCTATTAATAACTGAAATGAGATTACAAATATCTTCAGTTTGAGGACAAGAATTTTAGTGCAATTTTCTTTTTTTCTAATTTTCTAATTTATTGATTGATTTTTAGTTTTCAACATTCATTTCCACAAGATTTTGATTTCCAAATTTTCTCCCCATCTCTCCCCTCTGCCCACCCCAAGACAGCATGCATTCTGATTACCCCTTCCTCCCAATCTGCCCTCCTTTCTATCACATCCCTCCCTTCTCTTATCCCCATCCCCTCTATTTTCTTGGAGGGCAAGATAGATTTCTATACCCCATTGCCTGTATGTCTTATTTCCTAGTTACATGTAAAAGTAATTTTTAACTTCCATTTTTAAAATTTTGAGTTACAACTTCCTTCCCTTCCTCCTTTTCTCCCCCATCCCCACTGAGGAGGAAAGCAATTCAATATAGCAATAAAAGTTATGTTGTGAAATACTACATTTCTCTTCATCCTATGCTGCCTCCCATTTATTCTATTCTATTCTCTCTTTTGACCCTATCCCTCCTCAAAAGTGTTTACTTCTAATTATACCCTCCTCCAAATTTGCCCTCCCTTCTCTCATCCCCCATGCCCCTGATCACCCCTTTCTCCCCTACTTTCCTGTAGAGTAAGACAGATTTTCATAGCAAATTGAGTATGCATGTTACTTCCTCCTTAAGTCCAATGTGATTAGAGTAAGGTTCACTTTTTCCCTCTTCCCTCCATTCCCTCCCATTGCAAAAGCTATTTCTTGCCTCTCTTAATTTTATTTTTTTGGATAACATCACTTCCTATTCAACTCACCCTGTGCCCTCTGCCTATATGTATATAATCCTTCCTACTACCTCAGGACTGAGAAAAGTCTCAAGAGTTAGAAATATTATCTTTCTTTGTAGAAATATAAATAGTTATTCTTTAATAAGTCCTTTACGATTTATCTTTTCAGTTTACCTTTTCATGCTTCTCTTGATTCTTGTGTTTGAAATTCAAATTTTCTATTCAGATCTTTTCTTTTCATCAAGAATGCTTGAAGTTTCTCTATTTCATTAAATGACCATTTTTTCTCCTGAAGTATTATACTCAGTTTTTGTGGGTAGGTGATTCTTTGTTTTAATCCTAGTTCCTTTGAAATCTGGAATATCATATCCCAAGGCCTGCAGTCCTTTAATGTAGGATCTGCTAGATCTTGGATTTCCTAATTGGATTTCCACAATACTTGAATTGTTTCTTTCTGGCTGCTTGCAACATTTTCTCCTAGACTTGGGATCTCTGGGATTTATCTACAATATCTCTAGGAATTTTTTTTGGGGGGGTCTCTATCAGGAAGAGAACAGTGGATTTTTTCAATATCTATTTTACCCTCTGGTTCTAGAATATTAGGGCAATTTTCCTTGATAATTTCTTGGAAGATGATGTGTAGACTTTTTTTTGATCATGACTTTCAGGTATTCCCATAATTTTTAATTTGTCTCTCCTGGATCCATTTTCCAGGTCAGTTGTTTTCCTAAAGAGATATTTCACATTGTCTGCTCTCTTTTCATACCTTTGGTTTCATTTTATAATTTCTTGATTTTTCATAAAGTCATTAGCTTCCATCTGCTCTATCCTAATCTTAAGGAAATACTTTCTTCAGCAACCTTTTAGACCTCCTTTTCCATCTGACCAATTTTGCTTTGTAGGGTATTCTTTTTTTTCAATCACTTTTTGTTTCTCTTTTGTCATTTGGGTTAGTCTACTTTTTACAGTGTTATTTTCTTCAGTATTTTTTTGGGTCTCCTTTAGCAAGCAGTTGACTCATTTTTCTTAAGTTTCTTGCATCACTCTCATTTCCCTTCCCAATTTTTGCTCTACTTCTCTTATTCAATTTTCAAAACCCTTTTTGAACTCTTCCATGTTCTTAGACAAATAGATGTTTTCCTTGGAGGCTTGGGATGGTTGAGCTGTGACTTTGTTGTCTCCTTTTTGCATATTTTTGTCTTCCTTGTCACCTATGTAAGATTCTATAGTTTGACTCTTTTTTTGATTTTTGCTCATTTCCCCAGCCATTTACTTGACTTTTGAGCTCTTTGTCAAGGTAGATCTCTGCTTCCAGTGGGAGTGGGAGGGTGTACAATCAGAACGCAATTCCTCCACCATCTGTAGAACTAGAGCTCCAGAAACAGTGGCTGTCTGTGCCCCTGCTGCTTCTGTGGCTGCTGTGAGTGCCTTCATCCCCTTCTGCCTCTGCCACCCTGAGGCTGGGGCTGGACTACTCCATTCTCCTCACTGGTCCCACAGGTTTTTCCACTGATCGTCCAATTTTCCCTCTGTGTTTTGGGGTGCTGAAGTCTGGAAACTGTCACATGTGTGAGAGATTCTGTCTCCCCAAGGCCTGCTCAGGTCCTATCTGTGTGGGCAAAGCCCACACTGGACTGTGCCCTGCCTCCTGTGTGTCTCAATAGACACTTTCAGGCTGTCTTGGGCTGGAAATCTGCTTCACTCCATCATTCTGTGAGTTCTTCAGCTCCAGAATTTGTTAAGAGTTATGTTTTACAGGTATTTGTCTGGGCTTGGGGTCGGCACTCTAGAGAGTGTGTGCTGTTTCCCCACCTCCTGGATCTACCCCTCAGTGCAATTTTTTTAGGAGGAGGTAACAAGGAATATTTTTATATTAATGGAAAATTCAACTTCTCTCTGTTTGTTGCTATTGTGAAACGAATACCTGTTTATTCTGTGTGTTCTGTGTTTTGTGTTCTGTGGTACAAACATATCATAAGCAGCTTATGGATATGCACTGTTTTGGATTTAATTACTTATGGATCCTCTCAAGTCTTTTATGATAACTAGAGTAAAAGTCAGTCTCATGTAAGTAAATTCATCTGTATGACTACTGAACTCAAGGATAGAGAGTGTCTACCTGAAAAATTTTACTTATATTTACACATGTAGTGTTGGATCCTCAATAGCCTCTGATCCTCCTAAAGGAATTGGAATCAGAGTAGAAACTTTTGAGAAAATAACCTGATCAGAAAATCCTCTGTGGCAAAAGTAAATAAGGACATCATGGAGCTCTTGGTTTCTTTCTTTGTTTTTCTCCTTTTCTGTCGTCAGTTTTAATGCTCTTTCTCTTTGGGGCCCTAAATATTGCACTTGTCAGATTTGTATCTCCCAGACTATGCTATCCACCTGCAGATGGTCATGCAACAAGGATACCCGTTCCACACTTTCCTCATCCCCTGGAAGTTGTTTCGGCCTCATTTTACTCCCTTCCCCATCTTCACTCAGGCAGGGACATCTCCTTTATTCCTCTCTCAAAAGCATTTGGATGGACAGTGAGGCAGATAGGAGTGCTGAGGCAAATGAAGCCAGCAGGAGGCAGGATGTGAGATAAAATGCCAGGCATTACTAGCCAGAAAAGTGATCAGAGAAGGTTATGCATTGAAAGTCTAAGGAATGGGACTTGCCTGTGTGCTTTCTAGCTGTGCTGTGCTCTGGGCCTCACATTTAACCTATTTCTAGCCCACCAATTCTTGATTGCCACCTGTGGCAAGGGTTAGGCTTGCAGCACTGGAGTTGGGAGTGTAAAGCCTTAATTCAAATAAGGAACTCTTCTGGCCAGGGCAGAGTAAATGATTGCTGGGTATGTCACCATCATTTCCAGGATGCTAACTTAGTTCTCATAGCTCTCCCCTAGTCGATGAAGACCCTGCATGGAATTTATCCTTTGAGCACTGAAAGGATATTACAGGTAGCCTCTGGAATGCAAGACATTCATTCCAGTCTGATATCTCCCCTTACCTCCTCCTGGGGGTCTTGGTTTCTCTTCCTTCTTTCCCCCATTCTGATCACATTATTGATAATTTTACTTGCTCTGATACTTGGTCTGGGCTTGTTTAACCTCTTGGTTTGCATCGTGTTTTCTCGCCAACAGCAACTTTTAAGATACCAACCCCTTCCTTTGATGGCCCTGAGTGGTTTGCCTCTCTCCACTTTGGACTCAGTTGGCACATTATTCTTCACCCCACACTGATCCCTCCAACCCTGAAATGGACTCTTCACCCCTGTTCAGCTGGAAGCAGCTACTGAGGCAACAATCTTTGCCCCTTTTCTCCGAAAGAATTCTCCTACCCAATGGTTGAGTGAAAAAGTGATGTGGATGCAAACAATGCACTGAGTTAAAAATAATATTAAAGATAGACATTGTGAAGCCCTTGTTTTATTTTCTAACCTTACTACAAAACTTCACCTTATCTTTGATCATAAAATTTCTTGTCCCTCCCTGATCCTGGGAAATGAGATTTCCTTGTCTCCCTTTTCTTGTGTCCTTCATCTCCCTT
This sequence comes from Bettongia penicillata ogilbyi, assembly GCA_023548195.1. Lineage (NCBI taxonomy): Eukaryota > Metazoa > Chordata > Mammalia > Diprotodontia > Potoroidae > Bettongia > Bettongia penicillata. The sequence continues at coordinate 530,754 of JAJHZJ010000134.1, forward strand.
ATCCTCTGTCTATATCATGCCAGAATTCTTAGTCTTGGAAGGCTTGCCCTTTATCTCTAACCCTGATAAGGAAATCCTGAAATCATCTTACAGAAATTTGATCCTTTTACTATATCATTACCTTGGTTTGGCTCCTTGATAAATCTCAGGTCAGCTGCTTTTGCCTCAATAAAGCTCCCTTAGGCTAAAGAGAAGGTCTAAGTGAATTCATTCAACCAGCTAACCTATCTCTCTCTTCAACACTGTTTTTCTGTCTGTCTTACAGTCTCTTCCATAATTCCAAGCCTTAAATTCCATTTCCCTCTGATGCTCACAGATTACACCACTCCAGGCTCAGAATGAATGTCAAGGGTAACTCAGCCTCTGGATCAGCATTTGTGAGGGTCGTGTGCTCCCAGTTTGATTTTTTCTTTAATTTGAAGAGGACATCCCTGAACTCACTTCTTAAAGAGGCCTATTCACCAAATGGGTGCTACCTTACCAAAGATGCAAACTTCAAAAGGCCTTCAAAAGGGCCAGGGTCTCCCATTATATCCTGAGTCATCTCCAAATTTCCTGATGAATCCTTGGCTACAGGACCAAGATGGCACTGGAGGAGAAATTAAGGCAGGTGATGCTGCACAGTTCTGAATTACTCAAATCAAAGTCAACTGCAAGTCATAGCATCATTTCCCTGATATGATGGTTCTCTTTGAAAATGAAGGACAAATACAACCTGCGATTAATCTGAGCTTCCTGAGTGGGGACCTAGACAGTTGGGCAATTCACTTCATCCTCTCCTGCAACCTCTCCTTTCCAAAAGAAGAGAAATTTTGATGACTGGAAGCATCTCTGTTAACTTGGGGATTACTGGCTGCAATCCTTCATTCCTTCCCTCATTTGCTCCTTACTTCTTTCCTTTCTTCTTTTTTTCTTTTCTCCTTGCCTTCTTTTCTTCTTGTATCTTCCTTTGTCTCCCCTTACTTCCTGTCCCTTTTTATTTTTTTGAACATTTGGTCTTTCTCTCTTTTCTATTTCCTTTTCCTTCCTTTTCTTTCTTTTCCAAAAGACCAAACCATAAATCCCATTTTTCTCTGGAGCTCACAGATTAGACCAGAATAGGTTGCTGCCCAAGCAGGGTTGTATTTTTGGAAGTATTTTTGGATGTCCAGGCTCACAGTGAATTTCAATAGTAGCTGTTTCTATTAGGAAATAGCAATGCTGAAGGGTCCTTCACTCCCAGTTTCACATTTTTTTTAAACTAAAAGAGTCACTGAATGGGTGTTACCTCACTCAAAATGAAAATTTGAAAATATCTTAGCTTTAAAATATCCAGAGTCACCTATTGCATCTTGAGTCATCTCCAGTTATTCTAAGGAATATCTAGCCACTGGACTCAAAAGGTCCTGGAGGAGAAATTGAGGCTGGTGACCTTGCACAGCCTTCCCTTACTCAAATCAAAGTCCACTGCAGGTCAACTCATCATTGCCCTGACGTTATGGTCCTATTGAAAAATGAACAAACACTACCAGTGAGTAAGCAGAGCTGCCTGAATGGGGACCCAGACAGTTGGGTAAGTCTGGTAGTTATCTCTCTCTCCCTCTTCTTCTCCCTCTCTCCTCTGCAAAGGAAGAGACATTTTGATTGCTGGAAGCTTCCTTGTTAACTTGGAACTTACTGGCTCAGTTCCTTCCTTAGGCCTTCTGGTCTGTTTCTTTCTTGCGGGCTTCCGGTTTGTCTATTCCGTTCTGCAATTTCTTTCTGTCTTTGTTTTCTGTCTTTTTTTCTTCTTTCTTTCAACATTTCTTTATTTATTTATTTATTTCTCCCTCTTCTTTCTTTTTTTCTTTTCTTCTCATTTCTTTCTCTTTTCTTTCTGACTCTTTTCTCAAAAAATCTTAAACCCCATATCTCTCTGGAGTTCACATAGTGTTTCACAAGTCCTCTTGCTTAGGTGTCACTTAATGGCTTTATTTTGGACCTCCCGAATCCTCAGGAATGTCAATAACAACTATTTCCCTTTATACCAGCAACGCTGAGTTTCATCCCCTCCCAGTTTGATATTTTCTTAACAGAAGGCGCTATCCCTTGTCTCACTTTTTTTTAAATAAATTTATTTATTTAACTTTTTACATTCATTTTTCACAAAATTTTGGGTTTCAAATTTTCTCCCCATTTGTCCCCTCCCCCACCCCAATACACCGAGCATTCTAATTTTCCCTGTCACCAATCTCTCCTCTCTTCTATCCTCCCTCCCTTCCCTTGTCCCCATCTTCTGTTTTGTCCTGTAGAGCCAGATAACTTTCTATTCCTCATTACCTGTATTTCTTATTTCCTAGTAGCAAGAACAATACTTGACAGTTGTTCCTAAAACTTTGAGTTCCAAATTCTCCCCATCCCTCCCTCCCCACCCATTCCCTTTGGGAAGGCAGGCAATTCAATATAGGCCATATCTGTGTAGTTTTGCAAATGACTTCGATAATAGTCATGTTGTGTAAGACTTAACTATATTTCCCTCCATCCTATCCTGCTCCCCATTATTTCTAGTCTGTCTTTTGATCCTGTCCCTCCTTGAGTGTTGACTTCAAATTGCTCCCTCCTCCCATTGCCCTCCCTTCCATCATCCTCCCCACCCTGCTTATCTCCTTCTCCCCCACGTTCCTGTATTGTAAGATAGGTTTTCATACCAAAATGAGTGTGCATTTTATTCCTTCCTTTAGTCGAATGTGACGAGAGTAAATTTCTTGTTTTTCCCTCAGCTCCCCTCTTTTTCCCTCCACTAAAAAGTCTCCTGCCTGCCTCCTCTATGAGAGATAATTTGCCCCAGTCCATTTCTCCCTCTCTCCTCCCAATACATTTCTGTCTCACCGTTTAACTTCATTTTTTAAAGATATGGTCCCATCCTATTCAATTCACTCTGTGCTCTCTGTCTCTGTGTGTGTGCGTGCATGTGTGTATGTGTGTGTGTGTGTGTGATCCCACCAACTACCCAGATACTGAAAAGTTTCAAGAGTTACAAATATTGTCTTTCCATGTAGGAATGTAAACAGTTCAACTTTAGGAAGTCCCTTATGACTTCTCCTTGCTGTTTACCTTTTCATGCTTCTTCTCATTCTTGTGTTTGAAAGTCAAATTTTCTTTTCAGCTCTGGTCAATTCATCAAGAATGTTTGAAAGTCCTCTATTTCATTGAAAGACCATTTTTTTCCCTCAAATATTATACTCAGTTTTGCTGGGTAGGTGATTCTTGGCTTTAGTCCTAGTTCCTTTGACTTCTGGAATATCCTATTCCACTCCCTTCAATCCCTTAATGTAGAAGCTGCTAGATCTTGTGTTATCCTGATTGTATTTCCACAATACTTGAATTGTTTCTTTCTAGCTGCTTGCAATATTTTCTCCTTGACTTGGGAATTCTGGAATTTGGCCACAATGTTCCTAAGAGTTTCTCTTTTTGGATCTCTTTCAGGAGGTGATTGATGGATTCCTTCAATACTTATTTTGCCCTCTGGTTCTAGAATATCAGGGCAGTTTTCCTTGATAATTTCATGAAAGATGATGTCTAGGCCCTTTTTTTTATCATGACTTTCAGGTAGTCCTATAATTTTTACATTGTCTCTCCTGGATCTATTTTCCAGGTCAGTTGTTCTTCCAATGAGATATTTCACATTATCTTCCATTTTTTTCTTTCTTTTGGTTTTGTTTTGTGATTTCTTGGTTTCTCAGAAAGTCATTAGCCTCCATCTGTTCCATTCTAATTTTGAGAGAACTGTTTTCTTCAGTGAGCTTTTGGACCTCCTTTTCCATTTGGCTAACTCTGCTTTTTAAAGCATTCTTCTCCTCATTGGCTTTTTGAACCTCTTTTGCCAATTGAGTTAGCATATTTTTCAAGGTGTTATTTTCTTCAACATTTTTTTGGGTCTCCTTTAGCATGGTGTTGTCCTGCTTTTCATACTTTTCTTGCATCTCTCTCATTTCTCTTCCCACTTTTTCCTCCACCTCTCTAATTTGATTTTCAAAGTACTTTTTGAGCTCTTCCATGGCCTGAGCCCATTGGATATCTGTTTCGGATGTTTGGGATACAGAGGCCTTGACTTCTATGTCTTTCCCTGATGGTAAGCATTGTTCTTCCTCATCAGAAAGGAAGGGAGGAGATATCTGTTCACCAAGAAAGTAACCTTCTATGGTCTTGTTTTTTTCCCTTTTCTGGGCATTTTCCCAGCCAGTTACTTGACTTCTGAGATTCCTTTCCACACCCACCTCACATCCAGATCCTCCCAGCTGGTGCTTGGGGTCTGAGATTCAAATACTGCTTTCCAGCCTCAGGGCTTTCAGTGGGGGCAGGGCTACTATTCAGTGTTAGATTAAATTCAGGTGCTCAGGTGTGGGCAGAGCTGCTATTCAGTACAGAGATTGACTTCAGCTGCTCAGGTGGGGGCAGGGCCACCATCAAGGGCTCGGTTCCCTCAGGGGGTTTATGCAGAGATCTTCAACCACGGATCCGAGCTCCTGGCTGCTTTGGGAGCCCCTGTCTGCTGCTGCTTCCTGAGGGGGCCTGAGTTATGGGGGCACCTTACCCCCCTCTTGGCCAGCCATAAAGATTGTCTCACTAACCTTTGCACCTGTGGGTGGAGGGACCTTCGCAGCCACTGGAGATTCTTGAAGCCTGCTCGGATCTGCTCCTCTTGGTGCTGAGTGGCCAAGGCAGGGCTAGGTTCTGCTCCAGGTCCAATGTGCAACAGATCTTTGGTGTCAGTTCTTCAGGTCTCTCTGGAACAGAAATCTCCACTGCATTGTTCTGTGGCTTCCACTGCTCCAGAATTTGTTGGAAGTTCTTCTTTACAGATATTTTATGGGCTGTGGGTTCGGAGCTAGCATATGAGAATCTTTCTACTCTGCCATCTTGGCTCCTCCTTCCTCCTTGTCTCACTTCTTAAAAAAGTCTATTTACTGAATGGATGTTACCTCACTCAAAGTGAAAACCTGAGAAGGCCTTAGCCTTCATATTGGCAGTGTCTCTTTTGGATGCTGAATCATCTCCAGTTCTCCTGATCAATATCCAGTCATTAGCCCCAAATGGCTGTGGAGGAGAAAGTGTGAATGGTGACCTTTAACAACCCTACCTTACTCAAATCAGTGTTAACTATTAGTCATGTCTTCACTTCCCTGAAGTCATGGTCCTTTTAGAAAAATAGACAAACACAACCTGTGTTTCATCTGAGCTGCCTGGTTGGGGCCCAGACAGTTGGGTAATTCATTTTCTCCTTTTGATCTTCCTCTTGCTGTCCTCCATGTCTCTCTCTTCTTCAAAGGAAGTAAATTGCCATTGCTGAAAGTTTCCCTGTTAACTTGGAGTTTATCAGCTTTGCCTTCTTTTCTGCTTTCCTGTCTCTTTCTTTCTTGTAGGCTTCCTCTTTGCCTCTTCCTTTTAGCCTTTTCCTTCTTTTTTTCTCTCTTGTTTCTTTTTTTATCTTGTTCTTCTTTCCTCTTCTCCTTCCTCCTCTTTTATTCTTTACAACCTCCTCTCTTTTCTTCTTTCTGTCTTTTTTTGTCTCTTTCTTTCTCTTTATCTCACTGTCTGTCTTCTCAATGACCAAGATTAAAACTGATATGCTTCTTGAGCTTACACAGTGTTCCTCAATAATTCCCCATGCTTCAGTTTTGATTCATGGGGCTCTTGGCTCCTCAAGATTGGTATTAGCAACTATTTTCCTTTAGATCAGTAATGGTGAGACTCTTCCATTCCCAATCTGATATTTTTTTCTGTTAAAGAGGCTATGTCTTATCTCACTTCTTAAAGAGATCTGTTTACTGAAAGCCCCACTCAGAATGAGAGCCTGAAAATGCCATAGCCTTTAAATTGCTGGTCTCCTCTGGTATCTTGAGTCAAGTCCATTTATCCAAATATGTATCTAGCCACTGTCTGTGAATATATAAATTGAGACTAATAAAATTGCATAGCACTCCCTCAGTCAAGTCAAGGTCAACTGCAAACCATGCCACCATTTCCCTGTTGTCACTGTCCTGGCAAAGGAAGGGAAAACACAACTTGTGAGTAAGATGAGCTGCCTGAATGGGACCTAGTCAGTTGACTTACTCTGGTAGTCTTCTTCTTCCTCTTTCCCTATCCATTTTGAAATCTTTTCTCCAAAGGAAGGTAAATTTCTATGTCTAGAAGCTTCCCTATTACCTTAGAGTTTACTGACTAGATTTTTCCTTCCTGCCTTCTTTCCTATCACTTCATTTCTTTCTTCCTTCTTTCATTATTTCTTTGTTATTTTGTTTTCTTCTTTCCTGCCTCTTTCTTTTTACAATTCCTACCTTTTCTCCCTTTTTTTTATCCTTAATTTCTTACTCTCTTTTCTTTCCTTCTCTATTATTTCTTTCTATGTTTGTTTCCTTTTTCCTTTCTTGGTTTCTGTTTGACTTTCTATCTCTTTTCTCAGAGGTCAGTTCTTGAACTCCATTTCCCTCTGGTATTTACAGATTGAATCACAATACTTCCATGCCAAAGCATAATTTAATGGGTCTATTTTGGGACATCCAGACTCAGAGAATGTGTCAATAGTAACTGTTCGCCTTTGGACCAGCAAGCCTGAAAGTCTGCCCATCACAGGCTGATATTTTTAAATGAATGGAGCCATCCTTTGACTCACTGCATAAAGTGCCCTATTCACTGAAGGGGTGCTACCTCATTCAAAGTGAGAACCTGAAAGGGCCTTAGCTTTCATATTGGCAGGTTCTCTTTTGGATGCTGAATCATCTCCAGTTCTCCTGATATATATCCAGCCACTACACCCAAATGACTGTGTAGGAGAAAATGTGAATAGTGACCTTTAATAACCCTACCATAATTAAATCAATGTAAACTACTAGTCACATCCTCATTCCCTAAAGTTGTGATCCTCTTTAAAAAATAGACAAACACAACCTGTGATGACTCTGAACTGCCTGACTAGGGACACAGAGAGTTGGGTATCTCAGTTTGTCCTCCTGTGCTTCCTCTTCCTGCTCTTCCCCATGTCCCTCTCCTCTTCAAAGGAAGTGAAATTGTGATTGATGGAAGCTTCCCTGTTTACTTGCAGCTAACTAATTCTATGCCTTCCTTTGTCCTTCTTGTCTCTTTTTACTGGCTTTCTCCTTGTATCTTCCTTTCTGCATTTTCCTTCTTTGTTTTTTTCTCACTTCTAGCTTTATTTTTTTTCTTTTTATTTTCTTTCCACCTTTCCTTCATCCCTTCTTTCCTATCTTCTTCCTTTCTCTTTCTCTCTTTCTTTCTTTCCTTCTCTCTTCATTCATTCTTTCTTTCTGCTTCTTTCTCTTTGTCACTCTGACTGCCTTCTCAATGACCAAGATTAAACCCCATATATCTCTGGAGCTTACATAGTGTTCCTCGATAAGTTCCTGTGGTTAAACTTAAATTCATGCCTTTATTTTGATCCACTTGACTCCTCAACATTCGTAATAGCAAGTATTTTCCTTTAGGGCAGCAATGGTGAAGCTCTTCCCCTTACAGTTTGATATTTTTTTTCCATTAAAGGGGTCATGCATCATCTCACTTCTTAAAGAGGTCTATTTACTGAATGGGTTGTACCTCACTCAGAAGAAGGGCCTGAAAATGCCATAGCCTCCAAACTGCCAGAGTCTCCTCTGGCATCTTGAGTCATCTCCGGTTGTCTAAATATGTATCAACCACTAGTTCTGAATGACTTCAGAGGACAAATTGAGCCTGGTGACCTTGCACACTCTTCCCTTAGTCAAGTCAAGGTCAACTGCAATTCATACCATCATTTCCCTGACATCACTGTTCTCCTTGAAAAGGTAGGAAAAACATAACTTCTGAATGAGCCAAGCTGCCTGGATGGGACCCATTCAGTTGGATTACTCTGGTCTTCTTTTCCCTCTTCCTCTTTTTCTATCCATTTCAAATCTTCTTTTCTCCATAGGAAGCTAAATTTTGATGTCTGGAAGCTTCCCTTTTAATTTGATGTTTACTGGCTAGATTCTTTTCTTCCTGCCTTTTTTCCTATCTCTTCATTTCTTTTTGCCTTCTCTCATTATTTCCTTTGTCATTTTGTTTTCTTCCTTTCTACCTCTTTCTTTCTGCAATTCCTTCCTTTTCTCCCTTTCTTCCTTTCTTTCTTACTAGTCTTTCTTTTCTTCTCTGTTACTTCTTTCTTTCCTTTTTTTCCTTTTTTCTTTTTTAGTTTTTATTTGACTTTCTGTCTTTTCTCAGAGGTCAATTCTTAAACTCCATTTCTCTTTGGCACTCACAGATTGGACCACAATTGTTCCATGTCAAAACAGGATTTAATGACTCTATTTTGGGGCCTGAAGACTCAGAGTGCTTCTCAACAGTAACTGCTTCCCTTTGAACCAGCAGACCTGAACGTCTTCCCATCACAGGTTGATATTTTTAAGTGAATGGGACTATCCCTTGACTGACTCTATAAAGAGTCTTTTTCACTGAATGGGTGCTACCTCACTCAAAGTGAGACCTTGAAAAGGCCTTAGCCTTCACATTGGCAGGGTCCCTTTTGGATCCTGAATCATCTCCTGTTCTTGTGATCAAAATCCAATCACTGGACCTAAATAAATAGCACTGGAGGAGAACATGTGAATGGTGAACTTTCAGAGCCCTCTCTTACTTGAATCAATGTTAACTATTAGTCATGTCCTCATTTCCCTGAAGTTCTGGTCCTCTGAAATATAGACAAACACAACCTGTGATTAATCTGAGTTGCCTGATTTGGTAACTAGTCAGTAAGATAAGTCAGTTTTTCTTTTCACTCTTCCTCTTCCTGTCCTTCTGCATGTCCCTCTTCTCTTCAATGAAGGTGAAATTTTGAGTGCTCAAGGCTTCCCTGTTAATGTGGATTTTCCTCACTTGACTCCTTCCTTTTTTCCTTCCTATCTCCTACTTTCTTGCTTCCTTCCTCCCTGTCACTTTCTGTTTTCTATTTCCTTCTTTCTTTTTTCTTTCTCTGTCTTTTTTCTGCTCTTTCATTCTTTTTTGTTTCTTTCTCTTTGTCTTTCTGTCTCTTTTCTCAAATACCAACTTTTAACCCCATATCCTTCCTGAGTTCACACAGTTCCACAATCAGTCCTCCTGCTTAAGGATCACTTAATGGCTTTGTTTTGAGCCTCCTACTGATTCAAAAATGTGAATACAAACTGTTTCCCTTTAACCCAGTAATGGTGTAACTCTTCTCTTCCCAGTTTGGTATTTTTTAATTATTGGGCCATCCATTGTCTTACATCTTACAGAGGCATGTTTATTGAATGGGTGGGGGCCCTGTTTTGGCCAAAGTGTTCAATTCCTTTGGGCTCTGCTGCAGTAAATTTTCCTTGATACCTTATTAGTGTCACGGGTTTTTCTACTACCTTGATGCCCAAAGTGGGATTCCACTCACTGACTTTGGGTGGAATGAGATAAGATACCAGGAGGGAGAGCACTCCTGTTACCTTTAACCATCTCTGTAGATTAAATCTGCTCAGTTCTGGTATGCAATCTCACACCACCTTACCAAGTTCAGAGGATTTGGGGAAGCTCTTCTAGAAGCTTATGGGCAGATGGCACAAACTGGTATATTGGGCAAAAGTAAGAAACATCCTTTGTTGATCAAGAGATTCCTTGGGAACTACCTGACAGGTCTAATCGAATGGCAGTGTCAGCCTTAAAAGACTGCAGGTGGGAGGAATGGGTTCTAGTTCCAGGGTGTGGAGGTATCCCCAAGACTAGCAGCTATCCCTGGGGCTTGATTGTGATAGCTGGGATGGCTTTTGGTGGCCAGGAGTCTCCTACTCAGAGAGACTCTCAGGATCAGCCATAGACTGAAGTCAGATTTTAGCATGGGAGGGAAGAATTCTAAGGTACTTAGGGAGGGAAAGAAACCTCAGGAAGACATCCTCCCCTTTAAGTCCCCTCTGGAGAATGTTAATGTACTGGGAGGATGCTCCCAAGACTAAGAGAAAAAATAAGACAAAAATGATAAAATGTTGCCAGGAATGGACTAAGGGACCTGTCCTGAGACCTTCAGTATTTTGGCCTAACTTTGAATCAGATGAAGATTGGGTCTGTCAATTCTTGAATCTACATGAAAATGACAAAAAAAAAAAGAAGTTTCAGAAGAAGAAAAAGATATGTTGATTTTGGGGGCCCTGGACATTAGTCTCAACAGCAGCCAGCATTTTCCTAAGCCAAACAAAGATGGGGAAAATGAATAAGGGAAGTCAGGAAATTATCCCTTCTAAATGGGATTCCCTCTTTGCTTTACCCCTTCCTTATAATATACCCCTATCTAGCATACCTCTGTCACTCCCTGCTTCCTCCCTTTCAACTTCTGCTCAAATAGAGAAATAGAGGAGAGGTTATATTCTAGATTAAAGAAAGAGCTGAAGCAATGTAAACAAGATGTTCAGAATCTGCATTTTACTCCTAGAAGATGTCATGTTAGAAAAGGATCAAGATGGTATCATTCCCGCTTCAGTCCCTATGTTCCCACTGAGGGAGGTCCCAATGGGAGGGCCGGAGGGAGGAATTGGATTCATGAATGCCCCCTTAAGTACTACCAAGGTAAGGATATTTAAAAAGGAAGTGAAATCACTAATAGAATATCCAGTAGGACTATCTGACCAACTAGACCAGTTTTGGGGACCAAATATTTACAGTTGGAATGAGTTGATGTCAACCCTTAATATTTTATTCACTGGGGAAGAAAACGGTATGATAAGGAGAACATTGATGATAGGATGGGAGAGGAGTAAACCGTCCTACTGCAGGTATGGTCCCAGCTGAGGTCAAGTATACTAATATGGATCCAAGCTGCAATTACAATAACCAAGCCCACCAAACCAATATGCAGGACCTTCTAGAACTGATAATAGTAGGTGTAAAAGAGACCATCTCAAAGTCACAAAATTTAAATAAGATACTTGAGATTGACCAGAAGAAGGAAGAATCTCCTTCCAAATTTTTAAAGAAAATGAAAGTTTAAGAAAATACTCCAGATTAGATTTGCAAGATCCCCTTGTGGAAGGAGTGTTTTAAGACACAAATTGTGACTATCCTTTGCCAGATATAAACAGGAAACTCCAAAAATCAGAACAATGGAGTACTAAGCCTTTACAGGAGTTGTTGAGAGTGACTGAGAAGGTATATGTCAGAAGGGAGGAAGAGCAGCAAAGGCAGAAAACCAGAATCATGGTTTTGACTGTCAAGGAAATGGCTACATCTGAAAAGATTACAAGGGAGCTAAAATCTGAATGGATATATCAACCAGGGAAGAGCAGAAAGGCTAATGCTAATGAGAGAATCAAGAAGTATTTGTAAGGAGAAAATACATGTTACATATGTTGGAAGTATGAATATTTCAAAAGACACTGCCCTGAATGGAGAAGTGAAGAGACATTTGGGGAAGATGAAGACTAGGAAATTCGGGCTTTCTTTCTTCTTAAGCCTGACCAGGTTAATGTGGAGGTCAGAGGCATCAGAGTGAGTGTTTCATTTCTTGTAGATACAGGAGCAGAAGAATCCTCTTCACTGAGTTTCAAACCCAAAAGTATGACACCTGGCAAGGGGACTCTCAAAATCTTGGGGGCAAAAGGAAAGAATTTTTATGGAATGATTTTTGATGAAAACATCATCTGGTATGGGAATAGATAAGCAATTGCCAGGTTTTTGTTTGTCCTGGAAGCAGTAGTAAGTTTATTAAGAAGGAATTTAATCCTTAAGTTAAACCTGGAAATAAAAGTGGTATGTGAGCAATTAACTGTCAAAATGTGTTTGCTAAAGGATGAGACATATCAGGAAATTAGACCAGAAGTCTGGGAAAAAGAAGGTAATCATGGGGACATGAAAACTGAACCAATAAAAATTAGACTTAAAGACTCTCAGGCTGTAGCTTGTATTAGATAATACCCCATTCCAATAGAAGGAAGAAAGGGGTTATTGCCAGTTATTGATCAATTACTGAGGGACTCTTTAAGTCCTATTTATAAGTCCCCCTTTAATACCCCAGCGCTTCCCATTCAAAAAACCCAATGGTACATACTAACTGGTACAAGAATTGAGGAAAGTAAAGCAATTGGTCTCAACAAGCCACCCAGTGGTACCTAACCCTTATACACTTCTTAGACAAATACCCCTGAAATATGGATAGTTCTCAGTCATTGATTTAAAAGACACCTTCTGGGCTTGCCCATTAGCTAAAGATAGCAGAGATTTCTTTGCTTTTACTTGGGAAAATCCAGAAATGGGTGGAAAACAGAAATATAAATGGACAGCCTTGCCTCGAGGATGCACCTTGGCCCCAAATCTTTTTGGACAAATTCAAGAGGGCCTCCTAGAACAATTTATCCTCCCTAGGGGTTTAAGCTTGCTACAATATGTAGACAACTTACTCCTCTCAGGGGAAAAGAAAGGCGATGTTTCAAAAGCCTCTGTGGATCTTTTAAATTTTTTAGGAAGAATGAATTGAGAGTGTCACCTAAAAAGTTACAATCTGTGAAAAGAGAAGTGAAATACTAGGACACTTAATAAGCAAGGGTGATTAGAAAAATCAATCCTGACAGGATCAAAACTATAACAGAAATATCCCTCTCTAGGACCAAACGGGAATTGAGAAAACTCCTGGGTCTAATGTAGATTGTGGATTGAGTCCTATGCACGCATTACGAAGGATTTGTACAAAAAACTACTAGAAGAGGAGCCTGAGCAGTTAGAATGATTAGAATAGGAAAAGGAAATAATCCAACAGATTTAAGGAGCATTAGTCACTACTGCAATCACTTTGCCCACTCTAGATAAACCATTTCAGTTGTTTGTTACAGTATATAAAGGGATTTGACCCAATCAGAAGGTGAACAAAGGCAACCAGTAGCCTTTTTGTCCAGGATGCGGCATCCTCTTTCAAGAGGATGGCCAGAATATATACAGGCAATAGCTGCAACTACACTATTATTAGCAGAGGAAAAATGAAAGTTAACTTTTGAGGGGGACATTGGTAGTTAGCAACCCGTATCAAGTGAGGGCTATCCTAAATCAAAGGAAAGGTCATTGGCTTACTTATTCAAGGATCCTTAAGAATGAATCTTTGTTATTAGAAAAAGATAATTTGTTTTTGAGCACTGAAAATTGCATCAACTCCACCACTTTCCTACAGAAAGAGGAATCAGATCACAGAGATCCTGAACATAGCTTTCTAATGTAATACACTTCCAGATCAAAGTTAGGTTAGACTTGAGTGATGATCCTTTTAAGACGGGGGAGGGATTGTTCATAGAAGGATCCTCACAGGTTGTTGAGGGAAAAAAGAAGAAATGACTATGCAGTTATAAGTGGGAAGGATTGGTTGGTACAGGAATCTGGATCTTTAGTCAAAAGCTGGTCAGCACAAACATGCAAACTATACTCCTTAAATCAGTCCCTAAAGAAATTAAGTGGGAAAGAAAGGACCATTTACACCAATTCCAAATATGCCTATGGGGTAGTACACACTTTTGGGAAAATTTGGGAAGAATGAAGCCTTATAAACAGCAAAGGGAAAGACTTGGCCCATAGTGAATTAGACAAGTACTGGAGAATTTATTACTACCACTAGAAATAGTAATAGTTCATGTTAATGGACAACAGAAAAGAGGATCATTGGAGGCCAGAGCAAGGGAAGCTAGGTTAGAAAAAAGCAAGAACCCCATGTTGACTCTTATATTACACATAGACTTCCCCAAGGTGGCTTCTATCTTTAGCCAGAAGGAGAAAGAGGAATTATTAAAAATTAAAGGCTGTGGAGGATAAGAAAGGATGGTGGATACTCCCTGATGGAAGAAATATTATTAACAAAGGAATTTCAAGAGAATTAAAGGCAATTTTACATAGGGGGAGGGGGTTCAGGCTATACAATTTTTAAGCAATTTAGATGTGTAGGAATTTATACAATAACAAGGCAGATTATGGAAAGATGTCTGCTCTGCCAGAGGGCTAACAAGAAGTTTCTGAGAAAATGAACAGTGGGTAAAGGAAATCTCATTAAGATGTCTCCAGAATATTCATGTGGATTTTACTGAAATGCAGCTAATAAGGAGTCTTAAACATCTGTTGGTAATTATAACTCATTTGACTGGGTGGCTGGAGGCCCATACCCTAAGCACAGCCACTGTTGCTGGGGTTACCAAAATTATTCTTGAACAAATCATTCTTCCCTTTGGATTGGTTGAACAGATTGATTCAGATAATGGGGCCCATTGCACAGCCAGGGTATTAAAAAATGTTATAGTATACCTAGGAGTAAGTGTAAATTTCATACCCCTTGGCACCCATCTTCTTTGGGAAGGGTGGAAGAAATGAATCAAACCCTAAAACAACAAATTGTTAAATTAGGAATTGAAACAAAATTACCTTGGTCCAAATATTTGCCATTGACTCGCCTTAGAATTAGAACAGCTCCAAAGAGAAACACAGGACTGTTACCCTTTGAAATATTGTATGGTATGTCTTACCCAGGGGAAGGGGGTGAATTCTGAACTTCCAAACAAAAGACAAATTCTTGAGAGACTATATACCGGCAGTGTCGACTTCCTTTTCAGAACTCTGGCCAAAGGAACTCCTAGCCCAGACACCACTTCTTGAGTTTACAGTACATTCCTTTAAACCAGGTGACTGGGTGCTGATAAAGGCCTAGAAGGAGGAAAAACTGTATCTCAGCTGGGATGGACCATTACAGATCTTGTTGACCCCTGAGGCTGCTATAAGGATAAGGAGCTTAGACTCATTATACTAATATAAAGGGGCCTGTCCCTAAGCCAGAGGAGCCTGTGAATAAGGAGACAGGACTGGAGCTGGAAGGTGATACAAGATCCTGAGACTTTGAAATTAACCCTTTGGAGGGAACAGTAACTAATGATTCAACCTCCTTCCCTATCAGAATTGCATTGTATAATTTTGTTATTATTGTTTGGAATTACTCTAATTTTCTGGTAGTTGTGTATGACAAATTATTTGTTCTCAAACTCCTTGAACCATTTCTTATGTCACTAACAGATTACAATAGGATAAACAATGTTTGAACAGTACTTTTGTCCCTAGTACCACCCAACAATACAGGTTGGATTCCTGAACAATGATTTCATAAACTTTTTGCCCAGCTATTCCATCCCTGGAGCACATAGTACTTCAAGGAAGTACTTCAAGGAAATGATTAAAGGAAACCTGTTGAGAGTTGGAGGGACCTTATCCAAATCCTGCTAAATTTAGACTGACCTGTGTAAAGATACAAGGCCAATACCAGCCTTATTTCTGGAAGATATATAGACAAAAAACTGGTGCTATAGTAAAATGGTGGGTAATAGTGGGAGATCAGGCTCTACCATGGCCTCCTAGATGGCAATTACCAATCTCAATATATGCCTCCTAATATCTTTCCTTGACCAGAGTCAAGCCTCTCCAATTCCATAATCTTTATCATGGGATGTGAGAGAAAACAATTCGTCAAACTGATGGAAGTCATTGCCAATAGTTTCAATGTGACCAACTGTTGGATCTGTGATGGCCCACAAAAACTCAAAAGATACCCATGGGTACTTGTACCTTGGGATCCGGCCTGAATTCTCAGTAACTTATCCAGAATACATGATGATACTGGTAGATACCAATGGCATTTGATGGAGTCAATAAAGGGCAGGCAGTATTTGAACCAATCTGGAACAGGAGAGATGTTGGGAGAAAGTAATTATGAGTGGACATATAAGCTAATAACAGAGAGAACCAGGATAAATTGTACCCCCTTCAGTAATTGGTAGATTACAACACACATTAAATGAGCCATCCAGCCATAAACAATGGTGTGAATACAAGCTAGTTGGAGGTGATCCTAAGGAAACTTGTAAAGGAGATAGAAACATAGCCTCGTGTAAGAAACATAATGAGAAGAGAATATTGACTTCTCAGAAACTCATTTGGAAATGGCACAACTTGACATGGTCAGGATATTTCAATAAGTTCTGGAGTGAAACTAATAGAAACTCTGAACTTATAATCAAAGGGTGTGAATGGGAAAGAGAACAGCAGATTAGGAAGTGCAGGCATAATTCAGTAATCATACAACATATCTAGGGGGACCATTGTGGAAGAGAGATATGAATTACTATCCTTTTATTTCTAATAAGTCCATTATATTCCCAAGGAAACAATCAGTCTTGAAAGGTTGCCATTGAATTTGTGGAAAAATGGCTTATCTACACATTCCAGTAAATTAGACTAGTATTTGCTATATTGGATTTTTGAGACCAGTTTTTCTTTATGCCAGGGACTGAATAGGATCTTAGGAATCAAATTGTATGATAAATTAGACACTAACAGAAACAGAAGATCAATACATACTACCATTACTGATACTGGAAATACTAATGGATGGGGAAATGACTGGCCTCTCAATAAGATCATCCAAACTTATGGACTTCCTACATGGGCACAAGATGATAGTTGGGGATATAGGACACTGATTTATATACCTAATAGACTTATAAGATTGCAGGCAGTAGTAGAAGATATTTCCAATCAGATCACAAAGGCACTAGATCTGTTCGCTAATCAAATTACTCAAAAGAGAACAGGAAAACTACAACATTGATTGGTTCTAAACTATCTTCTGGCTGAAGAAGGAGGTGCATGTGGAAAACTAAAATTGTCAAACTGCCGTTTAAAGATTGATGATAACAAACAGGCAGTTAAGAGAATCACTAAAGGAATGAGGAAATTGGCTCACATTCCAGTTCAAACATGGAGTAGCCCCTTTAATGCGTCCTGGTTTTCATGGTTTGGTGGTCCCTGGTGAAGACAATTGTTATGGCTCCTGCTTACTGCAGTCAGTGGCGTTATATTATTGCCTGTCTGCCTCCCCTGTTTGATATAGTTTATTACTAGAATAGTACAAGACTCATTCCAAAGATTGGGACGAATTCATTTATCTAGAGAAGGAAGTGCTAAGATCGTAGAGGAAAAAACAACAGGAAATTCTCCATCTGATGAGGATTGTGAGTTGATGTTAAAAAGGTATGAGGAGAATATTGAACAAAAAGTGTGGAAACACAGCCCATCCTGAAAGAAAAAGGAGGGATTGTGAGAGACAGAAAAAACTTGTTTCCAAGAAAGTTATTATTATTTGATGAAGTCATTTAAAATGAATCAGATAATAAAAAGGCCATCAGAGTGAACTCAGCCAATTAGGAGACAGACAGCGGTGTTCAGGAAATTACAAAATTTCTGATAAAGGAAACAAATCTACAGCCAGCTGGAAGCACCCAAGAAAAATGATCAAGAGTTACATGAAGACTTTTCTTCATTGTGCTTCCTTAATGAACTTCATGCATATAAGCAGACACACCTGGCATAAAATTATCCCTCCATTTTCTAATCATGGGTCCAATGTTAAATAATGTTTGAGAAGAGGAATGACACTAAGGGGGGGTATGTAATGGGCACGAAGAAAAGATGGTGACCTGATGGAGAATGGACCAATTCATCTCCTAGAAGGAGGATCAGTCATATATATATATATATATATATATATATATATATATATAGCTCATCTTATGTCTGTATTCAGTGCTCCCACCTCCTGAATAAAGGGTGGGGGATCATTTGGCCAAAGTGTTCAATTCCTGGGAACTCCGCCACAATAAATTTTCCTTGATATCTTATTAGTGTCAAGCCTGTCTCTAACACCTTAAAATTGCCAGACTCCTCTGGCATTTTGCATCATCTCCTGTTATCCTAATACATATCTAGCTACTGGACCTGAATGGCTCTGGAGAACAAATGGAGGCTGGTGACCTTGCAGAGCCCTGCCTTAGTCAAATCAAACTCAACTGGAAGTCATATCATTTCTCTAATGGCAAGGTCCTTGAAAAAGAAGGACAAATACAATCTGTGAGTAAGCAGAGCTGCCTTAAGTGGGGAACCAGTCAGTTGGGTAATTCTGGTTGTCCTCTCCCTCTTCCTCTTTCTCTCCCTCTCCATTTTGAAATCTTCTTCCCTCCAAAGGAAGGTAAATTTCGATATCTGGAAGTTTCCTTGCTAACCTGGTGTTTACTGGCTAGATTCTTTCCTTCCTGATTACTTCCTATCTCTTCAATTCTTCCTTTCCTCGTTACTTCCTTTCTCATTTCTTTTCTTCCTTCCTTTCTCTTCTCCAAGTCCTTCATTTTCTCCCCTCATTTCCTCCTTCTTTTCTTTGTATTTTGCTTTCTTCCTTCTTTTTTGTTTCTTTGTTCCCGTGTTCCTTTCTTCCTTTTTTTCTTTCTTATATTTTGCTTGATTTTCTGTCTCTTTTCTCAGAGGTCAACTGCTCAACACTATTTCCCTTAAGCAGTCATCAAT
The DNA here is from genome assembly GCA_023548195.1 of Bettongia penicillata ogilbyi. Classification (NCBI taxonomy): domain Eukaryota; kingdom Metazoa; phylum Chordata; class Mammalia; order Diprotodontia; family Potoroidae; genus Bettongia; species Bettongia penicillata. The sequence continues at coordinate 549,102 of JAJHZJ010000134.1, forward strand.
TGGACCACAATTACTCCATACTCAAGCATGATTAAATAGCTCTATTAAGTTCAGAGTGCTTCTCAATAGTAACTATTGCCCTTTGCAACAGCAGGCCTGAGCCTCTTCCGCATCACAGGTTGATAGTTTTAAATGAAAGGAGCCATCCCTTGACTAACTCTGTAAAGAGGCCTATTCATTGAATGGGATCTCACTTAAAGTGAGAACCTGAAAAAACCTTAGCCTTCAAATTGGCAGGGTCTGTTTTGGATCTTGAATCATCTCCACTTCTCCAGATCAATATTCAGCCACTGGACCCAAATAGCTCTGGAGGAGTAAATGTGAATTGTAAACTTTCACAGCCCTCCCTTACTCAAATCAAAGTTAACTACAAGTCATGTCTTCATTTCCCTGAAGTAATGATCTTCTTTGAAATATAGATAAACAGAACCTGTAATGAATCTTTGCTGCCCAAGTGGGGCTCCAGACAGTTGCATAATTCATTTTGTCCTCTCTCCCTCTCCATGTCACTCTCCTCATGAAAGGAAGTTAAAATTTGATGTCAGGAAGCTTCCCTGTTAACTTGGAGTTTACTGGAGACATTCCTTCCTTCCTTCCTTCCTTCCTTCCTTCCTTCCTTCCTTCCTTCCTTCCTTCCTTCCTTCCTTCCTTCCTGTCTTTTTTCTTTCTCCCATTTGCTTGTCTTCTTTCATTCTTTATTTCTTACCTTCTCTTTATTTTATTGTCTCTTTTCTCATCAATTAAATCATAACCCTTTTCCCTCTGGAGCTCATAGAGTGGACCACTATGGGTCCTTGCACAAGGATCACAAAATGAATTTTTTTTTTGTCCCACTGGCTCAGAGTAAATGTCAATAGTAACTGTTTCCCTTTGGGAATTCCTATCAGATTGATATTTTTTAAATTATTTCAGCCTGTCAAGAGGCCAATTCAGTGAATGAGTTGTATTTGACTCAAATTGAGGACCTGAAAATTGCTTTGCCTAAAAAAAAAGACCCTTTGCTACAGTCTCCCATGACATTCTGAGCCATCTCCCATTATGCTGAAGAGTATCTACCTGATACTCCGTACATGAGAATAAAGTCCAAATGGATGTACGATACTTTAAACACATCAGGGGAACAAGGAATAGTGTATTTATCAGATTTATGGAGAATGGAGAAATTTATCACCAAAGAGATAGAGAACATTATGAAGTACAAAATGCATAACTTTGATTATGTTAAATTGAAATGTTTTTACACAACCCAAACCAACCCAATGTAACCAACATTAGGGGGAAACAGAAAACTGTGAAAGAAGTTTTACAGCTTGTGTCTGTGATAAAGCCCTCCCTTCATTTCTAAAATATATAGAGAATTGAGTAAAATTTACAAGAAGACAAGTCATTCCCCAATCGATAAATGGTCAAAGGACTTGAACAGGTAGTTTTCAGAGGAAGAAATTAAAGATATCTATAGTCATATGAAAACATGCTCTAAATCACTGTTGATTAGAGAGATGCAAATCAAAGCAACTCTGAGGTACCACATCATACCTATCAGATTGACTAACATGACCAAACAGGAACATGATAAATGTTGGAGAAGATGTGGTAGCATTGGAACATTGATTCTTTGTTGGTGGAACTGTGAGTTGATCCAACCATTCTAGAGAGTCATTTGGAAGTATGACCAAAGGGTTGTTAAAATGTGCATACCCTTTGACCACTACTGTCACTTCTAGCACTGTAACCCAAAAAGTTCATAAAAATGGGAAAAAGTCCCACATGTGCAAAAGTTTTTATAGCAGTTTTCTTTGTGGTGGTCAAGAACTGGAAATCGAGGAGATGCCCATCAATTGGGGAATGGTTGAACAAGGTGTGGTATATGAATGTAATTGAATACTACTGTGCTATAAGAAATGATGAACAGGAGGACTTCATAGTGGCCTGGAAAGACTTATATGAACTGATGTTGAGTGAAATGAATAGAACCAGGAGAGCATTGTACACAGTATCAACCACAGTGTGTGATGACTATTTCTGATCGACTTAGCCCTTCGCAGCAATGCAAGGACCTAAAACATTCCCAAATGACTCGAGGCAAAATGCTATCTACATTCAGAGACAGAACTATGGAATCTGAACACAGAATGAAGCAGACTATTTTCTGTTGTGTTAGGTTTGGTCTTGTTTAGGTTTTTCTCATGATTCCTTCCATTCATTTTAATAGTTCTATGCAATGTAACTAATGTGTAAATCTGTTTAATAAGAATGTATGTGTAGAACCCATATCAGATTGCATGCCATCTCAAATAAGGAGGGTGGAGGGAAGGGGAAAAAAATTAAGACTTAGAAATGTGATTGTTGAAAACTGAAAACAAATAAATTTTAAAAATATTTATTTTTAAAAAATATCTTAAGAGTGGATCCAAATGGCTCTGAAGGAGAATGAGGCTGCTGACCTTGCACAGCTCTCCCTTAGTCAAAATCAAATTCAACTGCAAGTCATGTCATCATTTCCCTGATGTTATGGTCCTCCTTCAAAAAGAAGGACAAACACAACCTGTGAGTAAGCAGAGCTGCCTGAATGGGACCTAGTCAGTTGGGTAACTCTGGTTGTCCCCTCCCTCTTCCTCTTTCTCCACTTCCTTCTTCTTTCCAAAGGAAGATAAATTTTGATGTCTGGAAGCTTCCCTGTTAACTTAGAGTTTACTGGCTAGATTCTTTCCTTCTGCCTTCCTTCCTTCCTCTCCATTTTTCTTCCTTCTCTCATTCTTTTCTTTCTCATTTTATTTCTTTTCTTCCTTCCTTCCTTCCTTTCTTCACCATCAGCAAGCATTATAAGCAATAGTGATAAACTAGATGCATTTCCAAAAAGATCAGAGGTGAAATAAGGATGCCCATTATCACCACTGTTATTCAATATGGTACTAGAAATGTTAGCTGTAGCAATAAGAGAAGAAAAAGAAATTGAAGGAACTAGAATAGGCAAAGAAGAAACTAAGTTATCACTCTTTGCAGCTGATGATGATGTACTTAGAGAATCAAGTAAAACAAAGTTGAAATAAAAAACAACTTTGGCAAAGTTGCAGGTTACAAAATAAACCCACATTAAGTCATCTACATTTCTATATATTATTAACAAAGCTCAACAGCAAGAAACTAGAAAGAGAAATCCCGTTTAAAGCTGTGGTAGACACTCTAAAATATCTTGGAGTCTGTCTGCCAAAACAAACCCAGGCACTATATGAACACAATTATAAAACGTTTTTAATACAAATAAAGTCAGATCTAAGTAAGTCCTGATTTTCTATCCAAAATTACTAGAGGCTCTTGGGGCATCTAAAGAACTTAACATTCTATTAACATTCTGTGAGAGTCCTTTTCTGCCACACAGTAGGTAAATCCCTTTTCCTCAGTGGCCACAAGTTGTAAAGATTCCCAACTCCCCCAAGACCCTCCTTTTCAGCCTCTCAATAAACATGAGTTTCTTTATACCTTCTGGGTCACTGACCTAACTAAGGCGTCCAGTCAAGTTCATTTATCAATAGCTATATGCATTGCCATTAAAAGATTATCTTGTAGTGGAGGCAACATGTATTAGATTTCCTTAGTTTCATTTTATTCACCCCACTGGCATGGTTCAGGGCAGAGCTGTCTGGAAAGAATTTGTGGAATGAAGCAATCTTCCAGTCAAGTGGCAAAAAGATAATGCTATCTAATGAGCAGAGCTTTTGGGAACTCACATTCTAACAAGAGTGATGCTCAAGCTTGTATAGAAGAAACTCAGTAAATGAGTGCAGCATGTGTTAATTATTTCAAAGAGCCAATGTCCCATTAAATAAAATAACTATGTGAGTTAATGTATATCTTGACATCTGGAATGTATAGTACTGTTGGTTTCTTAGGAATCAGTATGAGATAATTTTGCTGGTACAAGATAGTCTTGTTCATATGAGGGAAATTCTACAGGATCAGCTTGTTACTACTGTAACAGGGAGAGATAATTTGTCTCACCGGGCCCCACTCATGAGGTATTGCTGGAGATAGGGTCTTTGGGCTGAGCAGATACATGTGATCCAAGGGCTGAGGTCTAAGCACAAGTACGTCATCAACATCACCCCTCCTTAATTGTAAAGAGGGGACAGGGCATAAAAAGAAGAAAAATTACAAGTAAATCAGCAAGAAGGAAAAACAATAATCACTATAATTATACTAACTCATCCATAATGTAAAATACAGTAGAGTAGATTAGAAAAGAATCCTATGATTGTTTTATAACAAACATAAAAAGGTTCATGGAGAGTGGTAATAAAGGAATGGAGTAAAATAAACTTCAGCTATCCTAAAAAGGGGAGTGAGGAGAAATCTGAACCTCAAGGAAGTTACCAATTACAAAGATACTTGATTAAAAGAATTGTTTTTTTCTTTATTCAAATAATGTTTAAGAATATACAGATATGAAGGTATTGCAAACACTGGATGGTCCATTCCAGAGATTTCCTTCTTAAACACTCTATACCTGGAAGCAACAAATTTTAGCACTAATTTGAAATCTGTATGTAACAATACCAAGTTTCCACCTGCCTGGAATGTCAGGAATGTTACCTTTCTGGCCTCTGTTGGTTTCTCATCAATACCTTTCAGGGGAACTGGGATATCTAGAAACTCTGTGATTGGATCCAGCCTCCACTGATGGTATTCCCCCAGTGTAAGACAGGGTGAAGGAAGTACCCTAGGACAATTCCTTTTAATCATGCACAATATTTGCCTGAAAAGGTAAAACAAATACCTTACTCCCTAACACATGGTAAGCATAATCCTCGCCCCCCCCCACCCCACCGCCACAGGACTTCAGTCTCGGAGGAGGTGAAGGGGATTAGGTTTATAATTTAGCTCAGTTCATACAGAGTCCCAGTTTCAAACCCCAAACTCACCCCCTCCACATTGCAGGCTCCCTGGCTACTCAGAGCTTCCTTGCTGGGCTGTCTCACTGCCATGTCCCTTTTTTAATCCTGGCTCCAAAGTCACCATGGTAGATGGTGTAGAGAATCTTCATGATAGGTAAACTGGACATGTTCAGAGAAGGTCTATTATACGTACATATGCACATAAATTAATATTTTATTATGCAAAAACAATAATAAGCCAAATATCAACTTATGTAACACCTCTAAATTGAGAAAACCATTATTTTTTGCATTTAAAGGATATAAAAGAATTTATGTCATGTTAAAATGATAAAAGAGACATCACCATTTCTAATGTACGTTCACTTTTCATGCTATGTCACCCAGGTAATATGCTATATCAATTTTCTCTTGAGATTTGCTTACCTTGAACTAATTTTTGGTTTGAATAAATATATAGGCATTTGCCTCCCAGAGTTTCAATTAAAACTACATTGCTATACATGCACTTTCTACCATATCTGTACCAAATGATACTGACACTATTTGACATTTTTCTCCCTCTGAGATCTGTCATGTCATATCCTTTGATCCTTTATCTTTTGTGCAATGGGTCAGATTTCTCTAAATTTGGGTCAGTTAACATATATCTTAGAAAAATGCATACTTCATCATAGAAACTAAATTCCCTGGTTTCCTTGATTTGTATTTTGGTGTTCAATTGTGGATTTTCAATTTGACAGCTTAGTAGTCTTTTTGAGTTGTATGCCCAATCCATTTATTTGGTCTTTCTCTCTTTTAATGATGAATGAGTTTAGCATTTTAAAATTTCCCCAAGAATTACTTTGGCTACACCCACAAATTTTAGTATGTTATCTCATTGTTTTCATTACCTTTATAGAAATTATTGACTATTGCTATGATTTGTTCCTTGACCCACCTAGACTTTAGGAATGTTAATTAATTTTCAATTAATTTTTAATCTTGCTTCACAGGCATTTTATTGATTGTAATTTTTATTGCATTTCTATATGCTATTACCTGTATATCTTATTTCCCACTTACCCACTTGTAAAAACAACTTTTGGCATTCGTTTTTAATGGTGTGACTTTAAACTTCTCTCCCTTCCTCCCTCCCCATGCATCCCCACTGAGAAAGTAAGCAATTAAACATACGTTCTACATGTGTAGTTATGCATAAGACTACCATCGAAGTCATGTTGTGAAAGACTAACTACATTTCCCTACATCTTATCCTGCCTCCCATTTATTCTGTTCTCTCTCTTGACCCTATCCCTCCTCAAAAGTGTTTACTTCTATTCATGCCCCCCATATACCACACTTATCCCCTTCTCCCCTACTTTCCTATAGTGTAAGGTAGATTTTTATAGCACACATGTGTGTGCACGTTTTTCTCTCCTTAAGTCAAATGTGATGAGATAAGGTTCACTTTTTCCCTCTCACCTCCCCTCTGTTAACCTCCACTGAAAAAGCTATTTATTGCCTCTTTCATGTGAGAGATAATTTGCCCCATATTATTTCTCCCTTTCTCCTCCCAATATATTTTTCACTGACCCCTTAATTTTATTTTTTTAGATATCATCCTTTCCCATTCAACTCACCATGTACCCTCTGTTCATATGTATATAATCCCTCCAACTACCCAAATGCTGAGAAAAGTATCAAGAGTTACAAATACTATATTTCCATGTAGGGATGTAAACAGTTCAACTTTGGTAAGTCTTTTATGATTTCTCTTTCCTCTTTAACTATCCATGCTTTTCTTGATTCTCTTGTTTGAAAGTCAAATTTTCAGTTCAGCTCTGTTCTTTTCACCAAGAATGCTTGAAGGTCCTTTATTTTATTGAATGATCAAGTGTTCCCCTGAAGTATTATACTCAGTTTTGCTGGGTAGGTGATTCTTTGTTTTTATCCTAGTTCTTTTGGCTTCTGGAATATCATATTCCAAGCCCTGTGGTCCCTTAATGTAGAAGCTGCTAGATCTTGTGTTATTCTAGTTGTATTTCCACAATACCCAAATTGTTTCTTTCTGACTGCTTGCAATATTTTCTCCTTCACCTGGGAGGTCTGGAATTTGATTACAATATTCCTAGGAGTTTTCCTTTGGGGATCTCTTTCAGGAGATGATTGGTGGATCCTTTCAATATTTATTTTACCCTCTGCTTCTAGAATATCAGAATATATTCCTTGATTATTTCTTGAAAGATGGTATGTAGGTTCTTTTTTTGATCATGGCTTTCAGGTAGTCCCATAATTTTTAAATGTTCTCTTCTGGATCTATTTTCCCATTCAGTTGTTTTTCCAATGAGACATTTCACAGTTTCTGCTATTTTTTCATTCCTTTGACTGTGTTTTAAAGTTTCTTGATTTTTCATAGTCATTAACTTCCATCTGCTCCATTCGAATCTTTGAAGAATTACTCTCTTCAGTGAGCATTTGGACCTCTTTTTCCATCTGACAAATTCTGCTTTTAGGGAATTATTCTTTTCACTGATTTTTTTTATCTCTTTTGTCATTTGAGTTAGTGTATTTTTTAGAGCATTATTTTCTTGAGTCTTTTGGGGCATCTCCTTTATTTAGCAAGCAAGCACTTGTTTTGTTTTTCATGATTTTCTTACACCACTCATTTCTCTTCCCAATTTTTGCTCTACTTCTCTTACTTGATTTTCAAAATCCTTTTTGATCTCTTCCATGACCTGGGACCAATTCATATTTTTCTTGTAGGCTTTTGATGGAGGAGCTTTGACTTTGTTGTCTTCTGTTTGCATGTTTTATTCTTCCTTGTCACCACAGTAAGATTCTATAGTCTGATTCTTTTCCAGTTTTTGCTTATTTCCTCAGTCATTTACTTGACTTTTGAACTCTTTGTCAAGGTAGTTCTCTGTTCTCAGTGGTGGTCAGGGTTGTACTGTCAGCCACTCAATCCCCCCACTCTCAGAATCTATGGACCTAGACCTTCATAAATAGTGGCTGTAGTTGCCCCTGCTGCTGCTGTGGCTCCTGCTTCTTCTTTCTCCTCCTCCCACCTCTGCCTTCCTAGGGTCAGGACTGGACACTGTACTCTCTTACACCCAATCCCAGAGATTTTTTCACTAATCTTCCAATTTGTCCTCAGTATTTTGGGATCGTGAAGTCCTGAAACCTCCACAGGTGTCATTGATTAAGTCCCCTCTGTGGCAGTGCGGCCCTCACTGCACTGGGCTGAGTTCTCAGTGTGGCTCAATAGACACCTCCTGGTGATCTTCCAGGCTGTCTTGGACTGGAGATTTGCTTCACGTATTCATTCTGTGAGTTCTGCAGCTCCACAATTTATTTAGAGACATTTTTAAAAGGTGTTTGGCTGGGCTTGCAGGGAGCACTCTAGAAAGTCCATGCTATTACTCTGCCATCTTGGCTCTGCCTCAAGAATTAGATTTTCTAACTTCATTTTTCCATCTGTTGTCATTTTACCATGAATGTAGAGCATCCTTCTTCTTTGTTGCTCCTTTTTCTCAATGCAAGTTTCAAAAACTTTTTTGAAGTCCTCACCTTTCCTCACTACTCTCAGGTTATTTTGAATGGAAGCATTCCTGGCACATTGTTCTTCAAGTTTATTGACCTATTTTTATGTACATTCTCTGTTTCTGGAATTTGGTTCACTAAACTATATATCTCTTTTTAGAATTTAAGTTGGTTTATGAATTTTCTGAATGTTACCATCAGTCTCTTAAGAAATTCTATTTTAACCTCTCATTGGAATTCTTTTTGTGTATTCAATCTTGCATTCTTAAGATTCAAGTCCCTCTTGTCTGACTTTTGTTGTAGAATTATAGGCCATGAGATGTCACTCATCTTTCCTCTGAATAATTTCCAAATCTAGGTTGCTTACCAGGATAAACCTAGATCTCTTTGCTATTTATGGTCACTTTGCACAATCATTATTTGTCATTGAACTGTTGGTTTGTGTCTTATTTTGCTCCATGTGGTCCAATATATTTCTGCAATAGTTTTTAAAAATCCCTCACTTCTTTAATCTTTATCCAAATTTTCTATAGCATATATGACCTCTCTAATTCCTGTAGTTCCTCATGTAAGTATATCTTAACATTGTTATTTTTTTCTACTACTTTACCTAAAGTTTCATATTCCCTTTAAGAAGTTAAGTATTTACAGAGCTATATTCTGATTATGAAACCTATTAGAGATGTCCATGAGGCCTAATTTGCCTCCATGCTATTGCATACCTAATTTATTTTGTATATTACCCATATTCTGTACATTTATGTATACATATCCATGGTTTTTATTAATGGTTCCTTTCTTGAATTCTATATCCTTTAAGTTACTGGGCACATCTGATTTGTCTTCCTGTATTAGAATTCATTTCATGATAAACAACTTGATAGGTTAGGCAGATTTTCCCCCACCCATTCTCTTCCAATTTGTTTGTTTATGTGAAAGCCCTCTTAATCAAGACTTGTAGTACTTTAGAAAAATATGTTTTCAATTCATTTAAAAATCTACTTTTCAAAATCTAAAATTCCAGTCACTCAAAGGTTTGTAACTGAAAATCTGGACCAAACCACAATTTGTGCTTGAGCTATTAAAATTGTACTAAGGCTTTTTAAAGCATGCTGTATACGTATGTATATTTATATGCATACATGTATATATGTATGTGTGTATGCATGAGTGTATTGTTCATGATAACAAATACAAAGATTGTTGCCTGAATTTAAAAAGTCTATTTTGATGCTGTTGGGAGATGACTTTGGGGTCAACTTCATCCCACATTATTCAAAAGAAACTCAAATGTGTTCTGTGTGTGTGTGGGTGTATGTGTGTATGTGTATCCATGGACTTCCTGTGAGGAATATTTGCATTGCAAATTTTTGGGCAATCCACATCCATAAAGCTATGTAGGAAACAATGAATTCTAATTCATTAATATCCTATCCTCTCTAGACATCCAGTAATGTCCTCATGAGATGAACTCCAGGAATGTAACTAAATAACCAAATTTGCCTCCTTAGAACTCTAGGTAATTTGGCAAGGAAATGGAAACACTATATCAGAATTCCACTGACTTTATCTTTTTGGGACTCTTCACCAATCCTGTGTTCCCTGGCTTGATCTTCACTATCATTTTATCTATCTTTGTGGTGACTGTAATAGCCAATGTCATCATGATTCTACTTTTCCATGTGGACTCAAGGCTTCATACTCCCATGTAATTTTTACACAGTCAACTTTATCATGAACACTGTCTACATCTGCATCACAGTTCCGAAGATGTTGGCAGACCTTCTGTCCAGGAATAAGAACATTTCCTTTTCAGGCTGTGCAGTTTAGATCTTCCTTTACCTGATTTTGTTTTGGAGTGAATCCTTTTTCTTGGGTCTCATGGTCTATGATCGCTATGGAGCTGTTTGTAACCCCCTCCATCATCCTCTCTTAACGAACCATAGGGTCTGCTTGCTTATGGTAGTGGGATCTTGGATTGGTGGTTCCCTTGATGGCTTTATGCTGACCCCTGTCACTATGAATTTTCCTTATTGTGGCTCACAAAAGATCAATTACTTTTTCTGTGTGATTCTTGCTGGGCTAAAGCTGTCATGTGCAGACATATATCTATATGAGACCTTTAGGTATGCTTGTTGTGTCCTGATGCTAATTGTTCCCATCCCCTTATCTCTTTTTCTTATATCCAGATCTGGGCTACTGTCACTCAGATGAATTCTTCTGAAGGTAGACACAAAGCTTTAGCCATCTGTTCATCCCACATAATAGTAGTCAGTATTTTCTATGTAGTTGCTTTCTATTCTAGTGTCTTTCCCTGCTCCCGTCACACATCAGTAAAAGACAAAATAGTTTCAGTTTTTCACACCCTTCTTACCCCTGTGCTCAACACTGTAATATAAAGCCTAAGGAATAAAGAAATGTCAGCAGCTCTTAAAAAACATTAAGAAAATGTACTGCTTCCCAGAAAATTCAGGTAAAGGAGCGACCTAGAAAGTAATAAATGAGATTGTGAAGACCTAACTCAGCTATTATCTCTATCATCTATTCACACAATGTCAAAGATTTTCTCAATAAAACATTTAATGATTTGGAAAATATTGCATTTAATTACATCTAGATTGCCCAAGGATTTTATCACTAAAATATTATTGTCATCTTTCACTTACCTTCCATGTCTCCCTGTCTACTGGGCCCTTCCCTGCTACCTACTAATAAGCCTATATCTCACCCAGGCTCAAAAAATTCTCAATTGTTCTGTTGATCCCCACTACCTATCACCTTCTATCTTGTCTGCCTTTTAAGGTTAAATTCCCTGAGAATGCATTCTAATAGGTGTCCTCCACTTCCTCTCCCTTAATTCTCTCCTTAATTCCCTGTGACACAGCTTTTGATTTCATCATTTCACCAAAACTGCTCTCTCCAAAGTTACCAATAATTTTCTAATTGCCAAATCCAATGGGCTTCCTCAATCCTCATTCTTCTTGACCTCTCTGTAGACTTTGGCACTGTCAATCATCTTGTTTTCCTTGACACTCCGTTCTTTCTAGATTTTGGGGACATCTTTCTCTCCTGGTTCTCATCCAACATATTTGATTTCTCCTTTTCTATCTCCTTTGCTGAATCCTCACTCAGATCACACTGTCTAACCAGTGTCCCCCAGAGTTTTGTCCAGGCTTCTCTTCTCATCTCTGTTTCTTCACTTGGTGATCTCATTAGCTCCCACATATTTAATTATCTTCTGTATTTGATGATTCTTGAATCTCCTGATCCAGTCCTCAACTCTCTTCTAACCTCCAGTCTTGCATCTCCACTTCTCCTTCAGATATGCCAAACTAGACATCCAGTAAACATTTTCAATTCATGTCCAAAACTAAGCTTATTATCTTTCTCTCCTCATTTCCAAATTTCTCTGTTTCTTCTGAGGGCAGCAATGTTTACATTCTCCCTAACACCTAACATCTTTCCAAGATCTAAAGATTTCACCTTTGTAACATCTTTCAGATATGCCCCTTTCTCTGGTCTAATATTCCCACCACCCTTGTACAAAATGCCATTTGCCATAGCCTGTTGGTTGGGCTCTCTGCCACAAGTGTTTCCCCAAAGTATTGCCATGCTATAGTCCATGTTCCATTCAGCTGCCAAAGTGATTTTTCTTAAACACCAGTCTGACTATGTCATCCCCATACTCAATAAAATCCAGTGGCTCTCTGTCACCATCAAAAATCCTCTGTTTTGGTATTCAAAGCATGTATAATCTCCTAGATACTTCCAGTTTTCTCATGCCTTATATTCCCTCTCTACCATGTACTCTTTGATAGTAACATGAACCTTTCTTGCTATTCGGTGAGGAAGACACTCCATCTCTCAATTCTGGCATTTGGCAGTTGTGTGGACAATGAACTGGAAAAGGGAGACAATGGAAGGAGTCAAAGATGGAGGCTATCACCTAATCTAGATCAGAGGAGGAAAGGGTCCAAACTAGTGTCTCCACAAGTTAAAGCTGACTTAATTGAAAAAGGAGCAGAAAGTCCTATGAGAGTGGGAAAAAGAGATGAATGTAATATGTTGTCAAAGTAAAATAGGTAAGAATGGGCAGCTGAATGAATATATTTAATGGAGAGTTGATAACTCTGTGGTTTTTCAACCAGGGAGAGTAGTGGTGCCCCCAAAGGAAAATATGCACATTTGAAAGAATGATAGGTTTCTGAGTGAAGATAAAAGATTCTCTTCTTGATATATTCAAGATAGATTTATCTATGAGGTAGTTTATGATGAAAGACTGGCACTTGGGGCAAGGAGGAAATTATGACTGAAGATAAAATTCACTGCTGAAAGTCAGGGGAAAAATTAGGGCTGAAAGAAATTGAGATAAGAGGGAAAGATTTTGGAACAGCAAAATCAAGGGAAAAACTTCAGGTTACATATTTCCAGTCATTTCTCTTTCTTGCAGTACATGTACGTTCAATTTAATTCTCCTAAGAATTTAAGAGGAAGTCTTTTGTATTTCAAGTTTTGAAAATTCAAAAAGTCAGTGAGATTCTTCCTACCAACTTTTCCAAGGGACAAATCAATTTTGAATCAAAGAATTGCTGCCACTTTCTCAGTTAGGCCAATTTAAACTGATGGGGAGAATTCTCTGTTGAGACCATAGTATATTAGATAGAGTTGAGTAAAGGAGGGGCAAGTAAAAATGAGTATGAGACAGATAATTCACACTGCTTCTTCAGATGCCTGATTTGGCATATTTAGCATATATGATTTGGCTAACAATTTTTTTAGAAACTAAACCTGTGATTTCATTGGTGTTGGGAAATTTTTAATAATGAACTTCCTCCACTAAACCATATTGACAAATTTTTTAAAGACATAAAGGATTTGAGAGTTGTCTAGAAGAATGTCTCTTTCTCTCTCTCTCTCTCTCTCTCTCTCTCTCTCTCTCCTCTTTCTCTCTCTCTCTCTCTCTCTCTCTCTCTCTCTCTCTCTCTCTCTCTCTCTTTTTCTCTCTCACTCTCTCTCTCTGTCTCTCCCTCTCTGTCTCTCTTGTCTCTGTCTCCCTCTCCTTCTCTTCCCTTGAAGATAGGGGGAACCTGCCTTCACCCTTTCCAGTCTTATCAGCTTTTGAATAATATGCTGTCTAAATGACCTTGATCTTGAACTTCAGGGCTCTGACTGCCTTTTCTGCTATGTTTCTTTCCCTACATAAGTGATCAAAATAGACTTCTCAATTGCTGCCAAGAGTTCCTAGGTTCCTTGGTCCTTGATGGTTGATATTCAGAAAAAGATCCCTACAGATATTGCTGTAATGATCAGTAAGAAAAAGATCCAAACTCTTGGCCTGAACTGGTAAATGTAATTTGCCTTTAGGGATAGTTAACAAGCAAGGCAAAATTGAAAGTCTGATTCATCTGTTTCACAAATTGTCTCATATTTCTATTTTTTTAGTATCAACTTCCCAGGAAATTAAAATGTGAATTGTAAGTTATTGCTTCATGTAAATGTGCACTTGTGAGTCTTTTGTGTTGTAATCACTTCTTCTATGTGGAGAAAATACAGTTATTCTGTACCTAATATTTTCTCTTTTGGGAAGATCTTAGATATGAGCCAAATTTAAAGCATTAAGTGGTTTCCTCTGGTGCTTTGGAAGTGTGGGCATATAAAAAATCCAGGGTTTTCAAGTAAAAGAGTTTGACTCTTTCCCTTCAGAGGCAGATTTTCCTAGGACTCTGAACCTTCCTCAAGTGCAAGGGTCCAGAGCCATGGTGCCTCTTTAAAAGGGAGAGAATGAGTGGCCCAGCTCTGCTGATCCCAACAGCAGGTCTGTATTATTAAAGGTGTTCTTCATTGTCAAGAATTAGGAATATTCAGTAGTGACATTGCTGGAAGAGCATATGAAAAAATTTAATAACTTTTCTTTCATAATTACAAATTGTTTTTTAAACATTTGGATCAATTCACAATCTCTTTCAAATAATATGTTTATGCTTCTATCAGCTTTTTAACATTGAATTTTAATCTTTGCTTATTTAATGAACACCAGAATCTTAAATTCTTTCGATCTGCATTTCTCAGACTATTCACAATTTTCAATGTTTTAGATGCTTAGTAAGAGTTTGCATTTCTTCTTTTGAAATATTTTTCACATTGTTTGACTATATATGGATAAATGACAACTTAGCATATATCTTAATGCCTGGTAAAAATTCAAAGTTTAACTTTTATCAGAGATATTTTTTTAATTTGTGGAATAAAACAAGCATTACTAAAATATATTAGAGTAAAAAATGATGAATGAACATGAAATTGATCTATTACATAAAAATTACCATTCCTTTTCAATATATAACAAAAATTATCATGTAAATTTCTTCTTTTTTTCTTCAGCACTTCAAACTTAGAAGTGTCTACCATTAGACACAAATACATATATATATACATGTCTATTTATGTATGTGTTATATATATATACATATATATATATAATTGTTCCATACAATTTCTATTTATCAGTTCTTTATCTGAATGCACATGGAATCTTCTTTCTGTTTTTGTCATTAATTTAGGCATTTGTAATAGTGAAAATTACCTATTTGTTCAGTCATTTTTTTAAAAATATTAGTTACCGTATACAACATTCTCTTGTTTCTGCTCATTTCATTCTTCATTATTTTGTGCAATTCTTTCCATGTTTTTCTAATATTATTGAGCTCATCATTTTTTAATACACAGTAGTGTTCCATAAAAATCATACACCACAACTTGTTCAGCCATTACCCAACTGACAAGCATTCCCACAATTTCCCAAAAAGAGGTTTTATAAGCATTTTAGAACATGTTGGTTCTTTTGATTCTTTCCTAATCGTCTTGGGAAACAGACCTAGGTATAGCATTGCTGGGTCAGATAAGCAATTTAATAACTCTTGAAGCATAATTCCAGATTGATCTCCAAATTGGTTGGATCAGCTCATAGTTCCAGCAATAATGAATTAGTGTCCCAATTGTTCCACATCCCTTCCAACATTTATCATTTCCCTCATCAATAATTTTAGCCAATTGATAGGTATAAAATGTAATCTTTTATATTATTTTAATTTGCATTTTTCTAAATAATAGTAATTTAGAACAACTTTTCATATGACCATAAATTGCTCTGGTTTCTTCATAGGAAAACTGCTGTTCATATCCTTTTGACATTTATCAACTGGGGAATGGCTCATACTCTCTTACAAATTTGACAAGTTCTTTATATATTTGAGATATGAAAACTTTATCTGAGAAATGTTTACACTTTTTTTCAACTTTTTCTTTCCTTTTGAGTTTGGCTACATTTGTTTTATATGCACAAAACCTTTTAAATTTCATGTAATTAAAATAATCCATTTTACATCTCATTCTGCTCTTTGCTTTTGTTTATTCATAAATTGCTCCCATATCCATAGGCCAGATGGTTAATATATTCAATTTTCTTCAAATTTTCTTGCAGTATCTCTCTTTATCTCTTGGTAATTTCTCTAGTTTGACTTTATCTTAGTAAATAGTGTGAGATTTTTGTCTATACCCAATTTCTGCCAGATTACTTTCCAGTTTTCCCAACAATATTTACCAAATAATGAATTCTTATCCCAAAATCTTTTAAATCATTTTGAATGGAGAATCTCTTACTATCTCTTGCATGGTTTTACTTATGATATATAGGAGTGCTGAAAATTTGTGTGGATTTACTCTATATCCTGCTACTTTGTTAAAATGATTTTTCAAGTATGTCATCGTCTCATCTTCAAAAAGAAAAATTTTACTATCTCATTCTGTTTTCTTATTCCTTCCATTTCTTTCTTCTCTTCCTGCTATAGCTAAGATTTCTAATACAATATTGAACAATATTTGACAAAGTGGATGTCCTTGTTTCACATCTGATCTTACTGTGATGGCTTCCAGGCTATTGCATTACAAACAATGTTTGCCTGTGGTTTTAAATAAGTGCTTTTTATCAGTTTAAGGAAGAAATCCATTTATATCTATATTTTCAAGTGTTTTTAATAGAAATCAGTGTTGTAGCTTATCAAAAACTTTTTCTGCATCCATTGATACAATCACATGATTTTAAAGAAATTTCTTATTGATGTAATCAATTATGTTGATAGTTTTCCTTATAGTAACCATCCCAGAATTCCTTATATAAATCCCAGTTGGTCATAATTTTTCAAAATGCAGTTCTCTGTCAAAAGTGCCACATTACCTTTCTTTTCAATTATGCTCCATTATAGAATACATAACTTTCTATTCCCATCTAATATTTTAATGGTATTAATTTTTTTTAAATTTTTAGATAACATATTTAACTTAAGGCATAAGATAGTGCTCTAAAACCTATTTTCTGTCAAACTCTTTTCCATTTTTCCAAATATTTCTTGTCAAAGAGTCCCTTCTCCAAAATTTGTGCTTTTGCATTTATCAAATAATTCCACCAGCTGCCATACAAATGTGTTTTTATGTCATCCTTATCAAGGTTTTGGTGACATTGCTTTCTGTTCACCTGCCTGTGGAAATAGAATAATGAGTTTACAAATTACCTTGATTTGCTTGAGCACTCTTGTTATCCTGGAAAGGCCAAAATAGTATGAGAATCAAAATAACCCAGTTCAACCAGGAAATCTGAGGACAGATTTGAGTTCAGCCCTCAGTGACTCCAATTTCAAAGCTCTAGCCAAAGCATCATCTTACTGCTAGTACTGAAAGAATATACAAATGTCATTACTCAACTATAGTAGTCTTTAAAAGATTATGGAGAATGAAAGAGATGTCACAGTCCTGCCAAAGGGCAACAATCATAGTCATTTTTAAAAAGAAAGAGGAAAGAGTCTACAAGCTATAGGCCAGAGAGCTTTGATTTCTGGCAAAATTATAATATGCATTACTAAATTAAGCATTAGTGAACAGTTAAATAAAAGCACAGTGACCAAAATAAACTGACACAACCTCATCAAGAATAAGCAATATTCAAGACAGGACAATTACAAATGCTGGAAGAGATGTGGGAAAATTGGAACTCTAGTAGAGTTGCAAACTGATACAACTATTCAAAAAAGCAACTTGAAATTAAGCCCAAAGGTCAATTGCTTTGACCCAGAAGTACCATTTTGAGGTCTGTATAACAAAGAAATCATACAAAAGGACTCACATGTACAAAAGTATTTATAGCAGCTCTTTTTGTGGTGACAAAGAACAGAATATTAAGGGGATACCCATCAATTGTGTATTGACTGAGCAAGCAGTGGTATGCGAATATAATGGAATACTATTGTGCTATAAGAAATGATGAGCAGATGCACTTGAGAAAAACCTAGTAAGACTATTATGAACTGGTACTGAGTGAGGGGAGCAGAATCAGAGGAACAGTGCATATAGTTACAACCACATTGCGCAATGACTAACTTTGATAGACTTGCTCTTCTCAGCAGTGCAAAGTTCCAAGACAACTCCAAAAGACTCATGAGTCTATCTATATCTATCTACATCTAGGGAAAGAATTAGAGAGTTGGAATGTAGACTGAAGCATATTATTTACTCTTTTTTTGTTTTGTTTCTTGTTTCTCATATTTCATTCCACCGCATCTAATTCTTCTTTGCAATATCAATAATGTGGAAATATGTTTAATGTGAACATTTATGTGGAGTCTTATAATCAATCAGAGTGCATGGCATCTTGAGGAGAGGGGATCAAGGGAAGAGGAAGGTGGGGGAGAAAATTTGGGAATCTGAAGCTTGTGAAACTGAATGTAATAAAGTAAAAATAAATAAATAATTTTTTGAAACACTGCAAAAGACAAGTAGCTCTCCTTAGTCCTGGAAGGAGAGGATATGGCAGTACTTGTCTCCCTGTGTCATGGGTGCTGGAGGCTGTTGATCTACATGGTCAAAATGTTTTGTGACCCCCAGAGTAGTTTTGAAGGGTTACACTTCCGTCTTATTACCTAATAACTAACACCAAGAAAACACAGGTGCTCCATCAGCCACCACCACACCATCCATATGTGAAACCATCGATTACAGCAAATGAAGATTTGAATGCTGTGAATAAATTCACTTACCTTGGTAGTGTATTTTCCAGGGATGTACACATTGACAACGAGATTGATGTATGCATTGCCAGAGCTAGCTCAGTGTTTGGGAGGCTCTGAAGAAAAGTTTGGGAGAGAAGAGTTATTAGACTGACTACCAAACTGAAGGTTGACAGATCCATTGCACTGACCTCATTGTTATATGCTTGTGAAACATGGACAGTCTACTAGTCCACGCCAAGAAACTGAATTGCTTCTATTTGAACTATCTTAGGAAGATTCTGAGGATCACCTGGCAGGATAAGGTAGCAGACACTGAAGTCCTTGCTCAAGCTGAACTGGCAAATATTCAAATTATGCTTGAGAGACCTTAATTTCGATGGGCTGATCATGATATTCCAATGCAAAATGTACACTTGCCAAAACGACTATTTGATGGAGAACTTGCATGGGACAGGTGATCACATAGTGGCCAGAAGAAGTAATACATGGACACTCTCAAGGTCTCTCTCAAGAACTTTGGATTTGACTGTGAAACATGGGAGACACTGACACAGGACTGCTCAGCATGGTGTGCCCACATCAGAAAGGATGCTGTGCTCTTTGAGCAAAGCAGAATTGAGACAGCACAAAGTAAACTCAGGATGTGCAAATTTGGGATATTTCCCCCCAAATATTCACACAGACTATTGTGCCCAACCTGTAAGCCATAGTTGGACACATTGAAATTTCACTTTATCATGGTGATGTCATTTTCGTCCACTTCGAAGATGGACAACAACCAACCAATTGCGGCAAACAATTATTTTGTTCCCCCTGATGGCATGAACATCTGTCTGAAGAAAAATCAATTGTATGCTGAAGAATATAGCACCCAAACAGCAAGTAAACTGCATCCTCTAAAAATAAACCATGACCCATTTTTCCTTGAAACCAGGTTCCTCAAAATTGGTCCTGTTGTAGTGAAATTAGGCATAATACCCTTATGGACCAACAATGGTAAAAATAAAGGAAAAAAACATGTTTTCACAGTACAAGATTGTCATTTCCTCAAATATATTCCAAAGGAAGAATGTAGGGACATTTGAGAAATCCTTGATCATAGGAGGAAAAATGTATCATATTTCTATAAATCTGAATCACTAATGAAAATATATGTACAGAGAAGGTAGAGTGCCAACAAAGAGAAATTCCTATTTCTTGTGACTAAATAATGTTGTAATTAAAACTGATATGCTTGTCTATTGTGTTCCTTTTGGTCCTGAAAAGTGTGTGAGTGTTACAGCCAAAACTATCATCAAAGATTTTCCAAGAGTCATGAAAATGTATGGATTCAAACTCCAACCTGCCAGTCAGAATCAGATCAAAACCCACAGATCTGAAGCAATAGCAGCTAGTGATATTATGAGAGTTTGGCTTGAGAAGAAAAATTGCCTAGTAAAATGGGTAACAAACATTCAACAGAATTTGGATTAAATTGTGAATAATAAATACAAAACACATGAACGGTTGCAGGCATGGCCATAGGAATTCTTTGCCAATGATCTGGGATTCTTTCTTGCTTCCTTATAAAGACTTCGCAAGAAATTTACCATTTTCCTTCAAATTTTTCTGATGATGATACTGGGAAATAACTACCAGAAGATTTATGTGGTGAAAATGTTTATCAGCCCAGTGAACCTTTTATTTTAGGTAAACACACTGTATTGGCTGTATTCGTTTTGTGTATTTGCTGGACCAGGACAACTAAGTATCAATGTGTCTTACAGTGCTAGACCTGGAGTCAGGAAGATTCATTCATCTTCCTGAGTTCAAATCTGGCCTCAGACACTTATTAGCTATATGACCCAGGGCACTTAACCCTGAGTATATCTGTTTCCTTATTTAAAAAATGAGCTGGAGAAGGAAAGGAAATGGCAAACCTAAAAAATTCCAAGTGGCGTCAAGAAGAGTCAGACACAAGTAAAACAATTGAACAACAAAAATTCATCACACAGTGAAATGTCTCTTTTCACATGAATGATATAGAGCGACAAACAGGAAGAACTGGCTGAAGGGTCCCACATGTGCAAAAATATTTATAGCAGCTCTCTTTGTGGTGGTCAAAAACTGGAAATCAAGGGGATGCTCATCAATTGGGGAATGGCTGAATAAACTGTGGTATATGAATGTAATAGAATACTATTGTGCTATAAGAAATGAAGAACAGGAAGACTTCAGAGAGGCCTGAAAAAACTCATATAAACTGATGCTGAGTGAAAGGAGCAGAACCAGGAGAACTTTGTACACAGCAACAACCACAGTGTGCAAGGAATTTTTCTGATAGACTTAGTCCTTCACAGCAATGCAAGGACCGAAAAAATTTTCAATGGACTCTTGAGGCAAAACGCTTTCTGCATCCAGAGAAATAACTATGGAACTGGATTGCAGAATGAAGTAGACCATTTTCTCTTCTGTTGTGTTATATTTTGTCTTATGGTTTCTCCCATTCATTTTAATTCTTCTATGCAATTCTTCTATGACTAAAGTGAAAATGTATTTAATAGGAATGTGTGTGGAGAACCTTTATAAGACTGCACACTGTCTTGGGGAGAGAGTGGGAAGGTAGGGTAGAAGGGGGGGAAGGATAAAAAAATTTAAGATATATGGAAATGATGGTAGAAAACTGAAAACAATTAAAATAATGTCAAAAAAATACAGAACCCAGCAAGGATCTCTTTTTTTCACTATCATAGCAATATCACATTAGATTGTTTTTGTCAAGTACATGTATGATCTGTCTTCAACTCAATCTCATCTTTTTAATCATAGTATTAAATAGGATTGATTAATTACTGAATTGCAAGCTGGATAGAAAATTTGCACATTAAAAATCACTTTTTATAATAATAATAAAAGAATACATTATGTTGCAATAATAATTTTCTTTTTTCAGCAAATTTTTGGGGCTATTGAGAGGCAGCATGTCATAATGGATAAATAGATATCCTCAGTGTGCAGAGCCAAGATGATGGAGTTAAATTAAGGACATGGTTGAGCTCTCCTCCTAAATCCCAAGTACCTGTAAAAAATTACTCTAAACAAATTCTGTTTCGGCAGAAACCACAGAATGACACTGTGAAGGAAACTGTTAACCCAAGACTGCCTGGAAGGTCAACAGGAAGCAGCTATCATGCCCTAGCTGGGAGCAGAATACAGTACAACATAGGCCATGCTGGTATAGATGGGTCCTGAGCAGGCCTCAGGGTTACTGCATCAGTGGCAGCTATGTCCATTTTCAGACATCTCAACCCCCAAATGCAGAGAACAACTTGAAAGTTTGGTGAAAAAAAGCTGTTGGACCTGTGTGAGAGAGTAGCATGATCCAGCCCCAACCCTCTAGCCCCTGGGCAGCAGAGTTGACAGGGGAGTCAGTGGAAGCCACAGTAGCAGCATTAGCATCTCTTTCCAGAGCCTACAGATTGTGCACATATCAAGCAGTTGATAGTACACGCCCCCACTCCCACTGGAAAAATTGCCCTCTCTTGACAAAGATCTCAAAAGTCAAGTAATTGGCTGAGAAAAATAGCAAAAAACAGAAAACAACAGATTATAGAATCTTACTTTGATAACAAGGAAGATAAAAACTTACAATCAGAAAAAGATAACATTGTCAAAGCTCCAAAATTCAAAATTTTCAAGAAAATTATGAATTGGTTTCAGGACAAGGAAGAGGTCAAAAAGGATTTTGAATATCAGGTAAGAGAAGTAGAGGAAAAAAGTGGGAAAAGACATGAGAGTGAGGCAAGAAAATCATGGAAAATAAATCAACTGCTTGCTAAAGGGGAGCTAAAAAATGCTGAAGGAAATAACACTTTAGAAACTAGACTAATTCAAAAGGGAAACAAGATGGAAAAAGCCAATGAGGAGAAGAATGCCCAAAAAGCAAAATTGGTCAAATGGAAAAGGAGGTCCAAAAGCTCACCGAAGATGTCTTAAAAATTGTAATGGAGCAGGTAAAAGCTAACCACTTTATGACAAATCAAGAAATTATAAAACAAAACCAAAGGAATGTAAAAATTGAAGATAGTGTGAAATATATCTTTGGAAAAAGAACTTACCTGGAAAATGGATCAAGGAGAGATCATTTAAGAATTATTGAGCTGCCTGAAAGCCACGATTAAAAAAATAGCCTTGACATCATCTTTCAAGAAGTAATCAAGGAAAACTGCCCTGATATTCTAGAAGCAGAGGGTAAAATAAATATTGAAAGAAACCACTGATCACCTCTTGAAAGAGATCCCAAAAGGAATACTCCTCAGAATATTGTAGTCAAATTCCAGAGATCCCTGGTCAAAGAGAAAATTTTGCAAGGAGCCAGAAAGAAAAAATACAAATACTGTGAAAACATCAATAGGGTAACACAAAATCTAACTCTTTCTACATTAAGGGATTGTAGTGCTTGGAATATGATATCCCAAAAGTCAAAGGAGCTAGCATTGAAACCAATAATCATCTATGCCTCAAAACTGGGCATTATTCTTCAGGTAGAAAAATGGGCATTCAATGAAATAGAGGAATTTTAAGCATTCTTGATAAAAAAACAGAGTTGAGTAGAAAATTTGATTTTCAAATGCAAGACTCAAAGGAAGCATGAAAAGGTAAGCAAGAAAGAGAAATGATAAGCAGTTTATTAAAGTTGAACAGTTTATCTTCCTCCATAGAAAGATGATATCTGTAACTCATGAGACCTTTTTCAATATTAAGATTGTTGGTAGGAATATATGTCTGTATATGCATATATACACATACATGCATACATATATATAAACACATATACATGTAGAATGTGACTGATAAGCTGAATATGAAGGAATGATACTTAAAAATAAAATTAAGAACTGACAGAGCAATGTATTGGAAGAAGGAAAGTAGAGATGTAGACTAGGGTAAATTATCTCATGTAAAAGAGGCAAGGAAAAGCTTTTGTATCTGAGGGGAAGAAGGGAAAGTTGGGGGAGAAAGAGTAAACCTTACTCTCATTGCAAATGACTTAATGAGGAAATAGCACACACACTCAATTGGTTATGGAAATCTATCTTACCCTACAGGAAAGTAGGGGGGAAAGGAGAATAGAGGGAGAGGTAATAGAAGGGAGGGAACCTTGAAGGAGAGGGTAATCAAAAGAAAAGGCTTTTGAGGAGGGAAACAGTTAAAAGAGAGAATAGAATAAAGGGGGTTGGATAGGATGAAGGAAATTGAGTTAGTCTTCCACAATGTGACTATAATGGAAGTGTTTTGCATTACTATCCATGTGTAATCTATATCACATTGCTTGCCTTCTCAATGAAGATACATGGGGAGGGACAAAGGGAAAGAGTTTGAAAGTCAAAGTTTTAAAAATGAATGTTCAAAATTGTTTTTACATGCAACTAGAAATAAGATATACAGGCAATGGGGTACAGAAATCTAACATGCCCTACAGGAAAATAGAAAAATAAGAGAGTAAAAGAAGAGGATGGGAGTGATAGAAGAGCAGGCAACTTGGGGTAAGGAATAATCAGACAGCATGCAATTTTTGGGTGGTGGGAGGAAATGTGGGTAAATTTGGAACTCAAAATCTTGTAGAAGTGAATACTGAAAACTAAAATTTAATTAATTCAATTTAGGCTATACACATATAGTCATGTAAAACATATCTATAAGTTATATTCTGAAAGAAAACAGACCCAAAAAAATACACAAGAAAAATAAAGACACTAAAAAGGATGCTTCAACCTGTCTTTAGACACCATCAGTTCTTTCACTGGGACTGCATAGAATTTTTCATCATAAGTTATTCAGAGTTTTCTTGGATTGTTGCATAGCTTTTTTTGTTGATGTTGACTCATTTCAGTGATGATTGATCCCTTATAACCCCATTTGGAGATTTCTTGGCAAAGATAGTGGAATGGTTTGCCATTTCCTTCTCCAGACCATTTTACCAATAAGAAAATTAAGGTAAATAGAATGAAGCAACTTTCGTAGGGTCATACAGCTAGCAAGTGTCTGAGGTCACATTGGAATTTAGGTCTTCCTCAATCCAAGCCTAGCACCCTATCAGCTATGCAACCTAACTACCTTAATACAATAGTTAGCTAACCTTTTTGGATCCAAGGTAAATATTACAAATTTTCTTCAGAATTCAGTATATGGGGTGATGGGGTATTGTTTTAATTTGGGGTTTCTCTCACCAAGTTTCCCTGCACCTCCAACCCTTACTATCCATTTGTCTACTTCCTCTCACAGTTCAAAACTGAAGAGCTTGATTTTTGTAAGCTTAAGTTGTGTTTTACACAGCCTATGATAAACCAAATAAATCACAGCACTGTCAAATGTAATTTACTTTTTACCACCCTAATCTAATATTGTGCATTTGCTATTTACTATTGCTATTTGTTCTCAGGGTTGTTTTATTTAAATAAATATTAGATTGATTTCTGCCAGCGTCTGGGAGGATTCAATCTAGGCATTCAAAGTATCCATAAGGGCCTTGCCCCAGAATATTCTTTTTTTTAAGGCCCTAATTTGTTACCTAACCTGGGCATTAAGAGAGCCTGCACATGTCTGATATGGAATTTTCCTACATTTGGTTTAAGACAATCAGCAGTCCTCTGTCCATTTGACTGGTAATAGTTTAAAGCCTACCAGGACCTTCAGGGAGCCAGGGTTTCCATTTTGATAAGACTGCTCCCAAAAGAAGCTCTAATATCTGTGATATCTAAAAGAATATGATTAAAGTAAGTACAAGTTTCTGTTTAAAATAACTGTCCTAATTTGGCAAAAAATTTAAATGGATGGTTTAGATAGAGAATTAAAAAGTTTCTTCCCTTTGAGGATGATAGATGTCTCATAACCTTGGCCTGAGATCTACTAGCATGGCTGAAAAATGAACAACAGCAAAACTTATTAAACAAATCAATGCAACGTAAAGGTAAGTCAAGAGTCAAGGAAGGGATTACCTTTGCCAAACTCAGACTGTTTTTCACTCACATAACCATCACCAATTGTTAAGAGAGTTCAAAGGGAAATTTTCAGAGGCTAAAAATAAAAGCAGAGTCAAACACATAACTTGTTTATCCAAGTGATATTTATTGAAGGACATGACACACCTCACTGCATATTAGAATAACATAGAAGGTATCTGCCTCTAATGGCTCTCCTAGTCTTCAATGTGTACTCATTTCTCTTACGATACACAATTGCAGAATCCAGGCAACCAAGATCTGGGAGAATTCTCTTTGTAGCAATGCATCTTCGGTGTGGTGTGTTGTGAAGGGAATTTCTCTCCTTTACAAGAAGGTTATGTTTCTGACAGCAAATACTCTCCTTCACTTTAGAGCTGAAAATTTGGGACACACTATAACTGACTTCATTAATAAATTGATAACTGGTCTTTTGAGAAACTCAGCAATGACATATATTCAACAGTGCACTTACAGGGTGAGTGACTGTTGGACACACAAAAAACTTAAACTAGGTATCCTATTTCATCCTACACAAACTTCCCATTTCAAATATCTTTAGGATGATGATGAAATAAATTACTATTATCTTACATTGAAAGAGGGCACAAAGTCTATATGGTAAGAGTTCTAGCAAGTTATTTAATTTATTTACTGGTTTAACAAACCATGAGGTTACAACTCATGAGTTAATAATCAGTATTAGTGAACAAAGGAAGTGATTCATTCCACATGCAAGTAGAAAGAGTTAAAGCACACTACACTTAAAACAAATAATTTACTAAGAAAAAAATGGAAAAACAAAAGCTAACCTAGGGTGAGGACTTTGTAAGCCCTGGCAAGCAGCAGCAGGCAGCAAGTGGCATAGGGGTAAACCAGCACCATATCCACAGGTAATACTGTACCTTCAGAGTTCAGAGAGAGTCTTGAAGATTGTACAGACTGCAATGAGTTGAGTAAAATCAATTTTTGATAAATTCATGCTGGTCCCATTCACCTTCTAGGTATTTAATAACTGTATCTTCAATACAACATTGAATCAAAAAGCAAACTAAGTCTCAGTAACTTTCAGTCATTTGTTCATGGTAACCTAGTTAACAAGTTCTAAGTAGAGAAGTTAAATCCTTTTATTTTGATGTAAATTTCAAGGATTGTTATAGTAAACCAGGAAAATATTAACCCCAAAATATTCAAAAGCTCTCAAGGAGAGGAAATTAATTAGGGAGGACAGGGAAGGGAGGCAGGTACCCGCCTACCACAAAGGAACATGAATAAAAGAAGCCTATATATAATAAATAAAGTTGAGAGATTTTAAGTATTCTACTTCTGAAAATTAGCTACAATCAGCTTTGAACATAACATTTTCGTCAAAGCAGCTATGACATCTTTATTCCTCACACTATAGATGAGAGGGTTTACAACAGGTGTTAGGATGTTGTAAAAGACAGACACCATCATATCCTTCTCAGCAGTATGGTAAGAAGGAGGGAGCATGTAGTTATAGACAGCAGCTCCATAAAAGAGTATAACAACAGTTATATGGGAGGAACATGTCACAAATGCTTTCCTATGACCCGTTGCCGAATTCATCCTGTAGACGGTGTGGAAAATAAGGGAGTAAGAACTTAAAATAACT
Organism: Bettongia penicillata ogilbyi; assembly: GCA_023548195.1. NCBI lineage: Eukaryota > Metazoa > Chordata > Mammalia > Diprotodontia > Potoroidae > Bettongia > Bettongia penicillata. The sequence goes on from JAJHZJ010000134.1 coordinate 576,190, forward strand.
AGGAGAGGGATGAGGAGCATAAGGACACAGCACAGGTACATAACAATCTCATAGAGTGATGTGTCTGAGCAGGAGAGTTTCAATAAGGCCAGGACATCACAGAAGACGTGCTGGATCTGTCGGGACTTACAAAACGGGAAATTCATGGTGATAAGGGTGAGAATAAAACCATCAATGGAGCCCAAGAACCAGCAGACAATTGCATGGAGCAAGCAAACTCTGTGGTTCATGAGGATGGGGTAGCGGAGAGGGTGACAAATGGCCATATACCTGTCATAGGACATGGCTGCCAAAAGGAAGAACTCTGCTCCCACAAGTGTTTGATAGAGGAACATCTGGAGTCCACAGCTCGGAGCTGAGATATTATGAATCCCAGTCACCTGATCCAGCAGCATCTTGGGCACAGTAACAGAGATATACATCATGTCCATGAGGGAAAGCTGACTGATGAAGAAGTACATGGGAGTGTGGAGGTGGGGATCACTGTGAATCAAAAGAACTAAAGTGGCATTGCCAGTCAGCGCTATTATGAAAATAAAGAATATTAGTGAGTAGAAGAAAGGAGAATATTTGCTTTGGCTAAAGAGCCCCAGCAGGAGGAAATCAGTTCCAAAAGTCTGATTCTCCAACCTCATTCTTTGTTTTATGTCATCTCACCTAGGGAAGATTAAAAAGAATCAAATCAACAAAGAATTTCATATTCCGTCCTTTATACAGACAAGATTGATCATCTATTAGTGAAGGAAAGAGATATTATCTATTGATCTTACAGAAACAGAGATACATTTTTGCTCATGGGAGAGATTCTCATCAATCTATGATAAAGATGATCTAACTTGAAGGTAAATTTAGATCTATTTGGATAGAAAATTATCTTCAGTAAATTTTTAAATCCTGGCATTCTGCCAGATTATTCTTATATAACACTATGTAACACTACTTGTATTGAAGATGAGCTCTGTAGCTTGAGATAAACATCATAGAAAACATGATAGAAACAACCAATATCCTTTTCTTTTGGTCACATGAGGATCTGAAATCCATTATGCCTAAAATGGAGCTCATTAGTCTTCCCTTTTCACAATTTCCCTATTAATGACAAAGATAATGCCATACTCTCAGTCACTCAGTCTCAAAACCTCGGTGTTGTCCTGAACTTTTCATTCACTGTTCTCCATAATTTATACCATAAAGTCAAATCTTGTAATTTCTACTTTCATAACATCTTGCTTATAGGATCCATTCTCTCCATCACGCAACATCCTTGTTGAAGTTATTATCATTTCCATTTCCAAACGTTTACGAGAACTACTGCAATAGACTTGAATTGGTCCTTCTACCGTAATCCATTCCCTCATCTAATTTATATTCCACTCAGCTGATACAGTGATTTTCCTAATGCTTAGGTCTGACCAAGTAACCCCCTACTCTGTAAACTCTAGTACCTATTTCTTCCATGACAAAATAAACACAAAAAAATCCTCTTTTTAGTAATTAAAGCTATTCATAATGTTACAAATTTCTACACTTTAATGCCTTTGATTCAGCCAAATTATCCTAGACGCTGTTCTTTACACCCAATCGTCCACCTCACTTCTCCATGTCTTTATGTTAAATCCTCCATGCCTGGAATAGTCTCTTTCCTAACTTTCAACCTCTTAGTTTCTCTGGCTTCCTTCTAACCTCAGCTTTCCCCAGGTCCCCCCAGTTGTTACTGCCTTCCCTTCTGAGAGTTTACTACTCTTTTGTACTACCACATCTACTGCTGTATATGCCTATGTATTTGAATATTTATCTCCTACATTACAATATGAGCTTCTTGAGGACAAGAACTGTTTTTACATTTCTTTGTATCCCCAGCTTAGCTCAATGAGTGACACATAGTAAATAAATAATAAATGCTTGGTAATTGACCAATTGAAATTTGTTAAAAATCAGTCCCTCTGTGGGCAGTAGTATACTAGGGAGAGAGTTTTTATAAAGATCTATTCATGTTGACAACAATTTTTTTCCATATCTGTGAAGTCAAAATCAAGACTTGAGGGTGGGGTATATCAAATCCATAATCCTAGGAGAAGATCTTCAGAAAAAGTAAATAAGCATTTATTAAGTGCTTACTATGTGTCAGACATTATGCTAACAATTTTATAAAATGATATGAGATTCAAATATTTTGTTTGATCATCACAACAACCTTAGAATGTAAGTGTTACTATTATCCCTACTTTATAACTGAGGAAACTGAGGCAGACAGTGCTTAGGGGACTTGCCCAGGGACACATATCTAGAACTGAGGTTGCATTTGAACCTTTGTCTTCCTGACTCTGAGTCAAGAACTCTATTACTTCTCCACCTAGGATATAGATAGTTCTAGTTCTCGCAACAGAATTCATCGAATTTTATTTCACTCTCTAAGTATTTTTAGCTTTTTCTATGAATGTGCCAGGAATGTACCCTTTCCTATAGGACAAAGAACTTAGTTCCAGAAGGGACTTAAATTATAAAATGATCCAAAAGAATATTATTACTTCATCAATAGTACATGAGCAAAAAAACAAAGCTATAATTCAAACATTGATTCTCTGATTCATTATTTCCTGCCCCCCGCCCTCCGCTGCACCATGCTTCCTGTCTATAAAAATCATTTGGTTCCTCTGAACTCTAGCTACAGTTTAAAATATTCTATTCATCTTTCCCTCATCCCATGAATTGAAAGGGATCTTTTCCTTTCCAGGGTTCTGGTACTTCTTTGGATATGATATCTTTCTCATATTTTTCTGTGTACTGTAGTTACTTCTGTTCCATCTTCTTTATTTGAATTTAAGTTTCTTAGATATATTTCCTCATTCTGAATATCAGTATGTAGGGAAGGGCTGTGCATAACAGATACGTTTTAATTGAATAGAATTGGATTCAACCAGATTACTTAAAACCATTTTTGTCTCACATTAATCTACACTATAACTTTCAAGGTTCTCCCAGGAAAAAGTGAACATAGCTCCCTGCTTGTTTTGGCTAACCCTCTGAGAATTGTGAAATAGAATAAATAGTGCAGAAAAAATGGGTTTGGTTTCAAATGATCTCTACTGGCAATTAGGGGGTACAGGAGATAGACCACTGGCCCTGAAGTAACAAAGACCTCAATTCAAATCTGGTCTCACTGACTAACCTATACTGACTATCTCACCGTCTACTCACTGACTACTCACTTGACCATGGGCAAGTCACTTAACCCTTATTGCCTCCCAAAAATAAATAAACAAATCAAATTAACTCTCTACATTCCCTTAATTTCAGTCAGGCAATATGTATGATGAAATAATGTATTTCACAGAAATTTCTAGTTTGATATTTCAGAATATAATCCTATAGGCATAAAAGCGATGCTTTAATTCAGGCCGATGAATATATAAATTATGAAACACTTTCAACATAGAAGGACTTGTGTCCACAAAAACATTTGTATATTCACAGAAATTCATATATCTTTGAAGGAATGAATCTATTAAAGATATATTCACTTATATTTTTACCCAGGAGTCTGTATACTTCTCATCTGGTCTTTACTGCATCTATGAATTTCTTCATCTGTAAAAATGGAACTTGACTTATAGCAACTTTCAGAATCCTTTTATTGCTAGCATTCTACAATTCTATATCTCTTCTATCAAACTTCCTCAGAACTTGGAAAAATATTGCCTATCATGGGTTATTTCTTAATATCTTTTCCCCCACCTTGGATGAGCATTTATTTTCCCCTTTGCCTACTCAAATCCTAACCTACATATTTTTATTTAAAAGAGCTCCTGGGATTTGGTCATTTCTACATTCAAATGCACTAGACAATTAAGCTTTGTGCTGCTTACCTCCAATCTCATCAGTGGAAATAAACAACTAGAGGTTGATTTTGTGTAATGAAAACTGGAGATGTTCACAACTATTCCCAAAGGTCAATGCAGCGATATTCTTGTCCACTCCGAATGCAGAGAAAACTTGTAACAAACTATCTTAAAAATGACCAAAGTGGTTTGTGGAAACTAAGAATACATATGGAAAGTGTGCAGTGTTCCTTACTAATATGAAAACTAGGATTACACAAAATCTAAGTAATTTTTAAGAGAAATTAAGACTAGCACCAGATGTATCAAAAAGATAATAGCTGGACATGTTCTACGTCTTGTTGGAGCAAAATATGAGAGATTTGTGTAAAAGCCTAGTGCCAGAGCGGCTGTTGAGAAGCAACATGTATTGTTGAAGTTATTAGATGAACCTCTCCCATCTCAGATCCCTCTGTCTTTAGATAAAAATTACTGTAAGGTAGTGCTTCAAGAAGTTGGCCCTGTGTGAAGGGGAGGAAAGAAAAGATGTGAGTGATGTCAATCCAAAGAGTGAGGTCAGAATCTTTCATCATCCTCTCTTTCACATTAATTACAGAAGAATTCTGGAACAGAGATTGAATTAAAAGAACATTGTCTTGGGAACAAGAGATTTGGAAAGGGAAAGGGGGTCATATCTCTGAGTCTACCTCTCTGTGTGATCTGGATAACGGTATGTGTTTTCTTGGAACCTTGGTCTCTTTATCTAGAAGATGAAAGACTGAACTAGATGTCCCTTGCTACTCTAAAACTTTATGTTTTCTGTATCTACTAGCAAATTTCTGAGACTTTGAAAGTAATGGGTTGGAAGCAATACAAGTAATAAAGTTACTTTCCTTAAAAATATTTTTATTGATTCGTTTTCCTTTGGAGAAAACAAATTTTTCAGCAACAAACTCTAAATTAACAAATCATTTGACAAAGTATTTTCCCTAAGAACAAAACATTTCCATCTCTACATGTTACTTGCAAAATGTTAGTAAGGGTACAATCACTTCTTCTGAAGGCACATAATTCTGTGCATAGCTCTAACTTTTAGGAAACTTGTTATTTTAGTCAAATTTAAATTTACTTCTTTGAAATTTCACCTAGATCTAAATTACATAATTCCAATTCCTTTTCAATGTGATAGTACTTTAATACTTGAAGATAGTTCGAATGTGCTTCTTCCAACCCCACCTCCCTTCTCTTCTCAAGACTAAATATTCCCAGTTCTTCAACCAGTATTGAAATGACATAAACTTAAAGCTATTTAGCATTCTGTTTATCTCCTCTGGTTGCTCTCCAACTTACTTCAAAGTGGTACTCAAAACCAAAGACAGTTTTACAGGTGAGTTCTTACCGGAGCAGACTAAAAGAGAAATTTAACTTCCTTTTTCAGTCATTTTTTATCTCTTCTGTAACCTAAATGGAATTAACCTTTGGGCTTGTCATGTCACTTGTTTAACTTATGTAAAACATGCAAAACACTCAGATCTTTTACAAACCACTGGCTAGTCATGCATGCCTATTTTGTACTCAAAAATTTATTTTTGCACAGATGTAAAACTGTGCATTTTATCCTTATTGAATTTGAATTTTCTTTGTATTTGGCTGAGAATGTTCCCCTCTCAGTACATTTTTTTTAATTTTAGTGTCATTCATTTTGCGAGATTTCCTTTCCAGATTTCTATCTGCAAATTTCATAAGCCTGTCATCTATTTCAAATCATTGAGTTAAAGTATGTTTTAGAGCATAGATTCCCATGACTTTACATTGGAAAATTATGAACAAGATGTAATTGAATTACTAATGATTATTTTTTTGATCCAGTCATTTGATCAATTAAGAACCCACCTCTTTGTACTATAATTTATCTCATTTTTCTTCACATTTTCCAGACAAATGAAAATGTAGCAAACTCTATTTGGAAGGTTTCCAGTATTTGTACATTGTAAATAATTCTAGCCTTTCATCCTTAATCATCTCCCCTGTGTGTTAAATGGAAATACCTTTTGTGTGGGCTTTGGAACAAATCATCGATAAAGTCCCTAGCACATCTATTAAAAATTCTTTGATTCTCTTACATTTTAATCATATTGTTTTTATAATCATGTTTAATTATGGTTCTATGCTTTGTTAGATAATTCATGTAAAAGTTTATTGTCCTATATGTAAGTTCTTTTCTATGAAATAATCAGATTCATTCTATAACATCTTTAAATTGATCCTACTTACAGTTAATTTATTTTGTCCTGTAATTGCCCACATCATGGTTCTTTGTCTCACAGCTTACTTCAGTAATTCAGGTGGTTTATAATAAGTCAAGTTTAGAAATCCAGTTCTCCTGCAAATTGCTGTTCTATTTTTGTCTCAAGGAAATCTGTCATCCTTGAGAGATGTGGGTTGTTAGCAAGGAGTCTGGACCAGTATGGACACACCGCTGGGTGATTCTTCAAGAATATCTGGTTTGTTATCCAAAGAAACTGCCCCACTATCTCTAACCTTGCAGGTGGTCTCAAACAAGGGAATATTTCATAATCACAGTAGGGAAGGAAGCAGCTCTAATTACCAATATTTAAGGAATCATGTATTCCCCAGTGCCTCAGCATGATGTTGCACTTGTTTTACCCATCATAATTCATTCCCCAGCTACACTGTCCTATTCTTTGTTCTGTACTCAACCAAACTGCAAAAGAGAGACCCCTCCCTCATTTCAGGATCTTTGCTTGGGAAGCTGAAAACTTATTTATTGCTAAATTCATACTTTAGTAATAAATTGATCACTCTTGGAACTGTGTACCTTAGTTGTAACATTAGTTGCAACATCTACTTCTACTGATAAAATCAATAATAATTGTGATTGTTTTACATATATTTAATTCTAATTCCTAATATTATTCTTATGTGCCTTCAATTAATTCAATGAGGCCTTAATATTTAACCTTTTTTTTGCTTTGTTTTGTTTTATTTTTGCTGCAGTCTTTTCCTAGGACTATGTTTTAAAATGTTCATCAGTGTTCATTAGTGATATTTTGCCCTTTTCCTTTAATGCCTTTTCCTCTTTTTTCCCTGTTGGAAAAGAAATATTTCTGAACCTAAATGTGTATATGTACATTCTTTCCTCCTTTGATGAGTTCAAATGGGACAACCACAACCTCCAACTTTCCCCTTCTTGCTGTGTGGAGTTGTACTTATGCACTCCATTTATTTGAGATAATTTTCCCTATTGTTCCTCTCCTGCTCACCTGGCTTACTAGTGTCTTTCTGTTCCCCATCCTTTTCATTCTTCTTTTGAGATTGCCAAAATATAGTAGATTCCCTCTGTCTAATTAAGCTTCCTCTACGACCCCTGATGATGATAGAGTTCTGTGAGTCTATAAGATACAACAATTCAATTTAATATAACAATGAAAATAGTTTAGTCTCTTTTAGTCCCTTTACATTACTTGATCATATGTACATTTTTATGCTTCTCTTAACTTTTGTGTTTGTATAGGCTTGGAGTATGTATTAAATGAGAAAATATTGGTAAAGCGTTTAGCAGAATGCCTGGCTCAGAGTGAATATCTGTCCCCTCTCCCCTTTCTAAGGTTTTTCTTTAACATGATGAATCAAAATGTCCAATGCTTTTATAATTGACTAGACCAGCAAAGACTTTCACAAAATCCTCTTGGTCACACAGTTTTTGATAGCCACTGACTAGCTCTGTAAATTTAGGCCTATTAATTTACCTAGGGATCACTTTAGGATTTATCTTCTAAGTTACAGTAGGTTTACAAATAGCTTTGGGGGAGGAGTTTGCTAGACTTTCAAAATAAAAACTATTTAATATGTGACTATTACATTTTGAATTTTCTAATTTTTATTTATGTTCCTGGTACAAGACCAAAATGTTCATAGTGAATAATTTTTAATGGATTGCTCTGCCTTCTGCAAATATTTTAGTCAATGTTGTAACAAAAATAAACATTACTTAAAATATTCAATAGTTTTCTTTCTCTACTTTGTTTCTCAGGTTGGTATATTAAGATAATATGTGTCAAGAAGTATGTAATTACTTTATATTTCCACTTTAATAAATGGTTTATGTAGCATGAAAATTAACTGTTCTCTGAAAGCTTCATCGAATTAACTTGTAAATCAATTCACTCCACCTACACCTGAGCTTTCTCTGTATGCAAGCATGTGTGCATCTGTGTGCATGTGTTTGATTTGAGAGTATCAGAATTTTTCTTTCTGAGACTGAGGTTTTTTTTTATTTTCTTTTTAAAAACGTATTTATTGGAGGAGGAGCCAAGATGGTGGAGTAGAAAGGTTCACATATGCTAGTTCTGAACACACAGCCCATAAATTACCTGTAAAAAGAACTCCCAACAAATTCTGGAGCAGTGGAAGCCACGCAGCAATAGAGTGGAGGAGATTTTTGTTCCAGAGAGCCCTGAAAAACCATCACCAAATGTTCATCGCACACCGGACCTGGAACAGAGCCTGGCCCTGCCTTGGGTGGAATCTCCCGTGGCCACGAAGGTCCCTCAACCCACAGGCGCTGCAGGTCAGTGAGAGAAACTTCTGGGCTGGCCGAGAGGGGAGTGGGGTGTCTCCATAACTCGGGCCCCCTTGGGAGGAAGTGGTGGGGGAAGCAGCAGCCAGGCTCCCGCAGGAAGCAGGAGCTGGATCCATTACTGAAGGTCTCTGCATAAAATCCCTGAGGGAACTGAGCCTGGGAGGCAGCCCTGCCCCCACCTGAGAACCAGAAATTAATCCCACTGAATAGCAGCCCTGCACCCCCCTGCCCCTGCTGAAAGCCCTGAGGCTGGGAAGCAGCATCTGAATCTCAGACCACAAGCATTAGTGAGGCGGGGGTGGAGAGGAATCTCAGAAGTCAAGTAACTGACTTGGAAAATGCCAAGAAAAGGGAAAAAAAAATAAGATCATAGAAGGTTACTTTCTTGGTGAACAGATGTTTCCTCCTTTCCTTTCTGATGAGGAAGAACAATGTTTACCATCAGGGAAAGACATAAAAGTCAAGGCCTCTGACTTGATCTCAAACATCTGAAATATATACCCCATGGGCTCAGGCCACGGAAGAGCTCAAAAAGGATTTTGGAAATCGAGTTAGACAGGTGGAGGAAAAACTGGGAAGAGAAATGAGAGAGATGCAAGAAAAGCATGAAAAGCAGGTCAATACCTTGTTAAAGGAGACCCCAAAAAATGCTGAGGAAAATAACACCTTGAAAAATGGGCTCACTCAATTGGCAAAAGAGGTTCAAAAAGCTAATGAGGAGAAGAATGCTTTCAAAAGCAGAATTAGTCAAGTGGAAAAAGAGGTTCAAAAGCTCACTGAAGAAAATGGTTCTCTCAAAATTAGAATGGAACAGATGGAGGCTAATGACTTTCTGAGAAACCAAGAAATCATAAAACAAAACCAAAAGAATGAAAAAGTGGAAGAGAATGTGAAATATCTCATTGGAAAAACAACTGACCTGGAAAATAGATCCAGGAGAGACAATTTAAAAATTATGGGACTACCTGAAAGCCATGATCAAAAAAAGAGCCTAGACTTCATCTTTCATGAAATTATCAAGGAAAACTGCCCTGAGATTCTAAAACCAGAGGGCAAAATAAGTATTGAAGGAATCCATCGATCACTGCCTTAAAGAGATCCAAAAAGAGAAACTCCTAGGAACATTGTGGCCAAATTCCAGAATTCCCAAGTCAAGGAGAAAATATTGCAAGCAGCTAGAAAGAAACAATTCCAGTATTGTGGAAATACAATCAGGATAACACAAGATCTAGCAACTTCTACATTAAGGGATCAAAGGGCGTGGAATAGGATATTCCAGAAGGCAAAGGAACTAGGACTCAAACCAAGAATCACCTACACAGCAAAACTGAGTATAATACTTCAGGGGAAAAAATGGTCTTTCAATGAAATAGAGGACTTTCAAGCATTCTTGATGAAAAGACCAGAGCTGAAAGGAAAATTTGACTTTCAAACACAAGAATGAGAAGAAGCATGAAAAAGTAAACAGCAAAGATAAGTCAGAAGGGACTTACCAAAGTTGGACTGTTTACATTCCTGCATGGAAAGACAATATTTGTAACTCTTGAAACTTTTCAGTATCTGGGTAGTTGATGGGATTACACACACACACACACACACACACATACACACACACACACACATGCACACACACACATACATGCACACACACACAGAGACAGAGAGCACAGAGTGAATTGAATAGGATGGGATCATATCTTATAAAAATGAAGGTAAACAGTGAGAGAGAAATATATTGGGAGGAGAGAGGATGAAATGGAATGAGGCAAATTATCTCCCATAGAAGAGGCAAGCAGTAGACTTTTTAGTGGAGGGAAAAAGAAGAGAGCTGAGAGAAAAACATGAAGTTTACTCTCATCACATTTGACTAAAGGAAGGAATAAAATGCACACTCATTTTGGTATGAAAAACTATCTTACAATACAGGAAAGTGGGGGAGAAGGGGATAAGCAGGGTGGGGGGATGATAGAAGGGAGGGCAATGGGAGGAGGGAGCAATTTGAAGTCAACATTCAGGGAGGGACAGGATCAAAAGAGAGAATTGGAACAATGGGGGGCGGGATAGGATGGAGGGAAATATAGTTAGTCTTACACAACATGACTATTATCGAAGTTATTTGCAAAACTACACAGATAGGGCCTATATTGAATTGCCTGCCTTCCCAAAGGGAATGGGTGGGGAGGGAGGGATGGGGAGAATTTGGAACTCAAAGTTTTAGGAACAACTGTTGAGTATTGTTCTTGCTACTAGGAAATAAGAAATACAGGTAATGGAGAACAGAAAGCTATCTGGCACTACAAGACAAAAGAGAAGATGAGGTCAAGGGAAGGGAGGGATGATAGAAGAGAGGGCAGATTGGCACTAGGGGAAATTAGATTGCTCGGTGTATTGGGGTGGGTGGGAGGGCACAAATGGGAAGAAAATTTGAAATCCAAAATTTTGTGAAAATGAACGTAAAAATTTTAATAAAGAAAAAAATATTAAAATAATGTGTTTATTTTTACCTTTAAACCCTCACTTTTACAAGATTTTTGCTTTCTAATTTTTTTTCTCTCTCTCCATCTCCCTCTCCCCAAGATAACATGCAATCTGATATAGGCTTTACATTTACAATCTTATTAAATATATTTCTACACTAGTCATGTTGTGAAAGAAGAATCAGAACAGGAGAGAAAGCCATGAGAAAGAAAATAAAGAAAGAAAATAGAATGCTTCAGTCTCCATTCAGATGCCATAGTTCTTTCTCTGGATGTAGATATCAATGCGGTACTTTCAATGCTGTTCCAGTTGTCTGCCTCCTTTTGAGCCATAATTTGTTCCCTTGATATTCTGGACCTTTTGTTCTTTCAGATGAATTTTGGTATTATTTTTTCCAGCCCTAGAAAATAATTTCCTGATAGTTTGATTGGAATGGCACTAAACAAGTAAATTTATTTAGGTAGAATTGTCATTTTTATTATATTGCCTAGGCCTACCTTTCTATCTCTTACTGCTGGCTTTGTTTATAATATACAGAAATGCAAATGATTTGTGTGAGTTAATTTTGTAACCTGCAACTTTGCCAAAGTTGTTTATTATTTCAAGAAGATTTTATTTGAATTTCTGTGATTCTCTAAGTATATCATCTGTATCACATCATCTACAAAGAGTGATAACTTAGTTTCTTCTTTGCATATTCTAATTCCTTCAATTTCTTTTTCTTCTTTTATTGCTACAGCTACCATTATACTGGTCATCCTTGTTTCACCCCTGATCTTATTGGAAATGCAGCTAGCTTATCTCCATTGCATATAATGCTTACTGAAGGTTTTAGGTAGATACTGCTTATTATTTCATGGAAATTTCCATTTATTCTTATGCCCTCCAGGGTTTTTAATAGGAGTAGGTGTTGTATTTTGTCAAAAAGCTGTTTCTGCATCTATTGAGATAATCATATGGTTTCTGATAGGTTTCTTGTTGATATGATAAGTAATGCTAATAGCTTTCCTAATATTGAACCAGCCCTGCATTCCTGGTATAAATCCTATCTAATCACAATGTATTATTCTTTTCATAAGTTGCTATATTCTTTTTGCTAAAATCTCATTTAAAATTTTTGCATCTATATTCACTAGAAAAAATGGTCTATAATTTTCTTTCTCTATTTTGCCTCTTCCTGGTTTAGGTATCAAAACCACATTTGGATCATAGAAAGAATTTGGGAGGACTCCTTCTTCCTCAGTTTTCACAAGCAGTCTATCTAGTATTGGAATCAACTGTTCTTTAAATGTTTGATACAATTCACTTGTAAATCCATCCAGCCCTAGAGATTTTTTCCTAGGGAGATCATTGATGGCTTATTCACTTTCTTTTTCTGAGATGGGGTTATTTAGGTATTCAACTTCCTCTTCTGTTAATCTGGGCAATACATTTAAAAAAAATAATCCATCTCATTTACATTGTCTAATTTATGGGCGTAAAGTTGGGCAAAGTGATTTCCAATTACTGTTTTAATTTCCTCCTCATTGGAGGTAAGTTCACCCCTTTCATTTTGATATTGGTAATCTGGTTTTCTTCTTTATTTTTTTAATCAAATTGACCAAAGGTTTATCAATTTTATCGATTTTTCATAAAAGCAACTCAGTTTTATTTACTACTTCAATAGTTTCTTAATTTCAATTTTATTAATCTCTCCTTTGGTTTTCAGTATTTCTAATTTGGTATTTTCTTGGGGATTTCCATTTTGTTCTTGTTCTAGCTTTTTCAGATGCATGCCCAATTCATTGATCTCCTCTTTCTCTATATTATTCATATAGGCATTCAAAGATATAAAGCTTTCCCTAAGAACTGCTTTTTCAGTATTTCATAAGATTTGGTAGGCTGTCTGACTTTTGTCATTCTCTTAAATGAAGTTGTTGATTGTTTCTGTGATGGGTTGTTTAACCCACTCATTCTTTAGAATCAGATTATTTAGTTACCAATTAATTTTTTATCTATCTTTCCATGGCCTTATATTACATATAATTTTTATTGCATTATGATCTGAGAAGGATGTATTGACTATCTCTGCCTTTCTGCACTGGATTGTGAGGTTTTTATGTCCCAGTAGATGGTCAATTTTTGTATATGTACCATGTACCACTGAGAAAAAGGTATATTGTTCTCTATCCCCACAAAATCTTCTCAAGAGATCTATCATATCTAACTTATGCAGAGTTTTATTCACCACCTTACCTTCTTTCATGTTTATTTTAAAGTTAGATTTATCAAGTTCAGAGAGAGGGAGGCTGAGGTCCCCCATTAGTATAATTTTGCTATCTATTTCTTCCTGTAACTCCTTTAACTTCTCCTCTAATAATTTGGATGCTATACCACTTGAAGCATATTGGTTTAATAATGATATTACTTCATTATTTATTATGCCTTTTAGCAGGATATGGTTTCCTTCCTTATCTCTTTTGATTAGATCTATTTCTACTTTTGCTTTGTCTGAGATTAGGACTGCAACTCCTGCTTTTTTTTTACATCAGCTGAAGTGCAATATATTCTCCTCCAATCTGTTATCTTTACCCTGTGTGTATCTCCCCATTTCAGATATGATTCTTGTAAGCAATATATTGTTGGATTATGGTTTTTAATCCATTCTGCTATCTGTTTCTGTTTATGGGAGAGTTCATCCCATTCACATTCACAGTTATGATTGCTATCTGTGTCTTTCCCACCATTTATTCTTCTCCCTTCCCTTCCACAATAGAGTTTTCATTTTTGACCACCACCTACCACAGTCTTCCCTTCCTTCTTTCAGTGACCTCCCTTTTACTCCCCTTTAACCTGATTACTTCTTTCCTCCCTTTTGGTCTCCTCTCCCTTTTCTTTCCCTCCTCCTTTCCTACTACCTACAGAGCTAGTTAGATTTATATACTTAAGTTTGTTGTTCTCTCCTTGAACCAAATCAGATAAGAGTGCCTCTCAGACAATACTCATCTCCCTCCCCTCTTTCCCTCTGCTGTAATATAAGTTTGTGCTTCTTCTTGTGATGTAATTTACCATTTTCTGCTTCCTTCTTTTCACATCTCCTGTTACAATCCCTTTGCATCCTTAAATCCCATTTTTATCATCACACCTTTTACTTTATTCCTGCTGCCTCTAACTATGGATATACCTTTTATATTTCATAATAGATATACAGTTCTCAAGATTAAGAAGTATCATCTTACCATATAATGAGGCAAACAGTTTGCCCATATTGAGTAACAAGTTTTTCTTTTCCCCTCTTTACCTTTTTATGTCTCTCATGAGACCTGTGTTTGAAGACTGAATTTTCTTTTGAGTAGTGGCCTTTTTGTCAGGGAGTGCTGGAAATCCCTTATTTCAGTGAATGTCCTTCTCCTTGCCTGAAATGTTATGCTGAACTTTACTGGGTAATTGATATTTGATTGCAGTCCCAGATCCTTTACCTTACAGAATATTCCTTCACTCTTTTAGTTTAGAAGCTGTAAGGTCCTGTGTGATCCTGACTGTAACTCCATGATATCTGAATGGTTTCTTTGTGGCTGCCTGTAGTATTTAATCCTTCACTTGACCATTCTGGAATTTGGTAACAATATTCCTTAGTGTTTTCAGTTTGAGATCCATTTCTGGAGATGAATGGTGGATTCTTTCTATGACTATTTTCACCTCTGCACTTCTGGGCAGTTTTCCTTGATGATTTCTTGGAAGATGTTGTCCAGACTCTTTTTCTTAATTGTGACTTTCTGGTAATTCTTAAATTTTCTCTCCTGGATCTATTTTCCAGGTGAGTTGATTTTCCAATTCAATATTTTATATTTTCCTCCATCTTTTCATTCTTTAGATATTGTTTGACTGATTCTTGATGTCTCATAGAGTCATTAGCTTCTACTTGCCCAATTCCAATTTTTATCAAATTGTTTTCTTCACTGAACTTTTGCATCTCCTTTTCCATCTGTCCAATTATTCCTTTTAAGAAATTATTTTTTCCAGTTAGGTTTTGTGCTTCCTTTTCCATTTGTTCAACTTTCCTTCTTAAAGAGCTGTTCTCTTCAGTGAATTCTTTTTTCATACTTTTAAAATTATTGACCAGTTTTTCTTCTATTGCCTTCTTCAGTTCTTCCAAGAGTGCTCTTTGTGCATGCAAGGTGTTTATAGTCCCTTCTGAAGCTTCAAATGGGAATAGTGTCTCAATACTTACCTCTTTGGGTTTTGTGTTTTGGTTCTTGTGCCCATAGAAAGATTCTATGGTCTTTTTCTTCCTGCTTTGCTTTTTACTCATGATGATGTTGCTTTGGGTAGTATGGCCTCTGGTTCTTTACCTTAGAAATTAAAGAACCTGGTGCTGAGCTGACTGGTGTGAGAAAGCAGAGGCCAGCTGATTCTTTTATTTGCGTTTCCCTGGATTAGCCCTGGAGTTAGCTTGTTATTTGATATTATGGTATTTCTAACCTTGCAGGCGAACACAAGCAAGGGAATATGTCTTAGTCACAATAGGGAAGGAAGGAGCTCTAATTCTCATTTTTTTTAATTTTTAAGTGGATTTAATGTTAGTTTTCAACATAAGATTTTGACTTTTAAATTTTTTCCCCCTCCTTCACCTCTCCCCTCCAAGATGGCAGGCAGACCTCTACTTGTACAATCATATTGAACCTATTTTCACATTAGACATGTTGTAAAGAAAAATCAGAACCAATGGGAGGAACCGCAAGAAAGAAGAAACAACAGCAAAAGACAGCAAAGTCTGTTGTGCTCTGCATTCAGGCTCCCCCGCTCTTTCCCTGGACATGGATGGAGGGTTCCATCTTGAGTCCTTTGTAGTTGGCTCAGATTCTTGCATTGCTGAGAAGGGCTGTATCTAGGTTAGTCATCACACAATGTTGCTGTTGCTGTATTTAATGTTCTCCTGGTTGTGCTCATTTCACTTGCATCAGTTCATATAAGTCCTTTCAGGTTTTCCCAAAGTCTGCCTGTTCAACATTTTTTATAGTACAATGGTATTCCATGACATTCATCTACCACAACTTTTTTCAACTATTCTCCAATGGGCCTCCCTTTGATTTCCATTTCTTGGTCACCACAAAAAGAACTACTATAAATGGTTTTGTATATGAGGTTCCTTTTTCCATTTTTATGATCTTTTTGGGATACAGACCTTGAAGCAGTATTGCTGGGTCTTGCCCTATTTTTAAAAAACCAACCTATTCTTACATGGATTTAAAATCAGTCCCTCTCACTACCTTCTCTGAACTATAACAATTAAATGAAAACATTGCTAGCATCATGGATGTGTGGAGCTCCCCAGAAGCTGATCCCAAATGCACCTCATCCTGGTGGGAAGGAGGTGCCCGGCATTAGCATTGGCACTCTGGACAGATGCACTACACTGTTTTCTGTATCTACTCACTGCCCTCTCCATCTGTTTGCAGGGTCTCTGGTTTCATCTGACTGGGTTCACTTTTGGTGCAATAATATTACCTACCTTTCATATCCTACCCCATTCCCCAAGGGAAGAGTATCCTTTTACTTCCTCACTTTTGGTCACTGTCCTCTCTATGTTTGTACATAGGGATTCTTTTTCTCTTTTCCTTTGTTAATAGTTCTTTTGGTGTAGAGTTGGTCAAGAGCTTTAGAAGTTGAGCATTTTTCCTGGCCTTGTTCCCAACTACTTTCCAGAGTGACTGGATCAGCTCTTGGTTCCACTGAGGTATGAACGCGTCTGAGGCAGTTAGGGGGCAGGGTGAAGAGTTGGACTTGGAAGCAGCAAGTCTGCCATCAGGTACAACCCTGGGTAGGTTTCATCTGTAAGATGAGGATAACAGCCCATATCTTCTAGGGTTGTTCTGAGAATTGAATGATGTCTTCATAAAGTACTTTGCAAACGCTTAAATGCTTCCTATTATTACTGTCCCGGTCTTCTGACATTTGTTATTTTCCCCTTCTCCTATCCGATGGATATGAGGTAGAACCTCAGAGTTGCTTCAATTTGAATTAAAGAAAAAACAAGCTTTCTCTGACAAATGACCTGAGAGGGTGTGTCTTCCAGAGGTGTCCTCCAAGGTCTCGAATTGATTCAAATTTCCTTGAGGTGCTCAGTGCAGCACCAGGTTCTGGGAATAATATAACTGAATAATGACTATACTGAGCACCTGCACCTCAGAGGACAGCTAAAGGCACACTGAAGACTGTCTGGGGAGAGAACTACAGGCAAAAACAATTAGTGTAGCTGCTCAACTTCTCTTTCTAAAGTCATTCTAGATTGAGGGCATTTTTAAGAAAAGCTTCACAATAGCACTAATAGCTCTGCATCCCAAAGAGATCATAAAAAGCAGAAAGGACCCACACATAGAAAAATATTCAGAGCACATCTTTTTGTGGTGGAAATGAATTGAAAATGAGAGTATGTCCATTAATTGGAGAATAAGTGAACAACTTGCGGTACATAAATGTAATGGAATACTAGGGAGCTATAAGAAATGATGATCAGATGGATTTCAGAAAAACCTAGAAAGGCTCACATAAACTGATGCAGGCTGAAGTGAGTATAACCTGGAGAACATTGTGCACAGTGACAGCCACATTATGCAATGATCAACTCTGATATAGTTAACTCTTCTGAGAAATACAACGATCCAAGACAATTCCAAAATACTCATAATGAAAATGTCATCCACATCCAGAGGAATAACTACAGAGTCTAAATCTCAGACCTGAGAATGTCACTGGGTGAGGGGGAGTGCTATCATTATGGAGCTGGAGGTGGTTGTGGAGAGGGAATTCTACTCACAGATTCTGGGCAGAAAAGCTTTTGGTTGATCCCAGACCAATGAGCAGGCCAGGAGAGGAGTAAACTCCTGTCCCTTGATTGCATCACCTTGGAGGTACTGAGAACTTATGAGTCCCCAGAATATACCCTCCTCTTGACATACAACTGGGAAATAAGAAATACAAGTAAAGGGGTGTAGAAATCTATCTTGATCTACAAGAAAAGAGAGAAGATGGGGATAAGGGAAGTGAGACGTGTGGTAGAAGGGAGGGCACCTTGAGGGAAGGGGTAACCAGAATGTAAGGCATTATGGGATGGGGGGAGGGGAGAGATGGGGAGAAAATTTGGAAGTCAAAATTTTGTGGAAATGAATATTGAAAACTAAAAATAAATAAACTTTAAAAAAAGAAGAAGAAAAAGAAACTAGTGTTCCACGGTAAAACAGTTTGACCTCAATATAATATGTAAAATTAATTTGTGAAGGAGATATCTAAACAAAATAAGCTTAGTAAGAGATTTGGTCTCCAAAACTTAAAGAAAAGGCACCTTATTCCACTTGAGCTGACTTTTTACCCTGTGCTGTTTCCTCTTCCCCATTCCCCCACAAAACCTGGTTCATCCTGTATTGTTCCTTTCCTTCCCCTGTGGGACTTTTGGGGAGGTCAGTAGGAATGCCTCTAAACTTGGTTTTATTTGGGAGTCTCTGCAACCCAATTTCAAGTTCTCAGTGCCCTGTAAGCTTCTGAGCTTGGTTTTCTTTGGGGTGCACAGCACCCCAATTTCAGGGTCTCTGCCCCGTGTGTTTTTCCCCCTCCCCTGTGGGATGTTGTGAGATGTGAATCAGGGAGCTTCTCTGCACCTGGAAAAACTGCGTAGAAGTAAACCTTCTCTCTCTCCCTATTCTTTAATTTCTTCCCCCAGGGATATGCATTTTCTAGTCTGATAAGTCACTAAGGTAAATGAGACAAGGAACTACCTTTTCTTTCCAGTCAAGAGTGGAAGGTATGTAAGCCTATTTTCTCTCCCTGCAATTGACATCACTTTCCAAGCACTTGGGAAGGTTTGGAGGTGTCTCCTGGACCTGGACTCTTAGGTCCCATTAGGCCAGTTACAAGCCTGTCTCACACTTGTCTTGACACTCCCAGGCTCTGAGTCCAGTAGTTGGAGGGCATGGACCTGGACACACCTTCCAAAACCCTATCTGGAAGGTATGTTCAATTCTCTCTTCACTAGGGAATTGGGAAAATGATGGGTACTCCCTTCCCTTTGCACCCCAATACACCCTGTCCCCATGCCTGTGCCTGTAGGATCACCCTTCTCTCCTTCCCTGCTAGCCACCAGATCCTTGCATCTAAATGCAACAGTACGTCCCTGAGAGTTGCCCTCAGGTTAGTAAAAAACCTGTGAATGATAATGAATAATAATCTTTTCTTTTAAAGTGCTAAGAGTGTTGGGCTTTAGAAATTAAAATGGTACCACTACTGATTAGAAATCCAGATCTGATTTGCTCATTCAATTAAATTATGGTTACCCATTTGGTAATTAATTGCTTCCACTTCAAGTTTTACATACATGATCTTTGCTTGTGGTATGTTATATTTCTGTTATCAGTCATTATATCAGTTATATAATATTATGAGTTATATTTCTGAATTTTCTTATATCATGTAATTTGCTATTACCTATGATGTTAGAAAAACAATTTCTCTTATAATCTATATGTGGTTAGATTAAGGATTGTACTATCCGATTATAAGGTTGACTAAAACAAGAACTAACTTGAATTAAAACTAAAACAAGAATTTTGGAAACCATCTAGTCATAAATTCTTGTCTAGGCTGTGTAAAGTCTTCTGTGTGGCAGAATTACTACAGAGGAAATATGAAAGGACAGGCAAACTGTTATTGTGGTAAGACTATTTTGATCAGGTATGTTCTTGCTTTAGGAAAAAAGTGAACTTCTTCCACAAGATAAATACTTTCTAGTACTTAGGAATTTGTGATTATTGAGAATTTTGGTTTTCTGGCACTTTGAGTATTTGTGATACTTAAAAGGTATTTTGCACCCACTTGGTTTCCATAAATCCCAGTCCTTAAAGTTTCCAGCTAATATAATATATGTAAACTTGATGAATGCCTTTTAGCATCAAGAGGAATTGTGAAATTTTTTGGAAAGGGAAAGACTTTTTCCAAAAAAATGTTTTGCAAAATCTTTTTTAGTGTGATTCTAAAGGCCTACTAAATTTACAATTACAAGCTAATTTGTTGCAATAATTAGATACTGACAACAAATTAAATCCAAACCTACTGGGAGTTCTCTAAGTTGCACTCCTAGATTTGTTGTGTTCTTGGAAAGTACCCTTGAATAGGTACTTTCAGAGAAACAGTCACTGGTTCATGCTTCAGGTATTCTAAGAAAAGGCATTAATCTCATGAATGCTGGTGTGAAAGATTTAATGCCTCACTTAGAAATTTTAAGGGGTAGACATAGAAGTGAAAAGAAAGAATCTTACCAGATTCTAGAAGTTTTGTCATTATTCATTAAGGAGTATTGAAACATCTCCTTACAACCCGGTTCCCTCCTTTTCCTATTTCCTTCCCTTGAGTCAAGAGGTTGAAGGGGGATGGGTCAAGATAAAGAAACCAGTCAATTGTCGGCCAAAGAAGTCTGCACTTGGTAAGACAGCCCATCCTTCTGTCAATAGTTTTATATAGTCTGGAAATGCAATTGATGTCACCATTATTGTTCATTTTTATAACAAAAACAATTCAGTTATTACTTATGAAAATTGTAATATTGCTGGTTACGTTTTAATGCTAAATAAACTGGTGATTGATTACTGTGTGTATATATGTGGAAAGGAGCAGTCCTCAGAGAAAGTCAAAAAGTACAGCCCCAGCAACTTGAAGTAGCTTGTCTGAGTCAAAGAGTTTCTAAAGAAGGAAGTTGGTTTGGTGAGAAGTTGAGAATGTACAGAAATGATTGCTAGTAACTGGCTTTTGCACAATGATATGTTTAAAATTTGAGATATGAGTCCTGGTAAATTTTTGATTAGTGAAACTTGCCATCTGAGGTAAAAGCTATTAGGATTGCAAAGAAATATGTTTTGAGTTATCTGATGGATCATAAAAATTCCATTGAAATTCAATAGTGAGTAAACCACCAGCTGAGAGAAATGCCACAAGCTACTCAAGAGAAAACGTGACTACTACAGGTGGAGATCTTCTAGAAAAACTGAGGGGACAATCCTATCCTCTGCCTAGGATGTGAGTCTCTTGGCTCAGTTTCCCCATTGTGTTCCTTTGAAAAGGAATGTTTCCCACCTGACTATTCCTGAGTCTGACTATGAGGTGGAATTGACACTATATGTTTCAAAAATGTGATGTTTTTTTCGAGTCATGTCCTTGCTTTTCCTTTTTATGACAAGTTTCTGTAATCAAGGCAAATGGTCAATATGAAAGGGTAGTTATTATATACCCCAGTTGGGTGAATTAGTACTGCTGTATAGCCATATGAAAGATTAAATCCCCAGAATAGAGCATTCTTTCTGAATGATACAGAAATAATCAGACAAAGAGAAATTTGTGAAACAAATACAATGTTGACTATGTTAAAGTGTATGTTTAACATATGAGCTATTCAGCCTATGATCAAATTTCTTTTTATACCTCAAGTAACATAGTAAATGAGTGTTTGGCCTAGTAATCCACTTGTTACTAGATATATATCTATATGGAATAAGGTCCTTAATTGCTCTAAATGATTTTAGAATAATTGAGTCTTAGTGCAACTGAATGAGGGACCTACCTACTATTCTATTAATAACTGAAATGAGATTACATATATCTTCAGTCTGAAGACAAGAATTTTAGTGCAGTTTTCTTTTTTTCTAATTTTCTAATTTATTGATTGATTTTTAGTTTTCAACATTCATTTCCACAAGATTTTGATTTCCAAATTTTCTCCCCATCTCTCCCCTCTGCCCACCCCAAGACAGGGTGCACTCTGATTACCCCTTCCCCCCAATCTGCCCTCCCTTCTATCACACCATTCCTTTCTTTTATACCTATCCCCTCTATTTTCTTGGAGGGCAAGATAGATTTCTATACCCCATTGCCTTTATATCTTATTTCTTAGTTGCATGTAAAAACAATTTTTGACATTCATTTTTTAAACTTTGAGTTCCAACTTCTCTCCCTTCCTCCTCCCCTATCTCCCAGAATCCTCAGAATATTATAGCAAATTCCAGAGATCCCAAGGCATAGAGAACATATTGCAAGGAGCCAGAAAGAAAAAATTCAAGTGCTGTGGAAACATCATCAGGGTAAAACAAAATCTAGCTGCTTCTGCATTAAGGGATCACAGTGCTTGGAATATGATATTCCAAAGGTCAAAGGAGCCAGGATTCAAACAAATAATCACCTACAGAGCAAAACTGAGTATAATCCTTCAGGTGGAAAAATGGGTATTCAATAAAATAGAGGACTTGATGAAAAGCGTTCTTGATGAAAAAACCAGAAATGAGTAGAAAATTTGATTTTCAAATTCAAGAGAAGCATGAAAAGGTAAACAAGGAGAAATCATAAGGGACTTCCTAAAATTGAACTGTTCATCTTCCTATATAGAAAGATGATATCTGTAACTCATGAGACCTTTCTCAGTATTAGGATAGTTGATAAGAATATACATGTTCCTTTATATATATGTATGTGTGTACACATATATATACATGCATACATAAATATATAATATATATAAACATACAAATTGCACCTGGTGAGTTGAATATGAAGGAATGATATCTAAAAAAGAAAATTAAGAGTCAAAAGAGCAGCATATTGGGAGAGGGAAATTGAAGAGGCAGATTGGGTTAAATTATCTCACATAAAAGAGGCAAGGAAAAGCTTTTATATTGGAGGGGGAGAAGAAAGAGTTTGAGGGAATGAGTGCACCTTACCCTCATTGCAATTGGCTTAATGAGGGAATAACACACACACTCAATTGGTTATGGAAATCTATCTTACCCTACAGGAAAGTAGGGGGGAAGGGAGAATGGAGGGAGAGAAAATAGAAGGGAGGGAACACTGGGAGAGAGGGTAATCAGAAGCAAAGGTTTTTGAGGAGGGAAAGGGTTAAATGAGACAATAGAATAAAGGAGATAGATAGGATGAAGGGAAATAGAGTTAGTCTTTCACAATGTGACTATAATGGAAGTGTTCTTCATTACGACACATGTGTAATCTACATAAAATTGCTTGCCTTCTCAATGAAGGTATGTGAGGAGGGACAAAGGGAAAGAATTTGAAACTCAAAGTTTTAAAAATGAACATTCAAAACTGTTTTTACATGCAATTAGAAATAAGATATACAGGCAATGGGGTATAGAAATCTATCGTGCCTTACAGGAAAACGGAAAGAGAAGAGAATAAAAGAAGGGGATGTGAGTGATAGAAGGGTGGGCAAATTGGTGGAAGGAATAATAAGAAAACGCGCCATCTTTGGGTGGTAGCAGGCAATGTGGGTAAATTTGAGACTCAGAATCTTGTGGAAGTGAATACTGAAAACTAAAATTTAATTAATTTAAGGACAAATTAAGAAAAACCTTTGAGGTCCAAATTCTCTCCCTTCCTCCCTCCAGACATTCCACATGCCCGAGCTCCACCATCAAGAAGGTAAGAAATTCGATTTAGGCAATACGTGTGTAGTCATGCAAAATACATCCTTAAGTCATATTCTGAAAGAAAACAGACCCAAAAAATTACTGAAGAAAACTAAAGATAATAAAAAAGGGCGTTTCAACCTGTATTCAGACACCATCAGTTCTTTCACTGGTTCTACATAGTATTTTTCATTATAAGTTATTCAGAGCTGTCTTGTATCATTGCATAGTTTTTGCTGTTGATGTTGACTCATTTCAGTGGTGACTGATCCTTCATAACCCCATTTGGAGTTTTCTTGGCAAAAATA
This sequence comes from Bettongia penicillata ogilbyi, assembly GCA_023548195.1. Taxonomy (NCBI): domain Eukaryota; kingdom Metazoa; phylum Chordata; class Mammalia; order Diprotodontia; family Potoroidae; genus Bettongia; species Bettongia penicillata. The sequence continues at coordinate 599,831 of JAJHZJ010000134.1, forward strand.
GTGGAGTGGTTTGCCATTTTCTTCTCCAGACCATTTTACGAATAAGGAAATTAAGGCAAACAGATTGAAGCGACTTTCCTAGGGTCATACAGCTAGCAAGTGTCTGAGGTCACATTGGAATTTAGGCCTTCCTGAATCCAAGCCTAGCACTCTATCAGGTATGCAACCTAGCAACCTTAACACAGTAGTTGCTTAAGCTTTTTGGATCCAAGGTAAATATTACTAGTTTTCTCCAGAAGTCAGTATATGGAAAGATGGAGTATTGTTTGAATTTAAGGTTTCTCTCAGCAGCCTTCCTTGCACCCCTCCCCCTTACTATCCATTTGTCTACTTCCTCTCACAGCTCAAAACTGAGGAGCTTGTTTTTTTAAAGTTAAGTTGTGTTTTATAAAGCCTCCAATAAACCAAATAAATTACAGCACTGTCAAATGTAATTTACTTTTTACTTCTCTAATCTAATATTGTGCATTTGCCATTTATCATTGTTGCTGGTTCTCAGGGTTGTTTTATTTAAATAAACATTAGATTGTTTTCTGCCAGGGTCTGGGAGAATTCAGTCTAGGCATTCAAAGTATCTATAAGGGCCTTGCCACAGAATATTCTTTTTTTTAAGACCTTAATTTTACCTAACCTGGGCATTAAGAGAGCCTGCACATGTCTGATATGTAATTTTCCCACATTTGGTTTAAGACAATCAGCAGTACTCTGTCCATTCGACTGTTAATAGTTTAAAGCCTATCAGGACCTTCAGGGAGTCAGGGTATCCATTTTGATAAGACTGCTCAAATAAAAGAAGTTCTAACATCTGTGATATCTAAAAGAATAGAATTAAAGTAAATACAGCATTCTTTTTTGTATGACAGGCCCAGTTCAGCAAAAATTCCTAATTGGTGGTTTAGATAGAGAATTAATAGGTTTTCTTCCATTTGAGGATGATAGCTGTCTAATAACCTTGACCTGAGATCTACTAGCATGCCTGAAAAATAGCAAACCTTATTAAAACAATCTATGTAATTTAAAGGCAAATCAAAAGTCAGGGAAGGGATTCCTATTGCCAAGCTCAGATGGTTTTTCATTCACCTAACCATAACCAATTGCTAAGGGTTCAAAGGGACATTTTCAGAGGCTAAAAATAAAAGCAGAGTCAAAAACATAACATTGATCCAAGTGACATTTACTGAAGGATATGACATAACTCACTACATATTAGGAGAACTGAGAAGGTCTCTGCCTCTGATGTCTCTCCCAGTCTTTAATGTGTACTGATTTCTCATACAATATACAACTGCAGAAGGCAGGCAGCCATGATCTGGGACAATTCTCTTTGTAGCAATACATCTTCAATGTGGTGCATTCTGAAGGGAATTTCCCTTCTTTAGAAGAAGACTATGTTTCTGACAGCAAATACTCTCCTTCACTTTAGAGCTGAAGATCTGGGGCACGCTATAACTGACTTCATGAATAAATTGACAGCTGGTCTTTTGAGAAACTCAGCATGGACATATATTCAACAGTGCACTTACAGGGTGGGTGATGTTAGATCCACACAAAACTTTAACTACATGTCTTCAAATTATTCCTGTATCTTATCCTACACAAACTGCCCATTTCAAATGCTAGACTTATCTTGAGAATGATTATGAAATAATTTACCATTTTCTTAGATTGGTGGAGGGCACAACGCCTCTATGGTAAGAGTTCTAGCAAGTTATTTATTTACTGGTTTAACAAACCATGAGTCATTAGTTAATAATCAATATTAGTGAACAAAGGAAGTGATTCATTCAACATGAAAGTAGAGAGAGTTAAAGCATGCTACAAAACAAAGCCAACCCAGAGTGAGGACTTTGGAAGCCCTGGCAAGCAGTAGCAGCAGGCAACAAGTGGCATAGGTGTTAACCAGCATCTTATCCACAGGTAATACTGTACCTTCAGACTTCAGAGAGAGTCCTGAAGACTATACACACTGAGATGAGTTGAATAACAGCAATTTTTGATAAATTCATGTTGGTCCCATTCACCTTCTAGGTATTTAATAACTATTTCTTCAATACAACGTTGAACCGAAAAGCAAAATAAGTCTCAGTAACTTTCAGTCATTTGCTCACGGTAACCTAGTTAGCAAGTTCTAAGTAGAGATGTCAAATCCTTTTATTCTGACTTAAATGTCAAGGATTTTTATTCTAAACCAGGAAAATACTAACTCGAAATATTTCAAAAGCTCTCAAGGAAAGGACATTAATTTGGAAGGACAGAGAAAGTACAGAGGAAGATGCCTGTTTACCAGAGAGCTACATGAATAAAGTGAAGGAATAATAAAAGAATGTAGAGTGTTTTTCAGGGTTCTACTTCTGAAAATTAGCTGAAACTAGATTTTACCACAGCATTTTTCTCAAGGCTGCTGTGACATCTTTATTCCTGACACTGTAGATGAGAGGGTTTATAACAGGTGTTAGGATAATGTAGAAGACAGACACCATCATATCCTTATCAGTAGTATGATAAGAAGCAGGGAGCATGTAGTTATAGACAGCAGCTCCATAAAAGAGAATAACTACAGTTATGTGGGAGGAGCATGTGACAAATGCTTTCCTATGACCTGTAGCCGAATTCATCCTATAGACTGTGATGAGAATAAGGGAATAAGAGCTTAAAATAACTATGACAGGGATGAGGAGCATAAGGACACAGCACAGGTACATGACAAACTCATAGAGTGATGTGTCTGAGCAGGAGAGTTTCAACAAGGCAAGGACCTCACAGTAGAAGTGTTGGATCTCTCGGGACTTACAAAATGGAAAATTCATGGTGATAGGGGTGAGAGTAAAGCCATCAAGAGAGCCCAAGAACCAACAGACAATTGCAAGGAATATGCAAACTCTGTGATTCATGAGAACCGGGTAGCGGAGAGGGTGACAAATGGCCACATACCTGTCATAGGACATGGCTGCCAAAAGAAAGAACTCTGCTCCTATCAGAGTTACGTAGAGGAACATCTGGAGTCCACAGCTTGCAACTGAGATATTATGAATCCCAGTCACCTGATCCAGCAGCATCTTGGGCACAGTAACAGAGATATACATCATGTCCATGAGGGAAAGCTGACTGATGAAAAAGTACATGGCAGTGTGGAGCTGGGGATCACTTTGAATCAAAAGAACTAAAGTGGCATTCCCACTCAGAGCTACTATAAAGATAACAAATATCAGTGAATAGAAGAAAGTAGAATATTTGCTTTGGCTAAAAAGTCCCAACAGGATGAAATCAGTTCCAAAAGTTTGATTCTCCAACCACATTGTTTGCTTCACGATATCTTACCTAGGGAAGATGAAAAACCAAAATGACAAAGAATTTTTTATTCTGTCCTTTATACAAAAATGATGGATCATCTATTAGTGAAGAAAAGAGATATGGTATAGACTGTTATTACAGGAGAAGAGATACATTTTTTCTAACAGAAGAGATTCTCATCAATCTGTGATACAGATAGTCTAACTTAAAACTAAAGATAGACTTATTTGGATAGATAATTATCTTTAGTCATTTTGAAACACTGACTTCCTGCCAGATTATTCTTATATGAAATAGTGCTCAAGATGAACTCTGTAGCTTCGTAGAAAACATTACGGAAACACCCATTTTCCCTTTATTTTTGTCACATGAGCTTCTCACATTCGACATGGCTACTATGCAACCCATGATGCTTCCCTTTTCAAAACGTCCTTACTAGTGCCAAGGAAATTACCATACTTTCAATCACTCAGTCTCACAACCTCGTTGTTGTCTTGAACCCTAAACTCCCTTAGTTTCAAGCTGAGGAAATTTATGCGTAGAAATCATTTATTTCACAGAAATTTCTAGTGTGCTACTTCAGAATATAATCCTATAGGTATAAAATTATGCTTTTATACAGGTTAATAAATATATAAATTATGAAATACCTTCAAGGTAGATGAACTTGTGTCCACAAAAACATTCATATATTGACAGAAATTCATGTGTCTTTGAATGAATCTATTAAAAATATGTTCATCTATGATATTTTTACCCATGAGTCTGTATACTTCTCATCTGATTTTCACCTCATCAATCACTTTCTTCACTGCAAAAATGAGGCTTGATTTACATCAACTTTTAGTGCCCTTTTAGTGCTAATATTCTAAAATTCTGTCGATTGTTAAATTTCCTTAGTACTTGGAAAAATATTGCTAATGATTTTTTCATATCATTTCCACCACCTTGAATGAGCATCTACCTTCCCCTTTTCCTATACAAATTCTAGCCTAGATGTTTTTCTTTAAAATAGTTCATGGAATTTGATCATTTCTACGTTCAGATGCATGAGATAATTAAGCTTTATGCTACTTACCTCCAATTCCTTCAATGGAAAAAAATAGCCAGAAGTTGATTCTCTGTAATGAAAACTTTAGATGTTCACAGCCTTTCCCAAAGACCAGAGCAGTGATATTCTTCTCTACTCCAAATGCAGAGAAAACTTGTAACAAACTCTCAAGAAAATGACCAAAGTGTTCTGTGAAAAGTTAGAATATATTTAGGGAGTGTCTTATGTTCCTCGTCAATGTGAAAACTAGAATTACACAAAATCAAAGTAATTTTAAAGAGAAATTAAGAGTGGTACTACAAGAATCAATAAGAGCTGAATATTTATTTTCTATCTACTTAGAGAAAAAATTGAAAGATTAGTATAAAGTCCCAGAAGCAACATGTGTTATTAAAGTCATTAGATGGAACTCTCCTATCCCAGCTCCATCTAAGTGTCTAAATAAATGTTACTGTAAGGGTAATGTATCAAGAAGCTGACCCTGTTTGACAGGGAGGGAAGAAGAGATATGAATGTGATATGAATCCAAAGAGTGTGGTCAGAATATTACATTACCTATTTTTTCAAATTAATTTTGGAAAAATTCTGGAAACCAGATTGAATTAAAATAATATTGTCTTGGGAACAAGAGGTTTGGATGGGGTAGGGTGGGGAAGAAGTCACAGCTCTGAGTCTACCTGCCTGTGTGATCTGGAGAAAGGTAGTCGTCATCTCGAAAACTTGAACTCTTTATCTCAAAAATGGAACCCTGAACTAGAAATTTCTTCCCACTCAAAAATTTTGTTTTCTGTATCTACTCAGAAATTTCTGACAACTTAGAAAATAATGCTTTTGAAGCAATACAGGTAATTAAGTTACTTTGTTTAAAATGTTTTTATTATGTCACATTTCTTTTGAAAAATCCAACTTTTCCACAAACACTAAATTAATGAAACACTTGACAAAATATATTCCCTGAAAACAACAAAATAGTTCCATTTCTAATTTGGTTGAAAATGTTAAATAAGGGGATAATCACTACTTCTTCAGGCATCTAATTCCATCTGTGCATAGTTCTAATTTTTAAGAAAATTGTTATTTATATCAAGTTTAAATTTACTTCTTTGAAATCTTGACTAGGTCCAAACTGAATAATTCCAATCCCTTTTCAACATCATAGCCATTCAAATGCTTGAAGGCAGTTATAATGTTTTTCTTCCAGCCCCATCTCCCTTCTCTTCTCAACACTAAAAAGTCCCAGTTCTTCAACCAATCTTGAAATGACATAAATTTAAAGTGATTTATCATTCTGGTTATCTTCTCTGCATGTTCTCCAGTCTATTTAAAAGTGGCACTCAAAACTAAAAACATATTGCCAGATAAGTTCATATCAAAGCAAAATAAAAGAGAAGCATTATTTCCTTGTTGACAAACACTATTTATCTCTTATGTAGCCTAAATGGCATTAACTTTTGGGACTGTTATATCACTTGTTTAACTCTTGTAAAATATACAAAACACTAGATTCTTTTACAAATCAGTGGCTAGTTAAGGATTACCTATTTTGCACTCAAAATTTATTTTTGAACACAATTAAAAATTTACATTTATCTTTACTGAATTTCAGTTCTGTTTTTATTTGTCCCAGATTTCTATCATCCAGATGTATTTGAATTTTGACTATCATTTCCTTGCCAGATTTCTATCAGCAAATTTAATAAGTCTATCATCTATTTCCTTTATCCAAATCATTGAGTTAAAAGATATTTTACAGCATAGATCTCTATGACTTTACATTGGAAAGTTATTAAAGAGATGAAAATAAATATTAATCATTATCTTTGGATAATTTTTATTTGATCAGTTAAGAATCCATACAGTTGTACCATAATTAATCTAATTTTTCTTCATATTTTCCCAAAAAAATGAAAATCTAGGAAACTCCACTTAGAAGGCTTCCAATATTTCTTCATTGTAAGTAATTCTAACTTTTCATTCCTGACCATCTCCCACAGTGTGTTAAATGAGAATTCCCTTTCAGTAGGTTTTGGAGGTCCCTAACAACGCTACTAAAAATATGTGATTCTGTTACTTTTTAATCATATTATTTTTATGTCTTGTTATACTTCTATTATGCCATTAGATTATTCATGTAAATTTTTATTGTTTTATATGTAAGTTCTTTCCTATGAAATAACTGAAGATTTATATTGTCCCCAGTACCTCAGCTCTGTAAGCAATCATATTGAAAAGTTCTTTTTACCAACCATAATTTTTTTCCCCACCTACAAAGCCCTGTTCTTTGTTCTGTACTCCTCAAAACTACAAAAGAGAGTCATCTCCCTTATTTCAAGGTATTTGCCTAGGAAGATGAAAACTTACTTATTGATAAATTCATACTGTAGTAATAAATATATCTCGCTTGGAAATTTGTGCCTCAGATGTAACTTCTGCATCTACTGATAAAATCAATAATAAGTGTGTTATATCCATAGCAATACTGGAATTCTGAATATTGAATCATTCTTGTGAACCTTCAATAAATTCAGCTTGGTCATAATATTTAGGGTTTTTCGTTTTGGTTTTGCTACAGTCTTTTGCTAGGACTATGTTTAAAAATGTTAATCAATGTTCATTAGTGATATTTTGTCCTTACCCTTTCATCCCTTTTCCTCTTATTTCCCTAATGAAATAGAAATATTTCTGAACCCAAATGTGTGTGTATATTTCTTTCCTCCTTTGATTACTTCAGATGAGACTTTGACTCATGTGCTTCCCACAATCTTCCACTTTCCCCTTGTTGTGTAGACTTCTACCTGTGCACTCCCTTTCTATGAGATAATTTTCCCTATTGTTCCTCTCCTATCCACCTGGTCTAGTAGTATGTTACTCTTCCCCACCCTTTCCATCCTTCTTTTGAGATTACTAAAACATAATACATTCCTTCTGTCTAATTAAACTTCCTCTATGACCCCTGATGATGATAGAGTTCTGTGAGGCTATACAAATCATCTCTTCATACAGCAATAGAGACAATTTTACCTCTTTTAGATTCTTTGGATTGATTGCTCATATTTACCTTTTTGTGCTTCTCTTAACTTTGTGTTTGTACACTTTGTTTTATGGATGAAATAAGAAAATATTTGTAAAGTGTTTGGCACAATGCCTGAAACGTGATAAATATCTGTTCCTTCTCCCTTTTTTAAGGCTTTTCTTTAAAAGACAAATAAAATAGTCCGTTGCTTTTATAATTGACTAGACTAACTAAGGCTTTCACAAAATCCTCTTAGTCACACAGTTTTTAATAGCCACTAACTATCTCTGTAACTTCAGGTCAATAGTTTTCCTTTGCTATTTCCCAGATTTGTATATCAGGATAACATATGTCAAGAAAAAGTTTGTAATTATTTTTCCATTTTTGTAAATGGTTTATGTAGCATAAGAACTAACTGTTTGTTGTCTGAAATCCTCATAGAATTAACTTGTAAATCAATCTAATTCACCTACAGCTGAGATTTCTATCCATTCAGTGTGTTTGTGTGTGTGTCTAGGTGCATGTGTTAGCTTTGAGAGTTTCTCAGTTTTTCTGTCTAATACTAAGTTTTTCATAGGTATTATCTATCTGCATCCAAGATACTCTCCTTTCTTCTTCAATGTGTTCAGTGCTTGGCTCACAGTCTTTTTCTCCTCCATAAGACCTACTTTCATACTAAGGGACTTCAATATGCATATTTATGCACCCTCAAACGCTATTATTACCTTGCACTTACTAATTAACCATGATTTATTCCTCTATGCCACCTCAACTATGCATACATACATGTAAGTGAGTGTGTGTGTATAAATACATACCCTTGACCTTGCATACATACATACACTGCATACATACCATGCATACATCCAACTCTACATATATATTGATACACACAAATATATATACATATAGAAACATACATACCCTTTATCTTGCAGTCAACAAAAGTGTTCCAGTTCCATGTTCATGAAACTCTGAAATTCCTTTATCTACTCATATTTTGCTTTCACCCCACCTATCCCTCTGCTTATTACCCCTAACCTTATTCAACATTCTCACTGTGACATACCAATCCCTCTAACCATCGATTCTTTCCCAGTCCATCACCCATGTGCTGGTTTTACTCTCCTCCTTGTCTCATCTTGAGTCCTTGTTGAACCAGTTCAATTCTATACTGTCCTCTAACATCAATTTGTCCCTTATCCTCCCGGTAATCTTGCCCTGCCAAGTCTCATCCTTGGATTATACCAACCCTAAACAACCATTGTTTTTAATACCTATTCATGTAACTACTGAACATAGTTGGAGATAATGATTAAACAGTGATGACTGGGTCCACTACAGATAACATGTAATATAAGATCAATTACATGCTCATTGCTACAAGGCAATCTTTCTACATCTCCCTAAAAAAATCATTATCCCACCCATGATAGCAATTTTTCCAAACTTCATATAGATCTCATATGCATATTCTCTCAGCCAAATAGTTTGCTTCATATTTTGCTGAAAATCATGCCATTCACTTTTATACCCTTCTCCTCATCTCACATCATTCAGATACCTTTCATCTCCTTCAGCCCTATCTCATGTGAAGATATAGTCCTCCTTGCCATAGTAAACTTTTCTACATGCATGTGATTCTATTCTTTCCTGTCTTCTCCAGTTGATTATCCTCTCTGTCATCCATACTCATTTATCTTCAATCCCCCTCTGTCTACTGGACATTTCTCTACTACCTACATGTCTCCCCCATTTTTAAAAAGTTTAGTGTCTCCCCCATTTTGAAAAAGAAAAGAAAAGCAAAAATCTTCACTTGATCCATCCCCAGTATCTATTGTCCTTTATCTCCCATTCCTTTCTTGGCTAAACTCTTTCAGAAGGTTGTCTGTAAGTGTTTCCTCCACTTACTTTCTTCTCATTCTCCTCTTAACTTTCTGTGATCTGGCTCTTACAACAATGAGGTTATCAGAAGAGTTCTGTATACCTTCTACTGACTTCATTGCTGTAGGCCTGTGAAACAAGGACAGTATACCAGTGCCATGCCAGGAAGCTGAATGACTTCCACTGGAATTGTGTTAGGAAGATTCTGAAGATCATCTGGCAGGAGAAAGTAATGGGACACTGAAGTCCTGTCACAAGCTAATCTGCCAAGCCTTCAAGTTCTAATACAAGCAGTGCAACTCCAATGGACTGTATTGTTTGACTGTGATTCATCCTTGCCTAAAAGACTATTTTACAGAGGAATTGTACAAAGAAGATACTTACATGTAGGTCAGAAGAGGCAATACATGCACATTCTGAAGGTCACTGAAGAATTGGAATTGATCATGTGGAAATGATCATGTGAGACACTGGCAAAGGAACGTCCAGCATGGTATGCCCATATGAAAGAAGGTATTGTGCCCTATGAGCAAAGTAGAATATCAGTAGCTCAAAAGGAATGTAAGATATGAAAATTTAGAGAATCCACCCCTAATATTCACATAGACTATTTATGCCTGACCGTGGTGGAGAATACTGAGCTCATATTGGTCTGATTGGCCACTTGAACACACTGTAACTGAACTCTAATATATTGATGTCCTTTTTGCCCTCTTTAAGAATGAGTAACAGCAACCAGACCAACCAGTAATCTGGCTATTGACCTCATTATTCAACTGATACTTCTCTCTCCAAAGTTATAATGATCTCTTACTCACCAGATCTAATTACTCCATTCTCATTTCATTGTACTTAATAATATTCCTCCATACCACCTACACTATACACAGAGCAATTATAGCCTTGACCTCATGAGACCCTTAAAACTTTTAATCGCCTCTTCCCCTTCATATTCTACTCTCTGTAGGTTTTAATGACACTGTTCTCTTCTGGTTCTCCTATTTGTCTGACCATCATTTGTTAGCATCTTTTGCTGGACATTTATTCAGGTTAAGCCTGTTAAATATTAGTGCACTCCAAGGCTCCATTTTGGGTCTTCTTCTCTTTTCCCTGTTTGTCACTTTACCTGATGATCTCAATGGTTTTAGTGGATTCATTTATGATTTCTTTGCAGAAAATTTTCAGAAGCTTTCCCTTCTCAGAACTAGGTAAATCTAAACCCCCAAAATAAAGAATGAAGTTAGGTAGATGAAGAGAACTTTGGAATAGTTAGATAGCATAAACTTCTGGAGAAAATTGAATGGGAAAAGAAAAGAATATTCCCTTTTTCTCCATGCAGGTCAATGCATCTACAAGAAAACTGATGTTAAAAATCTCTTATCCAAATGCAAAAAAGTAAAAATATAAATTCATTCTTTTCAGATCATAATTCATAAAGCCATGGAAGCACAGCTTAAAGATTAATTGGAAAATGAATAATTTAATCCTTAAAAATGAATTGGGTAAATAAACAAATCTTAGAAACTGTCATTAATTTCATCAAAGAGAATATCAACAATGAGACAACATAACTAATTGGGATGAAGCCAATGCAGTATGTATGGAAAATTGTATTTCTCTAAATTCTTACATTAATAAAATAGAAAAAGAGTAGATCTATAAATTGGGAGTATAACTAAAACAACTAGAAAAAAATTTAAACTCCCCAAGAAACCATTAAGTTGGAAATCTTGAAAATCAAAGGAAAGAGTAACAAAATTTAAAGTAAAATCATTGAACTAATAAATAAAACCAGAATCTGCTTTTATGGGAAAAACAAAATAAAATAGAGAAGTATGTGGGGAGGGGGAGATTGTTAAGTCGCTTTTCTTGAGGTGGACTAGCCATACCATGTCTCATAGTATATTAAAAAATGGCAACCAACAAAACTATCTGGTACTGATTAAGGAATAGAGTGGCAGATCAGTGGAATGGAATGGATAATTTTGATTATATTAAAGTCAAAAGATATTTCACAAACAAAATCAATGTACACCCAAGGTTAGAAGGAAATCAGAAAACTGGAAAACATTTTTACAGCAAATACAACTATCTGATAATGGCCTCATTTCTCAAATAATGAACTAAATCAAAAGTGTAGTAATACAAATCATTTCCTAATTGATAATGTTCCAAAGATATGAACAAGGAGATCAAATACAGAAATCAAAGCAATATATAGTTCTATAAAAATGTTGTAAGTCACTATTGATTAGATAAATAGTCTTTAAAACAACTCCAAGGTTGTTACAGTTTGGATAATATGATAGGAAAAGAGAATGATAAATGTTGGAGTGGAGGTGGGAAAATTGGGACACTAATGCATTATTGCTGCAGTTGGGAAATGATGGACACATTTTGGAGAGCTATATAGAACTATTCCTTAAGGACAATCAAATTGCATGCCCTCTGATACAGCAATACCACTACTAGATCTGTATCCAAAAGAAATTTAAAAGGGAGGGGAGTGGAGGGAAGGGGAAGGACTTTCTTCTACAAAAATATTTATAGCAGCTCTCCTTCTGGTAGCAAAGAATTGGAAATTGAGGGGAAATCCATTAGACAATGGTTGAATAAGTTGTGGTTTATAGATTTAATTGAGTAACATTGTCCTGTAAGAAATGATGAGCACATATATTTTATTAAAACCTAGAAAGATTTACATGAGCTGATGTAAAGTGAAGTGAGCAGAACCAGGAGAACATTGTACACAGTAACAGCAACATCTTGCAGGCCATACCTAAGTCATTGCTAGTTGATCATTGTATAATATCTCTTTCTCTATATGGAAATTCCAAAGTTCTTGTGAGGAAAATATCTATTCATATTCAGAGAGAGAGAGAGAGAGATTGGATAGATTCTGGATACAGAGTCAAGAATGCTATTTTCAACTTTATTTTTAAATTAAATGAATTCTAGAAGGAAATAGGAAAAGACACTAATATGGGACCTTAATTAATCCTTCTCAGATATAGATAAAACTAACCGTAAAATAAAGAAAGAAGGAGATGAATAGAATTTTTTTTAAGTTATGTATTATAGACCTCAAGAGAATAGTGAATAGAGAAAAGAGTATACCTATTTTTCAGTTGTGCATAGCAACTTTAGGAAAATTGACATATTAATGACTTGGTCATTAAAAACATCGATACAAATGAAGAAAGCAGAAATGTTGTGTGCATCTTTTTCTGATCATAATAAAAGGCAAATTAAATTCAATAAGGTACCTTTGAGGTGTAGATTAAAAATTAATTAGAAACTTTGTAACTTAATCCTAAAGAATGTGAAGGTAAAAGAACATATCATAAAATAATAATATTATTAAAGATATTAACAATAATGAGATAATATACCAAAATTTGTGAGAGAAAGTCAAACCATTACCTAGAGGGAAAATTAGATCTTCAAAAATTTACAATAATAAAAACTAAAAAGTTGATCAATGGATGAGACATGAATTTTTTAAAAAAAAATTCCAGAAAACCAATAGATTAAGACTCCCAGTTCAATAGCAAATTGAAAATAATTTAAATCAAAAGAGAGATGAAAGCAAAAATTTAAAAATATTTTAACAAATATAATTAAAAATTTTTTTAAAGTAAAATAGATGTACCATTACATACCTTAATTTTAAAATGAAAAAAGATAGATAAATTGAAGGTATTAAAAATGGAAAAAGTGAATTCACAACTAATGAGGAAGAAAAGAAAGCAATGATTTGGAATCTTTTTTACCCTATTGTATGCCATTAAAACTAACATTCTAAATTAAATAGATGAATATTTACAAAATTATAAATTCCCCAGATTTGCAAAATAGAAACAATGCTAGAATATTTCTACCGTACAAAAATAAATCAAATAAACTATAGTTGACCTCCCAAGGATATGAAAAAACAAAATAAGAGGATGGAGGGAAATATAGTATTTCACAACATGAGCATTATGGAAGTGTTTTGCATGGCTACACATGTATAATGTATTTTGAATTGCTTGCCTTCTAAATCAGGGAGAGTTGAGAGGGAGGAAGGGAGAGAATTTGGAACTCAAAGTTTTAAAAACAAATGTTAAAAATTGTTTTTACATGCAACTGGAAAATAAGATATACAAGCAATGGGGTATAGGAATCTATCTTGCCCTACAGGAAAATAAAAGGGAAGTGGATAAGAGAATGGAGGGAGGATGTGATAGAAGAGAGGGGAGTTTGGGGAATGGGCATCAGAAAGCTCATCATCTTGGGTTTGGGGGAGGGGAAAAATGGGGACAAAATTTGGAACTCAAAATCTTGTGGAAGTGAATATTGAAAACTAAAAATAAATTAATTTTTAAAAGCATTTTTAAAATTTTGAATACCAAATTTTAAATTGCGAATCCACTTTTTTGAGTTCTAGCCCCTCCCTCATCCAGAGAGAAGGCCAAGAATATGATACCCATTAACATATGAGTTTATGAAAACATTTCAGTATTAGCCATATTATAAAAAGCAAAGAAAATGTAGAGAGTGAAAAATGATTCTCTTTATTCTGCATCCAGAATAAATCAGTGTGAGAAATTATTCATTTGGTCCTCTACTTTATTTAGGTCAACATTAATCAGTTTGATTTGACTTCATAGATGTAGTTATTTAAAAGTTCTGTATATTAGGCTCCAAAGCTATGATCTGCAGATTTTAAGTTCACTTGATTTATAACAGGAAGCTAACTAAAGAATATTCACACTTGTGTTCCTTTTTATGGTGACCAAGCCCATCATGATGGAGGTGACTCAATTACATGAGAAATCCCCCAACTTATTTTTGTACTTCCTAGTTTATCAATTTATATATAATGCTTGTTCTTATTTTTAGATAGATTTTACTTGTCATTTTAAGAAAAGCTTCATAATAACAATACTAGTTCCATATTCCAAAGAGATCATTAAAAAGGAAAAGGATGCATTTGTACAAAAATAGACATAGCACCTCTTTTCCGGGTGGCAAAAAAATTGGAAAATAAGATTATGTCCATCAAATGGGAAATAAATGAACAATCTGTGATACATGAATCTAGCAAAATACCATTGTTCTATAAATAATGAGCAGGTAGATTTTAGAAAAACCTGGAAAGACTTTCATGAACTGATGCTGAGTGAAGTGAGCAGAACCAGGAGAACACGGTACACAGTGACAAGAATTATACAATGATTAACTATGATAGACTTAGCTCTTTTCAGCAATATAATGATCTAAGACATTTTCAAAAGAATCATGATGGAAAATGTTGTCCACATACAAAGAAAAAAACTGTTGAGTGTGAATGCAGATTGTAGCATACTATTTTAACTTTTTTTCTTTCCTGTATTTTTTCCCTTTTGTTCTGATTGTTCTTTCATAAGACTAATGTGGAAATATGTTTAACATGATTGTACATATATAACCTATACCAGATTGCTTGCTGTCTTGGACAAGTAGAAAGGCAGGGAGAGAGAAAAATTTGGAGCTAAAAATCTTATAAAAATGAATGTTGAAAAGTATCACTACAGGCAATTGGAAAAAATAAAACACTACTAAGTGAAAAAACAAATATTCATTTATCTTTATGATTTCTAATGTTTTTAAATAAGAAGGGGTGTTATATTTGTCAAAGCTTCCCTTCATCTATTGATACAATCATATGATTTTTTTGTGCTTTTTGTGGTTTTTTTACTGGTGTAGTCAATTATAATGGTAGTCAATTTAATATTGAACTAGCCCTGAATTCCTGATATAAACTCTATGTGAGCACAGTATAAAAGGGTTGTGCTATGTCTCTTGGTTATGACTTTATTTAAGATTTTTACATCATTTGTTATGAAAACTGGTTTATATTTTTTCCTCAGTTATTGCTTTCACTGGCTTAGATATCAAAATTGTATTTGTGCCATAGAAAGATTTTGGTAGGACTCATTCTTTACTTTTATTTTCAAAAAGCTTAATTCGTGTTGAAATTAATTGTTCTTTAAATGTTTGGTAGAATTCCTTTGTAAACCCATCTAGTCCTAGGGATTGTTTTCTTAGGGAGCTGTTTATTTTCTTTTTCTAAGATAGATTTATGTAAGTATTCTATTTCCTCTTCTGTAAATCTGGAATATTTATGTTTTGTAAATATTTATCTATTTCATTCAGATTATCAATTTTACTGACATATAATTGGGCTTCTAATAGCTCCCAATAATTCCCTTCATTTCATCTTCATTGGTGGCATTCACCTTTTTCATTTTTTATGCTAATAATTTTGTTTTCTTCTTTTTAAAGTCAAATTATCCAATGCATTATCTATTTTGCTGATTGCTCATAAAACCAGCCCTTAGTTTGATTTATTATTTCAATTTATTTTTTTTATTTTCAACTTTATTCATTTCTCCTTTGACTTTCAGAATTTCTATTTTGGTATTTAGTTGGACAGTTTTAATTTGTTCTTTTTTTAGTTTCTTTTGCAGTTGTACACCTAATTAATTGGAGCAGTCATTCTTTCTTTTATTGATATTAACACTGAGAAGATATATAATGTGCCCTTAGTATGGCGTTAGTTGTATCTCATTAATTTTGGTAGGTTGTCTTATTGTTAACATTATATTTAATGAAATTATGGATTGATACTACAATTTCTTCTTTGACCCACTGATAATGTTTTATACTAGTATTTTATTTTTTCCCCAGTTACTTGGCAAGTGCAATTTTAACATTCATTTCTACAAGATTTTGAGTTCCAACCTCACACCAATCAGATTGCCTGAAAGAAATTATTGGAAAGGATGTGGGAAAATTGAGATACTAATGCACTGGTGGTGGAGTTGTGTGCTAATTCAACTACTCTGCAAAACAGTTTGGAACAGTACCAAAAGGGCAACCAAATTATGCATACCCTTTGGTCCAGCAATGTCACTACTAGGTCTACATCCCAAAGAGATTATAAAAAAGAGAAAATTTGGAAAAGCTATTTATATCATCCCTTTCCATGGTGGCAAAATATTGGAAACTGAGATGTCCATCAATTGGGCAATGTCAGAACAACCTGTGAATAAGAATGCAATAGAATATCACTGTGCAAAAAGAAATTATTAAAAGACAGATGTCATAAAAACCTAGAAAGACCATAACAAACTGATGTAATGTGAAATGAGCAGAACCAAGAAAACATTGTGCATAGTATCAGCACCAATGGCCAGCTATGAAGGACTCAAGTCTTCTGAGCAAACACAATGATCCAAGACAAGTATGAAGGACTCAGGAAGTCCTATCTATATCCAGATAAAGAACTGAGGGACTCAGAAAGAAAATCTAACATTTTTTTGTACTTTCTTCTTTTTCATGGTTCTATTACCATTTTATCTGTCACAGCTATGGGTCTTACCCTTATGGGGTCATTTTTTTGATGTCGCAGATATGCAAAGAATTGCTATAAATATGAACAGATTCTTGTAACATTCCTGTATATATGAGCACTCCTCTCACTTGCACACTTCTGCCCATCAGGGGACTGATTTTAATATTTTAGTTGGTCAATCAATAAGCATTCAGTATTTCTTTACCATGTGCCATTCATTGTGCTAAGCTAGAGATATAAAGAAAGGCAAAAATAGCGCTTGCCCTCGAGAAACTCATATTGTCATATGAGAGATAACATATAAGTAACTAGGCATATACAGCAGTAGATGTAGTAGTAGAAAAAAGTAGTAGGTTCTCAGAAGAGGAAACAATAGCAGCTGTGGGGGTGTAGTGGGAAAACCTGAATATTTAATATCATAATGAGGTATGGTCTTGTCTAATGAGGAACTGGGGCAAGGAGAGGGGGTGGGGCCTGACAACTTGAACGCATCATTCCTCATGGTCAAAGAAACTCATCTCCACCCATATCACATATGGAATTGAATAGTGGGACAGAATTTACCTAGATTAGATTCTCTTTACCCTTTAATCAGAAATAAGCTTTCCCAGTTGGATGGGACTCCCTCCTTGGTCGTTGTCTTTCATCTTCAAAGAGAACCAAAATTACATCACCATGATAAAGTGAAATTTCAGTGTGTCTGACTGTGGCTGATAAGATCAATATGAGCTTGGGATGCTCTGCCACAGGTTGGCACAGATAGTCCGTGTGAATATTTGGGGTGGATATTCCAAATTTGTGCATCCTATGTTTAATTTGTGCTGTCTCAATTCTACTTTGCTCAAAGAGCACAGCACCCTTTCTGATGTGGACACACCATGCTGAGCGGTCCTGTGCCAGTGTCTCCCATGCTGCACAGTCAAATTCAAAGTTCTTGAGGGAGACCTTGGGAGTGTCCTTGTATCACTTCTTCTAAAGAGCATGTTAATCCAATCTCATCATCAGCCTTATCCTTACGGGACTGCTTTGGCTCATTCTTTAAATGGGGAAATAGAAAGGGAGGAAAAAAATCTAGCTTCACCACCTCCATATCAATAATTGGTTACTAAAAATCATTTCTACCAATAGTAAGTTCTTGAACCAGTAGGTGGAACCTTTGGGTTCATCAAACATCAGGTTATTTTGTACATTTCCTTTTTCTATATTACTTGAACTCAATCGAAAGACTGCACCTAAGGATTTAAAAGGCCACATCTGGCCTCCAAGCCACAGCTTTTCCACCTCTAACTAGCCTGTTACACTGATCAACTTCTTTAAATCTTATACAAGACCAAATTGTTTTGCTTACAGATTCATTTTTTTGAAATCTGGTACTGCTAAGACACCTTCCTTCTTATTTTTCATTGAGTTTCTTAATATTCTTGATCTTCAGATTAATTTTATTTTCTCTACCTCTATAAAGTAATTCTTTGGTAGGTTGATTGGTATAGTACTGAATATGTAAGTTAATTTAGGTAGAATTGGCATTTTTATTACTTTGACTTCAACTACTGTATTGCCAAGGCAATATTCACAGCACTTGGTGCCTATGAATATGTGGGTATAGTTCTCTTTCACAAAGTATAATAGACTCTCCATATAGAAGGCAGAAGAAAAACATCTATTTAGACACCAGCAAGCCATATCCCTGAACCAGAAAGCAAAATCCAACATAGCAACCAGGAAGTCAATAGCAGTTATCACCACAGGGGGCAAAGCCATTCCCAAGCCTCCCTAACCCCTATTGGGACCTTCCCACAAACAAACACTCAAGAGCCTATGCTTGCTATCCTGTGTCCTTTCTAGCTCTGACTAGCCTGACCAACTTCCTCCCCTATATACTCCACCCTGCCAGTTCTACCCTTTCAGCCAACTCTTCCCATCATATGTGACTTAGGCTTCCTTGTGATCTAAGCAGGTCACATGGGTCTATTAATGAATGGGAAATATTTTCCCATTTAATATTACCATTACAGCTACTCATGAACAATTAGGATTTATCCAGTTACTTATATCTGTCTTTATTTGTGTGATTGTGTGTAATTGTGTTCAGAAAGTTCCTATGTGTGTCTTGACAGGTAGGCTCCCAAGTATTTAACTCTCTTTAGTTGTTTTAAATGTAATTCCTCTTTCTATCTCTTCCTATGATTTTTTTTCTTCTGGTAGCATACAGAAATGATGATATGAATGAACTCATTTTATATTGTGAAATTTCATTAAGGTTGTTTCTTGTTTTACTTCGGCTTTATTGTTTTCTATACAAATCACCATCTCACCTGCAGAAAGTGATAGTTTGTTTCCCTCTTTGCCTATATGCCTTTAATTTCTTTTTCTAGTACAATACTGAATAACAATTATGATAAAAGGCATCCTTCCATCACCTCTAATATTATTGGAAAGGCTTCTGGTATATCCATTACATACTGAATATTGGATATTACTCATTATTTCAAAGAAAGCTACACTTAATCATATGTTTTCAATTAAAAAAGAACAAGAACAGTAATTACATATAGTTTAAAGTTTTTCTGCATCTGTTTCTATAACAATATGATTTTTGTTATTTATGTGATCAATTGTACTTATAGTTAACTAGCTCTGGATTACTAGTATAAATCCATCCTAGGCATAGTGGATGATCTTTGTGGTACTTTGCTGTAATTTCTGTGCTAATATATTATTTATAAATTTTGCTTAAGTATTTATTATTGAAATTGACAATAGTTTCTTTCTCTCTTTTGATTCTCCCAATTTATATGTCACACCAAATTTACGTTGAGTCTAGCCAAGATGAAAGGGATGATTTAACCCAAACTCTCCCAATATTCCACCACCAACTTTTAAATAAAATATCAAATTGAAGGTAAGGGTGATACATTTTTCTAGCTCAAGACAAGTTAGGAGTTTGGAAGGAGAGGTCTCTGACACTGGGGTAAGGGCTGCTCAGGAGCATAGTGGGTGTGCTAGTATTAGTTTTACCATATTACCATACTAGCTATGGGCCATGGAGCAGCAGAAGTATCAGGAGTTTTGTAAGCTATGGCCATCCTACTAATAACTACGTAAATTTAAACACAAAATAGACTGGAAGGAAGTTGAGATGAAAACAATTTTAGAAAGTATGTTGGAGAAAACTGAATAGGAATAGAAAAAAACATATATTTCCATAAGCTGTACATGGCACGTTAACAAAAATTGACCATGTATTATGGCACCCTGAGGAGCGGTCATTTTCAGAGGAAGAAATATGAGCCATCAATGGCCATGTTTTTCAAAAATGTTCTAAATTTAGAGAAATGAAAATGAAAATAACTATGATAAATGATCTCATACCTACTAAATTGTCAAAAATGACCCAAAAGGAAAATGAAAAAATACTGGAGGGATTGTGGGATAGCAGATACATTAATGCCATATTGATGGATCAGTGTATTTTTCCAGACCTTCTAGAAAGAAATTTGGGACTATTGAAAATTCCAACCATGAATTCACCATTAATGAAGGGGGAATTAAAACAAGAATTAGGATTTTTTTTGCCCAATTTTGTGTCCATAAATTTGACAATCCTAGTTAAATTGATGATTATTTGCAAAATATAAAATGCATAGATTTACAGAGGAGGACACAAAATATTTTAGTAACCCCATGTAAGAAAAATAAATTTTTCTGAGTCATCAATGAACTCCCTAGCAAAAAGTCTCCAGGGACAGAGAGATTTACAAGTGAATTCTATCATATAAAAAGCAATTAATTCCAAAGCTATTTGAGTAAACTAATGAAACATCTTACCAAATTCTTTTTATGATACAAATATTGTACTGATACCTACACAAGAAAGACTCAAAATGGAGACAGAAAATTATAGACGAATTTCCCTAATGTATGTAGATGCAAAACTTACAAATAAAATATTAGCAAAAATATTACAGCAAATTATCATAAGAATATACACTATGGTCAGGTAGGATTCAGACTAGTAATGCAGATCTGGTTCAATATTAGGGAAACTATCACCATAATTGATCATATTAAAAACAAATTTAACAGAAACCATATGATTATCAAAACAGATGCAGAAAACACTTTTGACAAAATACAACACCAAATCCTTTTAGAATCACTAGAGAGCATAGGAATAAATGGAACCTTCCTTAAAATGAAAAGTAGCATTTATCAACAGCCATCAGCAAGCATGATATGTAATGGAGATAAGCTAGATGTATTTCCAGGAGCAGTGGGGGTGAAACAAGGATATCCATTATCCCCATTGTTATTCAACATGATAGCACAGATGTTAGTCTTAGTAATAAGACAGGAAAATGAAATTGAAGGAATTACAATAGACAGAGAAGAAACTAAGTCATCATTCTTTGCAGAAGATATTGTGATACACTTAGAGAATATTTGAGAATCAAGTGAAAAATTACTTGAGAATCAAGTAAAAAATTGCTTGAAAAAATGAACAACTTTAACAAAATTGCAGAATATAAAATAAACCCACATAAATCACTGATATTTCTATAGAAAACTAACAAAGCTCAACAACAAGAGATAGGAAGGGAAATTTCATTTAGAGTTACTATACACATTATAAAATATTTGGGAGTCTGCCTGCCAAAACTAATCCAGGAATTATATGAACACAATTACAAAACACTTTTCACACAAATAATGTCAGATTAAATAACTGGGAAAACATCATTGCTTGTGTGTAGGCTGAGATTATATAATTAAAAACCATTATACCTAAATTAATTTATTTGTTTAGTGCCATACCAATCAAACTACCAAAGAATCATTTTATAGAGCTAGAAAAAATAATATCAAAATTCCTTTGGCAGAGAAAAAGTCCAGAATATCCAGAATATGAAAAAAAAAATGCTAGGGAAGGTGATCTATAACTGCCAGACCTTAAATTGTATAATAAAGCAGCAATCATCAAAACTACTTGGTACTGGCTAAGAAATAAAATGGTAGATCAGTAGGATAGGTTAGGAACAGAAGACACAGTAGTCAATAACTATAGAAATTTACTATTTGATATACCCAAAGACCACAGCTCCTTGGATAAGAATTCAATATTTGACAAAAATGTTGGGAAAACTGGAAAATAGAATGGCAGAAACTGGGCATAGACCAAAGTCTAACACCATATGTCAAAATAAAGTCAAAATGGGTTCATGATTTAGATATAAAGGCTTATACTACAAGCAAACTGGAGAGCAAGGAATAGTTTACCCATCAGATTTATGGAAAATGGAAAAATTTATGATGAAAAAGAGATAGAGAACATTATGAAATGAAAAATGGATAATTTTGATTACATTAAATTGAAAATTTTTTGCACAAAGTTAATTCAGCCAAGATTAGGAGAGAAACAGAAAATTGGGAAAGGATTTTTACAACTGAAGTCTCTAATAAAGGCCTCATTTCTAAAATATAAGAATACAAGTCAATCTCCAATTGATAAATGGTCAAAGGATATGAACAGGTAGTTTTCAGATAAAACAATTAAAGCTATATGTGTTATCATATAAAAAAATCTATAAATCACTATTGATTAGAGAAATAAAAATCAAAACAACTCTGAGGTACTACAGGACACCTATCAGATTGTGCAACATTACAAAACAGGAAAACTAGGAATGCTGGAGAAGATGTGGGAAAATTGGAACACTAATACATTGTTGGTGGAGTTGTGGACTGATCCAACCATTCTGGAGAGCAATTTCGAACTAGACCCAAAAGGCTATAAAAATATGCATACCTTTTGACCTATCAATACCACTTCTAGGACTGTACTCCAAAGAGATCAAAAAAAGGGAAAAGGACCCACATGTTCAAAAATGAAGCAGACTCTTTTCTCCTATACTATGTTTTGTTTTGTTTTTCTCATGATTTCTCCCATTAACTTTAATTCTCCTATGCAATATGACTAATGTTAAAATGTGTTTAATAATAGTGTATTGTAGAACCCATATAAGATTGCATGCTATCTTGGGGAGGGAGAGGAGAGGGATAGGGAGAAAATTTAAGACTTATGGAAGTGATAGATGAAAGGCAGAAACAAATAAATTAATTAAATTTTTAAGAAACATAAATGCACCTAGGAAGGTTAAAAAAAAAGAAAACAAAGAAAGAAATGATGAGCAGGCAGACTTCAGAAAAATCTGGTAAGAGTTATATGAATTGATATTGAGTGAGGGGAGCAGAACCAGGACAACATTTATACACAACATTTGTAAATTTCACAACCACATTGTGCAATGACTAACGTTGATAGACTTGCCTCTTCTCAGTTCTAAGACAACTCCAAAAGACTCATGATTGAAAATACTATCCACATCCAGGAAAAGAATTATGGAGTCTGAATGCAGAATGAAGAATATCATTTGCTCTGTCTCCTTTTCGTTTTGTTTCTTCTTTCTTGTAGTACATGCCATTGGTTCTAATTCTTCTATGCAATATGACTAATGTAAAAATATGTTTAATATGAATGTATGTAGAGCCAATATCAGATTGCATGCCATCTTGGGGAAGGGAAAAAGGGGAAGCTGAGGGAAAGGGAGGAAATTTGGAACTCTAAAGCTTGTTGAACTGAATGTTGTAAACTAAAAGTAAATAAATGTCTCTTTTAAATACTAAAAAAAGAATAGGTCATGTAAACGCTGGGAGAGGGAGAGGAATAGCACTTGCCTCCCCATGTTATAGGAGCCATATGGCCACCAGGCTGTGTGATCTTCAGGGAAGTATTGATGGGGCACACTTCAGTCATTGTGAAAAGCACCTTTCGTGCCACTTCCTGCTCATGGCATAACATCTGCCTGAAGGATACTCTTTCAATTATATGATGAAGAATATAGGGCCCAAATAGCAAGTGAACTCTGTCCTCTGAAAAATAAACCATGACCCATTCTTCCTTGGGAGCCAAGTTCCTCAAAAATTGGTCATGTGGTAGTGAAATTAGGCATAATACCCGTTTGGGCCAAGGGTGGCAAAAAAAATAAAAAACAGAACATGTTGTCACAGGTACAAGATTGTCATGTCCTCAAATACAGCAAACAGGAAGTATGTAGGGGAAATGAGAAATCCTTGATCACAGGAAGAAAAAAGTGTATCACATTTCTATAACTCTAAATCACTAATGAAAATGGACAGAGAAGTTAGAGTGCCACCAAAAGAAAATTCCGATTTCTTGTGACTGACATAATGAAATAGGTATGCCTCTGTATGGTGTTCCTTTTGGTCCTGGACAGTATGTGAATATTAAAGCTAAGATTACTGTTATTGATTTTCAAAGAGTCATGAATAAGTGTGGATTTAAACTCTACTTGCATTCAGAGTCAGACCAAAACCTACAGATCTGAAGCAATAGCAACTATTGAAAATACCTAAGATTAGTTTGAAAAGAGAAAAATGTCTGGCAAAATGGGTAACAGATATCAAACCAAATTCAGATTAAATGTGAAAGATAGATACAAGACACCTAAATGGTTCCATGCAGGGTCATAGGAATTCCTTGGTAAAGATCCGGGATTCTGTCTTGTTTTCTTATAAAGACTTTTCAAGAAATTTACCATTTTCCTATATATTTTCTTGATGATGATAATGGGAAAGAACTGCCAGAAGATCTACATGCTGAAAATGTCAGCTCAGTTAACCTTCAATTGTAGGTATACACACTGTATTCGTTATATGTATTCACTGCACCAGGACAGCTAGATGGCACAGTGTCTTAGAGTGCTGGGCCTAGAGTCAGGAAGGCTCATCATCCTTCTGAGCTCAAATTTGGCCTCAGATACTTACTAAGTGAACCAGAACAAATCCGTGAAACCTGAGCATCTACATTGCCTCATTTATAAAATGAGCAGGAGAAGGAAATGACAAACCTTTCTAGCATATTTGCCAAGAAAATTCCAAGTGGGGTCAAGAAGAGTCAGACATGACTAAAACAATTGAACAAAAAAATTCACCACATTTCATATAGTGAAATGTCTTCTTTCCCATGAATGTTACAGAGCTTTAACAAGAAAAAAACCCAGTAACCACCTCTTTTTTTCACTATTTTAGTCATACCACTTTGCCCTTTTTGTAAAGTGCATGTATGACCTCAACTCAACCTCAACTTTTAAATCATGGTATTAAAAAACATTTATTAAGCATTACATTTCAACTTGCATAGCAAATTTACATATTAAAAATCACTTTTTAAAATAACAATAACAAAAAAATAAGTCATGTCAGAACAATAATTTTTTTTTCCAACAAGTTTTTTGGGATAGTGAGAGGCAGCATGCCATAACTGGATAAATAGCTACCCTCAGGGTACAGAGCCAAGATGATGGAGTAAAAGCAGAGCCATGCTTGACCTCTCCTCCCAAACCCCCAAATACCTGTAAAATATGACTCTAAACAAATACTGTAGCTGCAGAAACCACAGAATGACAGTATGAAGCAAATCTCCATTCCAAGACCACCTGGGAGCCTCTATTGCATCCAGAGTGCACTACAGCATAGGCTTCACTGGTATAGGTGAGGACTGAGCAGGCTGGCAGATTTCAGACTTCCCAACCCTAAACTGCAGAAGACAACTTGGAAAGTTAGTGGAAAAATTCTGTTGGACCTATGTGAGAAAGTATCATGGTCCAGCCACAGACCCATAGCCTCAGGGCAGTCTAGAGGACAGAGGATCCAGTGAAATCCACAGCAGGAGCAGCCACAGAAACAGAATCTCTTTCTAGAGATCTAGGCCCAAAGATTGTGTGCAAATTAAGTGACTGACAGCACACTTCCTACCCCCACTGGAAGCATAGCCCTACCTTCACAAGGAGCTCAAAACTCAAGTAATTGGCCAAGAAAATGAGCAAAAATCAGAAAACAAAAAACAAGAATATAAAATCTTACTTTGGTAACAAGGATGATCAAGACGTACAATCAGAAAAATACAGCAAAATCAAAGCTGCTATTTCCAAAGCTGCAAAGAAAAATATGAGTTGGTCTTATTGCAAGAAAGAGCTCAGAAAGAATTTTGAAAATCAAGTAAAAAAAGTAGAGGAAAAAGTGGGAAGAGAAATGAGAGTGATGCGAGAAAATACTGGAAAATGAATCAACTGCTTGCTAAAGGGGACCCAAAAAATGCTGAAGGAAATAACACCTTAAAAACTAGATTACTCCAAAAGGCAAAAGAGATGGAAAAAGCCAATGAGGAGAAGAATGCTCCAAGAACCATAATTGACCAAACAGAAAAAGAGGTCCAAAAGCTCACTGAAGAAAATAGTTCCTTAAAATTTAGAGTGGAGCAGATGGAAGCTAATGACTATATGAGAAATCAACCAATTATCACATTGGAATTTAGGTCCTCCTGAATCCAAGATTAACACTCTCTTAACTATACCACCCAGCTACTTTAATACAATAGTGAGCTAACCTTTTTGTATCCATCACAAATATTACAATATTTCTCCAGAAGTCACGATACAGGAAGATGGGTTATTGTTGCAGCTTATGGTTTCTCTCACTAGCCTCCCCTGTACCTCCCACCTTTATTATCCATTTTTCTACTTCCTCTCACAGCCCCAAACTGAGGAGCTCTATTTTTGAAACTTAGGTTGTGTTTTACACAACCTCTGATAAGCCAAATAAATCAAAACACTGTCAAACATAATTTACTTGTTAGCTTCCTTATGTAATATTGTACATTTTCTATTAATTACTGCTGCTTATCCTCAGGGTTGTTTTATTTAAATAAATATTAGATCGTTTTCAGCCAGGTTCTAGGAGCATCTAACCTAGGCATTTAAAGTATCCATATGGGCCTTGCTACAGAATATTCTTTTTTTAAGGCCTTAATTTTGCCCAACCTGGGCATTAAGAGAAGTTGCACATGTCTAACACAGAATTTTCCTACATTTGGTTTAAGACAATCAGCAGTCCTCTGTCCATTTGATTGTTAACAGGTTAAAGTCTACCAGGAACTTCGGGGAGCCAGGGTATCCATCTTGATAAGACTGCTCATGCAAAAGAAGTTCTAATATCTGTGATAGCTAAAAGGATATAATTAAAGTAAGCACAGGATTCTGTTTAAAATGCCTGTTCCATTTCTGCAAACATCTTAATTGATGGTTTAGATTGAAAATTAAAAGATTTCTTCCCTTTGAGGATGATAGATGTCTAATAACACTGGCCTGAGAATTACTAGTATGGTTGACAAATGAGCAATAACAAACCTTATTAAAATAATCTGTTTAATTTAAAGGCAAATCAAGAATCCAGGAATGACTTCCCATTGCCAAAGTCAGATTGTTTTTCACTGACATAATTATCACCAATTGCTAAGGGTTCATTCAAAGGGAAATTTTCAGAGGCTAAAAACAAGTAGCTTGTTTATAAAAGTGAAATTTATTGAAGGACATGACACATATGACTAGTTATTGGGACAAGAGAGAAGGTATCTGCCTCTGTTGTCTTTTCCAATCTTTAAATGTGCATTGATTTCTCAAAAGACACTCAGCTGCCAATGTCAGGCATCCATGATCTTCTGGGAGAATTCTCTTTGTTGAAATACATCTTCAATATGCAGCATTCTGAAGGAAATTTCTCTTCTTTAGAAGATGGCCATGTTTCTGACAGCAAGTACTCCCCTTCACTCTAGAGCTGAAGATTTGGGACACACTATAACTGATCTCATGAATAAATTGACAACTGGTCTTTTGAGAAGCTCAGCCTTGACGTACATTCAACAGTGCACTTACAGGATGGGTGACAGGAAATTTATACTAGGTATCTTCAAATTATAACTATTTCTCATTCTATACAAACTGGCCATTTCAAATGCTAAACTCATCCTGAGAATGATAATGAATAAATTACTATTATTTTAGATTGGCAGAGGGCACAAAGCCTACATGTTAAGAGTTCCAACAAGTTATTTTATTTATTTCTTGGTTTAACAAACTAAGAGTTTACAGGTCACTAGTTAATAATCAATATTAGTGAACAAAGAAAGTCATTTATACAACATGCAAGTAGAAAGCGTTAAAGCACACTCCAATTAAAGCAAATATTTAATTAAGAAAAAAACTGAAAAACAAAACCAAACCCAGAGAGAAAGCCCTGGGAGCAGCAGCAGGCAGGAAGTGGCATAGGTTCTAACCAGCATCATACCCACAACTAATACTGTACCTTCAGGTGTCAGAAAGGTCCTGAAGATTGCCCAATCTGAAGAGAGTTGAGTGAAAACAATTTTTAATAAATCCATGCTGGTCCAATTCACATTTTAGGTATTTAATAAAATTTTTAAGTCTAAGCATTCATACAATATTTCTTTAATACAGCCTTGGACCAAGTCTCAAGTAAACACAGTCTCAGTCATTTTTTCAACGTAACCTAGTTAACAAGTTGTGGGTAAGGAAACCGAATTCTTATATTCTGGCTTAAATATCAAGGATTTTTATTCCAAATCAGGAAAATATTAGCCAAAAATGTTTCAAAAACTCTAAAGGAGAAGAAATTAATTTTGAGGGACAGAGTAGGGTGGGAGATGCCCATTTACCAGAGAGCTACATGAAATAAATAAAAGACAATGGGGTAATTTTAAGTATTCTACTTTTGAAAATTAACTAAAACCAGCTTAGATCATAATATTTTCTTCAAAGCTACTATGACATCTTTATTCCTGACACTATAGATGAGAGGGTTTAAAACAGGTGTTAGGATAGTGTAGAAGACAGATACCATCATATCTTTTTCAGCAGTATGATAAGAAGGAGGGAGCATGTAATTATAGACAGAAGCTCCAAAAAAGAGAATAACAACAGTTATATGGGAGGAACATGTGACAAATGCTTTCCTATGACCTGTAGCTGAATTCATCCTATAGATTGTGAGGAGAATAAGGGAGTAAGAGCTTAAAATAACAGTGACAGGGATGAGGATCATTAGTACACAGCACAGGTACATGACAGTCTCATAGAGTGATGTGTCTGAGCAGGAGAGTTTCAACAAAGCAAGGACCTCACAGAAGAAGTGTTGGATCATTCGAGACTTACAAAATGGGAAGTTCATGGTGATAGGGGTGAGGGCGAAACCATCAAGAGAGCCCAAGAACCAACAGACAGTTGCAAGGAGTATGCAAACTCTGTGATTCATGAGAATGGGATAACGGAGAGGGTGACAAATGGCCATGTATCTGTCATAGGACATGGCTGCCAAAAGGAAGAACTCTGCCCCCACTAGTGTTAGATGGAGGAACATCTGGACTCCACAGCTTGGGGCTGAGATAATATGAATCCCAGTCACCTGATCCAACAGCATCTTGGGCACAGTAACAGAGATATACATCATGTCCATGAGGGAAAGTTGACTGATGAAGAAGTACATGGGAGTGTGGAGGTGGGGATCACTTTGAATCAAAAGAACTAAAGTGCCATTGCCAGTCAGAGCTACTATGAAAATAATGAATATCAGTGAATAGAAGAAAGGAGAATATTTGCTTTGGCTAAAGAGTCCCAACAGGATGAAGTCAGTCCCAAAAGTTTGGTTCTCCAACCACATGGTTTGCTTCATGTTATCTCACCTAGGGAAGATTAAAAACAAGCAAAACAACAAAGAATTTTATTTTCTGTCCTTTATACATAAGTCATCTATTAGTGAAGGAAAGAGATATGTTATAGATTGTTCTAACACAAGAAGAGCTGTGATTTTGCTAACAGGAGAGATTCTCATCTATCTATGATAGAGATTGTCTAACTTGAACCTAAAGGTACATCTATTTGGATAGAAAATTATCTTCAGTCATTTTGAAGCACTGAAATTCTGCCAGATCATTCTTTATATAAAAGAATGCTCAAGATGAGCTCTGTAGTTTGAGATAAACATTATAGAAAGTATTGTAGAAACTCATTTGTTTTTATGTTTGCCACATGAGCATCTCAAATTCTGTATGCTCCACATGCAGCCCATTATGCTTCCCTTTTCAAAACATCCCCATTAGTGTCAAGAACATCACCATGTGTTCAGTCACTAACTCTCACAACTCCAGTTTTAGCCTGAACTCTTCACTGTCATGTCTACCATATTTGTAGAACATTGCCAAACCTTATAGTTTCTAATTTCATTGCATGTCTTGTATAGGACCCATTCTCTCTATCAGTCAACATCCTAGTTGAAGCCAATATCATTTTCTTTTCCAGATGTTCACCTGAAATATTTCAATAGCCTCAATTGGCCCTCTGACCTTAAGACTTTCCCTATTCTAATCTTCCACTCAACTAACAAGGTGATTCTTCTAATGGTTAGGTCTGACCAAGTAACCCCTTATTCTGTAAACTCTAGTGTCTTCCTATTAATAAATAGAACAAAATAAAAACAAAAATTACTCTCTTTAGCATTTACAGCTCTTCATAACCTAGCACTTTCCTACCTTTCCAATCTTCTTACACTTTAAGTCTCTTTATCCAGATAAATTGTCCTAGATACTCTTCTTGACAGACAATATTCCATTTCCCTGCTCCGTGGCTTTACACTGAGTATTGCCCATTCCCGGAATAGTGTTTCTCTTAATTTCTTACCTCTCCATTTCTCCAGCTTACCTGAAGACCAAACTTTCCCCAGTTCCCCACAATTGCTAGTACCTTTCCTTCTGAGAGTCTACTACTCATTTCTACTACTGTACATACCGCTCTATATTCCTATTTATTTGAATGTTATCTCCCACATTACAATATGAGCCTCTTGAGGACAAGAGCTATTTTTGCCTTTCTTTGTATCCCCAGTTTAGCACAGTGACACAGAGTAAATAAATAATAAATGCTTGTTGATTGACTATTTAAAATGTATTTTAAAAAATCAGTTCTCCGGTGGGCAGAGTGGCACTAGGGAGAGGGGTTTTAAAAAAAAATCTATTCATGTTGATAGCAATTCTGCACATTTCTATGAAGTCAAAATAAAAATTTTGGAGGAGAATAAACTTCTTAATCTTAATTAAAGATCTACAGAAGAAAGTAAATAAGTATTTATTAAGCACTGTGATTCAGGCACTATGCTAATCATTTTATAAAAGTATTTGTGATATAAATATTTCATTTGATCATCACAATCTTATAAAGCAAGTGCTATTATTATCCCTATTTTACAGTTGAGGAAACTGAGGCAGACAGTGGTTAAGGGACTTGTCGAGGGACATACATCTAGTTAAGTTTTGGAGGTTACATTTGAACATAGATCTTCCAGACTCCAGGTCAGACACTCTATTACCACACCACTCGGGGGTATAGATCCTTCTATTTCTCTCAACCCAATACATGAAACTCTTCTTCATTCCATGAATACACATTTGTTCATGATAGACCATGTGCCAGGAATGTACCTTTCTTCATAGGACAGAGTATTTAGTGCCAGAAGGGACCTTTAAATCACCCAGTTTAACCATTTTATTTTTAATATTATGAAATGATCCAAGAGAATATTATTAATTTGCCCATAGTTACATAGGCAATAAAGCAAAGTTATAATTCAAACATAGATTCTCTGATTCATTATTTTCCCACACTGCACCATGGTTCCTGCCTATGAAAATCATTTGAGTCCTCTGAACTCTAGCTACAGTTTAAAATATTCTATTCATCTCTTCCTGATACCGCTAATTGAAGGGGATCTTTTTTTCCAGGGCACTATTATTTCGTTGGATCTGGTATGTTTACCACATTTTCTGTGTATCATAGTTGTTTCCATCCTATCTCCTCTATTTGAATTTAAGATTCTTAGGCCTGCACTGAGAGAAATGCCTTGTGTACCTGATATGTTTTAATTGGATTGGATCAAATTGAATTAAAAACATTTTGACATCTTACTAAACATCTTTAAACTGATTGACATTATGTCTTTAAAAGTCATCACAGAAAAAATAAATATAGCTCTTTGCTTGCTATGAGCAAAGCTCTGAGAACTGTGAAATAGAAAAAATAGTACAGAAAAAAATGAGTTTGGTTTCAAATGATCTCTATGGACAGCTAGATGGCACAGTGTATAGAGTACCTGCCCTGGAGTTTAGAGGACCTGAATTCAAATATGACTTCCTTACTAGCTATAAGACTCCAGGCAAATTACTTAACTCATAATTGCTTTTCAAAAATTAAAAAAATCAATAATAAAATAGTATTTCAACTCCCTTAAAGTCAAAATGGGAAAATTCATATGTTGAAATTATTTATTTTATAAAAATTTCTAGTTTGCTACTTCAGAATGTAATCCTATAGGCATAAAATTGATGCTTTAATTCATGCCAATGAATATATAGATTATGAAATATCTTCAAGGTAGAAGAAGAACTTGGGTCCACAAAAGTGGACATTCACAGTGGATATTCACAGAAATTCATGTATCTTTGAATAAATCTATAAAAAGTATATTCATTTATGATATTTTTTACCCATGAGTCTGTATACTTCTAATCTGCTCTTTACTTCATTTAGGAATTTCTTCATTTGTAAAAATGAAGCTTGACTTACATCAATTTCAGAACCCTTTTAGTGATAAAATTTCCACAATTCTATGGATGCATTGTTAAATTTCCTAAGAATTTGGAAAAACATTGCCAATGATGGGTGACTTTTTCATAATATTTCTCCCACCTTGAATGAGCATCTCTCTTCCCCTTTGCAAATCCTAGGCTGGACAGTTTTGTTTAAAATAATTCATGGAATTTGAACATTTCTACATTCAACTGCATGAGACAAGTAAGCTTTGTGGCACTTACCTCCAATTCCTTCAATGGAATAATAAATAGCCAGAAGCTGATTTTCTGTAATGAAAATTTTAAATGTTCACAGCTGTTCCCAAAGGCCAGAACAGTGATATTCTTCTCTACTCCAAATTCAGAGAAAACTTGTAACAAATTCTCAGGAAAACGACTAAAGCGGTCTGTGAAAAGGAAGAATACATATAGGAAGTGTACTATGTTCCTTATCAATGTAAAAATTAGGATAAAACAATATTGAAGTAATTTTTTAAGAGAAGTAAAGACTGAAACTAACAATCAATCAGATAAGAGCTGGACATCTATTTTCTATTACATTGGGGAAAAATTTGAAAAGTTAATGTAAAAACCAAGTATCAGAGCTGCTGTTGAGAAGCAGCTTGTATTACGGAGTCATAGATGAACCTCTCCTATCCCAGTCCATTTAAGGGTCTAAATAAATGTTACCGTGTGGGTGATGCATCAAGAAACTGACCCTGTTGGACCAAGAGGGAAGAAGACAAGTGAGCGTGATGTGAATTCAAAGGAGATTGGAATATTACATCACCCACTTTTCCACATTAATTACAGAAGACTTCTGGAACCCAGGTTGAATTAAAAGAATACTGTCTTGGGAACAAGAGATTTGGGTGAGGGTGGAGGAATCATAGCTCTGAGTATCTCTGACTGTGTCATCTGGAGAAACGTATTTGTCTTCTTGGAAACTTGGTCTCCTTACCTCAAAAATGAAAGCCTGAACTAACTGTCCCTTATCACTCAAAAATTTTGTTTTCTGTATATACTAGGGAATTTCCAACAACTTGGAAAATAATGCTTTTAATACAATAATTAAGTTACTTTCTTTAAAATGTTTTTGTTAGTTCACTTTTCTTTTTAAAAAACAAGCTTTTCTACAAACACCAAATTAACAAGATTTCTTCTGTACTCCCCAAAACTACAAAAGAGAGCCATCCCCTTAATGTCAATGTCTTTGCTTAGGAAACTGAGGTGAACTCAAACTTTAGTAGTAAATACATCATGCTTGGAACTTTGTGCCTCACTTGTACCATCAGATGTAACATCTGCATCTACTGATAAAATCAATAATAAGTGTGTACGTATGTATATATGTATATATATATATAATGTCTTATGGATTAAATGAGAAAATATTTGTAAAGTCTTTAGTACAATGAATGGCACATAGTAAATATCTGTTCCCTCTCCCCTTTTTATGGTTTCTCTTTAACAAAACAAATAAAAAGGTCAGTTATTTTTATAATTGACTAGACTAATTAAGGTTTTCATAAAATCCTCTTAGTCATACAGTTTCTGATGGTTACTAACTAGCTCTGTAAGAATAGATGAGTTACTTCACTTAGGGATGTCTTTTGGCTACCCCCTAGGATTTATCTTTTAAGCTACAGAAAGGTTGCAAATAGCTTTGGTGGAGGAGATTGATAGACTTTCAAAACAAAAGTGATTTAATATATGACTGTCAAATTTTTAATTTTCTAATTTTTATTTATATTCCTGGTACAAGACCAAAATGGCAATAATGAATAATTTTAACGTACTACTTTACAATGTGCAAATATTTTAGTCAATGCTGTAACAAAAATAAACATTACTTAAAATAATCAATAGTTGTCCTTCTCTATTTTATCTCCCAGGTTTGGATATCAGCATAAGATATGTCAAGAAAAATCTTGTATTTCCTTTATTTTTCCATTTTTATAAATGGTTTATGTAGCATGAGAACTTGTAAATTAGTCTACTCCATCTACAACTGAGATTTCTGTGCATGCCAATGTGTGTGTGTATGTGTATCTGTGTGCATGTTTCCTTTGAGAGTTTCTCAGTTATTCTTTTTGAGATTTAGTTTTTAGTATCTGTTATCTACCTGCATCCCAGATACTTTCCTTCCTTCTTCAATGAATTCAGTGCTTGACTTACAGTATTTCTCTCCTCCACAAGACCTATTTTTATACTAAGGAACTTCAATATGCATATATATATGTATATATATATATATGTATGTATTCTCAAAAGCTATGATTTTCTTGCACTTAGTATTTGACCGTGGTTTATTCCTCCACACCTCTTCAACTATACATAATTATATCCTTGATCTTGCATCACCAAAATTGTATGCCACTTCCATGTTTGTGAAATCTGAAATTCCTTTATCTAATCATACTTTGTTTTCATTCCACCTATCCTTCTGCTTCTGACCCCTAACCTCATTCTACGTTCTCCCCATGAAATACCAATCCCTCCAATCATCAACTCTTTCCCAGTCAATCACCCACGTGCTGATTCTGCTCTCCTGTACACCTCGTCTTGGCTCCTTGGTGAGCCAGTTCAATTCTGTACTGGTGTCTAAAATCTTTTTGCCCCTCATCCTATCAACAATCTTGCCCTGTCAAGTCTCATTCCTGGAGTGCACCTACCCCAAAAAATTATTGCTTTCATCTCTACTCATGTAACTACTGAACATAGCTGGAGAAAATAATGAAACTGTGATGACTGGGTCTGCAACACATGCATATTACATAATATCATTTATACCCTTATTGCTATGAGATGAACTTTTTATATCTCCCCAAAAAAATACATTATCCCATCCATTATAGCAATTTTTCCAAACCTCCCAGGGTTCCCATTGGCACATTCTCTCAGCCAAATAGTTTCTTTCACATTTTTCTGAAAAACCCTGAAGACATTCACTTTTCTACCCTTTTTCATATTTCATATCACTCAGATACCTTTAATCTTCTTCTTTAACCTTGTCACAGGAACACATGTCTCTCCTTTTCACGGCAAACTTTTCTACATGCATGTGATCCTATTCTTTCTTGTCTTCTCCAGCATATTGTCCACTGTATCATTTACACTCTCATTTATCTTCAAAGCCTCTCTGTCTACTGGATATTTCACTACTAACTGCAAACATTTCCATGTCCCCCCAACTTCAAAAAGTAAAGAAAAGGAAAAAATCTTTCCTTGATCTATCCCTAGTAGATATTGTCCTTTATTTCTCTTTCATTTCTTAGCTAAACTATTTCAGAAGGTTGTCTGTAAGCCCTTCCTCCACCTACTTTCTTCTCATTCTTTTCTTGAGTATGATCTGGCTTATACAATGAAGAGGTCAGCAAAAGAGCTCTAAGGCCTCTGCTAATCTCATTCATTGCTGTATGTCTGTGAAACCTGGACAGTGTACCAGTGCTATGCTAAGAAGTCGAATCACTTTCACTGGATTTGTCCTAGAAAGACTCTGAAGACTACCTGGCAGGATAAGGTAATGGATGCTCAAGTCCTTTCTCAAGCTAATCTGCCAAGCCTTCAAATTCTAATGCAAGGAGTGCAACTCCAATGACCTGGGTATATTGTTGGATTGCCAAAGGTAACCTTGCCTAAAAGACTATTTTACAGATAACTTCTGCAAGGAAGACACTCACATGGTGGTTAGAAGAAACAATATAAGCACACTCTGAAGGTCACTGAAGAACTTTGGAATTGCTTGTGTGGCCTGGGAGACACTGGCAAAGGAATGTCCAGCATGGTGTGCCCACATGAAAGAAGGTGTTGTGCCCTATGAGAAAAGTAAAATAGCAATAACTCAAAGGAATGTGAGATGTGAAAATTTAGAGAATCTACCCCAAATGTTCACATGAACTATTTATGTCTGGCTGTGGTGGAGCATTCTGAGCTCATATTGGTCTGATAAGCCACTTGAACACGTTGTAACTGGATTCTGACACAGTGATGTCATTTTGATCCTTTTTAAGGATGAAGAACAACAAATAGACCAACTAGTAATCTGGATATTGACCTCATTATTCCACTGAGATTTCTCTCTCCAAAGTTATAATGATCTCTTAATTACCAAATCTAGTTACTTCATTCTCATTTCATTTCACTTACTAATTTCCTGTGATCTATTCCTCTATGCCACCTGAACTAGACACAGAGCAATTATGCTCTTGACCTCACGAGAGTCTTAAAACTTTTAATCACCTCTTCCCCTTGATATTCTTCTTTCTGTAGGTTTTAATGACACTATTCTGGTTCTCCTACTTGTCTGGCTATCATTTATTCGTCCTTCTTCCTGCATATTTATCAAGGTTGAGCCTCCTTAGTATGGGTGTCCTTCAAGATTTTATTGTGGACCTTCTTCTTACTTGATGACTTCAATAGTTTTGATGGATTCATTTAGGATTTCTTTGCAGAAAATTATCAGATCCTTTCCCTTCTCAAAATTAGATAATTCTAACCCCCCCCAAAAAAAACATAAAGAAAGAAGTTAAGGAGGTGAATAAAATTTTGGAATAGTTTGATAAGATAGACCTCTGGAAAAAAATTGAATGAAAATAGAAAAGCAGTACTTAGGGGAAATTTTATATCTCTAAATACTAATATCAATAAAACAAGAAAAGAGCAGATCAATGAATTGGGAGTGTAAGTAAAAACCTAGAAAAAATTAAAAATCCTCAAATAAACATTAAGTTGGAAATCTTAAAAATCAAAGGAAAGATCATCAAAATAGAAAGAACACTAAACTAATAAATAAAGTCAGAAGCTCCTTTTATGGGAAAAATAAAATAAATAAATGGTGGAGTGGTGATGATGGTGGTAGTGGTGATTTTTAAGTCATTTTTCTTGAGTAGGACTAAGACATACCATGTCTCACACTGTATAATACCATAATGACCATAAAAATTATTTAGTACTGGCTAAGAAATAGAGTGGCAAATCAGTGGAATAGAATGAATCAACTAATTGCATTAAATTAAAAATATTGCACAAACAAAACCAATACAACCAAGACTAGAAGGAAAGCAGAAATCTGGAAAATATTTTTTACAGCAAATACCTCTGATAGAGAAATCATTTCTCAAATAGAGAACTGAGTGAAACTGGTGACAATACAAATTATTTCTCAATTGAAAAATGGTCCAAGAATATGAACAAGTAGTTTTTACAAAAAGAAATCAAAGCAATATATAGTCATATGAAAATGTTCTCTGAGGTAGAACCTCATACCTATCAGTTGGATAATGTGACAGATAATGAAAATGATAAATGTTGGAGTGGATGTGGGAAAATTGGAACACTAATGCATTGTTGGTGGAGTTGTGAACTGACTCAAACATTCTGGAAAACAATTTGAAACTATGCTTGAAGGACAATCAAACTATACATATATACACACACACTTATGTATACATATATATATGTATATATATATATATATATATGTATATGTATATACACCCTGTGATACAGCAGTACTACTACTAGGTCTGTATCCAAATGTAATTTTAAAAGGGGGCTACAGGTGGAGAGGAAGGATGTACTTGTATAAAAATATTTATAGTTTCTCTCTTTGTGGTGACAAAGAATTGGAATTTGAGGGGAAATCCATCAGTTGGAGAAATGTTAAATGAATTGAGGTATATGAATTTAATGGAATAATATTGTCCTATAAGAAATGATGAGAACACAGATTTCATTAAAATCTAGAGAGTCTTACATGAGCTGATGCAAAGTGAAGTGAGCAGAACCAGGAGAACACGGTGCACCGTAATAGCAGCCTCATGCAGAGAATACCTAAATCATTCACAGTTGATCATGGTAGAATAGTTCTTTTTATAGAAATTCCAGTGTTCTTACCAGGAAAATGGCTGTTCTTAGGCAGAGAGAGAATTGATGGAGTCTGAATACAGAGCAGAGCATGCTTTTTTCATTTTATTTTTTCCAGGGTGTTTTTTTGGCTTATTTTTCTTTCAAAACATTACTAATATGGAAACGTTTTAAATGATTGCAAATATATAACACATCAAATTATTTACTGTCTTAGAGAATTGGAGATAAGGAAGGGAAGGAGAAAACTGGAGATGAGAAATCAAATTTCACAATGATTGCCAAAATTTGTCTTTAAATCTAATTAAAGAAAATAAAATACTATTTTTATAAAAGAACTTTTCAGGGCCCAGACCAGAAGATCAGTGAACACACCTCTCTACTTGAAAGCACTGACAACCTCCAAGACCCCAAACTCAGTTTGGGAACCAACAGAAGGTTATATACAGACAGAAGTTCAGGCCAGACATCCTTTCTAACATATTCAGTTCCCAGAGCTAACAGAAATTCTAAAGTCAAGAAATAAGCTAGTAAAGTGAACAAACAGAGACAAAACCTCAAGTAAAGAACCACTTGTGATGGTAGAGTAATAACTAGGTGGTTGCTGCAGTAGGAAACAACAAACCACTTCAATATCTTTGGCAAGAAAACACCAACTTAAGACTAAATAAAAACTACATGGTGATAGAAAAGTTGAAGACACACACACACACACAGAGAGAAAAAAAAAAACTTCTACAAGCAAAGCCCCCCCCCCCCAAAAAAGAAGAGTAGATACAAGCAAAATAAAAAAAAAATCCTGAAAGAGTTAAAGTGTTTTTAAAAAGAACAAAAAATCTAAGAACCAAAGAAAGCAGTAGAGGAAAAAAATAGGAAAAGAAATGAGAATTATGCAAAAAAGTTATGAGAATAGAACTAACACTTCAGTAAAGTTCAAAACTTTATTGAAGAAAAACAATCCTTGAAAATTAGAATTGGCCAAACGGAAGCTAGTGACTGCATGACATTTCAAGAAATAAAAACACAGCTAAAACACTTTAAAATGTGAAATATTTTGTAGGGAATATCAGAACTGTTTGAAGAGAAATAATGTAAAAATCATTGGGCTACCTAAAAGATTTGAACAAAATAGAGGCTAGCTATCATATTTAAAGAAATCATAAAACTCTCCAGATCTTTTATAGTCAGAGGACCAATAAAAACTAAAAGAATTACCAATCACCTCCTAAAGAAGCCCCCAGTGGAAAACTTCTGGAAATATTGAAATCAAAATCCAGAGCTCCCAGGTCAAGGTAAAAATACTTCAAGCATGCAGAAAGAAAGGAATTCAAGTACTACAGAACCATTGTCAGGATGCAATAAGTCTTATTAGTGACAACTTTGAAGAAGGGACCAATCTGGAATATGATGTACCTCAATATATTTGTATATGTTTTATATAGAATATATGCAGAAATTATATGCCTGAATACATATTCTAAGTCTAAAAGGACTTAGAATTATAACTATGGATAATCTAAAAAGCAGAACTGATTACAATCCTACAGGTGAAAACATAGATCTTTAATGACACAGAAGATTTTTGAACATTCCTGAAAATGAAACAGACTAGAGTAGATAGTGTGACTTTCAAACATACCATTAAAAAAATTATATAAAAAGTAAACCTGTAAGAGAAGTCTTACAGTAGTAGTCAAGGTTAAATCATTTGCATTATTACATTGGGATAGGATATCTATAATTCCTCACAGTTTTATCATCACTAGGGGTCACATGGGAGTCTAATTAGAGAGAGAGCCTGAGTGTGATTCCATTTTTGGTGACCTCCAAAGATGAATAGAATGAAAGAGGGAAAAATACACTGGGAGAAGGTAGAGAGGAAAAGAATAGGGAAAATTATATTACATAAATGGGGAACAAAAAGAAGAGTTTCTAACAAAGGAAAGAGCAGTGGGAGGAGTAGGTAAGAGGTGAACATCATTCTATCTGAATTGGTCAAAAGAAGGAAGAAAACACATACAAACAATTGCATACACAAATTCACCTTGTCCAAACAAGAAGTAGGAAGGAAATGAGACATGAGATAAAAGCATACTTAGATTATGGGAGACAGACACCAGAAGCAAAACAGACTGATAGAGAAGACACAAGGTGGAAAAGAGAGGGAAACATTTAATAGGAGAAGAGGATGGAGGGAAACACATAACAATTATCATTGTGAATGAGAAGGGGATAAACAAAACAGATAAAAAAGAATACAAAATGGATTGAGACCTACAATCCAAAAATATTTTGTTCTTTTAAAGACACTTGAAAGAGAAAGATAAACACAGAGGTAAAATAAGAGACTAGAGTAAAACCTATTGTGATGCACCTTTAGTAAAGAAATCAAAGGCTGCATAGCAGATATGATTCCACACAAAGCAAAAGCAAGAATAGATATAATTAAGAGAGATAATCAGGGAAACTACATTTGAATAAAATGTACCAGAGAAAATGATTTACTATTGGTATTAAATACATCATAAATAGAGATAGATAGATAGATAGATATGCATATATATATATATATGTGTGTGTGTGTGTGTGTGCATCAAATAGCATATCATCTAAATGGATAAAGAAAAACCTGAATGAATTCTAGAAGCAAATAGGAAACAACACAATAATATGGGAACTCAATTAACTCTTCTCAGACCTAGATAAAACCCACCGTAAAATAAAAAAGGAAGAAGTTAAGGAAATGAAAAGAATTTTTTAAAAGTTATATTGATATACCTCAGGAGAATAGTGAATAAGAAGAAGAAGGAGTATAAGTGTTCTTCAGCTGTGCATAGCACCTTCACAAAAATTGATATTTTAATGAGTTGGTCATTAAAAACATCAGTAC
Organism: Bettongia penicillata ogilbyi; assembly: GCA_023548195.1. Taxonomy (NCBI): domain Eukaryota; kingdom Metazoa; phylum Chordata; class Mammalia; order Diprotodontia; family Potoroidae; genus Bettongia; species Bettongia penicillata. The sequence continues at coordinate 640,759 of JAJHZJ010000134.1, forward strand.
AAATGAAGAATTCAGAAATATTAAATGCATCTTCTTCTAATCTTAATAACATGCAAATTAAATTCAAGAAAATACCTTTGAGGCATAGATTAAAAATTAATTGTAAACTTTATAACTCACCACCAATGAAGGGGAAATTAAAACAATAATTAAGAATTATTTTGCTCAGTTGTATGCCCATAAATATGACAATCATTTAAACGTATGAAAATTTAGAAAAATACAAATTTCCTAGAACAACAGAAGATGAACAAAAACATTTAAATAACCTCATGTAAGGAAAAGAAACTGAGCAATCAATGAAATCCCTAGGAAAAAGTTTCCAAGGCCAGATAGATTTATGAGTGAATTCTATCAAAGATTTGAAGAGCAATTAATTTCAATGCTATTTGGGAAAATTGATGAAGAAAGGGTTCCACCTAATTTGTTTTATGAGATATATATGTGTATATATATATACATATAGATATATAGATATAAATATATACATATGTATTGATACCTAAACCAGGGGAAGTCAAAACAGAAAAAGAAAATCATAGACCAATCTTGCAAATGAATATAGAAGCAAAAATTTTAAAAGAAATATTAACAAAAAAAATTATAGCAAGTTATCATGAGATTATAAACAATGACCAGGTAGGATTTATAACAGATATGCAGGTCTGGTTCAATATTAGGAAACATATCAGCATAATTGATCATACAAAAAATAAAATTAACAGAAACCATATGATTATCTAAATAGATATAGAAAAAACTTTTGACAAAATACAGAACCCAATTCATTTAAAATCATTAGAAAGCATAGAAATAAATGGAATCTTGCTTAAAATGAAAGGTAGCATCTATCTAAAACCATCAGCAAGCATTATATGTGGCATTTTCATTATCAGTAGGGGTGAAACAAGGATGTCCATTATCACCATTGTAATTCAGGATGGTACTAGAAATGTTACCTTTAGGAATAAGAGAAGAAAAAGAAAGTGAAGAAATTAGAATAGACAAAGAAGAAACTAAGTCATCACTCTTTACAGATGATATGATGATATACTTAAAGAATACTTGAGAATCAGGGGCAGCTAGGTGGTGCAGTGGATACAGCACCAGTGCAGGAGTCAGGAGGACTTGAGTTCAAATCTCACCTCAGACATTTGACGCTGACTAGCTGTGTGACGTTGGACAAGTCACTTAACCCCAGTTGCCTCATCTTGAGTTATCTTGATGAATATCTGGTCCCCAGATTCAGATGACTCTGGAGGAGAAGTGAGGCTAGTGACCCGCATAGCCCTCCCTCACTCAAAACAAAGTTAAATCCAAGTCATGTCATTATTTCTCTGATGGCATGGTCTTCTTCAGCAAAGAAGGATGAACACACTTGAGAAGTGAAAAATTACTTGAAAAAAACAACTTTAGCAAACTTGCAGAATATAAAATAAACTCACATAAATCACTGATATATATATATATATAATATTACTAACAAAGTTCAACAGCAAGAGATAGAAAGTGAAATTTCATTTAAAGTTACTATAAGCATAATAAAATATTTGTGAGCCTATCTGCCAAAACCAACCCAGGAGTTGTATGAACACAACTACAAAACACTTTTCACACAGATAAAGTCAGATCTAAATAATTGGAAATCAGTTGCTTTTTAATAGGCTGAACTGATGTAATAAAAATTACAGTTCCACCTAAATTAATTTACTTATTGAATGCCTTGCCAATCAAACTACCAAAAATTATTTCATAGTGCTAGAAAAAATAATATCAGAATTCATCTAGAAGAATAAAAGGTCGAGAATGTCAAGGGAATTAATGAAAAGAAATGCAAGGGAAGGTGGCCTGGCCCTACCAGATCTCAAATTTATAAAGCAGCAATCATCAAAAACATTCAGTACCAGCTAAGAAACAGAGGGGTAGACCAGTGGAATATGTTAGGTACTCAAGACACAGTAGTCAACAAATATAGCAGTCTACTGCTTGATAAACCCAAGGACCCCAGTTTCTGGGATAAGAACTCATCTGACAAAAACTGCTGGGAAAACAGGATCAATGTGGTGGAAACTGGGCATAGACCAATGCCTACACCATACACAAGAATAAAGTCCAAATGGATACATGATCTAGGTATAAAGATTGATACTAAATCAAATTAGGGGAGTAAGGAATAGTGTATTTGTAAGATTTATGGAGAAGGGAGAAATTTATGACTAAACAAGAGATAAAGAACATTATGAAATACAAAATGGATAATTTTGATTACATTAAACTGAAAAGTTTTCACACAAGTAAACCCAGTGCAACCAAGATTATGAGGGAAGCAGAAAACTGGGAAAGAATTTTTTGCAACTAGTGTCTGTGATAAAGGCCCCATTTCTAAAGTATATAGAGAACTGAGTCAAATGTACAAGAATAAAAGTCATTCCCCAATTAATAAATGGTCAAAGGATATGAACAGGCAGTTTTCAGAGGAAGAAATTAAAGCTATCTATAGTCATATTAAAAAATGCTCTAAATCACTATTGATTAGAGAGCTGAAAATCAAAACAACTCTGAGATACCACATCACACCTATCAGATTGGCTAACATAACAGAAAAGGAAGATGGTAAATTTGGACAAGATGTGGAGAGTTGGAACACTAATTCATTGTTGGAGCTGTGAGCTGATCCAACCATTCTGGAGAACAATTTGGAAGAATGCCCAAAGGGTCACAAAAATATGAATACCCTTTGACCCAGCAATACTTCTTCTAGGATTATATCTCCAAGAGCTCATAAAAATGGGAAAGGGTCCCACATGTACAAAATATTTATAGCAGCACTCTATGTGGTGGCCAAAATCTGGAAATCAAGGGGATGTCTATCAATTGGGGAATGGCTGAATAAATTATGGAATATGAATGTAATGGAATACTATCACACTACAAGGAATGATGAACAGGAAGACTTCAGAGAATCCTGGAAAGACTTATATGATCTGATGCTGAGCAAAAGGAGCAGAACAAGGAGAACTTTGCACACAGCAACAACCACAATGTGTGAGGACTTTTTCTAGTAGACTTAGAACTTCATTGCAATGCAAGGACTTAAAAATTTCCAGTGGTCTTTTAAGACAAAATGCCTTCCACAAAAACACAAAGAACTATGGAATTCAATCGCAGAATGTAGCAGATCATTTTCTCTTGTATTAACTTTTGGTTTGTTTGATGATTTCTCCCACTCATTTTAATTCTTCTCTCCAACATGATCATAGTGAAAATTCATTTAATAGGAATGTAAGTGGAGAACATATATAAAATTGTGTGCCGTCTCAGGGAGGGAAAGGGGAGGGCAGGGAGGAGGAGGGAAAGAAAGAAAAACTCTAGGTTGTATGGTAGTGATTGTGGAACACTGAAAATAAATACATAGACAAACAGATAGATAGATAGATAGATAGATAGATAGATAGATAGATAGATAGATAGATAGATAGATAGATGATGGATGAATGAATAAATAGATAAATGCTGGGAAACCTGGATCAGTGGGGTAGAACCTGGGTGTAGACCAATGCCTGACACCATACACAAGAATAAAGTTCAAATGGTTACATGATCTAGTTATAAAGATTGATGCTAAATCAAATTAGGGGAGTAAGGAATAGCGTATTTATCATATTTATGGAGAAGGGAGAAATTTTTGACCAAATAAGAGGTAGAAAACATTATGAAATACAAAATGGATAATTTTCATTACATTAAATTGAAAAGTTTTTGCACAAACAAACCCAATGCAGCCAAGATCAGGAGGGAATCAGAAAACTGAGAAAGAATTTTTTGCACCTAGTGTCTGTGATAAAGGTCTCATTATTAAAATATATAGAGAAATGAGTGAATTTTACAAGAATACAAGTCATTCCTCAGTGGATAAATGGTCAAAGGATATGAACAAGCAGTTTTCAGAGGAAGAAATTAAATCTATTTATAGTCATATGAAAAAATTCTCTAGATCACCATTGATTAGAGAGATTCAAATCAAAACAACTCTGAGGTATGACATCGCACCTATCACATGACTGACATGACCAAACAGGAAGATGATAAATGTTGGAGAGGATGTGGGAGAGTTGGAATACTAATTCATTGTTGGTGGAACTGTGAGCTGATCCAACCATTCTGGAGAGCAATTTGGAACTATACCCAAAGGGTTGGTAAAACATGCATACCCTTTCACCTACCACTATGCCTCCTAGGACTATATCCCAAAGAGATCATAAAAATTGGAAAAGTTTCCATTGTACAGAAATATTTATAATAGCTCTTTTGTGGTGGCCAAGAACTGGAAATCGAGCGGATACTCATCATTTGGGGAATGGCTGAACAAGTTGTAGTATATAAACGTAATAGAACATTATTGTGCTATAAGAAATAATGACTTCAGAGAGGCCTGGGAGGACTTAAAAGAACTGATTCTGAGTGCAATGTGCAGAAACAGGAGGACATTGCACTCATTATCAGCCATGGTGTGCCAGGACTGTTTCTGGTAGACCTAGCCTTTCACAGAAATGCAGGGACTTAAAAATTTCCCAAAGGACTCTTGATGTCAAATGCCATCCACATCCAGAGAAAGAACTATGGAATCAGAAAGTACAATGAAGCAGAATATTTTTTCTTGTGTTATGTTCTGTTTTGGCTTGTTTATTCTCGTGGTTTGTCCCATTCATTTTAATTCTTCTATGCAACATGACTAATGTGAAAATGTGATTAATGAGAATGTATGTGTACAGCCCATATAAAATTGATGCCATCTCAGGGAGGGAGAGGTAAGGAAGGGAGAAAATCTAAGAGTTAAGGAATTGATTGTAGAAAACTGAAAAAAAAATAAATTTTTTAAAAGTTCATCTGGAGCAAAGAAAGGTCCAAAATATTAAGTGAATAAATGAAAAGAAATTATCTTAAATTGCATCATAATGCAGCCATCATCAAAACTACTTGGTACTAGCTAAGAAAGAGATGGATCAGTAGGTAGTTAGGATCAGTAGGATAGGTTAGGAACACAAGATACAGTAATCAGTGACTATAGAAATATACTATTTGACAAGCCCAAAGACTTCAGCTTCTGGGATAACAACTACACTATTTGACAAAATCTGGAAAAACTGGAAGATCACGTGGCAGAAACTGGACACAGACCAATGTCTGACGCCATATACCAAAATCAAGTCAAAATGGGTGCATGATTTAGATAGAAAGGCTGATACTGTAGCAACCTAGGAAAGCAAGGAATAGTTTAGCTGTCAGATTTATGGAGAATGGAAGAATTTGTCACTAAACAAGATAGAGAACATTGTGAAATGCAAAATGGATAATTGTGACTACTTTAAATTGAAAAGTTTTGGCACAAACAAAGCCAATTCAACTAAGAATACTAGGGAAACAGAAAATTGGAAAAGGATTTTTATAACCAAAATCTCTGATAAAGGCCTCATTTCTACAATAATAAAGGATTCAAATTTATAAGAATATAAGTCAAGCCTCAATTTATAAATGGTCAAAAGATCTAAACAGGCAGTTCTCAGAGGAAGAAATTAAAGTTATCTACAGTCATATGAAAAAGTGTTCAAAATCACTATTGATTAGAGAAAAGAAAAAAAATGACTCTGAGGTACCACATCACACCTACGAGATTAGTTAAGATGACAAAACAGGAAAATTACTAATGTTAGAGAAGATGTGCTAAAATTGTAAGACTAATCCATTATTGTTGGAGTTGCGAACTGATCCAATCATTCTGGACAACATTTTGGAACTATGCCCAAAGGGCTATAAAAATGTACACACCCTTTGACCCAGAAATACCATTTCTAGGGTTGTATCCCAAGGAGATCATAAAAATGGGAAAAGGACACACATGTACAAAAATATTTACAGCAGTTCTTTTTGTGGTGGTCAAGAATTGGAAATTGAGGGGATTTCCATCAATTGCGGAATGACTGAACAAGTTGCAGCATGTGAATTTAATGGAATACTACTGTGCTATAAAAAATGATGAGCAGGCAGTCTTCAGAAAAACCTAGAAAGAATTCTATAAACTGATGCTGAAAGAAATGAGCAGAGAGAAGAGAACATTTTACACAGTAACAATCACATTATGTGATGACAAACTGAAAAACTTCACTCTTCTCAGCACCGCAAGGATCTAGGAAAACTCTAAAAGTTTCATTATGGAAGTGCTATCCTCATTCAGTGAAAGAACTATGGAGTCCGAACGCAGATTAAATCATACCATTTGTTTTCTCTTTGTTTTTTCTTTCTTATGGTTTCTCCCACTCTTTCTAATTCTTTACAACATGACTAATGTGAAAATATGTTTAGTAAGAATGTATATGTAGAGACTTTATCAGATTTTATGCTGTCTAGTGGAGGGGGGAGAGGCAGAAAAAATTTAAAACTCAAAAGCTTATGGAAATGAATGTTGAAACCTAAAATTAAATATATTAATTTTTTAAAAATGAATTGTTATTTAAAAGATATTTGGAAGAATTCACTTGTAAATGGAATAGGTCCTGGGAGTGGGGAGGTTTCCTTTGGAAGTTCATCTATGATTTACACAATTTCTTTTTCTAAGTTGGAGTTATTTAAAGACTATTTCCTTTTCTTTAAATCTGGGCAAGTTGTATTTTTGGTAATATCCATCTATCACATTGATTTTATTTATTGGCATATGTTTGGGCAAAAAGACCCCTATTATTTTTATGTCTTCTTTATTGGTTTTGACTCTAGTCTTTTATTTTTGACGGCTCTACTCTTTTATTTTTAACACCACTAATTTTGTTTTCTTCTTTTTAAAAGCAAATTAGTTAATGTTCTACCTATTCCAGCACCACCCCCAAAAAATACCACCCAGGTCCTTTTTTTGTTTCCTAATACAGTGTGTATGGGGGTTTGTCTGTGTGATTTTTAATGCTCTTTTCCTTTGATTTGTAGGATTTATATTTGGGTGTTCAATTGGGGATTTTCAGTTTGTTGGTTTTCCAGTTTTTTGAGTTATATTCCAAATTCATTGAGCTGTTCTTTCTCTCTTTTAGCAACGAATGACTTTAGTACTTTACATTTTCCTCAAGTACTACTTTGACTGCATCCCAAAATTTTGGTATATTATCATATTGCTTTCATTTTCTATCTTGAAATTATTGATTATGTCTATGTTTTGTTCATTGACTCACTTATTTTTTAGGAAAATTAATTAGTTTCCAATAAACTTTTAATCTTACTTCATCTGTCCTTTATTGAATGTAATTTGCATTGCACTATGGTTAGTAAAAAATACATCAACTTTTCTGCTTTTATGCATTTGTTTGTAAATTTTTTGGCTAGAAGACACCATGCATAGTTGAGAAATTAGTATATTTCTTTCTATTCCTATTCAGTATTTTTCAGAGATCTATAATATCTTTTTAAACATTCTATTCAGGTTTTTACCTTCTTATTTATTTTTCTTTTGATTTTTCTATGTTTGAAGGAAGCATTAAATTAAGGTTCTCCTCTATAATAATTTACCTAACTCTTCCTATCACTCATTTTGCTTTCCTTTTAGAATTAGATGCTACACTATTTTGTTCATATATCTTTAATATGGGTATTAGCTCATGGTTCATGTTAAGTTTTAGCAAAATATAATTTCCCTGCTTATCTCTTTTAGTTGGGCTTATTTTTGCTTTTGTTTGTTTGAGACCATTATAGCTAATCATGCTTTGTTTTTTCATTTGTTTGTTTTGTTCCAGAGTTCAAGCATAAAAGATTCTTCTCTAGGCCTTTAACTTTGTATGTATCCTTCTGTTTCAAAAACAGTTTCTATAAATGACATCTTGTCAAATTCTGGTTTCTAATCCATTCTGCTATCTTCTATTTTATTTTCCACCTTATTCATATTCCCAATTATGATGGCTGTTTATATTCTTCCATTGTCTCCTCTTCCCTTTATTTTTATTTCTTTTATCCCCCCTGCTCCCTCTTTAGGAGTCTTTTTTTATTCTAATTAATATCTCACTCCCTCTTTTGCTGCCCTCTTTCCTTTTACTTCCTTCGTTCTTTTTTTCCGTCTCTTTCATTCTTATCTCCCTATTGAGTAAGATGTATTACTGTATACAACTGTGTGTGCATGTATATCTTTCTTCATTTATTCAGTTCAGATGAGAATGAGATTCAAGTATCATCTGCTACTCCCACTCCTCCTCCTTGTTATATAATTGCTTCTTTATGCACCTCATTTCAGTAAGATAATTTCTCCCATTCTTCCTCTCCTCCTCTATCTTGGTGCATTCCTCTTTTTCACCCATTCTATTCTTTTTTATTATCATCTATAGAGAACAGAATCACAACCAGGCCCTCTGTCTTATTAGACTCCCACATTGATCCTTAGTGATGAAAAGTACTGAGGGACTACATTTATCACTGCTTTTCAGAATATAAGCAGTGTAACTTTGCTTTATCCTTTATCTCACTCATAATTATCTTTGTATGTTCTCTTTACCCCTGTGCATATGTTAAATTTTCTACTTTGAGTCTCTTTATAAAAAATGCTTGGAAATTGTCTATTTCATTAAAGTTCCTTTTTTGCCTTATAAATGAGGGTCAGTTAGATGCACAGTAGATAGAATGCCAGGCCTGGAGTCTTGCTAACTATGTGATCTTGGGCAAGTCACTTAAAACTTTTTACTTCCTTTTCCTCATCTGCAAAGTGAGCTAGAGAGGGAATGGACAAACCACTCCAGTAACTTTACTAAGAAAACCCCAGATGGGGTCACACTGAGTTGAATATGACTCAGATTAAGGAATAACAACTACAGAAAGTATGTCTTCCTCTTTCTTTTAGGGGCAGCCAGGTGGTGCAGTAGATAGAGCCCCAGACCTGAAATGAGGTTCAAATACCTTCTTCTTCCTGTTCAACTCCAGGTCCAACTTGTGAACTCTCTGTTCTACCTGTGCTAGGTATGCATATGGATATGTTCATGCTATCCAAATTCATGTTATAATCCAGACAACAGAATTTTTTATCTCCTTGGTGATATGTGTGTATATACACATACATAAATATATATATATATATATATATATATATATTATATATACATAAACATATTCACAAATATTAAATCCATATGCATATATCCATCATCAGGCCAAATTCTTGGCAATAGTTAGAGGTCTCCTTCAAGAGTTGCTCAGCGTTTCAGAGGTTGCTGCAACCAATACCACGTCATGTACAAAGAGTATCCATTTTATGTCAACTGACCCTCTTTCTCCACCTCCCAAGCTTAGAGACTTTTAGATTTCATTTGTAAACCAAATATATTCTTATCAACCCTTGTTAGTTGTACCCTATATCTCACCAGAAATTACTGATTCCTCAGTTTTTGAGGGGTAGCTCAATCAAATTCCATCTTCAGATACTATCTTTTTTATCATATTTTTATTTATCAAATCTGACTCATAACTTTAATAGAAAGCAATTCTGAAAACATCATCTGTGCTTTTAAGTCCTTTATTTTCTTGTCCAAGCGCTAATTTTTTTACTCTATATCTTTATTTGATTTCTTTATGTGAATTATCAGAAGTAGATAGAACTCATGTATTCTAACAAATCCTAAGTTGTTTACTGTATGCTTCTTGGACAAATACCACCAGAAGACAGCAATCGTTCTTATTAGGTCAATACGTAATTGTCTCAAGAAGTCACCAGCCACCTCTACTCATTTTTTTCCAATGACTTTAGTGGATCTCAACTGACAAAATTCCTTTCAAGACGAATACCTGTTCCCTCTTCAGCTTCCTCTAAAGCTTCTGCATCCTGAGATGAACAAATGAAATCCTGGAGCGATCTTGTGAAACCTAGAGGCAGAGCAGATAGATCATATTTAAATATGATTAGAAGAGAGGACAACCAGCAGCTGCCAAGGACCCAATCCATTAGCTTAGTGAAATAGTATAACCAGAACACCCTTTTGATGATCAGAGAGGGAATTTGAAGGCATTAGGAAAAACTGGAATAATCACTCTGTCTTCATCATTGGCCACATTATAAACTACACTCTCTAAGGTTGATTAATTAATTAGTTACATGATATATTACTGCCCTCTATATGTATAGAAAGCAAGGGTAAAGCCAACTTTAGATGAATCATACCTCTGTCACAGAGATGAAAAAATAAAGATATTTTAACTCTGGTTTAATTCATTCAATTCCTGTCATTTATAGGGCTGGAAAATACAAATTATTTAAACGTCAACATAGGAGAAACATTGTTTTCTTTCAGTCAATTCTTGAGAAGTTTGATGCTCACGCTGTAGTCCCTTGATAATCCTATTCTTTCATTCTTTCTCAGAAAATGTTATCATCTTTTCTGACTCCATTTTCCTATTCATGTCCTAAAGAAGGAGTAATCAAAAGTTTTCTGAAGATATTTGCAATGAAATTGGAAGAAATCTGAGAGAAGATTGTACCCTTTATCAAGTAACAACTTCATTGATGGGATATGAAAAGTAAAGTCTTGAGGGTTTAACTAGCCTTTGTTATAATGTGCAAGATGAATTGATAAATTTAATAATAATTGCTAACTGGGGAAGTTATTCCTGTGGGAATCAGA